>CM057347.1:377687178-378887178 GCA_030015575.1 Agapanthus africanus | reverse complement strand
CAAAGCATTACAATGAATTCTGAATTTTTATCAACAAAAAGAGGCATGCCCTCAAAAAGAGCATTAGGGTTTCTATTTATAGATCATAGAAATCCTAGGGTTACATTCGATCCCTATCTGCATTTACAAATTTACCCCTAAGAAGCCTAGTCAACGCACCGCCACACCGTCACAATATGCACCGACACGTGCTCGTCATGGCCGTGGAACCGCGGCCAAAGGCCCTGTTTGGCCGTGGATCCGTGGCCATTTGGTAGGGTCTTGGGTTGTATTTTCCTGGGTTGCTTCTGGTTGCATTTATCTTCTTGTTTCTTCACTTGGTTTCTCAGATTGTCATCTAGTTCTCTTCCAGATTTCCACAGTGCATAATGTCGTGGACTTTTACCCTTTAGCTTCGTGTTAAAGTCTTGAATCTTGTGCTGCCCCCATACGTTGTGGAATCGAACTGTTCATTGATCTTCATTTGTTCCTTAAACCGGTAGGCAGCATCATACAGATTCATCTATTTATTGGTCGTAGTCTCACATTTATAGCATCTTTTCACCATTTTCACTGTATTTGTTCTGAGAACCTGCAACTATTTAGCAGATATGGATCAAAAGCATCTATTTATTTGCAATATGATTAAGAATGGGGAATATAATAATGCAAAATTCTGATATGAACAAATACCCCCAAACTTATCTTTTGCTCGTCCCGAGCAAACCCATTTTTATTCTCAACAAAATCCTAACCTCACTTTCGCAGGGAATCGCGATTGTACTGAGCTCGTGCAACAAGCCGTTAAACCTCTAGGTGTCCCTAGTAGGAGGAGTGTTGTCTCCTGAGGGTTTTCAGCGGATACTACCCACAAAATCCGATCAATTTGGCCTGTTGACTTTCATTCTTCAATTCGGTGTTCTAGCAAGAAATCTATTATCTTCAACTTAGAAATTATCAACCCGTATTTTTCACACTCACTTATTATTTAACTTAAGATCGTATATGTTCTGTAAATTTACTTAGTTTTCGGTATCTTTTGAATTTTCCTTCTAAGGTTCCATCTCAACTTAGGAATTTTTATCATCTCTACTGAAGATATAA
The DNA here is from genome assembly GCA_030015575.1 of Agapanthus africanus. Classification (NCBI taxonomy): domain Eukaryota; kingdom Viridiplantae; phylum Streptophyta; class Magnoliopsida; order Asparagales; family Amaryllidaceae; genus Agapanthus; species Agapanthus africanus. The sequence continues at coordinate 378,886,095 of CM057347.1, read as the reverse complement.
GCCCTATCTTTCATTCCTATCTCTCATCCAAATCCCAATCATATACCCCTACATGTGTGTATGTATCACCCCTACTCTTGGAAATTCAATTCAAGCTATTATACTCTTTTCCATCGTCCAAAGTATTTTTAGTTGGTGAATTTTAGATGAAATTGCTCACACATCTTCATGCGACCGTTAATACTTCTTGAGGTACTAATGACCGATTACAAAATGTGTTTGCACATTAAGGCGTAATTTCTCGTCTTATAATATTTAAGGTTTTAGCAGTGACTCCCAAACCAGTTGGTCTAAGGCACTAGGTGCTAAAGCACCCTTGTTATATATTTTTTTATTTTACGCAGCCTTAAGTAATTACAAAACCAGTGTTTATTTTTTTATATCTCTTTATTTACACTTGTATTTTTATTTTATTTTCCTTCATACAAAGGACTTTAGACAAGAGCATTTCAAGGTCTCTTCTACTATTCCAAGTTCAAGGTTTGTGTTTGTGCAATTTGTAGGGTATATATTTTCAGAATTTAGACTTAAGCTTAGGAATTATTTTTCAGACTTATACTTTAATAAAAATATCAATACTCTTCTTTTATTTTGACTTAGCCCAAGAAATGAACTCAAAATTTCCCTATTTCTAAGTAAACTACAAATACATATATTTTCTATCATTAAATTTTAAGAAGGGTTATTTTTAGGGTTTTTAATTTACTGAGTCTAGGATCTAGTTTTTCCTAGCTAGTTAACCGTATTGTTAAACTTAAGTCAATTATGGCCAAAATTGAATTTTTCAATTTTTATAATTTAAAATTTTTCAATTTTTATGGGTTTTAAAATAAGTATGCAAATGCAAAAATATACATATGAATGCGAAGGAAGAAAGCTTACCGAGCATACCCCCAAACTTAAAACTTGACAGTGTCCTCACTGTCAGGCTACACCAAGAGGGTCAAAATTGTCGGCACTTCTCTATTTATTTTTTATTTTTATTTTATTAAAAATGGAAATTTACAAAAATACACAGATATTTTTTTTTCAATTTTTCAATTTTTTTTATGTTATTTTGTATTTATATATTTACAAATGATACATACCCCCAAAGTTATTTGAAACAAAGTTTTGGCTAGATGATCGAAAATTTGGGGGTAAATGGAGGAAGATCGGTCAGTATAAATCGGCTCCTGCAAAAACAGGAGCTCCTCCGACAGGTCCGCAGTGAGGAATAGTTTGAGCCGATATCCGTTTACTTTAAATAAAGTACCGTCCTCCGGGTTTTCTAGGTCTACCGCACCGTGCGGATATACGGTGCGTACCAAAAACAGCCCTTTCCATCTAGATTTGAGCTTGCCGGGGTGGAAATGTAACCGAGTGTTATAAAGCAAAACCTGTTGGCCAGGTTTGAAAGTTTTGCGCATAAGGTGTTTGTCATGGAACGCCTTCGTTCGGTTTTTAACAATAACCGCATTTTCGTAGGTCTCACCCCGCAGCTCATCTAATTCATTCAATTGCAGCCTTCTATTGCTGCCCGCATCTCCCATCGACAAGTTCAACTCTTTAATCGCCCAAAATGCCTTGTGCTCAATTTCAACTGGGAGGTGGCAAGCCTTCCCATAAACAAGCCAGTATGGAGACATACCAAGATCGGTCCTGTAGGCAGTACGGAATGCCCATAGTGCATCAATCAGTTTGTATGACCAATCTTTACGGTTTTTAGAAACCGTTTTCTCCAAAATTTGTTTAATCTGCCGATTCGAAATCTCGGCTTACCCACAAGTTTGGGGATGATATGGTGTTGACAATTTGTGAGTAATGGAGTATTTGCACATTAAGGACTCAAAAGTCCTATTACAGAAGTGAGATCCATTATCACTTATAATCGCTCGAGAATGCCCAAACCGAGAAAAGATGTTTTCTTTAAGAAATAGAACAACAACCTTGTTGTCATTCGTTCGGCTGGGCACAGCCTCGACCCATTTTGACACATAGTCAACAGCCAATATAATATACATATTCCCAAAGGAATTAGGAAATGGTCCCGTGAAGTTTATTCCCCAAACATCAAAAATATCCACAACCAAAATTGGTTGGAGTGGCATTTCATTTCTCCGCGATATCCGGCCCAAGTGTTGGCACCGGGAGCATGTCTTGCAGTATTCGTATGCATCTTTAAAGAGTCGTGGCAAGTAGAAACCACACTGCAAGATTTTTTCTGCTGTCTTCTTGGGGCCAAAATGCCCGCCACATGCTTGATCTTGGCAAAAGGACATCACACTCTTAAACTCGTTTTCGGCGACACACCGACGAATGATTTGGTCAGAACAGTATTTAAAGAGATACGGTTCATCCCAGTAAAAATATTTTACTTCGGACAGGAAGCGGAGTTTGTCCTGTTTCGACCAATCTTTTGGTATCAGTCCAGTGGCCAAGTAGTTTACTATATTAGCGAACCAAGGTTCGTATGACACGGTTAAGAGTTGCTCATCGGGAAAAACATCTTTAATAGGAATGTCAAGTGTGGGCGAAGAAGGAAGTCATGAAAGGTGGTCGGCAACTACATTTTCACATCCTCTTTTGTCCCTTATGACAAGGTCAAACTCTTGTAGCAAGAGGATCCAACGTATTAACCGGGATTTAGCATCCTTCTTCGCAAAAAGATGGCGAAGAGCCGAATGGTCCGTGTAAATAATGACTGGAGAGCCGATTAAATAGGGCCGGAACTTTTCAAGTGCAAACGCAACAGCTAAAAATTCTTTTTCTGTTGTTGTGTAATTCAATTGGGCCTCATTTAATGTTCGGCTAACGTAATAAATTACGTGCGGTATCTTATTAATGTGCTGTCCAAGGACAGCACCAATGGCGAAATCAGATGCATCGCACATAATTTCAAATGGGTGCGTCTGTAGGGTGTTTTTCGTCACCCTATTGAGATGGGAATACACGCGCGCTTGTCAGGCGTACTACAGATTCCCCCTGCTTGGGGTAGGCCGGGGTTTATTGATTGTGGGGATCCGAATCTCCGACGCCGCGGACTAAGCTGCCATTAATTACCCCTCGCCTTTGGGGCGAGGGAACCTCCGATTAACGGGTTAAACTGGTCACGCGAACTCAATGTGCGGTGTGCGTGTGTTGTGTTTTGAAAAGGGGTTTTGGATATATCGGGAGCCACGCAGAGTTTTTACGGGGGTCCCGCTATCCGGATAGCGAGCTAGGGGTCAAGGGGGCTAGCAGCCCCCTTGCGGGGTGCGGGGCAGTGGCCCGTTAGAAATGTTTTTCCAACAGGGACAGTGTCGTAGAGCACGTGTGTGTGCAAATATGTATACATATGTATATGTATATGTATGTACATAAAAAGTGGGGGAAAAGGCATTCAAAGGATGCGTGGGGCCAGCGCCTTGAGCGCTGTGCGCTTAGGTGCTGTACGCTCAGGCGCAAGCGCACCACATATCGACACGTGGGCACTTTGCGCATGAGCGCTGGGCGCTCGTGCGCATGTGCGCCACGTGTCGGTACGTGGGCGCTTTGCCCTTGAGCGCAAGGCGCTGGAGCGTAAGCGCACCACGTGTCGGCACACGGGCGCCTTACGCTCGGGCGCAGAGCGCTGGAGTGCAAGTGCGCCACGTGTCAGCACGCGGACGCCTTGCGCTCACGCGGAGTGCGCTTGAGCGCAAGCGTGCCACGTGTTGGCACGCGGGCGTCTTGCGCTCGAGCGCAGTATGCTTTGAGCGCAAGCGCGCCACGTGTCGGTACGTGGGCGCTTGCGCTCGAGCGCAAGGGCACTGGAGCGCAAACGGGCCACGTGTCGGCATGTCGGTGCTTTGCGCTCGAGTGCTAGCACGCCACGTGTCGGCACGTGGGCGCTCGACGCTTGAGCGCTTGGGCGCCGGCGAGGAAAAGAGGGCTGTTAGCCCCAAAAACCAGAAGCTATGCTTCAGAAAGGAAATATTTATTATATATATATATATATATATATATATATATATATATATATATAGAGAGAGAGAGAGAGAGAGAGAGAGTTAAACTCCTAGGATGTGTTGAAGCTGATTAAAGGGGGTTCTTCTTCCTCTTCCTGTGGTTTGGCCGGATCTTGAAGATCAAGAGATGTGAGATCTAAAACTCTCTTCTTTTGAGATCTAATGACAGATCCAAGCTCCCCTTGGTGGGTTTTATGGTGAAAAACTATTTAGTTTTGGAAAAGGAAGAGTAAAACTCTTTAATTCAAAGAAAGAAAAAGGTTTGAAACCTTCAGAAAAGGGAAAGATTTACAAACCCTAGGTTTTTGAGGGAATGGAAAAAGTGTTGCTTTATTCATCATCATGTTGCCTTTTATAGGCTTACATATTTACATATAGCCCCTTAGGCTTCACAAAACGGCATTTTAGCCATCCCATGGCTCATGTGTCATTTCTTTTTGCAAATAAGCCATGGGCTTACAAAATATTGGTTTTATGCCCATTTTGCATGCATTCATGTATAAAAAATTACATAAAAATTATTTATTACATGATCTATATTTTGGCATGGAGGAGGCTGGCCGCGGGCTCGACTTGGGCATGGGCCTCCTTGACCTGGGCTTGGGCCCACCTGGCTTGGGGGTTGACCTTGACTTTGACTCGGTCAACCGGGGTGTAAATTTTTACCCCAACAAATTGCCCCCCATCAATGAATGCATACTGCACATGTGGGTCATGTGCATGAAATTGATGGATCTTCTTTTGCGTGGAGGCGACTTGCTTTGGTTCCCACTTTTTGGGACGCATTGCCCTTTTTACGACATGGACGCCCGACGCTTGACGCGTCTTTGAGACAGAGTGTCCATGGTAGACGTTCCCCTAGCCCGGAGTGATTTCGTAGACGTGCCCCCGGCACGGAGTGTCGCTGGTCGACGTTTCACCGAGGCGGAGTATCGGCTGGTTGACGTGTCCCCGAGACGGAGTGTCTGCTTGACGTTTCCCCGAGACGGAGTGTCGCTGGTCGACGTGTCCCCGGCACGGAGTGTCTGCTTGACGTTTTCCCGACACGGAGTGTCGCTGATCGACGTGTCCCCAGCACGGAGTGTCTGCTCGACGTTTCCCCAGCACGGAGTGTCGCTGATCGACTTTTCCCCGACGCGGAGTTTCGCTAGTTGACTTTTTCCCGGCACGGAGTGTCGCTGATCCACTTTTCCCCGGCGCGGAGTGTCGTTGGTTGACTTTTCCCCAGCACGGAGTGTCGCTGATCGACTTTTCCCCTGCGCGGAGTGTCGCTGGTTGACTTTTCCCCAGCACGGAGTGTCGCTGATCGACTTTTCCCCGGCGCGGAGTGTCGGGTTGATTTTCCCCGGCACGGAGTGTCGCTGATCGACTTTTCCCCGGCGTGGAGTGTCGCAGGTTGACTTTTCCCCGGCACGGAGTGTCGCTGGTTGACTTTTCCCCGGCACGGAGTGTCACTGATCGACTTTTCCCGGCGCGGAGTGTCAGGTTGACTTTTCCCCGGCACGGAGTGTCGCTGATCGACTTTTCCCCGGAGCGGAGTGTCGGGTTGACTTTTCCCCGGCACGGAGTGTCGCTGATCGACTTTTCCCCGGCGCGGAGTGTCGGGTTGATTTTTCCCCGGTACGGAGTGTCGCTGATCGACTTTTCCCCGGCGTGGAGTGTCGCTGGTTGACTTTTTCCCGGCACGGAGTGTCGCTGATCGACTTTTCCCCGGCGTGGAGTGTCGCTGATCGACTTTTCTCCGGCACGGAGTGTCGCTGGTTGACTTTTCCCCGGCACGGAGTGTCGCTGGTCAACTTTTCCCCGGCGCGGAGTGTCGGGTTGACTTTTCCCCGGCACGGACTGTCGCTGATCGACTTTTCCCCGGCGCGGAGTGTCGCTGGTTGACTTTTCCCCGGCACGGAGTGTCGCTGATCGGCTTTTCCCCGGCGCGAAGTGTCGGGTTGACTTTTCCCCGGCACGGAGTGTCGCTGATCGACTTTTCCCCGGCGCGGAGTGTCGCTGGTTGACGTTTCCCTGATGCGGAGTGTCTGTGTTGGACGTTTCCCCGATGCAGAGTGTCGCTGATCGACTTTTCCCCGGCGCGGAGTGTCGCTGGTTGACTTTTCCCCGGTGCGGAGTGTCGGGTTGACTTTTCCCCGGCACGAAGTGTCGCTGATCGACTTTTCCCCGGCGCGGAGTGTCGCGGGTTGACTTTTCCCCAGCACAGAGTGTCGCTGATCGACTTTTCCCCGGCGCGGAGTGTCGCTGATTGACTTTTCCCCAGCACAGAGTGTCGCTGATCGACTTTTCCCCGGCGCGGAGTGTCGCTGATTGACTTTTCCCTGGCATGGAGAGTCGCTGATCGACTTTTCCCCGGCGCGGAGTGTCGGGTTGACTTTCCCCGGGCACGGAGTGTAGCTGATCGACTTTTTCCCGGCGCGGAGTGTCGGGTTGACTTTTCCCCGGCAAAGAGTGTCGCTGATCGACTTTTCCCCGGCGCAGAGTGTCACTGGTTGACTTTTCCCCAGCACGGAGTGTCGCTGATCGACTTTTCCCCGGCGCGGAGTGTCGGGTTGACTTTTCCCCGGAACGGAGTGTCGCTGATCGACTTTTCCCCGGTGCGGAGTGTCGGGTTGACTTTTCCCCGTCACGGAGTGTCGCTGAACGACTTTTCCCCGGCGCGGAGTGTCGCGGGTTGAGTTTTCCCCGGCATGGAGTGTCGCTGATCGACTTTTCCCCGGTGCGGAGTGTCCCTGGTTGACTTTTTCCCGGCACGGAGTGTCGCTGATCGACTTTTCCCCGGTGCGGAGTGTCGGGTTGACTTTTCCCCGGCACGGAGTGTCGCTGATCGACTTTTCCCCGGCACGGAGTGTCGGGTTTACTTTTCCCTAGCACGGAGTGTCGCTGATCGACTTTTCCCCGGCGCGGAGTGTCGGGTTGACTTTTCCCCGGCATGGAGTGTCGCTGATCGACTTTTCCCCTGGGCGGAGTGTCGGGTTGACTTTTCCCCGGCACGGAGTGTCGCTGATCGACTTTTCCCCGGCGCGGAGTGTCGCTGGTTGACTTTTCCCCGAGACGGAGTGTCTGCTTGACGTTTCCCCGTTTCGGAGTGTCGTTGTTGGACGTTTCCCTGATGCGGAGTGTCTGTGTTGGACGTTTCCCCGATGCAGAGTGTCGCTTGTTGACGCAGAGGTCGATGTTGAAATTGGTTGGTTTGATTTGTTTGATTTGAGTCGACATCAGTATCGCTACACTGGAATATGGTACCAGGAGCGAATCATCATCCGTCTTTGAGAGGATTTGGGAATTGGGGTTTTTGTTTGGCATCTGCATTACTGCACTGGAATAATGCCAGGAGCAACTCATCATTTGCCCCAAGAGGATTTGGGAATTGTTTTTTTTTTGTTTGGCATCTGCATTGCTGCACTGGAATAATGCCAGGAGCAACTCATCATTTGCCCCGAGAGGATTTGGGAATTGGTTTTTTTTTGTTTGGCATCTGCATTGCTGCACTGGAATAATACCAGGAGCAACTCATCATTTTCCCTGAGAGGATTTGGGAATTGGTTTTTTTTTCGTTTGGCATCTGCATTGCTGCACTGGAATAATGCCAGGAGCAACTCATCATTTGCCCCGAGAGGAATTTGTTTTTTTTGTTTGGCATCTGCATTGCTTCACTAGAATAATGCCAGGAGCAACTCATCATTTGCCCCGAGAGGATTTGAGAATTGGTTTTTTTTTTTGGCATCAGCATCGCTACACTGGAATATGGTACCAGGAGCGAATCATCATTTGCATTTTCTTATTAGGGAACGATGGCTTAGAAAACAGGTTTTAGGTCCCTATCACCTAAGACTTTTCAATTTTATGGGCCGTAAGGGTCCTATAAAAGCATTTTCTCCCTACGAGTGGAAAGGATCCCATAGGTGTATTTTCTCTTTAGGAGTAGTAGGGACTCCTAAGGGTGTTGCTCCTTTGTGAGTCGTAAGGATCTCACACGGGAATATTCTCCTCACAAAGTCGAGAGGACTTTGCGAGTGCATTTCATCTCTTTTTTACGAGCGTGCGCCCTTTCGGGTTTTCACAAACTCGCCGGCAGTCCTGCTATTTTTACTCACAGAGCCCTTTCGGGTTTTCATCCGTGCCCATTTGCTTGTGGACATACCTTTTTTATTTTTTTATTTTTTATTTTTATTTTATTATTTTTTGTGGGACTTTGAATGTGGTCTCACCGGTAGGACTCGGGAGAGATTGGGATTGTTTTACGCCCGTGGATTGTATACGGTTTTGCAGGATGTATGATCCAGACCGTAGGGCCGGAAACATTTCGGGACTTTGTTGGCGTCTGCATCGCTGCACTGGAATATGGTATCAGGAGCGACTCATCATTCGACGTTGGGATTTAGAATTTGGCTGGCGTCTGTATCGCTACGCTGGAATATGGTACCAGGAGCGACTCATCATTCGCCATTGGGGTATGGGATTTGGAAATTGGTTGGCGTCTGCATCGCTGCACTAGAATATGGTACCAGGAGCGACTCATCATTCGCCACTTGGGGATTGGGGAGCGATGGCTTAGGAGACAGGTTTAGATCCCTATCGCCTAAGGCTTTTCAATTTTATGGGCCGTGAGGGTCCCATAAAAGCATTTCTCCCTACGAGTCATAAGGATCCCGCAGGTGTATTTTCTCCTTAGGAGTCGTGACGACTCCTAAGTGTGTTTTTCCTTTGTGAGTCGTAAGGATCCCACAAAGGATTGTTATCCTCATATATCATGAGGATACATGAGTGGATTTCCCTCGTTCCCAGTTTAATGACTTAGAGGTCGACTGTTTCCAGTTTAACCACTTAGCGGTCATCTGTTTCCAGTTTAAAGACTTAGGAGTCTGTGGTGCCCAGTTTAACGACTTAGCGGTCATCTGTTTCCAGTTTAACGACTTGGTGGTCATCTGTTTCCAGTTTAGAGACTTAGAGGTCTACTGTTTCCAGTTTAACGACTTAGAGGTCATCTATTTCCAGTTTAACGACATAGAGGTCATCTGTTTCCAGTTTAACGACTTGGTGGTCATCTGTTTCCAGTTTAACGACTTGGTGGTTATTTGTTTCCAGTTTAGAGACTTAGAGGTCTACTGTTTCCAGTTTAATGACTTAGAGGTCATCTGTTTCCAGTTTAACAACATAGAGGTCATCTGTTTCCAGTTTAACGACTTGGTGGTCATCTGTTTCCAGTTTAACGACTTGGTGGTCATCTGTTTCCATTTTAACGACTTGGTGGTCATCTGTTTCCAGTTTAGAGACTTAGAGGTCTACTGTTTCCAGTTTAATGACTTAGAGATCATCTGTTTCCAGTTTAAAGACTTAGAGGTCATCTTTTTCCAGTTTAAAGACTTAGGGGTCTATTGATGGCGAGCTTGGAATTTTAGGGTAGGGGCCGGCATCAGCGTTGCTAACACTGAAGCAGAGGTGCCAGGAGCAATTCATCATTTGCCTATTCTTTTTGGCGGAGCGATGGATTAGGAGACGGGTTTAGGTCCCTATCGCCTAAGGCTTTTCAATTTTATGGGCCGTGAGGGTCCCATAAAAGCATTTTCTCCCTGCGAGTCGCGAGGATCCCGCAGGTGTATTTTCTTCTTAGGAGTCGTGAGGACTCCTAAGTGTGTTTTTCCTTTGTGGTCGTAAGGATCCCACAAAGGTTTGTTCTCCTCATGTATCGTGAGGACACATGAGTGGGTCTTCTCAATGGAGCATAACTCCAAAGGCGGAGACCAGCTGCGTAACTGGTGATTACGGTAGGGCATGGGTATGATGAGAATTATTTGAGCCCGTGGATTGTATACGGCAGTCAATTTGGGGACTGTCCGTAGGGCCGGAAGAATTTTGAAAAAATGGATTTTTGTTGGCGTCTGCATCGCTGCACTGGAATATGGTACCAGGAGCAACTCATCATTCGCCAGTTGTTTTGTTTTTTTGTTTTGTTTTTTTTTGTTTTACCGCGATTGCTCTATCATTTCAGCTTTTCTTATCGCGAAGGTCGCGATTGCCCTATCATTTCGGCTATTTATTCGCGGTTGCCCTATCATTTCGGCTTTATTTTCATGTTTATCTTTACTCGCTGATTTTTTTTTTTGCGAGTTGCCCTATCATTTCGGATTTTCTTTATTTTTCTTTTATTTACACATTTTTTGTTTATTTACATACATATATATTTTTTTACATTCCCAGTTTAACGACTTAGAGGTCGACGGTTCCCAGTTTAACGACGTGGGGGTCATCTTTGCTTATCCCAGCTCCTTGAACTTTGATCTTGGCGAAGCTGTGTTGATGACCTAGCTCCGTGGCTTGCCGATACATCCGAGGATTGTGAGGTTTTTCCAAGCTTATATTGGTCCTCTACCCAATCTTTGAAAATATAGCAGTCTTCGATGGTATGACCAACCACTCTATGATATGGGCAGTATACGGGATTGCCGGCCATGTTCATTTCCTATAGCCTCTTTGGAACAGGCAGTTGCAGACCGTTGTTCAAGGCGTCCATGAATATTTTGCGGACTTCATCCCTCCTGAAGGAGTATACCTTCTTCTTTCTCTCCATTGGAGTAGGTGCCTTTACTGATGCCGGTCCTCGAGGCCGATCGGTCTTTGGTTCGCCCTTTTCAGATAATAACACATGTTTGGGAGGATTACGTTCCCGAAAGGCTCCGGTCTCCATTTGCATGAAATCGGCGGTCGTAGCTTGACTGTTTGCTAACGCGCCTTTAGACAGTTCTATCTCTCTCGTCTTGTATTGCCTTTCGACCCAATCTTTGAAGACGAAGCAGTCCTCAATGGAATGACCTATCACCCTGTGATAGGGGCAATATTCTAGGTCGTCGGTCATATTCGTTTCTTGCGGTCTCTTTGATTCCGGCAGTTGTAGACCGTTTCTTAGGGCATCCCTGAATATCTTGTGGACTTTTTCCCTTTTGAAGGAATAGACTTTCTCCAGTTTCTCTTTCAGAGGTGATTCCCCCCCGGCGTATGTGTCGGAGGGACTGGAGGCTGATTGCGGCCGTTTTTCGCGAAGGCGCTCCGCTTTTAGGTTGAAAGAGATATCAGTTGGCTGGCCCCGGGTATCAATCCCTGGCTCATGAGCCAAAATTTGATTCTGCTGTAATTGCAATCGGGCGACTTGGGTCGTGATATCTGCCACGACGTTTGCCAGCTCGTCGACTTTGGAATAGACCTCGGCCATCTTCTCATCCCTGTCCTGAAATTGCCTTTGAAGCCATTGGAATAATGCTTGTTCTGTAGTTCCGGCTATGACAACCGGGTAATCTTTATTGCCTGAGCTCAATTCCACAGGAGCCACGGGCTCCTCTGGCTTATCGGCCTGAGTGGGCTCTTCATCATTTAGATCGAGCCGATGCTGGGTAGCGTCAACCATATCATCACCATGGCTGTGAAGAAGAGGAGGGTTCGTTTCTTCATATCCGGCCATATAGACAGTGTGGATAACACTTTCAGCCATTCTTTCATCACTGGCAGCTGGTTTCGCGGAGCGGTCCGAGCTTTGGAAATTCATAAATTTTAACATGGTCAGAGCCCTAGCCCTTTTGTTGGCTCTATATCTGAGCTGCTTCTGCTTCAGCTTCTCTGCCTTAAGCGCTTGGCAGGCTTCTGCTCTTCGGGGAGCCGCCATAGGCTGAGTGATGGGGAGGCTTGAGAAGACACCCAATCGAGTAGTTGTCGGAGGCGCCGCTGGAGATTGCTCAAGACGCGTTGTAGCTTTGTTGGTGTTGATGGCCTTGCCCCCAGTTGGGGCCAAGGAAAGTCGTTCAGACACCGACTTGCGTTTGGGTTGGGGCGCCCTCGAGATCACCACATTTGGTCTCTTTCCTTTCAAGACCAGTTTGTCTGTTGCTGGAGCTTGAGGAGCGGGAATGGCGTTAGCGGGCACGAACAGAATAGAGCCGAACGGTAGCAGCGGCTCCTCCCACTGTCGCCCAAGACTGGCTGGGAGGACCGTCCTGGAGTCCATCTTCATCATGTAAGAGATGGAAGCTAAGTTCATCATTGGAGACATTGTTGAAAGGCGATTGCTTGAAAACCTGCATGAAAGAGCATTATTTTAGTATAACTATAGACATGTAAATTGATTGAGTTCGCATGAACGTTTAACCCGAAATATGGGAGGAGAGATTGGTCCCACCGGGCGTGCCAGAATCTGTAGGGTGTTTTTCGTCACCCCATTAAGATGGGAATACACGCGCGCTTATCAGGTGTACTACAGATTCCCCCTTCCTGGGGTAGGCCGGGGTTTATTGATTGTGGGGATCCGAATCTCCGGCAGCCGCGGACTAAGCTTCCGTTAATTACCCCTCGCCTTTGGGGCGAGGGAACCTCCAATTAACGAGTTAAACTGGTCATGCGAACTCAATGTGCGGTGTGCGTGTGTTGTGTTTTGAAAAGGGGTATTGGATATATCGAGAGCCACGCAAAGTTTTTACGGGGGGCCCGCTACCCGGATAGGGGGCTGGGGGTCAAGGGGGCTAGCAGCCCCCTTGCGTGGTGCAGGGCAGCGGCCCGTTAGAAATTTTTTTCCAACAGGGACAGTGTCGTAGAGCACGTGTGTGTGCAAATATGTATACATATGTATATGTATATCTATGTAAATAAAAAGAGGGGGAAAAGGCATCCAAGGGATGCGTAGGACCAGCGCCTTGAGCGCTGTGCACTTAGGTGCTGTACGCTCAGGCGCAAGCGCACCATGTGTCGACACGTGGGTTCTTTGCACATGAGCGCTGGACGCTCGAGCGCAGGCGCACCACTTGTCGGCACGTGGGTGCTTTCCGCTTGAGCGCAAGCGCGCCACATGTCGGCACGTGGGCGCCTTGCGCTCGGGTGCAGATAGCTGGAGCGCAAGCGCGCCACGTGTCGGCACGCGGGCGCTTTGCGCTCGAGTGCAGTGCGCTTTGAGCGCAAGCACGCCACATGTCGGCACGTGGGTGCTTTGCGCTGGAGCGCAAGGGCACTGGAGCGCAAACGCGCCATGTGTCGGCATGTGGGTGCTTTGTGCTCGAGCGCTAGCGCGCCACGTGGGCGCTCGGCGCTTGAGCGCTTGGGCGCCGGCGAGGAAAAGAGGGCTTTTAGCCCCAGAAACCAGAAGCTATGCTTCAGAAAGGAAATATTTATTATATATATATATATATATATATATATATATATATATATATATATATATATATGGAGTTAAACTCCTAGGATGTGTTGAAGCTGATTAAAGGGGGTTCTTCTTCTTCCTCCTGTGGTTTGGCCGGATCTTGAAGATCAAGAGATGTGAGATCTAAAAATCTCTTCTTTTGAGATCTAATGATAGATCCAAGCTCCCCTTGGTGGGTTTTATGATGAAAAACTATTTAGTTTTGGAAAAGGAAGAGTAAAACTCTTTAATTCAAAGAAAGAAAAAGGTTTGAAACCTTCAGAAAAGAGAAAGATGTACAAACCCTAGGTTTTTGAGAGAATGGAAAAAGTGTTGCTTTATTCATCATCATGTTGCCTTTCATAGGCTTACATATTTACATATAGCCCCTTGGGCTTCACAAAACGGCATTTTAGCCATCCCATGGCTCATGTGTCATTTCTTTTTGCACATAAGCCATGGGCTTACAAAATATTGGCTTTATGCCCATTTTGCATGCATTCATGTATAAAAAATTACATAAAAATTATTCATTACATGATCTATATTTTGGCATAGAGGAGGCTGGCCGCGGGCTCGACTTGGGCATGGGCCCGCTTGACCTGGGCTTGGGCCCACCTAGCTTGGGTGTTGATCTTGACTTTGACTCGGTCAACCGGGGTGTAAATTTTTACCCCAACAGCGTCCAGTCGGGAGATGAAAGAATGGGCGCAGAAATGAGTGAGTGTTTCAATGACTCGAACGCTTCCATGCAACTTGAGTCAAAATCAAAAGTTGTGTCCTTGGCCAATAAAAGAGTCAAGGGTCTAACTATCTTGCTAAAGTCCTTGATGAACCGTCTATAAAAACCAGCATGGCCAAGAAAGGCTCGGATGTCTTTGACGCATTTAGGAGGAGGAAGATTGGAAATGACTTCAATCTTGGCTTTATCAACCTCTATGCCGTTTTGCGAGATGACATGTCCTAAGACAATACCCTTTCGTACCATAAAGAGGCACTTCTCCCAATTTAAGGTGAGGTTCTTATCCCTACAGCGGGTAAGAACTGCATCTAAGTGTAGCAAACACTCATCGAAGGAGTCACCGAAAATGGAGAAATCATCCATAAAGATCTCCAAAAATTTCTCCACCATGTGTGAAAAGATTCCCATCATACACCACTAAAAAGTAGCGGGTGCATTACATAACCTAAAGGGCATGCGACGGTAAGCGAATGTACCGAAAGAACAAGTAAATGTGGTTTTGTCTTGATCCTTTTCGGTGATGGGAACTTGATTATAGCCGGAATAACCATCAAAAAAGCAGTAAAATTCATGCCCAGCCAATCGTTCTAGTATTTGGTCAATAAAAGGTAAAAGAATGTGGTCTTTCCTTGTCACGGCGTTGAGTTTTCTATAGTCGATGCAACCTCACCACCCAGTTTGGGTGCGAGTAGATATTAACTCATTTGCCTCATTGGTTATGACCGTTATGTCCGATTTCTTTGGGACAACATGAATGGGGCTAACCCACTGGCTATTCGAGATAGGGTAAATGATACCACTATCAAGACATTTTACAATCTCCTTCTTGACAGCCTCCTTCATTATGGGGTTGAGGCGTCTTTGTGGATCCCTTACTGGCTTGCCATCATCCATCATATGTATATGATGTTCAACTATGAGGGGACTAATCCCCTTGATGTCCGCCATAGTCAAGCCAAAAGCTTGCCAATTATTGTGTAAGACCATTAAAAGGGCTTTCTCTTGCTCGAAAGCTAGAGATGCCGATATGATAACAGGAAGTGTCTCATTCTCACCTAGGTAAGCATATTTAAGGTGAGACGGCAAAAGCTTGAGTTCGAGTTTTGGAGGTGAAACTATTGAAGGTAACATTGGTGAAACTGTCTCGAACTCGAAGAATTCCATCAATGGTTCAAATTGAGTGTAAGCAACCAAGTCGGATGGTTCAACCAACTCATCCGAAAAATCAAAGGGCTCAAACTCGGGTGGTGAGTCTTCAAAATCGTCCAAAAAGATGAAACACTCGTAATCGTTTTCCGGCATGAAAGCTGTGTCAGATTCTAGGAGGAACGCACTAGAAGCGTCAAAACTGCTGTGATCGAACAGAAATTTTTCAAGCTCACAGTCCTCCTGCGTGATCTCGTGGATCGAGCAAACATCAAGTATACTAGCATTAGGCTCGGAAGGCTGATTCCCCAACTTAAAAATGTTGAGTTCAATTGTCATATTTCCAAAAGAAAGGTTCATTGAACCGTTTCGACAATTGATCACCGCATTAGAAGTCACAAGGAATGGTCGACCGAGTATCACCGGAATTTGACTCCGTAGGTTAGCTACAGGCTGTGTATCCATGACAATGAAATCAACGGGGAAAATGAAGTCCCCTACTTTGATCAATACATCCTCTAACTCACCCCTAGGATGGGTGATGGATCGGTCGGCCATTTGGAGAGTACAATGAGTGGGTTTAAGCTCTCCAACGCCTAATTATTCATATACTGAATATGGTAGCAAATTGACACTAGCACCAAGATCTAAAAGTGCTCTATTGATGTTCTTGACCCCAATTGTTATCGAAATTGTAGAACAACCGGGGTCCTTATGTTTTTAGGGTAAAGATTGGACAAGAGCATCACTAACAGCACTAGCCACGAAAAATTTCTTTGGTACTTGTGACTTCCTCTTCTTGGTGCATAAGTCCTTTAAGATTTTCGCGTAAGAAGGGACTTGTTGGATTGCATCCAAGAGAGGTATATTTATTCTAATCTGTTTGAATAACTCCACAATCTTCTCCATTTGGGGAGTTGGTTTATTGGATCTCAACCTGTTTGGAAATGGAACATTTTGAAAATTTGTTGAGTCCAATTTCTGTAGAGTAGATTGCAGAGTTGGAGCGGATCCCAGTGTTGGTGTGTTCGTGAAGTGAGATGTGGTCCGTTTGAGTTAGAAGAAGTAGAGCCTTGTGAAGAATGAAGAATAGACTCTAACGAAGAAGATGAAGATGAAGAAGAAGATGAAGAAGAAGCACCGGCAGGGGTGTCATCATTAATAGTCACGTTATTGTGCAACACTTTTCCAGATCTCAACGTGGTCACAGCATTTACATTATGATTTTATTGTTCATAAGCAACATGTGCGTTGTGTGTGTGACCGGGATTTGGCAATGGTTGAGACAGAAGCTTTCCCTTTTCTCGCTCGCTCAACGCAGCATTTAGTTGTGCAATTTGGGCCTCAATTGATTTGATGTTTTGATCATGTGAAGCACTGTTTTGCACCAAAGACTGAATGGAAGTCTCCAACCTTGCTGCAGATTGTGTAGATTGTTTCAAAAATGCATCTAGACTTCGTTCTAGCGAGGTAACCTTATCATTATTTGGTTGAACAAAATTGTTTTGAGGATAAGAGTTGTTGGGCCTAAAATTGTTCATTTGGTTTGGGTAAAGTTGTGGTTGGAATGGTTGCTGGTATTGAGTTTGTTGAGGTGCTTGTTGTTGTGGAGGAGGAGGCCTTTGAAAGTTGTTATTGCCTTGGAATTGTTGATTTTGATTCCAAGCAAAATTTGGGTGGCTCCTCCAACCAGGATTATAAGTCGAAGAATATGGATCTTTTCTTTGTCTTTGCTGAAAGGAAGCATTGACTTGATCTTATCCTTGAACATGAGAATTGTAAGGACACTCTTCGGTAAGATATGATGGATCCGAACAACAAGCGCAAATAGTTCATGGGGGTAAAGCAGGGGCAGGAGAAGGCGATGAGATTTTGGTCTCAATTGCTTCTAGCTTTTTCGTAAGTGTGACCATTTTGGCCTTCATTGCAATCGACATATCTAGTTGATGTATGCCTGCCCTAGACTGACCTGAAAAAGAAGATGAGGTAGTCTTCGTGCTTTCCCACTGAAGTGTTTGTTCAGCAAGATTGTCGAGAAACTGCCAAGCTTCCTCGCTTGATTTTGTCAGAAAGTGACCTTAACAAATGGTTTCCAACAACTGCTTAGTTGTTGGGTTCAATCCTTCGTATAAAGTTTGGTAAAGTTGCCAATTCTCGATACCGTGGTGAGGGCATTGAACAAGCAGGTCTTTAAATCTTTCAAAACACTTCTAAAAAGGTTCGGAAGGAAGCTGGGAAAATTGAATAATTTCATTGCGAATTCTCGCGGTCTTGTGATGTGGGTAAAATTTTTTTAGAAAAGCTTTAACAAACTCTTCCCAATTTTTAATCGAGTGTGATGCTGTGCTATATAACCATTTCTCGGCTAGGTCACATAAGGTGAATGGAATGACACGTAACCTTATAGCATCATCAGAAAGTTGTGTTGTCTTCATCATTGTGCAAACATTCTGGAATTTGTTTATGAAGATATAGGCATCTTCGGATTCTAGTCCGTGAAATTTTGGCAACATGTTGATGAAGTGGGGTTTAATCTCAAAGTTATCCCCATTTGCCGGTGGAAGTGAAAGACAAGTAGGTAAGGCGGTGCGGATAGAGTAGAAAAGATCCTAGAGCGCGATTCGTTGGGGCACTTCAACAGGTGGGTGTTGTGGGTTATTCGCACCTAGTGGAGGTGGAATCAGTCCCGCGGGTAAGGGGTTGTTAGGATTGAATCCCGACATCTCCTTAGAAGACGAAGAATGTGAAAGTGAAGGTAAGGAAGTGGAAGGAATTTCGACTTCGGAGTCGAAAGCGTCGTCAGTCGGCACTAACGAGACACGGACTAATCGGGCGCTAGTGTCCCTAGTCCAGCCGGACATACAATAAAGAGGTAGTGTAGTCAAAAAGGTGAAAAAACAGAAGGTGGGGGTAAGAAAACGTCAATGGAAGGAAGTGGGTGTAAGTGGGGTGCAACGGATTTCTTAGCGACAAGTGGCAAGTTTTTGTAAAAAATTTTCCTTTTTGTGTTTTTTTATACGGAGCTTTTTGCAAAAAGATTTTTCAATAAAAGGCTTAGACACACGTTCAGTCAATCACAAATGCATAATCAAGCCTAGATCTAGGGTCACCTAGGTCAATTAGACTGCTCCTAACTGTTCCAAAGGGCAAGCTGTGAGGACCTCAAATCGCCTCTTCACCACCAAATTGTGGCCAGGTAAGAACAAGTAGAGAAAGGAGGGATCCGCTCATGAATCAACGTGAGACGGGCCTTTTAAAGTTACCTTTTCCCACCTGTCTAGCCTAGGCGCCACAAAGTCAGGTTTAGATCAACGATCGATGCCTACAACTATTCCTTTGTCCTATTTAGCGCGAAGTCTTTAGGGCTGAATCTAATCTTTTTTAATTAACTTGATGGTCAATGCAATATACTTTATGTGATTTTTGGGGTCCTGGGAAAGGTAATGAAATCCCCACCCAATCTGGATTGGTGTTCAAGCCCCTTAAAGTCAATTTAAATATGCAAAGCAGTAAACACAATCAAACACTTGCAAACAATTTTTTTTTATTGCGGCGCAAAGAATCCTGCACAAGATCAAGTTATTGGAGAAGGGTAGAAGTTTTTCCGGAAAGAATCCTGCGGGAAAATTTTACAGAGGAGACAATAGGGTTACAGAGAAGAAGAGAAAGCTTACAGAGGGGTTTCCACCTGCTGATGTCACCAACCGACCGCGCTTCCGCGCCAAAACTGCTTCCTTGCCGCGGTTCCACGGTAGGATGTGCGGTTCAGTTCCCGAGATTTCTTCTGCTCCTCTGGTCTGATTTTCCTCTGTTGTTCAGATCTGCTGTTGTCTGTTTTGCTCTCTGGATTTTTCCAGATCTGAATCCATTCGTCGATCCTGCACAATTCAAACAAAATACCCTTCAAAAAATAACAAGATGATAAAATTTTTATATTTTTTAATTTTTCAGTTTTTTATGAATTTAATGATTTTATATTAACCCGAAATTGCAAAAAGAAAATACTACGCCATCCTCGACAACGGCGCCATTTGATTGAATGTGAGGTTTTGAAATCAAAAATATTTTACCGCAATCAAGAACGGCGTCGCTTGGTAGCTAGCCGGTGAGTACGGGTCGGTCCACAGAGATTTTGTGTATTCTCAATTTGTTCTAATAAGTTAATTCCAATTGGTGTTGGATTGATTATCACTAAAAACTAAGGTTGATTAAGACTAGGATTAAAACCTTGCTAGGGTTAGGTTTAGGTTAAGTTTGAAAATTTAATATTTCTTACCGCTTTCAATGCCCTAATTTAGATCTATTTAGGTGTTATGGTAATAATTAATAAAGGGGATTAGCACGATCGGGAAGAAACGATGTTTCTTTCTCTAGGTCCTTGTCCGTCCTTTCTTAATTCTTACCCTAACCTCCATGGAAAACATGCACAACTGGTCTTTTAAACTACGGTGTCACCGCTACCTCATGGGGTAGGGTGCCGTAGTGAGCGGTGTGTGTATGTATGCATGGAATCGTATAAAAATATGCGATGGGCAAGAAAGGGGTGAGAGATTTTCATCTCTCTAACCTTTCCTATTCCTAACCCTAACAAGTGAGGAACTACTCACTCATTAGGGGATTGATAAAAGACATTTTTTATGAATGTTTTTGAAAAACTAATTATCTAAACTACGGCAGATAAATAAAATCTAACTACGGCAGATAAATAAATTTCTAAACTACGGTAGAAAAGAAATTAAAACTAGGGCATGGTAAAAAAAACTACTTACTTTTATTCGATGCACTCTTCAAAGCATTACAATAAATTCTGAATTTTTATCAATAAAAAGATGCATGCCCTCAAAAAGAGCATTAGGGTTTCTATTTATAGATCATAGAAACCCTAGGGTTACATTCGATCCCTATCTGCATTTACAAATTTATCCCTAAGAAGCCTAGTCAACGCACCGCCACACCGTCACAATATGCACCGACACGTGCTCGTCATGGCCGTGGAACCGCGGCCAAAAGCCCTGTTTGGCCACGAATCCGCGGCCATTTGGTGGGGTCTTGGGTTGTATTTTCCTGGGTTACTTCTGGTTGCATTTGTCTTCTTATTTCTTCACTTGGTTTCTCAGATTGTCATCTAGTTCTCTTCCAGATTTCCACAGTGCATAATGTCGTGGACTTTTACCCTTTAGCTTCGTGTTGAAGTCTTGAATCTTGTGCTGCCCTCATACGTTGTGCAATCGAACTGTTCATTGATCTTCATTTGTTCCTTAAACTGGTAGGCAGCATCATACAGATTCATCTATTTATTGGTCGTAGTCTCACATTTATAGCATCTTTTCACCATTTTCACTGTATTTGTTCTGAGAACCTGCAACCTGCAACTATTTAGCAGATATGGATCAAAAGCACCTATTTATTTGCAATATGATTAAGAATGGGGAATATAATAATGCAAAATTCTGATATGAACAGATGGCGACCCCCGAGGCAGAGAGAGCGGCCCTCCTATCTACTCCGGCCTTTCCGAGAGTCGGCGTAGATACATGGCCTCTATTGTGCGAATATTTCGACTCTCATCGCAAACAGGTATGTATTTTAAATGTAATTCATTATTTAGTATATAATTTATTCTTTTGTGTTGCTTAATTAGAAAACTAAATGTGAATGTGTTATGCAAAAACAGGCCGATCAAAATAAAGAGAATAGGAAGTCGGCGAAGAGGGGCCGCCCCCACTTATACAGGTGGCTCGAGGAATATTACTCGTGCAATGGAGTTATCGGTAAATTACAATAGACCGGCCTTTGTGATATAATGTAATATTAAAAGTTATTTTCTAATATATATAATATTATGAGTTATTTTCTAATATTGCAGAGAGCTCAGACCCTGGCACAAGGTGGTACACCGAGCGTGCTGTCCGCATATCTTGCCGTCCACGGCACCTCGATAGATCCCGCCACGGGTGAGCTTCGATACCCCGACGCCGCTACCCTGGAGTATTGCGTAAGTGTTAATATTTATTCAACCCCTATTTGAAATTTTAGTTTTGAAAGATTCAAATTTAAATGATATACTTATATTTTACTGGTTAATGTGGGTGTAGGAGCGGGTCGTTGAGCAGGCCGAGGCATCGAGGATTGATTTTACTGGACAGAACGATCCGATGCTGCTGACCCCAGTCCTGGACGTCGCACACGGAGGGCACCACGGAGGTTGGGAGAGAGGCCGGGGACTGGGCCCTAGCAGGGCCCATATGAGGTTGGACTCCACTCCGGCGGTTACTTCCTCCGTCTCCAGTGAGCGACGTTTCCAGCAAGAACTGGAGAGCTTGAAGGCCACCGTTCAGGAGTTGAAAGAGATGTTGGTATGTATACTACTTAATAGTAAAATATTATGTCATATTATAGATAGCAACATATCCAATATTAGTACATAGCCTGAGCTTATTTGGTTGTAGACTTAGCTTTGATTAATCATAAATACATATCTAATTAAAATAAACTATGGTTTTCCAAACTAGATATCCAAACGAGGCCTAAGTCCCTAAGTATACATAGATTGGGGTTTCGAAATAACTTGATAATGATACGAACTCGACTAATACACAGTTCTTACTCGTTTATTACACACGTAGGTCCAGACGCGACAGGGTACATCGGCCGAGCCTCCACATGCATCTCCTTCGGCTGCGGCTCCTCAAGCCACTACATTAGCTGCGGTTCCGCAGACAGCTCCTATAGCTCCACTGCCAGCTCAGACTCCCACAGCCGTGGCTCTGCAAGCCACTACCTCGGCAGTGGTTGCGCAGACCACTCCTACAGCTCCACAGCCCGCTCAGACTCCCGCACACTCCGCATTGCATGATTTATTGACTCAGGGTATATCCGAGGAGCAGATGCGCCAGATTATGGCATTTATCGGGAGTGGAGCTGGACCGAGGTAGGGTAGCTTTTTAATTCTTATATTTTAAACATGTATTTATTTATATGATACATATTGTACCATATTTTGGACGATATTGATATTGGTGGTGTTTGCGTGTTTATATTGATATCATATTCTGCTTGTTGATTTCTTTTGTATATTATGCGTGAGATGTGATTATGAATACTGCGATATATGTTCTGCGTGCTGATTAATTTTATATATGATGTATATATTATTGTGCACAGGGCGAGAAAAAAATAGGCAGCTCTTTTTTTAAAAAAAAACTGATAATATGTACCTACGGATTAAACCGTAGGACCTACGGATTAATCCGTAGGACCCAACATTGCCCCTACGGCTTAATCCGTAGGGCCCAATATTGCCCCTACAGATTTATCCGTACGGGCAAAATATCAGGATACCTGATATTTTGCCCCTATGATCTCAGTAATAGGGGTTACACTTGTCCCTACGGATATATCCGTAGGGGCAAACAAATGCCCCTACACAGGTATCCGTAGGGACAAAATATCAGGATACCTGATATTTTATCCCCACACATCCAGACCTACGCACTTATCCGTAGGGGCAACTATTTGGCCCTACGGATAAGTCCGTAGGGACAACTAATTTATTTTATAAACCGATAAATTAAATAAATTTTTTGTCCCTACAGCCTAATCCATAGGGACAACTGGACCTACACATTACTCCATAGGGGCAAGCTTTTGACCGTAGGGGTATGTTCAAGGCTAAGACTTGCACCTACGGCGTTTGCACCTACAAGGTATTTTATTGCCCCTACGGATATATCCGTAGGGGCAGTGGTTTGCTCCTATGGATAAATCCGTAGGGGCAACCCCTATTTGTAGTAGTGAATCCATTTTGAAAGCTCAAAAAATTTGGCTCCAATCTCAAATCGAGATAACCTAAGTAGCTAGGATGCAAACTAACCAGGTTGGGGTTGTAGTTCAAGCTCACTACTAATTTTCTCTCTCTTTTATTTTCTTTTCTAAAGTCCAAAGAGAGAAGGAAGAAGGAGATAGGAGCTCTCATGAAAAAAGTGAGTATAAAAAAAACCTTAACTATTTCAAAAGAAATGGTTACAAATATATTTTTCTCCCGAAACAATCCAAGCCCTTGGATTAAACCAACCATCCAAATGTCCATCACCTATTGATTACACATGTCACCATACTACAATATGGTGAGGATATGTTATGTTTAAGGAATAACATAATCTTAAAAAAATAAAAGGAAAAAGAATAAACAAAAACAATATATATATTTAAATGTAATAAAACATACTAAATACATATACTTGTAATTGTTATCCAAGCTATTTAAAATACAATAAAGAGAGATTAATTAATAGTGACATAACAAATATATATATATATATATATATATATATATATATATATATATATATATATATATATAAAATCGACACCCGATTTAATATTCGTCTTTCTAAAAAGATGGGCTAGTATTACAGCCGTCCGATTACCGTCAGTGTATAGAATACACTAGTTTTAATTGAACCCAAGCGTGTACCAATGTACCACAACCACAACATTTCGCCAAATCCGGAAACTTTCTGTGCGGGACTCAAAAAGCTTGACAATACGTTGGCATTGGGTTTAACTATAAGCATGTAAGCAACACTAGCTATACGTAATGGCTATCTACGTATTGTTGAAAAGGAGATCGATAAGAAAGCTCGTCCGAACCCTACTGAGCCTATCGACGACATGTACCATACATTCTGGTCTGTTCGTCTGAGAGTATCGCATATCCAGTCTAGAGAGTGGATAATTTCAGACCCCTAATAACCTGATAAGTCATGCCAGTGTCAAGCCCTATCACCAATCGAGAAACTGCTGATCGCAATCAGTAAATCACATCCGTCTAGGCCTAGGTCTTATAGTGACAGCAAACCATACACTCACTATGTGATATCTGTTAGTTATGTATATTCCCTAGAGGCCATTTTTGTACATATGATGTATATTATAGTGGATGCTTGGATATATATAGAGAGGACTTTCTTGCTCGATATGATAGTATGCTATCTGGTTTCACTTTATCTTAACATGTTAACGAATACTGTTTTGTGATCACGTGTTGATAAAGCCCTTACGATATGTACTCGACTACTAGGACTATGATGAGATCATACTAGTGGGGCCAGGGTAGTCAACGAGTACATCCTATAACTGTTCCTAGTCGAGGGTGTATCGAGACAGGGCATCGATACTCCAGAGTAGACTAGCGTACACGCATCTTGACCCATATGATGGGCGATGGATGATCCCATATCCATTGGTGTTGGACATCAAAAATGGTGTATGAGTGCTCAGTGGAGACTGGGTACACTGAACGGACTCGCCGAGAACTCCTGGATGGTATTATACCTATCGTCAGATAGCAGTTCTCCAGTGACACTGGTACAGGTTAGTCTGTAGACCCGAGATCGTCATAGAGTCTTGTGTGATTCCCACTGTGCTTTGATTTCCACCTTACCATGTCCAAGAGGGCGTGCAAAACGGTGGCTTTTGGGTACAGTCCCGAATCACATGGAGGCAATGAGCGATAGGAGGGGTTTCGTCTCTTCCGGTATGGGGAGTTGATGTTGTGTTGTGTTCGATTGGTTATAACTGGAAGTCCTTGGCCAGGGCTAATATGGAGATTTACTGGTAAGTGTTATCAGTAGTTTCTCGACCCGTTATGAGCCTTACATCGACACGACTTATCGGTTACTTGGGTCTGACATTTACCACCCCTAGACTAGATATGCAACATATCAGACGAAGAGATCGGACTGTACGGGAGTGTTACTGATTGGATTTGCAGGAGAATGTACAGGCTTGCTTGTTGATCTTCTAATCGCTCAATACCTGGGTGGCTGTTATATTTAGCTGACCGCTTACAGCTTGTGGGTGTTTGATATGATCATCACCTACTGCCGGCGTATTGACGATTCTTTAGAGTCCTACACAGAGATTTCATGGGTCAGTCAAAACGGAGTAGGAGCACATATGTGATATGTGCGGAACCGAGAATAATACGATATGAGATACCGTATTCTATTCTCGCGATATATGATATCGGCCGGGTATATGTGATATAGCCGGGTCATCGGATCAAGTGTTGATTCGATGAATCGTTACATGTTATATTAGTCGGTTATATACGATATAGCCGGATTGTCGGATCAAGTGTTGATTCGATAATTTAATGTGATATATTACATTACATTGACTAATATAAGCTCGCTTTATTGATTCATTTTCTCACCAGATAATACATTGATATATATGCGATATATGTTAATTGTATTATTTTCTTCCGTTACAAAAATATATTATATATGTGATATATAATATTGTAACATGTTAGGGTTACAAATGCAACATGATTTGTGGAGTTTAAACAAGTTAGGGTTTGATTTGGGTTAGCATTTGGGTTAGCTTTTTCATGAAGTTTCTTGAAGCTTTCTTTTGTTTTTAGCTTAGATATTTTGTGTTGATATTTTGTGTAGATATTTCTTAACCAAACTCAAACCCTTTACCCTAGTTTATTCTCTATAAGGGTTAAGCCTTCATTTTTAACCCATTGTTGTAATTGTAACCACAACAAGATAATTCATTATTCATCACAAAAGCTTTTCTTCTTCTTCTTCCTTGAAAAAGCTTGCTAGCTTTTTACATGTGATGATTTAGTGTGAGAAATTGAAAACAAAAAAGAGCTAAATTCCTACTTCATCATCCTCATCTATTCTAGCCACTTAGATTAGGGTGTTCACTTCTCTAATAAGTTGTTTAGTGAAGTGTATGCTTGGGCTAAAGATTCTTCAAGGTAGATCATCTTCGAAAAGGCAGACTTCAAGCAAGCATGGATCATTCGGCTTGTGGAGCCTCTCTAGAGTCCGGAAGTTCATGGATCGCGGCGAAGGGACTACTACTCGGAGCTTATGAAGTGAAGGAACGGACTACAAAGGTTATAATCCCTCTCTCTTAGATGTAAAGTTGTTTACATGCAAGTTAACCCTAATTCTCTAGTTAAGATCTTGGTTAGAGTTTGTTTAGCACCCCAAAATTTTTAAAGAAGCATGTTTGATGCTTGCCAAAACCTTGCTAAGGTACTATGCTAACCCAACAGTATCAACTTTCAATACCGGGAGAGATGAATCCTCTCAACCGTTCATTACCTCTAAGTGCTTTGGGGCTGCACCCAAAAGCTACCTGTTTGCGTGACTCTTTAAAGCCGTGGTAAGCTAGCAATCAAAGTACAGTGGGAACACAATCGAGACAAATGATGATTTCAGGTCGACAAACTGCGTTGTACTAATGTCACCTGAGAACTGCTATCAGACAATAGGTATTATACCATATAACATGTTCATGACGAATCCGTCCAGTGTAACTCATAACCTAATGAGCACTTGTATACAATCTTTGGTGATTGACTAACACTAATGGCTGTGAGACCAGCCATCGCCCTTCGTCGGGGTCAAGAAACGTATACACTGGTCTACTTTGGAATATCGATCTCTAGTATCGATATTCCCATGACTGGGGACATTTAAGGATGCGCTTATAGACTACCCACTTCTCACAAGTGTGATCGCCATTATAATCCTGGCAGTCAAATATGAATCATATGGGCTCTATCAATATGTAATAGTGATATGCTATACCCCACATGGTATGTACATAATGATAAAGTTGAACCAGATAACATACTATCATTTCAATTAAGACTGTTCTAACCTACAGATCCTCACGCAGTCATCATGATCGCTTGCTTGCGATTATAATAATTGCCTTGAAGGCACTATTTCTAACAATCTCCTACTTGCACCTAAGGCTAATTATTGCGGTATCGCATACCCACAGTTTGTGTGCTACCGAATACCCAACTTCTCCACCGATTAGTTTCACAAATCGTGTTTGTGAATATTCGTGTTCGAGAAATAGCCCCAGTGAGTGGATCCACTCCAATATTTCTATCTTTATCTTTCTATATCTTAACTTCACAGAGAATGTATATCTCACAAAATAAGCGATAGCTGTGTTAGAACTTGTCTGGATATCTGATGGGACCAAGTTCATAATATGAACACCAAATCCAACAAACTTCTTAGACCGTACCTTCCACTGAATTTAATCAGTATCCCGCACCATGCCTAACTCAGTATCTGCTTAGATCCATGTCCAACACACTGCTCCTTAGAAAAAGGTAAACTTATAACTCTGACAGTCACTCTGCCACTCAAGTCATCTTGGAAGCCTGAAACGATAACCGCCTCCCGCAGGATAGTGCTGTTATCATATACCAAAAACATTCTCTTATGTTCAAACCTTCTTCATATTGTTTCTCTAGGATTGGATTATACTTGCTAACTACAATAAATGCAAGAGCAACATTATCTAGATCCTGTGCAGAGAAACCCTTATGACATCCAAAGTTTGATAGATTATAGTATAGGAACCTCACTTCCTATAAGGAGTATGTCATCCAAATCCCTGGACAGTACTCCCTACAACCTTCTTACCAAGTTCATATGCTGTTTTGATGAAGTCAAACACTATGACTGTCATATCAAAATAGATGATCCATCTCCGCTATACCTGTTTTAGTCTATAAATATACATAAGCAACCAGCCCCCACGCTTCCGCTGCTCCTATTGACTGTAAAAACCCTCTAGCAGAGTCATATACACGTGCACTTCTAAAATCCCATTTAGAACGACGTTATAGTCATTCACCTGCCATATCTCACAGTCAAGGGCAGCAGTAGTGGCAAGCTTGGGTCATTAAAACCCCTTCATCACCATCTTTAAGGAAACTGAAGTACCTCTCGGGTGGCTAGGGTTACCCACTAAATCTGCGGAGCGGCTAAATGGATTGTTGAATCAATTGAATTCTTATGTTCAACTAAATTTGCAATAACCGTTTGTGGTTCTGAAATCACTTTCAGTTTTACCATACTCCTACTAATGATTTCTAAAAAGAATTTATTTTACTAAAAATTATGATGAGTCAAGAACAAAACAACGTTTGATCTTGCAAATGGTAGAGTGTTAATACCTCGTCAATGCCTGGGATAACTGTCACGACCCGAATTTAGTTCGTGACCGGCACTTAAATCACGCAATGTCTAAAGGCGCAACATAAATTAAGTAAGCCGAAACCCTGAAATCTAAACTTTTTTTTTAATTTTCAGGCAGCACCTCCCTCGAATATTTTGATCCAAAATAGAGATACAACAATATATA
The DNA here is from genome assembly GCA_030015575.1 of Agapanthus africanus. Lineage (NCBI taxonomy): Eukaryota > Viridiplantae > Streptophyta > Magnoliopsida > Asparagales > Amaryllidaceae > Agapanthus > Agapanthus africanus. The sequence goes on along the minus strand of CM057347.1, from coordinate 378,857,876 downwards.
CGCATCCCCAAGCAGGAGGTAGCTCTTCGCCAATCGGCGGGGTCACAACCATACAAGACAGAATATAAGTATACGATGCCAACGGCGAAGATCAACACACGGGATAAAGTAAAGCAAGACATCAAACCAACCAAGAGAACATATAACCCATCGCTCAAGTCTCACAACTACAAGTCTTGCTAAGTCTTGCTACTTATATAAATACTAGTTTCTGATTTGATGGAGTTGACTAGATACAACAGAAATAATAATACAAGAGTGGCATGATCCAACATGTACCACCTACCTAAAACAAATCACCCGAAAGCAGCTGTGTGCCAGCGATGCCGTACTGATCCAAGCGGTCAACCTGCAAGAACTGTGGCACAACGGTGGTGAGTTGCCAACTCGTGAGTAGAAAACATCATCTGGTAGAAATCGAAATAAACAACGATTCCTAGGTCAACTATATCATAAGGGTAATATTATGATATCTAGGGTGACCGTATCTGCATATGTACCAACAACATAATCAATGCCTATCAGTAAGTGGATATAATCCAACCATATAATCAAATGCCTGTATGCATATGGATCTCATCTACGTGTCAACCAATGACACAACAATATCATGCATGTAAATATCATGAAAGCATATGCAGGTAAATATGAGAATATAAATCAACGTGTGTCCCTCGCGACACATTAAAATCATGGAACCTGAGTGTCCAACATCGACACTCGAAACATCATGAAACACGTGTCCAGCATCGACACGTAAATCCTCATAGCTCAGGAACCGCATCCTCAGATCGGCCCTCAAATCTGTAAGTCTCATGGAACCTGAGTTTCCAACATCGACACCCGAAACATCATGAAAACATATGCCTGTGTATGTATGTATGTATATATATATATATATATATATATATATATGAGGATATCTACCTCGTGTGTTTATCAACGACACATCAAAAATCATGGAACCTGAGTGTCCAACATCGACACTCGAAACATCATGAAACCCGTGTCCAATATCGACACATAAATACTCATCTGTCAGGCGCCGTCACCACGACTGGTTCTGATGTCATGTCCATACATAACTCAGGTCGGTATCCCCACGATAACCGCCGAATCCAAATACTATCACCGGTAGGTACTAGCCCTCATGCCAAGCTCATCATCTATACCACGAAAATCACCTCTTGCCCCGGGGAACCATACCGGGTCCACCATGTACCCGCAGACGGTGCCTTCCGCTCCTCGAATCGGGTATCTAACACAAGTCTCAGAACCGAGAAAACTCATAGTGGACGCACTGAAATATCATATCAAGAGAAACCGGATTTTCAAACAATACATGAACTTCTTGAAATACCCCCACGGTTCTCAAATCCATAAATCACATGAAATCCATATCTCAATGCGTAAATCCATGAAATATAATATATGCAACATAAAACAGTAATATGAGCATATCAAGGAAAAACCGCTATTTAAATGCATCAAGTTATTAAATATATCATGCGGTTTCCAATTCTCCAAAATCCAAGCAACATCATATAAAGGTGAACATGTGGCTATAGTAAGGTATCAGGGTGTACATGTAAGTATGCATGCATGATGCACATGTAGCTATAGCAAGGTATGTGTATATACATGTCAATAATGATGCAATACCATGTAGGTATACGTGTAGCTGTAGCAAGGTATGAGTATATACATGTCAATAATGATGCAATACCATGTAGGTATAGCAAGGCATATGTGTAAGCATGTAGGTATACAGGTATGCTATATTTCATATGCACAATGGAATAAAAATCAATGTCTCAATGTCAAATGAAAATACAATACAACTTAGGGGTATATGTTGCTATAGCAATATATGCGGGTATCTACAGGTAGGCATGTATGTATGATGCAGCAATTCTACTGTGTAGTGACATAACAATTATCGATGATGAAGGTGAGTGAGCCGGCTAATCTGTGTAACTGTAACATACTCGTCATCGATAATGGTGTAGGTGTACTAGCACAAGTATATGTAATGTAATGAAAATGACATGAACGTAGCATAAAGTACATCATCAGCTAAATGCTACAAGGTATACGTGTCTACAATATATATCCGAGTCGGTGAATCTATCAATCGGCATTCAGCCTCACAAGATCACGTATGGTATAATTTATCGTACAGTAGCATTAAACCAAAAGGGATCCTATCAACCTATATGACATGAGGGTACGGACCAACGTCTCGTTCGGCATATCACTCATGATTCACAACATTATATATGTCTATATACCTATATCCCAGGTCACATCTGTATCAATCTCATATCGTAGACCGACAAAGGTATCAACTATCTTATATCGACTCGCATCCATATAACGATATATCACACTAAGTCATCATATCACATCGTATACTTGTTCTCTTTCAATTCGTACCGATCATGATTCACTTCTCATTTCATACTCTCATATGTCACTATGTTCATTAGTGTCAACTTTTATCATATTATCGTTATTAAATCCTATAATCATATCTGTCGCATATCATTTATCAGGATAAAATAATCAAACGATATTCCATATCAATGTTTGCGGGGGTGCTATACGCCATCCACCCGACTTCCCCCATAGATATACATCTACTCACCTGCTAAACTCCTCGATTAGCCGTAGTCGATGTGCTTCGTCATCTCGGAATCCACGAGAAGGTACCTACAATATCAATACATATCGCAATACCATCAAAATCAATGTCCGAAAACCGATACGATACACGGTGCGCTTATAGGTTAGAACCTATAGCCTACGCATGCAAAAACCAACCAAACAACCCTCATCGTCGACGTACCAACATCTAATGACCCAATACAATATCAAATACCAAAACCAAGAATTCCAAAATACGGAAAACATAACCGAAACCACTCATAATAGCTCCTAGATTTTGGTTCAGGTCAATAGGAACGAAACAAACAAGTATAAGGTGTTGTATATGAAGTATATGCTCTACTTGACCAATTCCAGCACCAACCACCACCAAGTGGCTGGCCACTACTCTTAAAAATCGGGTCTGCTCGGCCATCTGGTGAGGGAATAGGCTCATCTCATCAGGGTGGTCTCCTATTGTCCCAATTAAGTCTCTAGAGTTGTTTGTTTTTCTAAGAAACATCCCAAGTCATCCCAGATTCCGTGTAGGCCTTAAGGTTTCACAAAACCGATACGGAACAATTCTAACTTCGTGTATCGGGTTCTAAACTCCATTCCAGGTCAACAGAACACTCTCTAAGGTCTTGTAAACACTCCGTACTGTTGGATATAGTGCCCTCAGAGTCAATTATTGGTTCACAGGCACGTGATTGCAATGATTGAGGGAGGACCTATACCGGTAGGACAGTCTTACTCAAGATGATGGTATGCTATCTGGGTTATCTTTATCATCGTATACTGCTTCAGGTGACCTTACAGATCACTATTGCGCGTTGATAGAGCCCTTAGGATTCTTTCTTGATGGCCAGCAGTATGATGGCGATCATATATGTGGGAGCTGGGGTCTATAAGCACATCCTTAATTGGTCCCTAGTCGTGGGGTTTTGAGACTGGGCATCGATACTCCATTAGTAGACTAGTGTATACAGTCGAGACCCCGACGAGGGACGGTGGCCGGTCTCACAAGCCATTGGTGTCAGTTGGATCACCTAAGATGTATACAGATGCTCATTGGGTTATGAGTACACCGGACATGACTCGCCGGGAACATGCTAGTTGGTATTATACCTGACGTCAGATAGCAGTTCCCTGGTGACATGTGTACAGGTTAGTTCATCGATCTGAGATTGTCATTTGTCTCGTGTGAGTTCCCACTGTGCTTTGATTACTAGCCTACCACGGCTCAAAGAAGTCGTGCAAACAGGTTTTAGTTGGGTACAGTCCCGAGCCACATGGAGGCAGTGAGCGGATCGGCAGGGGTTTCGTCTCTCCCGGTATTGGGGGTGAGATCGCGCTGTGTCTAGGAGAGCCATTACACAAAGTCCTTGGCCAAGGCAGGAAATTTACTGGTAGGTATTCCAGTAGTATCTCAGAGTGTTCTGGGATACACTCCGACACGACTTGTACTGCTTTTGGGGGTCTGACTTTTACCAACCCCCTAGGCCCGCCATGCGATGCTCATAGACGAACGGACTGTACTGTACGGATATTGTCACTGACAGGCTCAGTAGGGTGTCAGGATGAGTTCGCTCATCGACCTCCCTTTTGGTCAATACCTGGTAGCCCGTTACATGCGGGTAGTACCTCTGACGTGCTAGTCGTTAAATCCACAACCAATGTATTGACGAGTCTTTAGAGTCCCCCACAGACAGTTTTCAAGATTCGGGCGAAACGTTGTAGAGGCCGTATGATATATGGTAGGGTTCGATCATATACGTGCAGTAGTGCACGGATCATGATTGGGCGGATCATAATAGTGGGCTTTGGTTTAAGCCGGATCCTAGTATTAGATTTGTTGGATTACTTTAGTCTCATCGCATTCACATTCAGTCGGAATGCGGATGCAGGTATGTATATACAGGTGAGGGGTATCCTTATGATCCGTCACGAGTTTACTTTAGATGTTGCCGTATCTTTTTATTGCTGTAAACATTTTGGTTAATGTTTACAAATGGAAATTGTGAGCTTAAGCCATCATTTTGTGCATTAAATGATACATGTACTTCATAGGCGACTCATGGTATCATTTCTTATGCAAATGTCACATTATTTGATGGATTTGTGAGTTGAAATGATAAGGAGAGAGAGAAAGGCTGCCATATGAGGGCTAGCTCTTGTATTTTTGACAAGTCTCTCTCTCATTTTATCATTGCAACAACACATAAAAGAAACCTCTTCTTCTTCTTCCTCTAGATCACAATCTCCATTGATGGCTTCATCTTCAACCTCCATCCATGCAATGGATGCAAGAGACAAAGTTGTCACAAACATTCTCTACTTCGCCTTGGACACGTCGGCTAGCGAATTTCGTGCCCGAGTTGCTTCGGATAAAGCGGGAGCCCGTAAAAAGACTTGAATATGTGGTGCCCTTTCAGACGAGGAGATCGAGACCGGAGATGCCGCGAGGAGCTTGGGATGGTGGCCAAAGACCGAAGGACACGAATCGATCGGTATAGCTTTCCAACCCTTTCTCTAGTTGCTAGTTGTAGGTTAATGGTTCGATCCGGATTTAAAGTATACGATAGCGCCGGTTTCTAGTTTGAAAAAAGTTTTCGTTTCCGCATTTTGGCCTCGGACAGACGGCCGGGGCGCTACCGTAGACTTACATGGTATCAGAGCCACACCATTAACCTTTACTAGCTTGATCTAACGTGTTTAGAACTTCGATCGGACGAAATTTCCAAAAACTGCATTTCCAATCTTGAAGTTTCCGTCGAATTTTTTTTATCGTCGAAAAATTATTTTGAGTATTGCAGAAAATCATGCAGGCTTTTCTAAGACCACTTGTGAAATTTCGTGAAGTGAGCTTACTGTTGCGCCGCGGAACAGCGGCCTTACCTTAGTTTTGGCCACCGTTCCGCCGCCGAACTGTAGCACCACTGCACCATTTTTCCTACAGTGGTCTCTGAGTTGGAATTGGGGTTTCTGGTAATTTTTGTTTGGGCCCAGATTTGTTTGAGTACTGAGAATTGTGCTTGGGGCCCACTTCGTGAAATTTTGTCGATCGAAAATTTTAAATATGTTACTTCACAGTATTTACATTATATCTGCGACCGTGAATGTCATTTGATCGGTAAATCTTGTCTAATTGCTATAGCCCTTTTAGACGGATCTGTGAACGTGACATTCACGTTGATGTTCTGTGTTGTGCTGTGATGTTGTGGATTTGTCGTGGTGGATAGCCTGGTGCAAGGTAGTACAGTTTGGTTGTATTTGTATATTTGATATTGCGGGGCGAGCGTCCGACATGTGGACTGCCGTCACTGCCTGTTTGTATATTATTCTTTTGGGGCAGGACCGGGCTGAGGTCGATATACCCGTTGTATATATTTTACTTTCTGTACTAGGATTACCCCACGGTGGGGTGCACGGATAGCCGGGTTCTAGAGGGCAACGAGCCCGCATCTCATGGCTTTGATACAGAGGGGGCTTTACTCTAGAATTGACAGGCTATTCGCCGCACTCGTAGGGGGTACAGGTTGACCCAAGGAGAGGTGCTCAAGTTACCGGATTCCGTGAAGTGCTGGTGTTAGTTATATGTATGCCCTAGAGGCCATTACTGTACATAGGATGTATATTGTAGTGGATGCTGGGACATATATAGGGAGGACTTTCTTGCTCGAAATGATAGTATGCTATCTGGTTGAACTTTACCTTAACGTGTATACTGGGTGTCTCTCTGTTACATATTGGTAAAGCCCTTAGGATGTGTACTTGACTACCTGGACTGTGATGCGGATCATACTAGTGGGGACATGGTAGTCCATAAGTACATCCTTCAAAGTCCCTAGTCGTGAGTGTATCGAGATGGGGCATCGATATACCAGAGTAGACTAGCGTATACCTTCTCGACCCATACAGATGGGCGATGGATGATCCCATATCCATTGGTGTTTGACATCAGAGATGATATACGGGTGCTCAGTGGAGACTGGGTACACTGGACGGACTCGCCGAGAACTCCCAGATGGTATTATACCTCACGTCAGATGGCAGTTCTCTGGTGACACTGGTGCAGAGTAGTCTGTTGACCCGAGATCGTCATAGAGTCTTGTGTGGTTCCCACTGTGCTTTGATTTCCATCTTACCACGTCCAAGAGGGCGTGCAAAACGGTGGTTTTTGGGTACAGTCCCGAGTCACATGGAGGCAATGAGCGATAGGAGGGGATTCGTCTCTCCCGGTATAGGGGGTTGATGTTGCGCTGTGTTCGATTGGCTATAACAGGAAATCCCTGGCCAGGGTTGCTGAGATTTACTGGTAAGTGTTACCAGTAGTTTCTCGAATTTTTATAGACCTCATATCGACACGACTTATCGAGCTATTGGGGTCTGACGTTTACCACCCCTAGGCGAGATATGCGACATATCAGACGATCAGACCGGACTGTACGGTAGTGTTACTGGTTGGATTCACTGGAGTGTGAGCGGGCTTGCTCGTTGATCTTCTGATCGCTCAATACCCGGGTGGCCGTTACGTTTAGCAGACCGCTTGCGGCTTATGGGTGCTTGATATGATCATCACCTGCTGCCGGCGTATTGACGAGTCTTTAGAGTCCTACACAGAGGTTTCCTGGCTCAAGCGAAACGAAATAGGAGCGCATATGAGATATGTGCGGGACTGAGAATAATGCGTGTATGTGATACCGTATTCCATTCTCGCGATGAATGTATCGAATGGTTATATGCGATATAACCTAGTTATCGAATCAAGGATTGATTCGGTAAGCCGATACATAGGATACTAGTCGGTTATATGTGATATGACCGGATCGTTAAATCAAGTGTTGATTTAATGATTTAATGTATAATTATATATATTTGATATATTACTTTGCATTAACTAGTATTGGTTCACTTTAAATGGATTTTCTCACTCGGATGTACACATTGTATATGTGATATACTTTTGTGCACTTGATTGTATCATGTTTGATGATACATGTTTGCTGGGGTTTTTGTGTAAAGAATTAAACTATGGTTAAACATATAATTAGGGTTTTATTTTTCCATTACTTATTTATTCATTTATTTGTTTATACATTTTGGAAAATAAATGGAAAAGAGAAAAGAATGGTGGCTTTTTTTGTTGTTTAGTGGAAGCTTCATGAAACCTTGACCTAGTCCACCATTCTTATCTCATCCTTAACCCTAACCATTCCTTTAACCTTGGTCAATTCTATACACATAACCATAGTTAGAATTATGATAAGTTTTGTTTTTCTATTCTAAATCAATCAACTTATCATAATATATATCATCTTCTTCATCTTCTTCTTCTTCTTCACTTCATGAAGAAAGCTTGCTACTCCAATGGCAAGTGATGAAAACTAGTGAGAAATCCAAAACTAAATATTTAGCCAACGATCCGTAGTCGGGTCTCTCGGCACCTAGATTTTTTGAAATTGGCATGGTTGATGCCTTGTGAGACCTCATTAGGGTGCCTAGGAACCTTTCAGCTGGGTGGTCCATTCACTTTGTTGAAGGGGGTTGCCTCGCTTCAGGTTTTGGTGGGTAACTTGCCGCGCCCGTAGGGGTCTAGGATTTCATTGCACAGGCTATCCATACGACCAGGGGAACGTCGGGTTTCAGTAGCGGCTCTATGAAACCCGGGGATCCCAGATTATCTGTATTGTTCTATGATGCTTATTACATTTCTGTGATGTTGCATTTTATCACGCCATGAGCGAATATTATATATTGATATATATACTAGTAGATGTTGTATATGTTTTACACCCGCGCTAGTCCAGTCCCCGCTCTGTCGTTAGTTAAGTAACCTAACGGGTGATGACGGGACCTAGTGGCGAATGCGGATGGCATACACGTACATCATATTTTCGTTCTTTTGTGGTGTGATTAATTGATGGGACCGCATTGATTTGGATCAATGCAAGCTAAACAAACCTATTCTGATGTTGTTGGAACATTTTTCAAAAAAAAGCTGTTATTGCAAGGACGTTCTCTTTTGTTTTGCACAGTGGTATTCGGTTATGAATATCCAGCACCTCAGTCGACAAGGCAAGGGCCGAGATCCCTTCACCGGGAGTGATCCCTTGGACAGATGTTTGCGTCAGGGTAATAACTTCACTATAGTCGATTACTTTTTGCTTTGCATCGTGGTATTCAGTTGGAATATCCTGCACCTCATTCTACGGGGAAGGAGCCGAGATCTCTTCACCGGGAGTGACCTCTTTAGTAAAGGTTTTCTCCACTATATTTTTATAAAAAGCTATCCGGTTCCTTCAACGATATCAAGTTCATTACGTTAAAGGTTTTTCACCAAAAACCATTCGTAGCCCTCCGTCATTTCAAATGGGTAGCACTTAGTATTCATGCTATGTTTGTTGGCCAAAGTCAAGGCATAGTGTATGGTAGCTATTTGTTAATTTTCTGTTGCATAGATAGATGCGTTGGTTTGGGACAGTCGTACTGCTTTGTTGGCCAAAGTCAAGGGTAGGTACGGGTGGGTTCAAATTAACCTGGACAATGACGGGTAGAACTTGACATATGACTTATGATTTGTTGGCTAAAGTCAAGGTCATAAGAGCATGTGGTAAAAATAACATCGGGAGTTTTTAAAGAAACTGAAACTTGCCAGATATGCACATACCTTCTGGAATGTGATAACGTGAGTGGATTCCATCACGTTATCATGCGATGATAGTTGGATCCCGATTCCCACTGATGAGTTGGTTTACTCCTCGGGTGATCCCGACTAATTCTTCTTTCAGGTTTGGAGGAGAATTTGAGGATACAGTGGGAGGTTTCCTGATTAGATAAAATGATAACCATTCTGATCTAGGTTAGAGTGCACGCAGAGTGTTTCTTTTCTCTCTCTCTCTTTGGCAGTGACCATGACCCGACCCTTGACTATGACTCAGTGACCAAGTTAACCGAACCTTTTTAAAACACTGGCTTTTGGATTGTCAGAGTTGCAAACCTCATTGCCACTCCTACTTTTACCCTTTTTCTCCAGAACACCCCGTATTATTACGAACATCCACTTCCATTAGATAAAACCATCGTATGGTTATATACAAACTCGAAGGAATTTGTTCCATATTCGAGGATGGTTTCCGGTTCTGGAGAAAATGAATAGGACTATTCAGTTGTCTTTTTCTTTTACCTTCTCTCAGGTTGCGAGTGCTCCTTGGATTAGGACAGTACACCTATTACGCTAATTGGATAGTCTTCTTCCAAACCATAGGCAGGTGCCGAACGGTAGGGAATAAAGAAAACCAATTAGCCTAACGATGGTGTACAGAAGGTATTAAGTAAACACATATAAAGGGATTAGTAAGAGGGCAAAGTAAATTGCGACAGCTGTTCATGACCAAACCAAGTATTTCTTCGCCAATCCTACATCACCTTTGTATTTATCCAGAACACTCCGTATCACTATGAAGATCCACAGTTTATTGGATACTCCATCGTATGGTTATATACGAACTCGAAGGGACTTGTTCCAGTTCGGGGATGGATTCTGGTTCAGGAGAAATAGGAATAAGGTTTATACAGTTGTCTTTTATCTTTACCTTCTCTCGGGTTCCGAGTGCTCCTAGGATTGGGGGAGTACATCCATTATGTTTATTGGATAGTCTTCTTCCAAATCATAGGCTGGTGCCGAACGGTAGGGAAAGAAGAAAACCATTTGGCCTAAAAGGGTGTACAGAAGGTAATGACTAAAGACATATAAAGGGATTTGGAGAGATGACAAAGAAATATACGGTTATAGTTGTGAATCTGATAATGGAAAAGGCATTACTAAGAATACCCGGATACCCCTTCGAAACATTTACATGTTTCAGTTTCACTGTGTATTGTTAAAAGAAAACTGATTTCCCAATTAGCCCTTGCTCCGGGGTATGTATTTACCAGGTTTGATTCTCACATTTGTATGGTTTTATAGATGATGAGTGGGAGTAAATTATTAGGAATTGAGTGATCATCCTCATTATATCGGGATTCGTTGTAATTGGTGATATTTGAGGAAATTGCCTGGGTTGTTTGCCGGACGGCAAATATTTGGTTTTGAATATCCGTTGTTATGCACCAATTTCAAATTGATATATCTGTACGTTTATTTTTATAAAGTGAGATATAACTTTTTTAAATTATGTTCATGACATTTACCTATATCAGTGGATGGTTAGGTAAGGAGCATTAAACAACGGTGTAATTCTTCTTAACCATAAGTACAATTTTCAACCTACGACACACAGGGAATGCGTTATTAGACTTAGGAGACTTATACAGAGTATTGTATGTTGTCCAGTGTCCATTTAGACAGAGGGGTTGGTACTCGTACTATATTCTGTTTACTTGTGATTTCTCTAGTTCTTAGACATGTGTTTCGTAGAAATGCAAGGTTTAAGTTTTGAGAAGTTATAGGTATATGAATAAAGTAGAGAACCAGGTATTGCAAGTATCAGGATTCTTCAAGATGATCGAAGATGTAGATACTTGTGTATGGTATTCAGTTAATAGTAATGATTATGAGAACTTGCTTCTCTTTCAGGTTACTCATATCTGGATGTACTCCTAAGTTGAGTAATGCTGATCGGCCTCTCTCCATTTAGTTGACATGCACTGGAGACAGCTGCATGATTTGAATCTGGTTCCAATTAAATCAGTGCCTCTGTTTCTATATTGGATATAGAACGGTTCATATCTTAAATGATGTTAAGGTACAGGGAGTTGTCCGGCTTATGCTTAAAACCAGACTCTGGATAACTCAAGGCACGTTTTTGTAATGGCTATTTGTAGGTTGACCCGGGCTATGACAAGGGTTGACTTTCTACCATCTGGAAGATCAATAGTGATATTGTTCTTGACTCGCCACAGTTTTAATAAAAATCGATTTTTTTTAAAAACAGTAGTGGGAGTATGGTAGAACTGGAAGTGATTCCAGAACCGCAAACGATTACTGAAAATTTAATAGGACCTAAAGATTCAATCTGGTTTGACATTCCATTAGCCACTCCGCAAATATGGTAGGTAACCTCAGGCACTCGAGAGGTACTTAGGTATGCTTAAGGACGGTGACAGGAAGGTTCTTGTTTACCCAGACTTGCTATTGTTGTTGTTCCAGACTGTGAGACCCGGCAGGAGGATGAGTATAGTGTCGTTCTAAACTAGCTTTAGAAGTGTACGTGTATATGACTCTGCCAGAGGGTTGTCGTAGTCAGTGGGAGCAGCGGAAGCATAGTGGTCAAGTAGCTTACGTCTATTTATGGACTAAAGCAGATATAGCGGAGATAGATCATCTATTTCTGATGTGACAGTCATAGGTTTGACTTCATCAGAATAGGGGATGGATCTGTTAAGAAGGTAGTAGGGTGTGATGTCCTGATATTTGGATGACATACACAGAGTAGGAAGTGATATTCCTATATTACGATCGGTTATACTTTGGTTGTCACATAGTGGTTTCTCCACATAGGATATTGATATTATATCAGATATTCTGGTTACTAGATCTATGGTTTCAGATCTAGATTTGTGTAGTTTTCCAATCTGGGTACTTAGACAGCATTCTAAAGGTGTTTTAGAATGGACGACTCCTGACATGGTAGTGTACCTGCAAGTGATGGAGTCACCCTCTCTAAAGGTGTCTTACAGACTAAAGGGGAGAGGGATGCGCATGATTGGCAAATCACTTGCTTAGGCAATTGAGTCAATCATGAGATGTCAAGTACCACACCAGATATTGTTTTTTGCACTAGATGTAATAAGTTGATATTAATCCTATCCTAGAGAGACATTCGGAAACAGTTTTAGAACATAAGTGGATATTCTAGGGATATGATAACGACGGCCTCTTTCCGGGGACGGTTATCATTCTAGGCTTCCAAGGTGACCTGAATGACAGAGTGGCTATCAGAGTTGTAGTTTTCCTTCAGGCGAGGGGCAGTGTTTTGGACAGGTGGTCCAAGCGGATACTGAGGGAGGCATGGCCCAGGATACTGATTAAGTTCAGTTGACGATACAATCTAAGAAGTTTGGATTTGGAGTTTATTTATGAACTATGTCCCATCAGATATCCAGACATATTCTAAGACATGTATTACTCATTTCGGGAGATGGCTATCTCCGCAAACTTGAGATAAAGAGAGACATAGAAAGAAACATCAGGGCGGATCCACTCACTAAGGCTATTCCTCGAACGCAATAGTTTCGCAAACGGACTTTGTGAGACTGATTAGTAGAGGAGTTGGGTGTTCGATATCACACGGGCTGTGAGTATGCGACATCGCAATAATTAGCCTTGAGTGCAAGTGGGAGATTGTTGGATATAGTGCCCTCAGAGTCAATTATTGGATCACAGGCACGTGATTTCCATGATTGAGGGAGGACCTATACCGGTAGAACAGTCTTACTCAAGATGATAGTATGCTATCTGGGTTATCTTTATCATCGTGTACTGCTTCAGGTGACCTTACAGATCACTATTGCACGTTGATAGAGCCCTTAGGATTCTTTCTTGACGGCCAGAAGTATGATGGAGATCATATACATGGGAGTTGGGGGTCTATAAACACATCCTTAATTGGTCCCTAGTCGTGGGAGTTTTGAGACTGGGCATCGATACTCCATTAGTAAACTAGTGTATACAGTCGAGACCCCGACGAGGGGAGGTGGCCGGTCTCACAAGCCATTGGTGTCAGTTGGATCACTTAAGATGTATACAGGTACTCATTGGGTTATGAGTACACCGAACAGGACTCGCCGGGAACATGCTAGTTGGTATTATACCTGACGTCAGATAGCAGTTCCCTGGTGACATGTGTACAGGTTAGTTCATCGATCTGAGATCGTCATTTGTCTCGTGTGAGTTCCCATGGTGCTTTGATTACTACCCTACCACGGCTCAAAGGAGTCGTGCAAACAGGTTTTAGTTGGGTACAGTCCTGAGCCACATGGAGGCAGTGAGCGGATCGGCAGGGATTTCGTCTCTCCCGGTATTGAGGGTGAGATCGCGCTGTGTCTAGGAGAGCCATTACACAAAGTCCTTGGCCAAGGCAGGAGATTTACTGGTAGGTATTCCAGTAGTATCTCAGGGTGTTCTGGGCTACACTCCGACACGACTTGTACCGCTTTTGGGGGTCTGACTTTTACCAACCCCCTAAGCCCGCCCTGCGATGCTCATAGACGAACGGACCGGACTGTACGGATATTGTCACTGACAGGCTCAGTAGGGTGCCAGGATGAGTTCGCTGATCGACCTCTCTTTTGGTCAATACCTGGTAGCCCGTTACGTACGGCTAGTACCTCTGACGTGCTAGTGGTTAAATCCATAGCCAATGTATTGACGAGTCTTTAGAGTCCCCCACAGACAGTTTTCAAGTTTCGGGCGAAACGTTATAGAGGCCGTATGATATATGGCAGGGTTCGATCATATACGTGCAGTAGTGCACGGATCATGATTGGGCGGATCATACTAGTGGGCTTTGGTTTAAGCTGGATCCTAGTATTAGATTTGTTGGATTACTTTAGTCTCATCGCATTCGCATTCGGTCGTAATGCGGATGAAGGTATGTATATACAGGTGAGGGGTATCCTTATGATCCGTCACGAGTTTAATTTAGATGTTGCCGTATCTTTTTATTGTTATAAACATTTGGGTTAATGTTTACAAATGGAAATTGTGAGCTTAAGCCATCATTTTGTGCATTAAATGATACATGTACTTCATAGGTAACTCATGGTATCATTTCTTGTGCAAATGTCAAATTATTTGATGGATTTGTGAGTTGAAATGATAAGGAGAGAGAGAAGAGCTGCCATATGAGAGCTAGCTCTTGTATTTTTGACAAGTCTCTCTCTCATTTTATCATTGCAACAACACATAAAAGAAACCTCGTCTTCTTCTTCCTCTAGCTCACAATCTCCATTGATGGTTTCATCTTCAACCTCCATCCATGCAATGGATGCAAGAGACAAAGTTGTTACAAACATTCTCTACTTCGCCTTGGACACGTCGGCTAGCGAACTTCGTGCCCGAGTTGCTTCGGATGAAGCGGGAGCTCGTAAAAAGACTCGAAGATGTGGTGCCATTTCCGACGAGGAGATCGAGACCGGAGATAAAGCGAGGAGCTTAGGATGGTGGCCAAAGACTGAAAGACACGGATCGATCGGTATAGCTTTCCAACCCTTTCTTTAGTTGCTAGTTGTAGGTTAATGGTTCGATCCGGATTTAAAGTATACGATAGCGCCGGTTTCTAGTTTGAAAAAAATTTTCGTTTCCGCATTTTGGCCTCGGAGAGACGGCCGGGGCGCTACCGCAAACTTACACCTACATCTTAATTGACCACTTGACAGCAACTTATAATATTCTAAAATCGATAACCTCATTAACTCAATTTCTAACTAGAAATACGACATTTAACACCAAAAACCAAACTAAAGTGTATGGATTACCTTATTTGCAACCAAAGAACATTCTTGAGTTGCCCAAGTCTTCAAAATCCAAACTTGAAAGGTTCTAAGGGTTTAGAATGGAGGTGTGCATGTTTTTAGTGAAGAGGGCATAGGGTTTTGAGAAATATTTGGAGATGTGGCATGGGGGTAGTGAGGAAGTGATGGAGATGATGCATTGTGAAGAAATAATGGGGAGATGAATGATTTGGGGCAGCCAAGTTAACCCTCTCTCTCTTTCTTAGTCTCACTATCTCACAACAAATATCTTTCCCTACACTCACCTCTCTCACAAATATCTATTCTTGTCCATGGCATCAAATTGATTCTATTCACACTCAATTCATTTTCTTTTCATTTCCTTTTCTTTTCATTTCCTTTCTCATTCTCTATCTCACAAAACTCACAAACACACACATGCACACATGCACATGACATGGTGCAAAATCATGAAAAATGTACAAACACGGATTTTATCTAAAATCCGATAAATATAATTAAAATAAATAAATCATTTTAATCTCCAATAAATTTCCAAATATTGGTATACACTTATACCACTTTACGAAAATCCCAATTTCGCAAATCGGGTAGTTTTCGCGAAATATATTACTTTAATATTAAATTTCCAAAAATGATATTTTATATTTCTGAAATGTTACAATCTTCCCCCCTTAAATAAATTCGTCCCCAAATTTAAATTTAACTCCCCACGTATTAAAACATTTCAATAATCAGCTCAAATTAACGGGGCTCCAAAATCACGGAAGATACAGAAATACCACAGCGCATCCTGTGCGCCAGAAAAATGATTACGAAACTCAAAACCGAACTCCATCAAGCGTCACGCAAATCATCAGATTTGCACGCATATCATCGGAGTCACAATGGAGATACATCTCAAAATCCACTACCGAAATCCCATATGCACAAATCAAATACTATAATACATATTTAGTATGCATCCTTGAAAAACCATTTTAAAACTGAATAACTCATGCCAAATCTTTCTCAAATTGCCGTGCTATGCCTAGCTCACGGTACAAGTGACGAACGCTCAAATATACGTTCCACCGTTTTAAAAATATCCCAAAAGGTTTTTTCCTTGTAAAAGTTCGTGTCGCTCACGGACACGTAAGAAATAGCAAGACTATGGCTCCTTTTTTTTTGAAAAGCTCTTGTTAAACTTTTTATACATGCAAAGTACTCAGGTACTGTCCTCAGATCAGTCATGTTCGGCTACTACATAATATAGTACCCATCATGAAAACAAAGTGCTCAAGAGCAAAATCATCCCTAAAAGGCGTATCCAACATCATGTGCGTCTGCTGCGCACGGAAAACCAAATCCAATACATGTGCCACGAATATGCACAAGAGCAAAACTAGGTGCAACGGGTGTGTATGAAAGCATCTGTCCAGTGCAACGGATGTGCACGACAACAATATCCAATGCATCTATAGTGCATGAAAATCTCAACCCAGTGCAATTAATATGCACGAATGAAAATCCCGATCAAGTGCATCCAATATGCACGAATATAAATCTCTATCAAGTGCATCCTGGTGTGCACAAAATCCAGTACCCAGCGCCTAATATGCACAAAAATCTGACCCAAGCACGTCAGGTCCGTAAAACATCTGGTGCGGTAGCATGCACGAATATGAACATCAAGTGCAAACGCGTAGAAAAACACAAATCTGGTAACACAAATGCTCAAGGCATAAATCGGGTGCAACCAAGGCACGGAGTAAAATCCGGTGCAACCAATGCACGAAATAACTATCTAGTGCAACAAATGCACGAAATACGAATTTGGTGCAACTAATGCACAAAATACAAATCTGGTGCAACAAATGCACAAAATACAAATCATGTGCATCCAGTGCACGAAAACCAAATCCAGTGCATCCAGTGCACGAAATACAAATCCAGTGCATCCAGTGCATGAAATACCTAATCCGGTGCAACAAATGCACGGGAACACATCAATAACTCAAATGCATATAAAAGCAACACCGAGTGTACCAAGGTGTATAAAAATATAAACGTGTGCAACTGCATGCACAAAACACTTATCAATGCACTGCATGCATATGTGAGCTATACTGAGTGCAAAAATCAAATCGAGTGCGTACCACATGCACAAAATCAAATCAACTGTTTGAAATTCAGGAAATCATAAACATGTGTAGCCAAGGCACAAAACCGATATCAAGTGCAATAAATGTGCACAAATTATAAACCAACACAACAGTGTGTAAAGCGTATCTCAAGTGCAATAACTGTACACGAAATGTAAATACCCAGTAGGTGCGGCCAAGGTGCATGAAAATCATATCATGAAACTCATATCCAAGCGATATAAGCGTGATACTCGGATCACAAATGCAAATCGCAACAAATGACATTGAGGTACACCTCCTACAATGTCGAAAAAAGTCGGTGCGCCCAAAACTTGCAGAGCAAGAACATCCGCTTGCCTCCTGCTCACGGTCTGTCGTCCTCTGTCTCTGGGTCCTCATTTCTCTGCGGATTACCAATCTCGCAATCCATTGGCTCATCGGCTCGGTCAGGTGTGCTAACGGAAATGATTCTGCTCTGCCACTCTTCTGGTCATCCCTCCGCTAATTAGCAAAATCACTCGTAAAGCAGCACGTCACTGGCGTCGGCCTCTGGCCCTCTGAATACACGTGACACCACTGATCCTCGGTGCAAAACTTATCGCAACAGTGTCCTGGAAGGAACCTGCTCAAGATTTCTCCCGATCTCGCCTATACCGAACTGTACGGAGGCTGGTACTCTTACAAATCTTTTCTCGCTTTCTGGACATCTGCGTTCTAAGCACAACATTTTCTCGGAAACTGGCCGTATCCCAACGCCTCTGTATACATATCCGATCTCTAATCTCAACGGGGAGTAACAATAGCTCGTTAACATCTCGCACGAACCTCTTACTCCACCCATCTTTATTATCGTCTACTTCGACGTCACGTCATGCTATCTGCGTACGGCAAAAGTTCTCGGCTACAGTCAATCCGGAATCTCTCACACGGACTCGAAATCACAAACTCGGTATCTTAATCACTCTGTAGAAGATATCTAGCCGAACACGTCCTTGGGAATTCATCCCAACATCGGAGGAATACTCAATACTCATCCGTTCTCGATCAACTCACAACACATCTGGGTGAGATCCTCTATCTGAAGCTGGTCCACTTACTGATCTCCTATCGGATCATCCAACGAACAACGTCATCTCTGAATCGATCTACTCTAGATCTGAATAAGATTCTCCACACTGGAAATCTTCAAATCAACTGGGCCTGTGTCGGCGCATCAAATCTAATGAATCACTTCATCTCTCAACTTAAGATAGACTAGCTATCTCATGTCACATCTCTGCCTGAAACCTCCAGCGATCTTAGCTCGTAAGCTCTGGAAGCGACACCACATCAATCTCAGCAACAGCTGGGCCATCTGTCTGCATGGTAGATGACATCACAATTTCAAAGGTATGCTGTACATCAGCAGTCCTCTCACAACTGGAAGCCTCTACCAATGGCCCGATCATCCGGTACAAAACCGCACACTCGTCTTAAACGAGAGGTCACAACACAATACTACATCGATACGTTTCCATGTCACCAGAAAACACGATGGTCAGTCCTCGTCCACGACGAGCTCGCCCTGACCGCATTACTAGCAGCAGGTCAAACTGCGCTTAAACCATGGTGACAGGAACCTTAATTATGTATCGACGAAATTAGATCAAAGGTACGAAATGAATCAACAGATCCGGAATGAATACATGATCATAAGGAGGGACAGAATCGGTGAGAGTATGATCATGGAAACAAATAGAATCAAGGATCTCAAATGGATGTATGATCAAGGGAACGAAGAGAATCACCAGTCTCAAGATATGTACATCCTAAGGTCACTTAAGTGGAGTATCGTATCGTAAATATGCCACGGAACATACGTACGGTATGTCACTCTACTCAAGCTGCTTACTCCATCAATCAGGGTCAGCCTATGTAACGAAAGTTCGGGTCTAATACCCCCTGTTCAAGTCTAAGTTCTGTAAGATCAAGCCTAGGTTCCGAAATAGATTATGCCCCATACTCCATATAGTCAAACCTAAACTCGAACTAAGGTTAAACCTAGCGCTCTGATACTAACTTTGTCACGACCCGAATTTAGTTCGTGACTGGCACTTAAATCACGCAACGTTTAAAGGCGCAACGTAAATTAAGTAAGCTAAGAAATCTAAACCCTTTTTTTTTAAATTTTCGGGCAGCACCTCCCTCGAATATTTTGATCCAAAACAGATATACAGCAATATATAGGCATCCCCAAGTGGGAGCTAGCTCTTCGCCAATCGGCGGGGTCACAACCACGCAAGACAGAATATAAGTATACGATGCCAACGGCAAAGATCAACACACGGGATAAAGTAAAGCAAGACATCAAACCAACCAAGCGAACATATAACCCATCGCTCAAGTCTCACAACTACAAGTCTTGCTAAGTCTTACTACTTATATAAATACTAGTTTCTGATTTGATGGAGTTGACTAGATACAACAGAAATAATAGTACAAGAGTGGCACGATCCAACATGTACCACCTACCCAAAGCAAATCACCCGAAAGCAGCTGTGTTCCAGCGATGCCGCTACTGATCCAAGCGGTCAACCTGCAAGAACTGTGGCACAACAGGGGTGAGTTGCCAACTCGTGAGTAGAAAACATCATCAGGTAGAAATCGAAATAAACAACGATTCCTATGTCAACTATATCATAAGGGTAATACTATGATATCTAGGGTGACCATATCTGCATATATGCCAACAACATAATCAATACCTATCAGCAAGTGGATATCATCCAACCATATAATCAAATGTCTGTATGCATGCGGATCTCATCTACGTGTCAACCAATGACACAACAACATCATGCATGTAAATATCATGAAAGCATATGCAGGTAAATATGAGGATATAAATCAACGTGTGTGTCCGTCGTGACACATCAAAATCATGGAACCTGAGTGTCCAACATCGACACTCGAAACATCATGAAACCCATGTCCAACATCGACACGTAAATCCTCATAGCTCAGGCACCGCATTCTCAGATCGGCCCTCAAATCTGTAAGTTTCATGCAATCTGAGTGTCCAACATCGACGCCCGAAATATCATGAAAACATATGCCTGTGTATGTATGTGTGTGTGTGTGTGTGTGCGTGTGTGTGTATGAGGATATCTACCTCGTGTGTCCATCAACGACACATCAAAAATCATGGAACCCGAGTGTCCAACATCGACGCTTGAAATATCATGAAACCAGTGTCCAACATCGACACGTAAATACTCATCTGTCAGACGCCGTCACCACGACTGGCCCTGATGTCATGTCCGTACATAACTCCGGTCGGTATCCCCACGATAACCGCCGAATCTAAATACTATCACCGGAGGTACTAGCCCTCCTGCCAGGCTCATCGTCTATACCACGAAAATCACCTCTTGCCCTGGGGGAACCATACCGGGTCCACCATGTACCCACAGACGGTGCCTAGCACACCTCGAATCGGGTATTTAACACAAGTCTCAGAACCGAGAAAACTCATGGTGGACGCACTGAAATATCATATCAAGAGAAACCCTGTTTTCAAACAATACTTGAATTTCTTGAAATACTCCCATGGTTCTCAAATCCATAAATCACATGAAATCTATATCTCAAAGCGTAAATCCATGAAATATAATATATGCAGCATAAAACAGTAATATGAGTATATCAAGGAAAAACCACTATTTAAATGCATCAAGTTATTAAATATATCATGTGGTTTCCAATTCTCCAAAATCCAAGCAACATCATATAAAGGTGAACATGTGGCTATAGCAAGGTATCAAGGTGTACATGTAAGTATGTATGCATGATGTACATGTAGCTATAGCGAGGTGTGTGTATATACAGGTCAATAAGGATGCAATACCATGTAGGTATAGGTGTAGATGTAGCAAGGTATGTGTATATACATGTCAATAATGATGCAATACAATGTAGGTATAGCAAGGCATATGTGTAAGCATGTAGGTATACAGGTATGCTATATTTCATATGCACAATGGAATAAAAATCAATGTCCCAATGTCAAATGAAAATACAATACCACTTAGGAGTATATGTAGCTATAGCAAGATATGTGGGTATCTACAGGTAGGCATGTATGTATGATGCAGCAATTCTACTGTGTAGTGACATAGCATTTATCGATGATGAAGGTGTGTGAGCCGTCCAATCTGTGTAAGTGTACCATACGCATCATCGATAATGGTGTAGATGTACTAGCACAGGTATATGTAATATAAGGAGAATGAAATGAAATTAGCGTAAAGTATATCGTCAGCTAAATGCTACAAGGTATACATGTCTACAATATATATCCGAGTCGGTGAATCTATCAATCGGCATTCAGCCTCACAATATCACGTACGGTATAATCTATTGTATGACAGCATTAAACCAAAAGGGATACTATCAACCTACATGACATGAGGGTACAGACCAACGTCTTGTACGGCATATCACTCATGATTCACAACATTATATATGTCTGTATACCTATATCCCAGGTCACATCGATATCAATCTCATATCGTGGACCGACAAAGGTATCAACTATCTCATATCGACTCGCATGCATATAACGACATATCACACTAAGTCATCATATCACATCGTATACTCGTTCTCTTTCAATTCGTACCAATCATGATTCACTTCTCATTTCATACTCTCATATGTCACTATGTTCATTAGTGTCAACTTTTATCATATTATCGTTATTAAATCTTATAATCATGTCCGTCGCATATCATTTATCAAGATAAAATAATAAAACGATATTCCATATCAATGTTTGCGAGGATGCTATACGTCATCCACCCGACTTCCCCCGTAAATATACATCTACTCACCTGCTAAACTCCTCGCTTAGCCATAGTCGATGTGCTTCATCAACTCGGAATCCACGCGAAGGTACCTACAATATCAACACATATTGCAATACCATCAAAATCAAAATCCAAAAACCGATACGGCACACGGTGCGCTCATAGGTTAGAACATATAGCCTACGCATGCAAAAACCAACCAAACAACCCTCGTCGTCGACGTACCAACATCCAATGACCCAATACAATATCAAATACCAAAACCAAGAATTCCAAAATACGGAAAACATAACCAAAACCACTCACAATAGCTCCTAGATTTTGGTTCAGGTCAATAGGAACAAAACAAACAAGTATAGGGTGTTGTATATGAAGTATATGCGCTACTGGACCAATTCCAGCACCAACCACCACCAAGTGGCCGGCCACTACTCTTAAAAATCAGGTCTGCTCGGCCATCTGGTGAGGGAATAGGCTCATCTCATCAGGGTGGTCTCCTATTGTCCCAATTAAGTCTCTAGAGTTGTTTGTTTTTCTGAGAAACTTCCTAGGTCATCCCAGATTCCCTGTAGGCCTTAAGGTTTCACAAAACCGATACGGAACAATTCTAACTTCGTGTATCGGGTTCTAAACTCAATTTCAGGTCAATAGAACACTCTCTAAGGTCTTGTAAACACTTCCTACATCTCAATTGACCACTTGACAGCAACTTATAATATTCTAAAATCGATAACCTCATTAACTTATCATGTGAGAGCCGATCAATCCCATTTTGCTTTTGTTGGAAAAACCAACGCCGACCTTTCTTTCAGTCTCTTTGATCTTTTCGGGAGCAGAGCAGTCACAGAATGGAAAGAGAAATGACTATAAGGAACCAACGATTCTCTCTTCTTAAACAACCTATATCCTCCACACTTAACCAGCATTTGATAGATTATCCAACCCCGAACCCAAGAAAGATTTCGCATTAACGTCTGTCTTTCCTCTCGCTTGAGCCGAAACTCTATCAGCAGATTCTACGGGACAAATTGTAGTGATTTATGCAGCTGTCAGATTACTATTAAGAAATTCATTGATTAATCGAAGTGGAGGACCCATATTTACAAAGACAAGGCTTTGTGTTCAATTCAATCCCGGTAGCGTCCCTAAAAGAAGTCACTTAACTATCCGGGTCTGCTGGTCTAGCTGTCTATCTGAGGCCCCGGCGAACCTATTCGTTTCCTTTCAGGAAACTCGGAAGGCCCGTCCTAGTCCGCTTCCCCAGAGAATAATAGACTATACATCAAGCCAACAGAAAGGGAAGAGGTCTAGTACCGCCAGCCAGAGTCCTCGGAGTTTGGTACATCCGAATCTGCGGTTTCTAACTAGAAATGCGATATTTAACACTAAAAACCAAACTAAAGTGTATGGATTACCTTATTTGCAACCAAATAACTTTCTTGAGTTGTCCAAGTCTTCAAAATCCTAACTTGAAAGGTTCTAAGGGTTTAGAATGGAGGTGTGCATGTTTTTAGTGAAGTGGGCTTAGGGTTTTGAGAAATATTTGGAGATGTGGCATGGGGGTAGTGAGGAAGTGATGGAGATGATGAATTGTGAAGAAATAATAGGGAGATGAATGATTTGGGCCAGCCAAGTTAACCCTCTCTTTCTTTCTCTTAGTCTCACTCTCTCACAACAAATATATCTCTCTACACTCACCTCTCTCACAAATATCTATTCTTGTCCATGGCATCAAATTGATTCAATTCACACTCAATTCATTTCCTTTTCTTTTCTTTTCCTTTTCCTTTTCTTTCTCATTCTCTATCTCACAAAGCTCACAAACACACATGCACATGACATGGTGCAAAATCATGAAAAATGTACAAACACTGATTTTATCCAAAATCCGATAAATATCATTAAAATAAATAAATCATTTTATTCTCCAATAAATTTCCAAATATTGGTATACACTTATACCACTTTACGAAAATCCCAATTTCGCAAATCGGGTAGTTTTCGCGAAATATGTTATTTTAATATTAAATTTCCAAAATTAATATTTTATATTTCTGAAATGTTACAATAACCCACAAACTGCCATTACTGAAACGTGTCTTGAGTTTATCTAGATTATGGTTTTATGCATAAGCCGGACTACTCTATATACCTTAACATCGTTAAGATATTAATCCATTCTATATCCAATATACCAAGAACATTCTCTTATGTTCTTAACTGCTTTGCTTTGTTTCTTCAAGATTGGATTAATATCTATTTACGACATCAAGTGCATAAGCAATATCTGGTTTTGTACATGACATCACTTGATTGACTCAATTGCCTAAATAAGTGATATGTCATTCATACAAGTTCCTCTTCTCATCATTCTAGAAGACATCTCTTTAGAGAGGGCGACTCCATTATATGCGGGTAGACTACCATGCCAGGAGTCATCCATTCTAAACTACTTTAGAATGGTCTCCAAGTACTTGAATTGGGACACTTACTAAATCTTGATCTATCGATATAGTTCTAGTCACCAGAATCCGTGATATCTCAGCAAGTGGAAAAGCAACATCTGGTTTGGTACATGACATCACATGATTGACTCAATTGCCTAAGTAAGTGATATGTCAGTCATGCAAGTTCCTGATCAATTTTGAAGACATGTCTTCAGAGAGGATGACTCCACCACCTGTGGGTACACTACGACGCCAGGAGTCGTCCATTCTAAACCACTTTTAAAATGATGTCTAAGTATCCGGATTGGGACACTTTCCTAATCTAGATCTAAAACCATAGATCTAGTCACCAAAATTCTTGATATGTTATCCATATTCTATGTGGAGAATATCCGTGACAACCAAACTTTGACCGATTGTAGTATAGGAATATCACTTCCTATCATGAATATGTCATCCAAATCTAAGGACATAACTCCCTACATCTTTCTTACTAAGTTCATATATTGTTTTGATGAAGTCAATCACCTTGACTGTCATATCAAAACAGATGATTCGTCTCCACTATGCATGCTTTAGTCTACGAATAGACATAAGAAATTTGCACACCTTCTGCTGCTCCCACCGACTACGATAACCCTCTGACAGAGTCATATGCATGTGCACTTCTAAATTCCTATTTAGATAGACTTTATAGTCATCCGCCTACCAGATCTCATAGTCATAAATAGCAGCAATGGAAAGTCATATCCATATGGACTTCAGCATAGATTTTGAAGTAAAAGTTTCATCACAATCTACGCTGGGTATTTAATGAAAATATTTATAACAAGTATAGTCTTATTAGGTTAATACCATTCCACCTGACAGATCTCAAAAGATCTACTTGCTCCTAATGGATTTTACCCATTCAGGAGCACCCAGCAAATTCCATAATTTGCTGAAGTGCGTGGAGTCCAACTGTGATATAATGCATCCAGCTATCATCCGGAAGTTATAACTTCCCATGGCCTGCTGACAACCAGTAGGGCCATCATCATAATGATGTTGACCTCCTTGTCACCGCCTACGAGAAAATCGAAGTATCTCTTGGGTGGCTGAGATCACCTACTAAATCTGAAGAGTGGCTAAGCTTTGTTGAGTCCAATTGAATTTTCAGGTTCTACTAAATTTTCAGTAACCGTTTGTGGTTCTGAAATCATTTCCAATTCTACCATACTCCCACTAGTTTCTTATAAAAAAATATTCCTTTTATAAAAAAACGGCGAGTCAAGAAAAATACAACTATTAATCTTGAAAATGGTAGAAGCAAAAACCCTAGCAAATGGTTGGGATAAACCACAAACTGCCATTACTAAAGCGTACCTTCAGTTTGTCCAGATTCTTCTTTTAAATAGAAACCAGATAACTCCATATATCAACAACATCAAGATATATAACCATTCTATGTCCATATAGAATCAAAGGCACCAATTTAGATAGAGCCAGATTTAAATGTTATGCAACTGTTTCCGGTGCATATTACCTAAATGGAAAAAGGCCATACAATATTACTCATCATGGAGCGCACTCACGGATGAGTAAACTGTAAGAGAATCAAGTTCTTAATATTACTACGAGGATTACCTACCATAAGAATCCATATTTAAAAATCATTTCGAAAAATCCTGATACTTCCAACATATGGTTCTCTACTTTATTCTTATACCTATAAACTTCTCAAATCCTTTGGACCTTGTATTTCAATGAATGCGTGTCTAAAACCAGAGAACTCATAGGTAAACCTGAATGAAGTATGGGTACCAACCCCTTGTCCTTAAGGACATTGGACAACATACATTACCATGTATAAGTCCCAAAAGTTCAATAACTCGAACTCCGTGTGTTGTAGGTTGAAAACTGTATTTTGGTTAAGAATTTCTTACACCGTTATTTAATGCACCTTACATTATCCTCAACTGATAAAGGTAAATATTTGGAACACAATTTTAAAAATTTATATCTCACTTTATAAAATACAGATATTCAATTTTAAAAATTGATGCATCACAACGGTTATTCCAAACCAAATATTTGCCATAAGGCAAAACTGGGTGATTTAATACAATATCACCAATTGCTACGAATTCAGATATTGAGAATTAAATCGCCCATTTCTCAATATTCTACTTCTACCCAACATTTGTAACGCCGTACAGATATAAGATCCAAATCCGGTACATACATACCCTGTAGTCAGAATTAACTGGGAAAACAGTTCTCAGTAACAACCACACAAAAAAATTGAAACATAAAAATGTTTCTAGGGGTAGTCAGGCATTCCTAGTAATACCTCATCCACTATCCAGATTCATGACAGTAGTTGTAATTTCCTTTTTCCTCACTTTAACCCTTTATATGTCTCTACATCTTACCTTCTGTACACCACACTTAGGGTAATTGCTTTTCTTCCTTTCCTACCTTTTGGCACCAGCCTAAGGTTTGGAAGAAGACTATCCAATAAGCGTAATGGGTGTACTCTCCTAATACAAGGATCTCTTGCAACCTAAGAGAAGGTAAAGAGAAGAGACAACCGAATAATCTTATTCAATTTCTTCAGAACGGGTGGCCATTCTCGACTGAAATAATTTTTTCGAGTTCGTATGTAACTATACGATGGCCTTTCTAAAGAATATAGATCATCGTAGTGATACGGGGTGTTCTGGAAAATGCAAAGAGAAAGTAGGAGTAGCAGGGAAAATATGCGATTTGTTGTGAATCATGACCGTTTCCCCCAATCAGAGCAAAGCTCTGCTGGAAATTCAAAATTCAAATTTTGAAGAAACGCTTCAAATCCCGGGCGCAACGCGCCATGTGTCAGGCGCAGACACATCAGCGCAGCGCCCAAGAAGGCGCGCCCAATCAGAGCAAAGCTCTATTTAAAAGAAACAACGCTTCAGTTGCACAAGCACTGCGCTGCGCGACACGTGTCAGCAAAGATGCGCTAGCGCAGTTGCGCTGCGCTTTGCGCTGCGCGACACGCGTCAGCGCAGTTGGGCTGCGCTGTGCGCTGCACGACACGTGTCACGCGCTGGGGCATCTGCGCCAAACAGAATTAAGATTTCAAAGAAATCTTTCTGTTCTTGTTAAAACAAGAAGATTTTCTTCTGTAAAACAGAAGCCTTTGGATCAAAGATCCAACGGTGGGGGAAATTCCCCAAATCACTCAGAGAAAGATCTCTTTAACAAATTTATGGGCACTATAAAAAGGACCCTAGACCTCAATTCAAAAGTATCAACATTTTGGAAAAAATCAAGAAGCTTCAAATAGAGAGAACTCTGAGAAAAATTCCAAGAAAAAGGTAAAAACCTTCACAAAAGAGAAGAAATTTCTTCTAATAGATCATTGATCTAAAAGCCAGATCAATGATCTTCATATAAAAAAGAACAGTGCTTTGCACTTCTCATGAACCACTGGTTCTTTAAACAAGAGAAAATAAAAAAAAAAAATAGTGCTTTGCACTTTTATTAACCATTGGTTCTGGAATCTTAAAGATTCTTTTCTTAAATCCAAATTGGATCAAGAAATTAAAACAGTGCCTTGCACTTGCAGATCTGCACTATTGCGCTCCTGGATTGGCGCAAGCCACCAGAGAGCGCCACGTGTCAGCCCCATAACCACTTGCGCTATGCGCTTTAAAAATAGAGCATTGCTCTCTGAATTTGGCGCAACTCACCACAGCGCGCCACGTGTCAGCGGCGCAACGGCGCAGCGTACTGGGGCAGCGCACTGCGCCAACTGCGCTTGCGCTCACCAGAACGTGACGCGTGTCACCTCCACATGCGCTTGCGCTCAATAATTGGCGCAAAGCTCCTGACAAGCCACTATCAGATAATTAATGCACTGCATTATTTACAGAAGGGCCAAGCCCAATTAAAAAGGGCCTAACAGGCCAAATTAAATGCAATGCATTACTTTAAAAAAAGGGCAGAGCCCAAATAAAAACAGATGCTGTGCATCATTTATAAAAGGGCAGAGCCCAAATAAAGGTCTAATAGACCAAACAAAAATACCATGCATTATTAAACAGGAGCAGAACCCCAGTAAAGGCCTAACAGGCCAAATGCAAATAAAATGTTGAACATTTTCAACTGGACTTAGCCCAATTTTGGCCGTAAGTCCTTAAATTCAATTGAACTGAGCATAAATGCTCTCTCAAATCAATTTACCCCGGTTCGAGGGTACATCTCCGAACTCCTCTGACACTTCTCGTTGTAATCCTTCAACGACGTCAGAGAGGCGACGGGTCCCAATGACCACATATGGATATGGACAGCGGGGTCCTTAAACTCGTGGACCGAAACGTCCTTAAACTAATATTGGACCGAAACATCCTTAAACTAATATTCGTCCCTAAATGGGAATGTTGGACCGAAACGTCCTTAAACTAATGTTGGACCGAAACGTCCTTAAACTAATATCGGACCACCACGTCCCTAAACTGGAATATAGACCATCATGTCCCTAAACTGAAATGTGGACCACCATATCCCTAAACTAGAAAATGGACCACTACGTCCCTAAACCGGAACGATAGAGCCTCTAAACGCTCTTTTGCCGGATCTAAACGGTCCCGTTTAAGTTGATCTTAGCCCCAAATACGGCTAACGTATCCTTAAACATTCAAATGGACTATAAAACTCCAAATCAAGTTTGGTTCAAGGGTACATCTCTGAACTCCTCTGACACCTATCGTTGTAATTCTTCGACGACGTCAGAGAGGTGACGAGTCCTGACGGCCATATAATTAAATGGATCACCACGTTAAGTTGATCTTAGTCTCAAATCAGACTAACGTATCCTTAACGAACGTTTAAGTTGATCTTAGCCTCAAATGCGGCTAACGTATCCTTAAACTAAAAACACCAAACCCAAATCTAAGTAAATACGGATTTGGACTAATCCACGTCCTACGGGCGACGAAATTACTCAGTCTCCGTATACAATCCATGGGCAACCACAAACAAAACAAACACCCACGACACGAAGTGAAATTCTGGAAAAGGAGAAAGTTGTTACCGCGATGCGGTAGCGTAATTAACTGCAGGGGCTTGCGCCTGCAGGGAAGAGCGTCTCCACAATCAAAAACCCCTCAAGCGAGGGGGAATCTGACGAAGTCTGCTACATCGGCTGCTTTCGTCTGAACCTCCGATACATGGTGCCATAAATCAACTTGGCATCTTCGGAGAGATGGACGGATAAAAACATATATCATCTGCCTCGAATCTCAGCGTCAGGACCTCGCAGTCCTGTGCGCTGCCATTCGGAGGGGAAGAGATTCTGGCACGCCCGGTGGGACCTTTTCCTCTTTCCACTCCACACTTTGTGTGTCGTCTTCGCGAACCAATCGCAGTTTGTTAATGGTTGCCTTTGGATTTTCAAGTTACTAAAATTTGGTCTTTTGTCTGGCGCAGAACTCAAGCATCCATGGCCTTTAACTGCACCAACTGCTCGAAGTGCCACTGCAACGGACGCTCTATCTCACCTAGAGGTGTAGCATATGGGCCTCAAGCGGCTTCCTTCCTCGCTCTGCCGGTAGAACAGGTGGCCCACGCCACCACCGGCCTGTTTTTCGGAACCATGATCCCGCCTTCAAACTTCTCTATGCCAATACCTGCACCGGAAGTGAACAAGAAGTCGGTCTTCCACCGGCTCACTGCTACGACTGCCCCTGTCAACGAGTCGTCCATTACCAAGCCAATAGCCTCTGTCTTTGCTAGGCTGGATCAAAACTCTGAGGGGCTCACCAAGAAGCCTGTGAATCCTAAGGTGGCTGTCCCAAGGAAGGCAATAGCCGCTGCTCCAGAAGTCGTCAAGGCGGCTTCCCCTATCAAAGAGTCAGTCTTTTCAAGACTGACTATTCCTGCTCCTGCCCCTGCCCGAGGATCTGTCTTCGATAGGTTAAAAATCATCCCTCAAAGGACAACCTCAGTCTTCGAGAGGTTAACACCGGCGGCGCCTCATTCAGACAGGGGGCAAAAAGAAGCTATTTCTATCTCCAAGCCAGTCCCAACGGCTCGTCATGCTCGACGTCGCCATTGGCGATGAGTGAGGAGGGCAGGGGGCAACTCCCCCTCAGGGCTAACTCCACCGGCTCCAGTGGTAGAATTCGATGTTGCTGTTCCGACTGGGAACAGCTTTGAGCTGTTAAGGAGGGTGCGTAAGAACTCTCCAACCGCTACACTGAAAAGATCTCCTCCACCTGCGGAGAGAGTCCTGGAAACAAAGCAGGAGCAACCCCCTCAACGGCTGTCTTAAAAAATATACAAGGTTTGGCGAAGGGTTCAAGACTCCATGATCGACCCAGATCACTCTCGTCAACAAAAGAAGACAAAGGTTCAAAAAGAAAAGGACCGTCCTATTAAACAACAGAGGACAACAATCACCAAGATGCCTACTACAACGGCCCCCTCCACTTCAATGGCCCACAAAAGAAGAAGGCCGGAGAAAACCCCCGTGCCCGCGGCAAATGCCAAAGGTGGTGAGCCTAAACGCCCTAAGTTCGGGAGCATGATAGTTCATACAGTTTATGTGGCATCGGGAAAGGAGGATAGCCGCATATCAACGGATCATAGACCGCACATGAGGTCAGTGACCAAGGCTCAGGAGAAGCAGCAGAAGCTCCAAGAAATGATGAACGCTATGGCCGCACTTACAGGGCCAAAAGAAAACCCTGAAACGTCCTCGGATGAACGCCAAGTGGAAGAAACCGACGTCGAATTCCTTCATCGGATATTGGAGAAGAAGGACAAAGAGGCTGCTGAACAAGCAGCCAACATACAGCGTATGGGCCTCCTCTTCCAAGACATGATAGGGATGATAATACAGCAAGATCCTCCGACCGAAGATCCTCCGATCGTCCTTGGAGATGATAGGGGAGAGGCATCAAATCCTCCACCAGCTCTGTCGACGGCTAAAGGGGATGCAATCTCTAAAGCTGATTTGGACGAGTACATCGCCCAACAAATACAGGTTCATCATGCGACCGAAGCAGCTGGCCAGGTCGTAAAAACAGGACGGCCATATCCAAGTTGGTACGATCAAATCAAGTACCCATCCGGTTACACAATTCCCAAGTTCCATATCTACAAGGGGACGGGCAATCCTCACCAACATGTTGCCCAGTTTAGGGCACTCTGCAGCAACACCGGTGGTGATGACAAGCTTTTATTTCGCCAGTTTGTTGGAAGTTTATCGGATACGGCGTTCGAGTGGTACTCTGAGCTCCCGAACGACTCTATCAAGACCTTCGCGGAGATGGAGCTACTGTTTACTCAGCGTTTTGCAAGCGCCAGTGAACGTACCCCGATGACGGCACTGATTAATGCCAGGGTAAAGCCGGGCGAGACGTGGGTTCAGTATGCTATACGATGGCGGAACTTATGGTCGAAGTGCGAGCAGCGCATTGAAGAAGCTCCCGCGGTGGGTATGTTTGTGGGAACCCTTGATCCACAAGCAACCATCTCATAATTTATGATGTTTTTCAAGCCAACTACCTTCCAGGCCTTGATTGACAAGCTAGCACAAATGGATCAGATGGGCCATAAACCTCTTCTTCCAAAGCCGGACTCCCGAAATGACAAAGGGAAGGGAAAAGCGATCGTCGTCGCTAATTCTCAACAACAACCGAGCGACTCGAAGCCGGTTGTTCGTCAAAATAATATGCGTCCGTATGTAGCCCTTGAGGAGAGGATGGGACGTTCTTACTCTTTTCCCCGTGATAAAACGAGAAGGTTATTCGAGCTGGCGTTGCGCAACCGACTCATAAATCTGCCGGATCCAAAACGTCCGTTGCAACCAAGTGATGTCAACGAGCCCAACTACTGTCCTTATCATCGAGTACTGGGCCATCCGATCGAAGATTGCTACGTTTTCAAAAATTGGCTTGAAAACCAGTACCGACAGGGCAAATTCGCGTTATCTGACAAATGGAAGGTGAATCCCCCGCAGCCCCACACCTCTAAGGGGACGAATACGCCAGGGGCAACATGCTCCATCGTTGAAGAAGCTCCTTGGGAGGTTGTATTATCAAGCAAGACAAAGAGGATGCTAAACGACCTTCAGACATGTCCAGCGATCAAGTGGAAGAACCCGTTGGAACCGCAGGTCATTGAAGGGATGTTGAAACCACGTCCAACTCCAAAGACCGATGGTGGTGGCTCAAGCACTCGCAACCAGTCGTCAAAATCTTCGAAAAAGAAGAAGAAGAAGAAGTCAAAGAAGCCCTTGAAGCCTGGCGACAAGCGCTCGGACTTGCAAAAACAAATTGACGTGCTAGAAGAATACAACCAGAAGGCATGGACTCCCATTACACTCCAAGAGTTTCTCAATCATATCTTTCAAGAAGAAGGTGATGGAGAAAGTTCATCTGATGAGTCTGAGGAACACGTGGCGAGCTGTCATGTGATTTCCCATTCGTTCATAAACGAGGAGGATACTTCTTGTACTGAAACGCCGGGGGCAGATACCGAATCAAAAATTCTGGGGCCATCGGATGAAGTAATTGACGCATTCCTCAATGAAGCTCTCTTAAAAAGTAAAGCTGATCGGGAGCGCGAGGAGGTTATATTCGAAAGGGCCAAACGCCAGCGTCTTGACGAAAGAATTGAGATACTCCCACTGGAGCGAAGTACACCCACTGTGGACAAAAGCAAATTCATGATGAGGAAAATGTTTTCTAAGGCCATATCAATGGGCATGAAGCTACCATCCTCCGAAGGAAAAATTACTGGTGAAATGGAAATGCACCCATCCTATTGCTTGTATCATCGGAAGATTTCGCACCCCACTGAAGAGTGCAAAGCTTTCGATAGATGGTGGCAAGGGTATGTTGCTCATCGACAACATTTTAAGCGAGAGAAACGCAAAATTCGTCGGGAGCAAAGAAATACGACGAAGGGCTTAAAAGAACTGCTGGCGATTGTTGCATGGTTAACACCGGTGGATCACAAGTGCCTACATTCGGGAGCGATTCTGATGAAGAGCTGGAACTTGCCCCCTCTTTAAAGAGTCCACTTCGGGAAAAGAAGAAGTACCGAAGGTTTGCGAAAATATCCGGCTACGTAATCGCACGCTGCTCGAAATGAACCTCGGACCCTCGAACAGAAAAGATAAAGGGAAAGAAAAGGCCCCTGAAGATATCGTCTTAGATGACCAAGTGGTGGAAGAGCTAGCTGCCAAAGACCCGTCAAAGAAGAATAAGGTGGATTATAACGTCTTAGCACATCTGAGGAAGCTACCCTCACAACTCAGCATTCTTGACGCTCTTTTGCTATCAAAGGAGGTGAGAGATTCGTTAATTAAGGCATTCCAAGATCCGGAACAATTCCAAGCATGCCTGGCCGAGGAAAAGATGAAGGATGAATTGGAGGAAGTGCACACGGCCGATGTCACTTTCGGCGACGAGGACCTTCTCCTTGGGACGTGCGAGCACAATCGCCCCCTCTATGTCTCAGGATACTGTCACGATATA
Organism: Agapanthus africanus; assembly: GCA_030015575.1. NCBI lineage: Eukaryota > Viridiplantae > Streptophyta > Magnoliopsida > Asparagales > Amaryllidaceae > Agapanthus > Agapanthus africanus. The sequence continues at coordinate 378,823,821 of CM057347.1, read as the reverse complement.
AAGATAGGCAAAATCCTGATCGACAATGGATCCTCCGTTAATCTCCTCAATGTACGGGTCTTAAAAGAAATCTGCATGAGCGTCCAGCACCTTGCTCGTGACAAGATCACCATCTCCGGGTTCGACTCCCAGTCATCAAGAACTCTTGGATCTGTGATACCGACGCTACCCTTCGGGCTACTCGTCACGGACATTAAGTTCCACGTCATAGACGCCAAGACATGCTACAACGCTTTGCTCGGCCGACCATGGTTACACGAGTACAACATCATCCCTTCTACACAACATCAGTGTATGAAGTATTTTAAGGATGGTTTCGAGTATACCGTGACGGGAAAACTGAACCCGTTCTCTGTGAACGAGGTCCGCAAATACGAAGATGCCAAATACTTCTTACCGTATTTCGAAGACACGGAAAGGTGTCGCAAGCCGGAGAATAAAACTAACGCTACCATCCCTGTCTTCGGCAGTGATACCGAGGAGGAAGAAGAGATAGTTTATTCGGGTCCTCCCCAATACACCAAGCCGGGACCATCCGCTCCTATGTTGATCTTTGGTAGTGATTCGGAGGATGAGGTCCATGCTGTATTCTCTGCTCGACCTTCAATACGGGCTTCCGCTGACGGAGAGCAAAGTCTACAAGTCGCTATGGTACCGCTTAAACACCATAAAGAACTGGATGCACTCGATATTTACAATGTAGAAGAGCTGCAAACGTTCTATATCCCTCCCAGGCGAGAAGGCGAGAAGGCAATTCTGTTCTACTGCTCTGAAGAAAACAAAGTGGAGAAAGAAATCTGGCACGGGGTAGATCCTACGCCGGACGGACTTCAACCCATCCGTCTACCCAGATATTATACAAAAGGCTTGAAGAAGTTGTTGAAGCACCAAGGGATACCCTTCAAACAGACCGTTAGAAAGGCCAAATTCTATGACAGGGTCTGGAACGTTCCTGGGACTCAACGCAAGCTGCCCAATGGGAGGATGGAAACGATCGAGCTCGGATACATTCGCCCCAAGAAACGAGAACTGCTCTGCGACTGTTATGTCGTGCACGACTTCAATGAAGAAGCAGATGCTCAATGGAACAACGCTGATCCTGAGACAGTAAAAGTTCCTGATGCAAAAGTGCCCGGTCCGTCGTTTGAAGAACAAATGGACAGGCTTATAAGGGAAGCTGGTCAAAAGGTCCGGGATGATCACAACCGCGAGATGACCATCTACGAGAAGGCCAAGACGCAACGCCTCCTTCAACAGGCCGTCAAAGATGAAAGTGCCACCCCCTGCCAACCTGTTATAAAAAAGGCTCGACGCAGAGGCAGAAAGAAATCGAAAGGCCAAAAAGACGCTCGACAGCAACAAAGCGGGGCTAAGAAGCCACGCAAACGAGAGTCGAGCATTATTGATCTATCCCTCATGAAGAAAATGGGTCGAGCGTACTCGTTTCCGCGGGACAAGACGAAGAAGATACTTGATCTTGCTTTAAAACATCAAATGCTTACACTGCCGGAGTCCAAAGACCCCGAACAAGCAGGCGAAGTATTTGACCCAAATTATTGCTCTTACCATCGAGTAATAGGGCATCCTCTCGAAGATTGCTTCACTTTCAAGAATTGGGTTGAAGATCAGTATCAGCTTGGCAAGTTCGCTCTGTCTGACAACTGGAGGGTAGCGCCGCCACAAAAGCACGAGCCCAAGGCCATGAAAGAAGAACCGGTTCCACATTGGGATTGGAAGCGAATTCGCACCTGTCACATGATTACAATATTAAAAGAAGAGCCCGAGGACATAGATGAGCTCCCATGGTGCTTCAAAAACAATGACAATGAGGTAATCTCATAATTTCCACCGGCTCCGAAAGAACTGGAAGATGGCATACATACTACTGCAGATAACCTCAAGAAGATTGAGTTGGGATCGGCAGACGATCCACGACCGACATTCATCAGCGAGCTGTTATCTGAAGAAAGGGTGGCTGCGTTAAAGGACGTGCTTCTACAGCATAGAGATTGCTTCACGTGGAACTATTCTGAAATGCCGGCACTAGATCTAGAAATTGCTGTACACAGATTGGAGATATCCCCGGACATCAAGCCAGTCAAACAGGCGCCGAGGAGAATGCGGCTCGAGCTTGAAATGAGTATCAACGCCGAGGTCAAAAAGTTAATCGACTCTGGCTTCATCCAGGAAGTTCAATACCCTGAATGGATCGCCAACATCGTCCCGGTGATGAAGAAAAATGGGACAGTGTGCATATGTGTGGACTTCCGGGATCTCAATAAAGCCTGCCCGAAAGACGATTTCCCAGTGCCAGTCACCGAACTGATGATAGACAACACGTCCACTCATGAGGTTTTCTCCTTTATGGACGGCTCATCGGGGTATAATCAGATAAAAATGCATCCCGAAGACCAGAAGCACACAGCATTCAGGACCCCTTTGGGAATATTCTGTTATAAAGTGATGCCCTTCGGATTAAAGAACGCCGGTGCCACTTACCAAAGGGCCATGACGAAGATCTTCGATGACCTTATACACGAAATCGTCGAATGCTATATCGACGATCTCGTGGTTAAAAGCAAATCATACGAGGAGCATCTCGAGCATTTGAAGACCGTGTTTCAACGTTTTCGACAGTACAACTTGAAGATGAACCCGCTCAAGTGTGCATTCGGAGTTTCCTCTGGAAAATTCTTGGGATTCATCGTCCAACACCGGGGTATCGAAATAGATCCGTCAAAGATCAAGGCGATCATGGAAATGCCTCCGCCAAGGACTCTCAAACAGTTGCGGTCTCTCCAAGGGAAGCTCGCGTATATACGGCGATTTATAGCCAACCTTTCAGGCAAGTGCCGTCCTTACGGCCACCTGATGAAGAAGGGAACCCCGTTCGTCTGGGACCAAAAATGCCAAAGCGCGCTAGACGAGATCAAGCAATACCTGCAGAACCCGCCGGTGTTGGCTGCTCCGGTCAAGAAAAAACCCCTCATTCTTTATACAACCGCCCGCGAAGGTTCCTTAGGCGCATTATGGGCACAAGAGAATGACCAAGGAAAAGAAAGAGCTCTCTATTACTTGATTCGAGTTCTTCTGGGGGCAGAAAGCAACTACTCTCCCATTGAAAAACACTGCCTGGCGTTGATCTTCGCGATAACAAAGCTCAGGCACTATGCATTGGCACATGAGGTCCGTCTTATTTCAAAGGTGGACCCCCTTAAATACTTGATGTCGAAGGCCATGTTGACGGGACGACTCGCTAAATGGGCCTTGCTCTTGATGGAATTCTCGATAACATATCAGCCTCTCAAGGCAGTGAAAGGCCAGGCCATCGCCGACTTCCTCGTTGAGCACCCGATATCTGCCGATTCTCCTCTGAATTGCGATTTGCCAGACGAACATGCGTTTGACGCGGTCGACGGTGGTGATACCCGATGGGAGCTCTATTTCGATGGAGCATCTTCCATGAAAAAGCGCAAACAAAGTACCCCTATAATCAAATCGGGGGTAGGCCTCATCTTCGTAACTCCACAAGGAGGGATTATGCACTTCGCCTTCTCCTTAACAGAGCCGAGGACAAATAACGAAGCCGAATACGAAGCTTTAATAGCAGGCCTTGAGATCGCCATTGACATGGGAATTGGAGACCTCCTCATATACGGGGATTCTCAACTGGTCGTTAGTCAAGTAAACGGCGACTACCAAACGTGCAAGCCAGAACTGGTGAAGTACGGCGAAAAAGTGCAACAACTGTTGACCCAAATTCCCTCCTATACTTTAGAGAACATACCGCGTGCGGAAAACAGCAAAGCGGACGCATTGGCCAAACTTGCTAAAGAACTGGCCGACGAGAACCTCGATGACGTTAGAATCATGGTACAAAGCCGTCGGGTGCTTTCCCCAGCAGAAATATCTTCGGAATCATCCGAAGAAAAAGGAGCGAACGAGCAGACTACCCTGCAAGTAAAAGATTAGGAAAATACCGAGGATTGGAGAGAAGTCTTCATAGATTACTTTAAATCCCACCGAATGCCTGAAGAAGCGTCCGCAAGACATCAGCTCATGAAACGAGCTCTGTCTTTCGCCTTCGTCAATGATACTCTGTACAAGAGATCGTTTGATTCTCTGTGGTTGAGATGCCTGGGACCTGACGAAGCGAAAAGAGTCGTTCAGGAAGTTCATGACGGACTCTGCGGTTCTCACCAAGCGGGCCCAAAGATGAAGTTGAAGATAAAACGGATGGGCTACTACTGGCCCACGATGATCCAAGACTGCCTCGAATATGCGAAGCAATGCCATTCATGCCAAATCCATGGGGACTTCATCCACCAGCATCCAAATCCACTCCATCCAATAGTGGCTAGCTGGCCATTCGAAATGTGGGGGACTGACATAGTCGGCCCTATCGAACCAGCATCGTCTAGGGGACATCGTTTCATCCTGGCGACGACTAACTACTTCTCCAAATGGGCAAAAGCAGTACCGCTGAGGGAAGTGAAGACGGAGAATATCCTCCATTTCTTCAAGACGCACGTCATATATCGGTTTGGAACTCCGCGCCGGATCATCTCCGATAATGGGCCAGCCTACAGAAGCCACAAGATCAGTCGCTTCGCGCAACAGCACAATATAGACTGGAGGTATTCCTCGGTTTATAATCCGCGAGCTAACGGTTTAGCTGAGGCCTTCAATAAGACCTTGACAAAGATCATGAAGAAAACGGTGTCACCAAATAAGAAAGACTGGTACGAGAAGCTGCAAGAAGCTCTCTGGGCGTATCGAACTACGTTTAAAACGGCCACAAACACAATGCCGTACGCGTTGGTATTTGGGACGGAAGCAGTACTCTCCCTCGAGATAGAGTTACCCTCTCTACGAGTGGCAGTCCACTACGAGCTGACGGACGAAGAAAATGCTCACCTTCGGCTTGAGGAGCTTGACGCCCTTGATGAAACCCGGCTCATAGCGCAATAAAATCTAGAAGCTTACAAAGCAAAGATGACGCGCTCATATGAAAGATTAACCCGACAGAGGACATTCCGCCAAGGTGAACTCATGGTAGTGGTCAAAAGGCCTATGATCCCCAATCATGCCAAGCGGGGAAAATTCGAGCCAAACTATGAAGGCCCGTACATCATAGACAAGGTCTATCAAGGTGGAGCCTATCTACTCATGGACATGCACGGTGAAAGGCCTTACAGAACAATAAATGGTCGATTCCTAAAGAAATACTATGCTTAATGAGCCACAGCTTAGGTCAATGGTAGATGACGACGACTATGTCCGCTCGCTATCTTCCTAAGCTCAAACTCTATCAGCAGTAACCAGCCTTCTCAAAGTCAGACCGAAATGTCCTTAAACTAAAAGCAGACTGAAACGTCTTTAAACTACTACCGCAGCATCTTTAGGCTGACAAGATATAAAATATATATATATATAAATAAAATAAAATAAAAATGGTATGTCCATAAGCAAAAAGGGCACGGATGAAAACCCGAAAGGGCTCCGTGAGTAAAAACAGCAGGGCTACCGACGAGTGTTCGTGAAAACCTGAAAGGGCGCGACCTCGTAAAATATATATATATATATATAAATAAAAAGAATAAAATAAACTGTATGTCCATAAGAAAAATGGGCACGGATGAAAACCCGAAAGGGCTCCGTGAGTAAAAACAGCAGGGCTACCGGCGAGTGTTTGTGAAAACCCGAAAGGGCGCAACCTCGTTAAAGAACACTTACAAGATCCTCTCGACCTTGTAAGGAGAAACCATCCACGTGAGATCCTTATGACTCACAAGGGAGCAACACACTTAGGAATCCCCACGATTCCTAAGGAGAAAATACACTTGCGAGATCCTCACGACTCGTAAGGAGAACTCTCTTATGGGACCCTCACGGCTCATAAGAGTTGAAAGTCTTAAGTTACAGAGATGTAAACCTGTGCTTAAGCAAACCCCCACAAACTTCCAATATTGCCCTACAAGTAGTTCAATACTGACCCTTGTATACAATCCACGGGCACGAATAAACATTCCCCTAACCAAGTTTCATCCGTGATTGGGGATATGTTCGTATGGTGAACGACCCTTGTAAATCCTCTCGATTTACAAGGAGAAAACCGTCCTGTGGGATCCTTACGACTTACAGAGGAACATGCACTTAGGAATCCTCACGATTCCTAAGGAGAAAATACGCCTACAAGATCCTCACGACTTGTAGGGAGAAATACCTTTGTGAGACCCTTATGGCTCATGAAGTTAAAAGCCTTAGTCGACAGCGCCTTAACCCTGTTCGCTAAGCCACCTTTGTTCGACATCGACGGAAGCAAATGATGATTCGCTCCTGGCAATATCCCAGTTGTAGCGGTGCTGATGCCGAAATCGGTGTCTAATTTCAGGTTTACGGCGGAAATCCAGTAGGCCGCACATGCATACGGAATAGCCGAAATGATTGGGCAACTTGCAATAAAAAGTAGCAAGTAAAAATGTATGCATGCAAAATAGCCGAAATGATTGGGCAACTCGGAATAAAAAGCAGCGAGTAAAAATAAAATAAATAGCCGAAATGATTGGGCAACTCGCAATAAAAAGCAGCGAGTAAAAATAAAATAAATAGCCGAAATGATTGGGCAACTCGCAATAAAAAGCAGCGAGTAAAAATAAAATAAATAGCCGAAATGATTGGGCACCGCGAAAAATAGCCGAAATGATTAGGCAATCGCGACCTTCGCGATGTAAAAGCTGAAATGATAGAGCATCGTGTAGATAAAACAAAAAAAATGATGATAAAACTTTGGCCCTACAGTTAAGATCATATCGATCCCTGTATACAATCTAAGGGCGTAAACAAAGATGGGACCATACTTTCCCAACAGGCTCCGCCAGAAGACGAAGCCAAATCTTGACGGTTCAGTCCAACTCCGAAGAAACCAGTGTCTTCAGCAAATTCCTCAACTCACGGATACAAAAACTCCTTGACGAGAGCCTCCTGAACCGCGTCGACTCGCAGAGCCACCAGTGCCTCCGTGGGAAATCCTCGACTCGTTTCAAACCCCAAGAAAACAAATAATCCTTGGCGCTTGGGAAATAAATAATCCCTAGCAAACTCCTCGACTCACGGATACAAACACTTCTTGACGAGAGCCTCCTGATCCGCGTCGACTCGCAGAGCCACCAGTGCCTCCGTAGGAAACCCTCAACTCGTTTCAAACCCCAAGGAAACAAATAATCCTTGGCGCTTGGGAAACAAATAATCCCTAGCAAACTCCTCAACTCACGGATACAAACACTCCTTGACGAGAGCCTCCTGATCCGCGTCGACTCGCAGAGCCACCAGTGCCTCCGTGGGAAATCCTCGACTCGTTTCTAACCCCAAGGAAATAAATAATCCTTGGCGCTTGGGAAACAAATAATCCCTAGCAAACACCTCGACTCATGGATAGAAACACTCCTTGATGAGAGCATTCTAATCCGCGTCGACTCGCACAGCCACCAGTGCCTTCGTGGGAAATCCTCGACTCGTTTCAAACCCCAAGGAAACAAATAATCCTTGGCACTTGGGAAACAAATAATCCCTAGCAAACTCCTCGACTCACAGATACAAACACTCCTTGACGAGAGCCTCCTGATCCGCGTCGACTCGTAGAGCCACCAGTGCCTCCGTGGGAAATCCTCGACTCGTTTCAAACCCCAAGGAAACAAATAATCCTTGGCGCTTGGGAAACAAATAATCTTTAGCAAACTCTTCGACTCACGGATACAAACACCCCTTGACGAGAGCCTCCTGATCCGCGTCGACTCGCAGAGCCACCAGTGCCTCCGTGGGAAATCCTCGACTCGTTTCAAACCCCAAGGAAACAAATAATCCTTGGCGCTTAGGAAACAAATAATCCCTAGCAAACTCCTCGACTCACGGATACAAACACTCCTTGACGAGAGCCTCCTGATCTGCGTCGACTCGCAGAGCAACCAGTGCTTCCGTGGGAAATTCTCGACCCGTTTCAACTCCAAGGAAACAAATAATCCTTGGCGTTAGGGAAACAAATAATCCCTAGCAAATTCCTCGACTTACAAACACTCCTTGACGAGAGCCTACTGATTCGCGTCGGCTCGCAGAGAAACCAGTGTCTCCGCGGGAAAAATCCCGATTCGTCTCAAATTGCAAGATGAAGCCTCAGGCGGCAGGGATTAAAAAACTTGCTTCCTGAACAATGTCACCCTACAAGTCGATCTAGACGGTCTCTTGCATACTATTCACGGGTCTCACTCTTCAAAGTCGAATTTCGATGAGGAGGGAAACAACCGCTTACGAGTCCTCTCGACTCGTTAGAGGGAAAAATTCTCTTATAGGATCCTTACGACTTATAAGAGAAAATCACACTTAGGAATCCTCACGATTCCTAAGGAGAAAACCCCACCTACGAGATCCTCTCGATCCGTAGGGAGAAAAATCTCTACGAGACCCTCACGGCTCATAGAGTTGAAAAGTCTTAGGCAGCAGATCTGAACCTGCGGCCTAAGCCATCGCTATTTCTTAAGAAAGTCAAGATGCGTGCTCTATTATCTGTTGACCATGTTTACTCAGGTGGCGTGCTGATAATAAAAGAAAGAAAAGGCGGAGAAATGACACAAGACATTACAGAAAATGTGTATCTTTTATTCATAAACTTGATTGGGTATAGAATACATTGTGTTAAAGAATAAAAAAATATATATATATACACATTCTTTTATCTACAAGCACAAACGATACAAAGAAGGATATCTACTGAGGAGGAAGTGTCTTTAGTAAATCCACAAGTTGCTCTCGCACTTCCTTCAGCGCCTCCTCCTGAGCGGCTGCCGCGGCCACCTCCGCTTCCACCTGGGTCCGCTGCTGTAAAAAGGATGAAAGTTGCTCCTCGACCGCCTTCTGGGATGCTTCTTGGCTGGGTGCATCCCTCTCGACAATGTCAAGCTGTTTCCTCAAGGATAACCCTTCAGAAAGACATTGCAGAAGACCCTCAAAGGCAGCCTTCAGCCGTACAGCATTGGCCTCTACCCGAACACGCAGCTTGGCGGACTTGCTCGAGGTCTCGCTGCGCTCCTTACGCCTTGAAATAACTTCTTGTTCGAGATGGCGGAAGTAAGAAGCGCTCCGCTCAATCCACGCTGCTCTTTGATTGCTGGCAGCCAAGGTTTCAGGAGCGGGACGCAACGACTCCAGCTGATGAAGGCGAGCCTCAATCTCCCGACAGTGATTAACCCTGGAGGCGACGATGCCCTCGTCATGGAAGTTGGAAAATATTACCAAAATCTGGTTAACCGTCGTAGCAAAGTCCACAGCAGACGTAGGAGTCTCGATGTCGAGTTCCTCGATGTAGTCACTCAACATGCGCAGGCTATTCACCGCACCTTTTGAGGACAGACGTCTCTGATAAGGGCCGGCCGGCATTGTAATATGGGACTCAAAAGGCGCCAAGACCGGAACGACGGCTGAAAAGAAGGAAGATGTGATCAGATAACAGTTCAGGAAATAAAAGAGGGAGAAGTCATTAATGTGATAGTCGCCATACCAGCCGAGACAGGTGGCAAGGCCGGAAGGACCGGTGGCGCAGCCGATCTTGTATCCCCTCCTTCAATCTGTAGCGCTGCAGTCGGGAGGAGAAAAAGGGTTAGAAGTAATTCCATCAATAAAAAAGAAAGATATCAATGGAAATCATACTCACCAGCGCCACCAGAGGAAGAAGCGAGTTCGGATGGAAAGGAGAAGTGTGGGAGTAACATCTGATATACATGATCAAAGAGCACTCCTGAAAAGACACAACAATATGACTTTAGTACACAAATTATAAGTCTAAAAAGTGAGATTAATAAGTTGCGAACCCATACCTTCCAACATCTTTGACGGTATGAGAGAAGGCTGAGAGGTGACCACCGCTAAAGCAGTAGTCGAGGGCGCTCCCTTGAGCAACGGGGCATCAGCGCTGGTTGCACCTGTGTTACGAACAAATGTGAACTTGTCAGAGAGGATGGTAAGATAAAGAAGATAGCAACTTCGGATTTACCTGATGAGCTGCCAGCTGAAATGGAGGCGATTCCTTCCTCTGTTGACATGAGGCCTCCGCCTGTGGCCTCATCACCCGACTCAATGGGAACCGTTGTTGTGCTCGCGAGACCGGGAGACGGCGGAGGACCATAGACGGGGAGGGCTATGACTGGAGCATTGCCAGACTCCAGAGAAAGAGCAGTTGGCTCATCCTCGGGAATCATGGCCACCTTACCCACTACTCCCTCAGGTTCAGTAGTCGCGGTTGTCTCGTCCACCGTCACCACGAGGTCGCCAGCCTCAAGTGCCTCGTCCGTCACCACCTCGGGCTCAGTTGTAATGATCATTTCTTCTGCCGCCACTTCAGGCTCGGCATCAATGACCTTCTCGGCTGCAAATCCCTCAACAGCCAGCTCAGGCTCCGCAGCCCCAGTAATGTTGCCCACCATCAGCTCGGGTTCGGCAGGTGCCGCCTCCTTTGCTTCCTTAGGTTCAATGGTCTCCGCCTCCCCCTCGGTTGGCCTTGACCCTGCAGGGTGGAACATATAAGAACCGACAGTTTTATAAGTCTTATAACAAGATCCTGAATGAAGTATTACCTGAGGTAGACTTGTCATTGGCCTCTCGATTGGCGCGGATCGCCTGTCTATGAGATGTAGATAGGGTGACCGGGGCCTCTTCGGATGGAGTATCAGCACGAGGGGCGGTGCTGGGGCCCGCTCCCATATCTAAGGCAGCCCTGCGCGCCTTCGCCTCACGCCTCAGCCGCTTCCTTTCCTCCCGGGTTGTCGCGATGGACCTCTGTGACGCTTCCTTCAAGGCGTCGTCATCCTCGTTCAGGGATGCCTCTAGAGCCTTTAAGGCATCTTTCATCGGCTCTTCAAGACGAACCTCCTGCGGTGGCCCAGAGGAAGCGGGAATATCGGCAGCTGGCGGAACATCTGCATCACTTGGCGGGAGCAGCATTGAGATTCCTGTGATAAAAAGGGAAAGTTAGATCGACCATAACACAAGGGAAATGAAAACTTTATGAATCGAAACTTACTGAGGCCTAAAGACGCTCTAAGGCGTTCCTCCTCCTGGAAGGTCTTGAGTGAAGCGGCAATGGCTTCCTCATCAGTGATGCCTGTTGGAAGAAAAGAAAGAAAAACGTTAGTCAAAGGCAATGAGAAGAATATGATGCAAAAAAGAAAATGAAAATGCGACTAGTAGTTACCTGATTGTGCAAGCTTAGCCAGCCACGCATCACGCTTTGCCAACCACGCTGAAGTTTCGAGAGCGGCTTCCAAGTCTGTGTCATCCGGCGGCGGCATGACTAATCCCTCGTTAGTCCCATATTCGATTAGGCCCTCAGCGTAGGGAGCATGGGATTCCTTACCGAATACGACATCTGCAGCGAAGAGCGATTTCTTTTTCTTCTGCCCTCCGACCCTAGGCTCACGTGGGATCAACTTCCGCTTAGCAGCCACCTTGGGACGGCGGGTCCCGATGTCCGCACCCACGCCAGACTCCGGCGAGGATACAACCACTGTCTCCACTGGAGCACAGGGTGCGGGAGGTGCATCTGTGATATCAGGGAGCGGCAATCCACGTGGAGGACTTTGCGCACGTGATGGTCTGCCCCCGGCATCTTTTAGAGGGGCAACTATTGGAGTCCTCGGGACCAAAGGAGCGTTGCGGTCACTGCCTGGAGGCGCACCCTTACGGTCGACCAGCAGTCGCCTTTCCTCCTTTATAATGGCTCCTGTCGCATGATTATACCAGTCTTTGTATACGTTGAGGAGTCATGGAGCGCAAGCCGGCGCACTGATAAAGAAGCGAGAACCCGTATTCAGGCGCATAAAATGATGCAGCGCGTTCTCCTTCCCTTCTTTAGTGGCAGCGGGTTCCAGTAAGAAAGCTTCCAAGGGGACCCCTTGATCGTAGCCCAGTTGTTGGGCAAAACGATGCGGGTTATATCTCATGAAAATCGCCGCACCATTCTGCCTGAAGACTAGGAAGCCCGGTCTAATAGAATATAAGTGAAGGGTCTCCCGGGCCGTCAAAACTGATGCTCCATCCTTAAAGGAGTCTTGTAATGGTCACACCGCGGTGGTGGACGCTTTTCCAATAGTCAGCACCTTGTCAATAAAGGACATCCCGGCTCCAACGGTGTGAGAGCGAAGGAGTAAACCCCTGGCGTTCCGTGGTGACGGGGTCACGGTTGATGCGCCAATCAGCTGTATGATACGAGGGAAACCGCACTTATCAAAGAACGAGGGCCTTTTGTTCATGCCGAAGACACCCGCCGTATGTAGCTCGAGCCACGACATAAAGTAGTGCATCGGGAAGACCACGTGCAATACCCCGGGCTCGTTAGCATCCGCTGCTCGGCTGAGGCCATGATATAGGTGCGCCAAGCCAGCGATCCCAACAGCCACCTTTACCCCGATGGCCATCCGGTGGGCTGGGTAAAAGACAGAGGGCCGCATACGATGAGAGTGCATTGGGATCGCAAACCACCTCAGCCACAATCCAAGAAATCCTAAGAAAAAGGCCTCCTCATCCATTCCAGGGGCCGCAATTTCTGCAAATGACATGGTAGGGAAGTTCGGAAGGAAAAAACCCTTTTGATCTATCTCCTTCTCCAGTAGGTTGTCTGCACCTAGATCGAAAGGGTCATCCAGAGTGGCAAACTTGGCAGCCTCTGATGAGAGGACGCTTGGGCGAAGGAACCGAGGGATGAAATCCTCAAAGTTAACCCCCGACTCCCATGTTCGATAAAAAGAGATTCATAGATGTTCAACACCTTAATCAAGCTTGGGAATTGATGTTGAACAGCATTCTCCGGTGTGACCCCCCTTACCACCGGCCTAGCACCAAAGACGTACACATCTGTCGGGAGCAGCTCCTCATAATGTTCTCCCATGACTGGTAGACCGGATACCTCCGTGAACTCCTCCAAAGAGATGGACATTTCCCGATCCATGGCAATGAAAGTGTGGGTAGGAATGTTCCACTGCTCCAGGAAGGCCTTAAACCAACAGGTAGGGAGCGTGGGATACTGGAAGAGAGAGACGTAGACCGCGGTGTACAATCCTAATCTTATCAACTGCGACTTCTTCTTCGACAGGATATACCGGGCCCACGGCAGGTAGCCAATCGGATGGCGGGGGGTCAGACCAATGCTATATGATTGCTCCCAGGGTCTCGCCTCGCCCTGACAGATACGACGTCCTAGGATATCCAAGACCATAGGACGTTGGACCGGAACCGCATCCATAGCGGGATGAAGAAAGCTGTTCGCGGTCCAATCCACCATCTCCATGGCATACTGCACCGAGGGTGGGGTAGCATAATGAATCGCCGTGATGGGCTCGAACGGCACTGCGCATGTGAAGTTGCGTCGACCCATAATGATCTGGTTATACCACGACCCCCAAAGGTGGAGACTCTTGTACTGCGGGTCGTATTCTCTAATCATGGCCAAGACTTCACGGTCCAAGGGCACTTCGGGAAACCCTTCCTCCGAGCGGACGAACGGAAACGAGGTGTCGAGAGACATGATCGCTGTAAAAGAACAATCTAGCCGTTAGTGTTGTAATTCCAACGCTTGGCGTTTTAAAAAAAAGAAAAATACATTAATCAATTAATTAAATTAAAAACTAAATTAAAATTAATTAATTATACCACACAGCAGTGCGGCGGGTAGAAAACCGAAGGGGGACCCACAAAATCTGGATGACAATATGTCAGTTAGTAAGACAACCTCATCATTGGATGGGATTATCAGTTGGTCCCCAGGAAAACATTCCCATTAATAAAAAAAGAGGGGGAAGAATCCCTAGAGACAAGGAGAAAATCTCCTCTTTCAGAGCAAAGCTCTGTCACAGAGTGACACTTGTCAAACTCTGGTCCCAGGGAAATAAGATTCCTTTAAAGAGCATAGCTCTATGGTAATAATGGAAAGGTCCATCTGAAAATGTTTACACCTAAAAGAATTAAAATTTTTGGAATCTTGAAAAATCCATGAAAAACTTATGAAAATTTCTTCATTTTTCAGATCTAAAAGATCTACAGATGATTCAAAGAGCAAAGCTCTGTCCATGGGTTAGAACCCATGAACAAAATCTCTGCAGATCTATAAGTTTTTGAGAGCAAAGCTTTGTTTATGAAATCCCAATGGGGATCTCTTTAGATCAAAAGATCTGTAAGAGCAAAGCTCTTTAGTTAAAGTGAATTTAAGTTAATTTGAGTTGAATTAGTTTTACCTAAAGTTTCTAACTTTGGAAATGAGCAAAGCTTTGAAATTCTCAAGCAAGAGCAAAGCTCTGGTAATTAAAATCTTGAAGATGGTGAAGATTTTTCTAAGGGCCATAGGTCCTATTTATAAGGCGCTTGCGCCCCTTCAGCTCACCCCTTGATCCAACGATCAGGAGTTTGCCACCGCTGCACTCACGTGTGCGCCACATGAGCGCAACGGTGGGGGGGCATTTGTTTCCCCCAATCAGAGTAAAGCTCTGCTGGAAATTCAAAATTCAAATTTTGAAGCAACGCTTCAAATTCCGGGCGCAACGCGCCACGTGTCAGGCGCAGATGCATCAGCGCAGCACCCAAGAAGGCGCGCCCAATCAGAGCAAAGCTCTATTTAAAAGAAGCAACGCTTCAGTTGCGTTGCGCTGAGCGCTGCGCGACACGTGTCAGCGCAGATGCGCTGGCGCAGTTGCGTTGAGCGCTGCGCGACACGTGTCAGCGCAGATGCGCTAGGGCAGTTGCGCTGCGCGACACGTGTCAGTGCAGGTGCGCTGCGCTGAGCGCTGCGCGACACGTGTCAGCGCAGGTGCGCTGCGTGACACGTGTCAGCGCAGGTGCGCTAGCGCAGTTGCGCTGTGCTGTGCGCTGCGCGACACGTGTCACGCGCTGGGGCATCTGCGCCAAACAGAATTAATATTTCAAAGAAATCTTTCTGTTCTTGTTAAAACAAGAAGATTTTCTTCTGTAAAACAGAAGCCTTTGGATCAAAGATCCAACGGTGGGGGAAATTCCCCAAATCACTCAGAGAAAGATCTCTTTAACAAATTTATGGGCACTATAAAAAGGACCCTAGACCTCAATTCAAAGGCATCAACATTTTGGAAAAAATCAAGAAGCTTCAAACAGAGAGAACTCTGAGAAAAATTCCAAGAAAAAGGTAAAAATCTTCACAAAAGAGAAGAAATTTCTTCTAATAGATCATTGATCTAAAAGCCAGATCAATGATCTTCATATAAAAAAGAACAGTGCTTTGCACTTCTCATGAACCACTGGTTCTTTAAACAAGAGGAAAAAAAAAATAGTGCTTTGCACTTTTATGAACCATTGGTTCTGGAATCTTAAAGATTCTTTTCTTAAATCCAAATTGGATCAAGAAATTAAAACACTAGCTTGCATTTGCAGATCTGCACTATTGCGCTTCTGGATTGGCGCAAGCCACCAGAGAGCGCCACGTGTCAGCCCCATAACCACTTGCGCTATGCGCTTTAAAGATAGAGCATTGCTCTCTGAATTTGGCGCAACTCACCAGAGCGCGCCACGTGTCAGCGGCGCAACGGCGCAGCGCGCTGGGGCAGCGCACTGCGCCAACTGCACTTGCGCTCACCAGAACGTGACGCGTGTCACCTCCACATGCGCTTGCGCTCAATAATTGGCGCAAAGCGCCTGACAAGCCAATAATTAATGCACTGCATTATTTACAGAAGGGCCAAGCCCAATTAAAAAGGGCCTAACAGGCCAAATTAAATGCAATGCATTACTTTAAAAAAAGGGCAGAGCCCAAATAAAAACCGATGCTGTGCATCATTTATAAAAGGGCAGAGCCCAAATAAAGGTCTAATAGACCAAACAAAAATGCCATGTATTATTAAACAAGAGCAGAGCCCCAGTAAAGGCCTAACAGGCCAAATGCAAATAAAATGTTGAACATTTTCAACTGGACTTAGCCCAATTCTGGCCGTAAGTCCTTAAATTAAATTGAACTGAGCACAAATGCTCTCTCAAATCAATTTACCTCCTGTTCGAGGGTACATCTCCGAACTCCTCTGACACTTCTCGTTGTAATCCTTCAACGACGTCAGAAAGGCGACGGGTCCCAACGACCACATATGGATATGGACTGCGGGGTCCTTAAACTCGTGGACCGAAACGTCCTTAAACTAATATTGGACCGAAACGTCCTTAAACTAATATTCGTCCCTAAATGGGAATGTTGGACCGAAACGTCCTTAAACTAATGTTGGACCGAAACGTCCTTAAACTAATATTGGACCGAAACGTCCTTAAACTAATATCGAACCACCACGTCCCTAAACTGGAATATAGACCATCATGTCCCTAAACTGAAATGCGGACCACCATGTCCCTAAACTGGAAAATGGACCACTACGTCTCTAAACCGGAACAATAGAGCCTCCAAACGCTCTTTTGCCGGATCTAAACGGTCCCGTTTAAGTTGATCTTATCCCCAAATACGGCTAACGTATCCTTAAACATTCAAATGGACTATAAAACTCCAAATTAACTTTGGTTCAAGGATACATCTCTGAACTCCTCTGACACCTATCGTTGTAATTCTTCGACGACGTCAGAGAGGTGACGAGTCCTGACGGCCATATAATTAAATGGATCACCACGTTAAGTTGATCTCAGTCTCAAATCAGACTAACGTATCCTTAACGAACGTTTAAGTTGATCTTAGCCTCAAATGCGGCTAACGTATCCTTAAACTAAAAACACCAAACCCAAATCTAAGTAAATACGGATTTGGACTAATCCACGTCCTACGGGCGACGGCATTACTCAGTCTCCGTATACAATCCACGGGCAACCACAAACAAAACAAACACCCACGACACGAACTGAAATTCTGGAGAAGGAGAAAGTTGTTACCGCGATGCGGTAGCGTAATTAACTGCAGGGGCTTGCGCCTGCAGGGAAGAGCGTCCCCACAATCAAAAACCCCTCAAGCGAGGGGGAATCTGACGAAGTCTGCTACATCGGCCGCATCCGTCTGAACCTCCGATACATGGTGCCATAAATCAACTTGGCATCTTCGGAGAGGTGGACGGATAAAACCATATAGCATCTGCCCCGAATCTCAGCGTCAGGACCTCGCAGTCCTGTGCGTCGCCATTCGAAGGGGAACAATGACTATCCAAAACCAAAGTCTGTAAGAAGGTTCGGTTAACTTAGTTAATGAGTTTTAGTTTAAGATAAGTCATGGTCACAAACGAGAGAGAGAAAAAAAAACATTCAGCATACACTCTATCAAGATTAAATTGGTTAATTACTTTATCTAATCAGGATGGCTTTCACTATATCCTCGAATTCTCCTTCAAACCCTAAAAGGAGAACTAGTCGGGATTATGTACACTCTACAAGTTCGGTAACCGTTCAGCCAGGCCAGTATTGGTACTTTGAGATAGCTCCCTCGTGCTTTCGCACAGACCTAATTTAATAACCACGTTTCTGCAGAGGCGTAACCTCGTTAATAGTTTCTAGACACCTAATAGATTGGCTGATTGTGAAGTGAAAATCTTCCGAGGAGTAATACCTACTCATTAGTAGGAATTGGGACCCAACGTGATAATCTTGACGGAAGCCGACCAAAGTCACCACACTTCAGAAGGTATGCACATACTTGGCAAGTTTCTTTTATATTTGGAACTCTCGATATGGTTATTACCCCTAGCGGCTTATGACCTTGACAAGGTTAACAAATCATAAGTCGCTAGTCAAGTTCAACCCGTCATTATCCTGAATTAATCTAAACGCATCTACACGAGCCCTTGACAAGGTCAACAAGGTTGCACGACTTTCCTAACTAATCGCATCACCATACAACAGAAAATCACTACAGAACTATCGAACATTACATTTTGAAAAGGTCAACAAACGCAACATGAATACTAAGTAATACTAATATGAAATGATAGAGGGCTACGGCTAGTTTTTGGCGAAAAACCTTTAACGTAATGAACTTGATATCCTTGAAGGAACTCGAGTGGTTTTGAAAAGGAGTGGTTTAAGCTCCGCATTTTAAAACGAAGAGTTTTGAAGAAAACCGAGGGGTTTATAGTAACATAAACTTTTGCTTAAGAGTGAACTCTCTGTGAAGGGATCAAGGCTCTTTCCTTCATCGAATGAGGTGCATAATATTCCTAACCGAATACCACTATGTAAAGAAAAAGAATATGACCATAGTTTTGAAAATTGGTTTCGACAACATCATTTAGGTTTGTTCTCTTTGCATATAATGCAGTCCCATCATTACAAGTTTCTAAGCCACACCAGAAACAACTAAAATAGCATGCTTTTATATACCATCCACATTTTCCATGGGGTCCCGGGTCTTCACCGAAAGGTTACTTAACTTATGGCAGGGTGGGGACAGAGCTAGCATGGATGCAAAACATATAGAACTATATATATATATATATCATCACAAACATGTAATAACATCACGGACATGCAGTAAACAATATGGAATAACCGATAAAGTAGGAGCCCCGCGTTTCATTTGAGCCACAAAATAAAACGCAATGTTCCCCGGTTGTGTGGATAGCTTATACAACATCGATCCTAGACCCCTACGAGTGAGGCAAGCCACCTGCCAATTCTAGAAATGGGTAACCCACCCTCAATATCATGAGTCGGTCACCCGTCGCATTCTAGAATTCAATAACTTGGGCACTCATCCGCGGGTCGATCCTATAACCCCTACAAGTGTGGTAAGCAACCCGCCAATTTTATTAAAGTGTATTTTAGCACCTCTACAAGGTTTCCACATGCATCAAGTATGCAATTTTAAAAAATCTAGAGGTCTAAGCTGCACTAACCTAGAATTGAATTAGAGAATTAGGGTTTTAAACTAAGCAAACAAGTTCTACACTAAGTGAAACGAGAATAAAACCTTTGTAACCGGTCCTTCACTTCTAAAGCTCTAAGTAGTAGTCCCTAGAACTCTTCTTAGACACCACTTGATGAAAGGAACGAGCTTGCTCCGTGTCTTCGAGGTCGAAAATGATCCACCTTGAAGTCTTACTAACTCAAGCTATCTCTTCACTAATCAAGATATTAGTGAAGCAAACAATCTATACTAAAGGGCTATGATAATATAGGTTGATGAAGTAGGAATTTTGCTCACTTTAGAAATCCTTTTCTCTTTATTTTTCCAACTAAAGAAAAAGACTAGAGGAGGAACAAGATGACCTTGGGTGAGTGAGGTTATAAATCAATAATGAGATAGTGAACCAAGGGTTAAAGATAAGGTTGCGTGAGAAAAATATCTAGAGAAAAACAAAAAATGAGAGACGAGTCATGGCTTCTACATGCTTCCACAAGCATGCAAGCCATGCTCACTAATCCACTCATTTTTATTTTCCTCTTAATAAATAATCACCCATTATCTTTAGGTCATGATGTGAGTCTCATACACGCATGTTCAATGTATCATCTACCATGACACAATATATAAATATATATATATATATATATATAATTATATATATAAAGAGAAGAGAAGAAAATCATAAGTGAGCAAATATTAGTTTATATATATATATCAAATATATAAATATATATCAAATTATTAAATCAATACTTGATTCAATAATCCGGTTATATCATATATAACCGACTAATATCATTTATATGTATATCAAATTATCAAATCAACACTTGATTCAATAACCCGGTCATATCACATATAACCGACAATATTCAATATACTATATCAAATCAACACTTGATTTAATAATCCGGTCATATCATATATAACCGGCCAATATCAAATACACACACACACATAACATATCATTGAATCAACACTTGATTCAACACTCTGGTTATATCACATATAACCTAACTTTTATCAAATATCGCGAGATTAGAATATGGTATCACATACTCGTATTTAATCAAGCTCCCGCACATATCACCATATATTCCCTACTTCGTTTCGCTCGAGTTAGGAAACCTCTGTGTGGGACTCTAAAGACCCGTCAATATGCCAGCAGTAGGTAATGATCACATCAGTCACCCACAAGCCATCAGCGGTACTAGCTGGACGTAACGACTACCCAGGTATTGAACGAATAGAAGATCAACAAGTAAGCTTATCCAATCTTCCGCAAAACCTATAAGCAACACTTACCATACAGTCCGTTCTCTTCGTCTGATATATCACATATCGAGTCCAGGGGTGTAATCGTTAGACCCCAGTAATTTGATAAGTCATGCCGATGTGTGGCTTATAACGGTTTGAGAAACTACTGATAACACTTACCAGTAAATCTCATCAGCCCTGACCAGGGACTTGCTGTTATAACCAATCGAGTATAGCGCAACATCAACTCCCTATACCGGGAGAGACAAAACCCCTCCTATCGCTCACTGCCTCCATGTATCTCGGGACTGTACCCAAAATCCACCAGTTTGCACGACTCCTTTATGCCGTGGTAGGGTGGAAATCAAAGCACAGTGGGAACCACATAAGATACTATGACAATCTCGGGTATACAGACTAACCTGTACAAGTGTCACCAGAGAACTGCTATCTGACGATATGTATGGTACCATCTAGGAGTTCTCGGCAAGTCCTTTTCTGTGTACCCATTCTCTAATGAGCATCTGTGTACAATCCTTGATGTCAAACACCAATGGTTGTGGGATCAACCGTCGCTCTATATAGGGTCAAGAAACGTACACACTAGTCTACTCTGGAATATCGATGCCCTGTCTCGATACTCTCTCGACAAGGAACGGTTAAAGGATGTGCTTGCGGACTACATAAGCCCCACTAGTATGATCTGCATCATAGTTCTGGTAGTCAAGCCAACATCCTAAGAGCTTTATCAAGATGTATCAGAGAGACAGAATAATAATCATAAGTGTACATGTTAAGATAAGTAGCAACCGGATAGCATACTATCATGTCGAGCAAGAAAGTCCTCTATATATATGTCCAAGCATCCACTATATCATACAATAATGGCCTCTAGGGCATACATATTCCTAACAGTCTCCCACTTGCACTAAGGCCAGTTGTTGTAGTATCGCATATCGAACATCCTAAAAAGTCTCTCAAACTGCGTCTGGGGGAGGGCCTTTGTGAGTGGATCCGCTGTGTTATCCTTCGTGTCAACTCTCCTGATCTCGATCTCCCGGCGATCCACTATCTCCTGGATCAGGTGATATAGTCTAAGAATATGTCTGGATCGCTGATGGGACCGGGGTTCCTTGGCTAAAGCCACAGCTCCATTGTTATCACAATACAAGAGTATTGTATCCTCAATGGATGGAACCATACCAAGTTCAGCAATGAACTTCTTCATCCAGACATCTTCTTTGGCACCCTCGTTGGCAGCGATGTATTCAACCTCCAGCGTCGAGTCTGCTACGATATCTTTCTTGGAACTCCTCCAACATACCGCCCCTCCATTGTGGGTAAAGACAAAACCCGAGACCGACTTATTGTCGTCCTTATCACTCTGGAAGCTCGAATTGGTAAAGGAATCCACCTGGAGTTATCCGTTACCATACACCAAGAACATTTCTTTAGTCCTTTTCAAGTACTTAAGAATGTTCTTCACAGCTGTCAAGTGCTTCTCCCCGGGATTTGATTGATACCTGCTTACCACACTAAGTGCGTAAGCTACATCCGGTCTGGTACATAACATCGTGTACATGATAGACCCAACTGCAGAAGTATAGGATATCACAGTCATGCGAGCCCTCTCCAAATCAGTCTTGGGAGATATCTATTTGGAGAGAGTAATTCCTGAGCAAGAGGGTAAATTACCATGCTTAGAATCTTCCATACCAAACCTCTTTAGTATGGTGTCTATGTACCTGGATTGGGACAATCCCAACATCTCTTAATCCCAGGATGTAGGAGGCATCACTCAGATCTTTCATGGAGAACTTTTGTGATAAGAAGAACTTGACCGAGTGTAGTATAAGAACATCATTTCCTATCAAGAGTGTCATCCACGTACAATACTAGGAAGACAACCTTACTCTATACTACCTTCTTCTATATACAAGGTTCATCTACGTTTTTGATAAAGTTAAACTCTTTGACTGCCACATCAAAACAGACGTTCCAGCTTCGCGATGCCTACTTTAATCCATAGATTGATTTAAGCATCATGCATACCTTTCCACTGCTCCCACTGTCTACGAAGCCCTATGGTTTTGTCATGTACACGCTCTTTTCTAAATCACCATTTAGAAAAGTGTTCTTGACGTCCATCTGCCAGATTTCGTAGTCATTGTATGCAGCAATGGTAAGTAGGATCCTGATGGACTTAAGCATAGCCACTAGAGAAAAGGCTTCATCATAATCGACACCTGGTCGTTGACGAAAACCTTTTGCTACAAGTCTAGCTTTGATGGTCTCAACCTTTCCATCTACACCAATTTTCTTCTTAAAGATCCACTTGCTCCCAATGGGTTTTACCCCTTCAGGAGCAACTTCCAAAGTCCATACTTTTTTGGTGTACATAGATTCCATCACAGATCGCATAGCATCCAGCCATTTCACTGAGTCCACACTTGTTATGGCCTGCTCGAAACTAGTTGGGTCATCATCTTCCATGATGGAATCCTCACTTCCACCTTCTATGAGAAAACCAAAGTATCTCTCAGGTGGATGAGGAACCCTATTAGATCTACAGAGTGGATGAGGTTCATCGGGGACTATTGAATCCTCCGGTTCTACCAAATCATCAGTTGTAGTTTGTGTAGCTGGAACTTCTTCCAGTTCTACTTCATTACTACTAATTCCTTTCATCAGAAATTCCTTTTCTAAAAAGGTTGCATTCCGAGAAACAAACACCTTTGTTCCTCGGTATGGTAGAAGATATATCCTCGCGAATGTTTGGGATATCTAATAAACTTACACAGAACAGACCATGCCTTGAGCTTATCCAGATTTTGCTTTTTAACATAAGCCAGACAACTCCATATCTTAATGAAATTAAGACTTGGTCTTTTCCCCTCCCATATCTCATATAGAATGTAGGCACTGATTTCGTCGGAACCCTATTCAATAGGTATGCAACTGTCTCAAGTGCATAACCCCAAAAGGAAATAAGTAACTCAGCAATACTCATCATAGAACGCACCATATCTAATAAGGTGTGATTCCTCCACTCCGATACTCCATTGTGCTGTGGTGTGTACTGAGGAGTAAGCTGAGAGAGAATCCCATTCTCTTTTAAATGGTCTCGGAATTCTGTGCTCAAGTATTCTCCTCCTCGATCAGATCGAAGGACTTTAATACTTTTACTCTGTTAGTTGTATGTACGCTTTAGAAGCCAGTATTGTACAGATGATGTATATTATATTGGATGCTTGGACATATATAGAGAGGACTTTCTTGCTCGATATGATAGTATGCTATCTGGTTGCTCTTTATCTTAACATGTATACTTGTCTCTTTATACTGTCTTATAGTTACATGTTGGTAAAGCCCTTAGGATGTGTACTTGACTACCTGGACTATGATGCAGATGATACTAGTGGGGACATGGTAGTCCATAAGTACATCCTTCAAGGTCCCTAATCGTGGGTGTATTGAGACGGGGTATCGATATACCAGAGTAGGCTAGCGTATACGCTTCTCGACCCATGAGATGGGCGATGGATGATCCCATATCAATTGGTGTTTGACATCAGACACGGTATACGGGTGCTCAGTGGAGACTGGGTATACTGGACAGACTCGCCGAGAACTCCCAGATAGTATTATATCTCACGTCAGATGGCAGTTCTCTGGTGACACTTGTGCAGGTTAGTCTGTAGACCCGAGATCGTCATAGAGTCTTGTGTGATTCCCACTGTGCTTTGATTTCCACCTTACCACGTCCATGAGGGCGTGAAAAATGGTGGTTTTTGGGTACAGTCCCGAGTCACATGGAGGCAATAAGCGATAGGAGGGGTTTCGTCTCTCCCGGTATTGGGGGTTGATGTTGCGCTGTGCTCGATTGGCCATAACAGGGAAGCCCTCGGCCATGGCTGATTTAGAGATTTACTGGTAAGTGTTACTAGTAGTTTCTCGACTAGTTATGAGCCTCACATTGGCACGACTTATCGATTATTGGGGTCTGACGATTACCACCCCTAGACTTGATATGCGACATATCAGACAAGGAGACCGGACTGTACGGGAAGTGTTACCGGCAGGCTTTTACAGGAGTTGGAGCGGGCTTGCTTGCTGATCTTCTGATCGCTCAATACCCGGGTAGCCGTCACGTCCAGCTAGTACTGCTGACGGCTTGTGGATGCTTGATGTGATCATCACCTACTGCCGGCGTATTGACGAGTCTTTAGAGTCCTACATAGAGGTTTTACTGGCTCAGGCAAAACGAAATAGGAGCACGTATGTGATATGTGCGGGACCGAGAATAATGCGTGTATGTGATACCGTATTCTATTCTCGTAACTTTTTGTATCGGTCGGTTTTATATGATATAGCCGGGTTATCGAATCAAGTGTTGATTCGATAAGTCGATACATTGGATGTTAGTCGGTTATATGTGATATGACCGGATTATTAAGTCAAGTGTTGATTTAATAATTTATTGTATAATTGTGTATTTGATATACTAGTTTACATTAACTAACACTTGTTCACTTTAGGTTTTTTCTCACATGTACACAACTTTAATATATATGTGATATATATTAAAATTGTGTTTTCTTTTTGTATCATGGTTGATGATACACATGACTTGGGTGTATGAGACTTACACCATGCTATTTATTATGTTGGGTTTTAATATTTTAAGTAATTAAAAAATTAGTGGAGGATTAGCATAATGCATGAAGCTTGTGGAAGCTTGTGGATGCATTGACTAAGTCCACTAAGTTTGTTTTTACCATGGATATTTCTTAACCCAACCATAAGCTTTAGCCATGGTTATGTCTCTACAAGAGTTAGTATATGATACTCACTCACCAAGGTTAGCTTTCTCACTTGATCATTATCCTCATTTCTTTCTTTGGTTCATCTTCTTCTTCATTGTTAAAAAGAAAAAACTTGCTAGGGTTTGATCCAAAATGAGAAAGATTGTGAGAAATAAAATTCTAAAGAGAACCCACTTCCTATTTCTTCATCCTCTACTAGACTAGCACTTTAGTTTAGGGTGTTTGCTTCACTAATTCTCAAGTTAGTGAAGTAGAAGCTTGAGTTGGCATCTTCTTGACGTAGATCATCTTCGGCCTCGAAGACTTCAAGCAAGGACGCGTCTTTCGCGTCGTGAAGCCATGCAAGGGTCCGGGAGAACCACGATCGCAGCGAAGGGACTTCAACAAGGAGCTATAGAAGTGAAGGACCGATCTATAAAGGTTGTATTTCGTATTCCCTTACTAGTAAATGTAGTTTACTAGCTTGTGAAATCCTAATAATCTAGCGACGATCTTGTTTAGGGTTATTTGGCACGGCTAAAATTTTAATCGGGCATGTTTGATGCGTTGTAGAACCTTGTTAGTGTGCCTAGTAACCCTACAGTGGTATCAGAGCCTAGCTAGAGCATTAGGCGATGTGTTAACGAAGTTAAAACTCCGAACGAACCCTAATATGTCAAAATGAACCTCTCTCTGTACATTTTTTAAAATCTGTGTTTTTTCAGAATTAAAAATGCTCAAAAAAATCAGCAGTGAATTCTAAGGGTTACCATGAAAAACGAGCCCCCAAATCCCCCACGTGGCCGCGGAACCGCGGCACTAAGCCACATGATGCGGCGGTTCCGCGGCAGGAAAATGGTTTTGGGGATGGTTCTTTATGTAGTAACATCCGTAGATATTCCTTATATTGTAACCCTCCGAAAATGGTTTAGGCAGTTTTTCGGTAATCGGCTAATTTTTCGGCTTTTTCCGTAAAAAGTCGAAATAGGTATTTTTCATTATAGACCTAATTATACAAAATTTAGATAAGATATTACTATAATTTTGTCACTAAAATGTCACTTATAATTTTCGAGTTAAATAAAAAAAAAATTCGTAATTAATTATTTTTTTATTTTAAGCCTTTTTAAATACATTAAATTAGTGATAAATACAAATTTAATTAGGTAAATTTCATAATTAGGAATCTTTATAAGCTAAAATATGGTGTTAATAAAATTGTATCATGACTTGCAAGATTTTGGTTTTATGGTTGGAAATTTAGTGAAAAAATGAACAAAAAAGGGGTTTTTTTGTAAAAATTGTTATGTTAAGCATTAAATACAATTGAGAGTGACTTTTTCTTGGAACCTTCTACATTTTTCCCTCACTCTCCCTCACCCTCTAGCTCAGGCCGAGCCCTCCCTCCTTCAGCCCAATTTTTTTCTTCATTTTTCTTGCTTCTAAAATCATGAAAAAATCAACAAAATACATTATTTTCTTCTCCAATTCAAAGTAAAACCCTAATCCACTCTCTCTTCAACCCAAATTAGTTCAAAAACTTGATGAAAGGAGGCTTTCTTGGTGACTTGATCATGCTAGGTTTCCACTTGTGAGGTAAAATCCTAAACTAGTTGCTAACTTGTAGTTTATATATGCTAGAATTTAATTTTGAAGTATTAATTTAGTTGTAAATTCTTGTTCATGAAAATCAAGAAGGGGTTTTGATGTTGAACTAGGGTTTGAAGCATGGTGGTTAGAGTTAAGTTAGGGCTTTGGTTACCTAATTGATTAGAGTGGTTAATTGTGTAATGATACGCTCGCTAAATCGATAAATTTCGATGTTTGCATCGAATCGGTATTGAATTTGCTTACTAGATTTTTACAAAAATTAGAATGCGATCAAATTGCGTTATGTTAGCGATATAATTAGCTTCGTATAGGACTATTAGAGTGCGCGGATGCGGGGTTTCGTCTAGTCGGGTTGTAGTTTTGTCGATTTCCCCGAAATGTCGATTCTAGTTAAAGATTAGCGATTTTCGTGCGTTTTTCCGCGCACCGAGTGCATGTTATGTTTAATTCGAGAGCGTCGATAATTGTATATTGTGACTTGCATCGTTTTAGGTTTTGTAATCTTATGCATGGTGTTGTACAAATATAGGATCGGTCGGGGAAACGTCGGACACGGCGCGTAAAGGCAAGGCGGTGGTCGGATCGGATTAGCGGGGATTTCAGGTGAGTAGATGTATTCATCTATGGGGGAATCGTCTGGATGGCGCGATGCGCCCCCTAGTTAGGATTTCCTTATCTCTTGTAAGATTCATGTTGTTAGTTAGCTTACCCCTTCATTGA
The DNA here is from genome assembly GCA_030015575.1 of Agapanthus africanus. NCBI lineage: Eukaryota > Viridiplantae > Streptophyta > Magnoliopsida > Asparagales > Amaryllidaceae > Agapanthus > Agapanthus africanus. Next base: position 378,796,542 of record CM057347.1, on the reverse strand, counting down.
CATTGTATACCCTTATAGTTAATAGTATGCTAGATTGCATGGATATTCATATGCACATATGCGATATCACTTCGTAGGACACGAACACCATTACCATTGGCATCTGTTGCACGCGCACTATTCATGTGACACACACGCCTTTGGTAATTTCCATGCCACGTGCACTATAGAACCTGTTTATCTTAATATCGTCACCTGCATTCATACTTGATATATGAAACTGCATCGCATGCATATATCTCGCATCATCATCATATTTACATAGAACTCTAGCCAAAATTCACATCATACACATTGATATCATATACATTTATCATATATAACATGTGGACATTATGATTTTCTTAAGGATTTCAGTATTGCTGCGATTTCTGGATTTTTGGGGAAAACCGCAAGAATTTAACAAAACCTTATATTTATCATTTTCAAAACAAAGTTGCGGTTTTCTCGTGATGTATGTGTCGTCCACCATGAGTTTTCATGTTTTCTGTTGGATTTCGAGACCCGATTCGAGGAGTGGATGAACCGTTTCGGGTACATGGTGGGCCCGGTATGGTACTCCGGGGCAAGAAGATCGAGTTGTAGACGATGAGCCTGGCAGGGGAAGACTACCTACCGGTGATGTCTGGCGCGGCGGATATCCGGAGGATACCGACCGTTGTCGTGAGATTTATGATATGGGCCGATCCGTACTGACGGAGCCCGATATTGAGACAGATATGATTCCTATTTGGTGTCGTTGCTTGACACGGGTTTTCAGATGATTTCTTGATGGTACTTAGCTATTATACATATATTCATTTTTTAAAGTTAAGAATTCAATACCCTTAGCATTTAAAACACTTAAAGACTTAATAATGACATTGCATACCTGTGCATGCATACTAGAGATATTATATCACATATGGACATGCATGTTGTGGTGCATTGCGTGCATTCTTACGATTGCTTTATTAGATGTTATATTTACTCACGAGCTGGCAACTCACCCCCGTTGTGCCACAGTGTCTTGCAGGTCGGACCCGTCAGTCTTGTAGCGGCGGGCGATCTTATTATCAGCTCCTTTTGCGCAGACTCGCGACATCGCCCGTAGGTGGGTTGCGAGCATACTTTATTTCTTTTGCTTTATCATTGTATCTAGTATTCTCCATCTACCACTTTATATTGTATATGTGACCTAGTGGTGAGACTGAGAGGTTGTATATTTGTGGTTTCTTTTGGGTCGAGCTCACTTGAGCCGGCGATGTGTTTTCTGATATTTTGCATTTCTTTTATGCTCTTTTCTTGATATGTTTATTATATTGCATGTGGTTGTGATCCGCCTTGGGCGAAGAGCTAGCTCCCGCTTGGGGATGTCATTTTATGATTACAGGTTTATTATCTTGTTGTACCCATTTTGGGGGATAGAAAATACAGGGGAGACTCTGCCGAAATTTTCTGAAATTTTATGATGTTTTTAAAAAGGGATTCTTTGCAACTTAATTGATTTGAAAATCGTCTTCATTAAAGGTTTTCCTTCACTCTTTTTTGATTTTGGTTTAGATTTTTCTGGGCTTTGGCTGACTTAGGTTACGGTACGCCTTTAGACGTCTCGTAATCTAAGTGCCAGTCACGTTCCGTACCTTCGGGTCGTGACAAAGTTGGTATCAGAGCGTAGGTTTTACCTTTCTGAGTGTAGGACGTCCTTGGTAGATGGAGTTGGTGACTTAAGCAGAGTGGCGTACCGTGGGTATGATCCGCGGCATACTTACGATACGGTACTCCGCCTAAGTAACCTTAGTGTAAGTGCACGGCGGCGCCCCGGCCGTCAATCCGACGCCGGAATGCGGAAGCGGTGAAAAACTTTAATTTTGCGGACTTAGCAAACCGGCACCACCGCGCACTAAACACCCGGATCGTAACCTTTAACTAGTCTAAGCTAACTAGAAGATGGGTTAGAGATATACCGACGATCCAAGTCCTCCGGTCTTCTCGTCATGGTCCCGATCTCCTGCGGAAAAGTCCCGTCTCCTCCTCGTCGCCGGAAGTGCACCACATCGCCTACTTTGTTTACGGGCTCCCACCTCAATGCCGAGGCAACTCGGGCACGAAGCCGGCTACTCGACGTGCCCAAGATTTGCTGTAGAATGTGTAGTGAGCTATTGTCTCTATTGGGGTTGAAGGAGTTGCCATATGGTGGAGGAAAAGATACAAGCTTTTGGAGAGGAGCTAGGAATTTTGGAGAGTCTTCTTGTGTGATTTTTGGAGCATGAAGAGAACCAAAAATTGCCACACCAAAATCAATCACCCACCACCTTAAAGAATGGCCGGCCCTTGTAGGAAAAAGGAGAGAGGGAAAAGTCAAGGGGGAGGTAACCATATGAATCATGCAAGAGAGAGAGAGAGGAATGGTTATCATGAAAAACAATGATACCAAAACAAAACCCATACTCCACCACCAACCACCAACCTCATCATCAACAACCATGATGAGCCAAAAGTCATGCCATCATGACAAGAAGAAGTCAAGGTCAATGAAAAGATGTCATGATAAAACAATATGCAAAGACCCCCTCCACAAACACTTATTTGCAACTATGCAAATAAGCCCTCCTCCACCAAACTTCGGCCAATAAACGATACAAAGGAAATCGGCCGAAACGAAAAGCAAACTGGCAACTCCAGAAAACTGGTCCCGTAATAAATTACAGGAAAACCCCGATACTGTGCATACACACCCGCATTTGTATTCCGACCGAAATACAAATGCAATGAGACAAACTCTACACTGTACTATACTAGGATCCGGCTTATACCAAAGCCGGCCAGTAATATCCGTTCGATCCTGATCCGTGCAATACCGCACGTATCTGATCGAACCCTGCCATATATCCATACGGCCTATAGTACAAACTGTCCGATCCCGATCCGTGCAATACCGCACGTATCTGGTCGGACCTTGCCATATCTCCATACGGCCTCTACAACCTTTCGCCCGAAAGCTGAGTAACTGAATGTGGGGGACTCTAAAGACTCATCAACACCTTGGTTGTGGATTTAACCACTAGCACGTCAGATGTATAAGCCAATACGTAACGGGCTACCAGGTACTGACTAAAAGGGATGTCTGTGAGCGAACTCAGCCTGACAACCCTACTGAGCCTGTCAGTGACAATATCCGTACAGTCCGGTCCGTTCGTCTATGAGTATCGCATGGCGGGCCTAGGGGGTTGGTAAAAGTCAGACCCCCAAAAGCGGTACAAGTCGTGTCGGAGTGTAGCCCAGAACACCCTGAGATACTACTGGAATACCTACCAGTAAATCTCCTTGCCTTGGCCAAGGACTTTGTGTAATGGCTCTCCTAGACACAGCACGACCTCACCCCCAATACCGGGAGAGACGAACCCCTGAAGATACGCTCACTGCCTCCATGTGGCTCGGGACTGTACCCAACTAAAACCTGTTTGCACGACTCCTTTGAGCCGTGGTAGGGTAGTAATCAAAGTACAGTGGGAACTCACACGAGAAAAATGACGATCCCCAGGTCGATGAACTAACCTGTACACATGTCACCAGGGAACTGCCATCTGACGTCTGGTATATGACCAACTAGCATGTTCCCGGCGAGTCCTGTCCGGTGTACTCATAACCCAATGAGCACCTGTATACATCTTAGGTGATCCAACTGACACCAGTGGCTTGTGAGACCGGCCACCGCCCCTCGTCGGGGTCTCGACTGTATACACTAGTCTACTAATGGAGTATCGATGCCCAGTCTCGAAACTCCCACGACTAGGGACCTTTTAAGGATAAGCTTATAGACCCCAGCTCCCACTTATATGATCGCCCTCATACTGCTGGTGGTCAAGCAAGAATCCTAGGGGCTCTATCAACGTGTAATAGCGACGTGTCAGGTCACCTAAAACAGTACACGATGATAAAGGTAAACCAGATAGCATACTATCATCTCGAGTAAGACTGTCCTACCGGGATAGGTCCTCCCTCAATCATTACAATCACGTACCTGTGACCTAATAATTGACACTGAGGGCACTATCTCCAACAATCTCCCACTTGCACTCAAGGCTAATTATTGCGATGTCGCATACTCACAGCCCGTGTGATACCGAACATCCAACTCCTCTACTAGTCAGTCTCACAAAGCTCGTTTGCGGAACTATTGCGTTCGAGGAATAGACTCAGTGAGTGGATCCGCTTAGTTGTTTCTTTCTATGTCTCTCTATATCTCAAGTTCGCGGAGAAAGCCATCTCCCGAAAAGAGCAATACCTGTCTTAGAATGTGTCTGGATGTCTGATGGGACATAGCTCATAAATGAACTCCAAATCCAAACTTCTTAGACTGTATCGTCAACTGAACTTAATCAGTATCCTGCGCCATGCCTCCCTAAGTATTGCCTTGGACTACCTGTCCAAAATACTGCCCCTCGTCAGAAGGAAAAAACTATAACTCTGACAACCTCCTTGTCGTCCATGTCACCTTGGAAGCCTGGAATGATAACTGTCTCCTGAATGAGGCTGTCGTTATCATCTCCCTAGAACATCCACTTATGTTCTAAAACTGCTTCCGACTGTTTCTCCAGGATTGGATTAATGTCAACTTATTGCATCTAGTGCAAGAACAACATCTGGTGTGGTACTTGACATCTCACGATTGACTCAATTGCCTGAGCAAGTGATCTGCCAATCATGCCCGTCCCTCTCCTCTTTAGTCTGTAAGACACCTTTGGAGAGGGTGACTCCATTACCTGCAGGTACACTACCGTGCCAGGAGTCGTCCATCCTAAATACTCTTAGAATGCTGTCAAGTACCCTGATTGGGAAACCACCCAAATCTAGATCTAAGACCATAGATCTAGTAACAAGTATGTCTGATATAAAATCCATTTCCTTTGTGGAGAAACCACTGTGTGACGACCAAAGTATAACCGATCGTAGTATAGGAGTTTCCTTTCCTACTTTGTGCATGTCATCCAAATACCAGGACATCACACCCTACTACCTTCTCAACAGATCCATCCCCTATTCTGATGAAGTCAAACCCATGACTGTCACGTCAGAAACAGATGATCTATCTCCGCTACATCTGCTTTAGTATATAAATAGACATAAGCTACCTGTTCACCAATGTTTCCGCTGCTCCCACTGACTACGACAACCCTCTGGCAGAGTCATATAGACGTGCACTTCTAAAACTAGTTTAGAACGACGCTATACTCATCCTCCCGCCGGGTCTCGCAGCCTGGAACAACAGCAATGGTAATTGTGGGTAAACAAGAACTTCCCTGTCACCGTCCTTGAGGCTACCGTAGTACCTCTCGGGTGCCTGAAGTTACCCACCTTATCTGCGGAGTGGCCAATGGAATGTCAATCCAGATTGAATCTTTAGGTTCCTTATCAAATCTTCAGTAATCGTTTGTGGTTCTGGAATCACTTCCAGTTCTACCATACTCCCACTACTGTTTTTCTGAAAAAATCCATTTTTATTAAAACTGTGGCGAGTCTAGAACAATATTGCTATTGTTCATCCAGATGGTAGAAAATCAACCCGCGTCATAGCCTGGGTCAACCCACAAACAGCCATTACAGAAACGTGCCTTGAGTTGTCCAGTGTCTGGTTTTAATCATAAACCGGACTACTCCCCGTACCTTAACATCGTTAAGATATGAACTGTTCTATATCCAATATAGAAACAGAGGCACTGATTTAATTGAACCAGATTCAAATCATGCAGCTGTCCCCAGCGCATTTCAACTAAATGGAAGGAGGCCGATCAGCGTTACTCAACTTAGGAATACTTCCAATTATGAGTAACCTGAAAGAGAAGCAAGATCTCTTTATCATTACTATCAACTGAATACCATACACAAGTATCTACATCTTCGATCTCTTTGAAGAATCCCGATACTTGCTATACCTGGTTCTCTACTCTATTCAAATACCTATAACTTCTCAAAATTTGGACCCTGTGTTTCCGTGAAACACCTGTCTAAAAACTAGAGAAGTCATAAGTAAACCGAATATAGTACGAGGACCAAGCCCTCTGTCCTGATGGACCCTGGACAGGCCGTATCTCGATCGGTTCATCATTGTGTTCATTGACGACATCTTGGTTTATTCTCGGAGCCGGGAGGAGCATGAGCAGCACTTACGTATCACATTGCAGACTTTGAGGGAGCGTCAGCTGTTCGCCAAATTCTCCAAGTGCGCATTCTAGTTAGACAGCGTCGACTTCTTGGGTCATGTGGTGACGAGAGATGGTATTTGTGTGGACCCGAAGAAGATCGAGGCAGTTCAGCGTTGGCCTAGACCAGTATCAGTTACAGAGGTTCGCAGTTTTCTAGGTCTGGCCGGCTACTATCGACGTTTTGTCCAGGATTTCTCCCGCATTGCTGCACCTTTGACCGGGTTGACCCGGAAGGGGGTTCCTTTTGATTGGACCCAGGCATGTGAGGATAGCTTCCAGCAGTTGAAGACTCGTCTGACTACTGCACCAGTATTAGCATTGCCTTCAGGATCAGGCGGGTTCGTGGTATATTGTGATGCTTCTCGAGTGGGGCTGGGCTGTGTATTGATGCAGCACGATAGAGTTATTGTGTATGCTTCTCGGCAGCTGAGGAAACACGAGCAGAACTACCCCACACATGATTTAGAGATGGCTGCAGTGGTATTTGCACTTAAGATCTGGAGACATTACCTATACGGTGAGTCGTGCCAGATATTCACTGACCACAAGAGTTTGAAGTATATCTTCCAGCAGCGAGAGCTGAACCTGAGACAGCGCCGATGGATGGAGTTGGTGAAGGATTATGACTGCAAGATTCTATACCATCCGGGCAAGGCGAATGTGGTGGCAGATGCTCTGAGTAGGAGGCCCGGAGGTAGTTTATCTTGTTTGAGCGCAGTACAGATGCAGTCGACGGCGGATTGGCAGGTGTTATGTGATAGCAGAGTGCAGTTCGAGTTTACTCCTACAGGGGGACAGCTGGCCGATTTCAGAGCACGCCCACAGTTACTTGACCGTATCCGTGAGGCACAGTCCGGCGATGCCCGTACATTAGAGATTATTGAGCAGATTCGGCAGGGCAGAGTTTCTGAGTTCGTGATTGATGATCAGGGGATACTTCAATTTGGGACTCGACTGTGTGTGCCAGATTCAGAGGGACTGATGCGTGATATTCTCGAGGAGGCACATAGATCAGTATACAATGTTCATCCAGGTTCCACCAAGATGTACCATGATTTGAGAGAGGTTTACTGGTGGGACGGGATGAAGAAGGATATTACAGACTTTGTGCCGAGATGCCTGACTTGTCAGCAAGTCAAGGCCGAGCACCAGAGGCCAGCCGGCGAGTTACAGCCTTTGCCCATCCCTGAGTGGAAGTGGGAGCAGGTCTCCATGGACTTCATTGTGGGTCTACCCAGGACCAGTCGAGGGTACGACTCTATTTGGGTGATTGTGGATCGACTGACGAAAGCGGCTCACTTCCTGCCAGTGAAGACCACTTTTGGATTTTCTCAGTACGCCCAGGTTTATATTGATGAGATAGTGCGACTGCATGGCGTTCCGACTTGCATCGTGTCCGACCGTGGCACCCAGTTTACCAGCCGATTGTGGCAGAAACTTCAGGAAGCTTTAGGCACCCGATTGAGTTTTAGCACAGCCTTTCATCCGCAGACTGATGGTCAGTCGGAGCGTACGATTCAGACTCTCGAGGACATGCTCAGAGCTTGTGTTTTAGATTTCGGTGGTAGCTGGGATTGTCATTTGCCTTTGATTGAGTTTTCCTATAATAATAGCTTCCAGGAGACGATTCAGATGGCACCTTTCGAGGCTTTATATGGGAGGAGATGTCGATCGCCTGTATGTTGGACAGAGCTTAGGGAGAGCAGTATTTTGGGGCCGCAGATTGTGCAGGAGATGACCGAGAAGATACAGCTGATTCGGGACAGGATGAGAGCGGCACAGAGCAGGCAGAAATCATATGCTGATAGGCGCCGTCGCCGACTCGAGTTCGCTGTTGGCGATCATGTTTTCCTGAAGGTCTCTCCGATGAAAGGTGTGATGAGATTTGGACGGAAAGGGAAGCTGAGTCCTAGATATGTTGGTCCTTTCGAGATTCTAGAGCGTGTTGGCCCAGTCGCTTATCGGTTAGCTCTTCCTCCCAGCTTCCCCGATGTTCACCCCGTATTCCATGTCTTGATGCTCCGCAAGTACCTTCATGATCCTTCCCAGGCGATTCAGCACCAGACGATCCAGCTAGGGCATGATCTTTCTTTCACCGAGCAGCCGGTTGTCATTTTGGATCGGCAGGTGAAGAAATTGAGGTCGAAGGTTATACCGTCCGTCAAGGTCCTTTGGCGTGGCCCGAACAGCGAGGAGGTCACCTGGGAAACCGAGGTCGAGATGAGGAAGAGATATCCCCATCTTTTTGAAGGTACGCATAGTTAAATTCTAAATTCGGGGACCGAATTTCTTTAAGGGGGGAAGATTGTAACCCTTCGAAAATCGTTTAGGCAGTTTTTCGGTAATCGGCTAAGTTTTCGGCTTTTTCCGTAAAAAAGTCAAAATAAGTATTTTTCATTATAGACCTAATTATACAAAATTTAGATAAGATATTACTATAATTTTTTCACTAAAATGTCACTTATAATTTTCTAGTTAAATAAAAAAAAAATTCGTAATTAATTATTTTTTTATTTTAAGTCTTTTTAAATACATTAAATTAGTGATAAATACAAATTTAATTAGGTAAATTTCATAATTAGGAATCTTTATAAGCTAAAATATGATGTTAATAAAATTGTATCATGACTTGCAAGATTTTGGTTTTATGGTTGGAAATTTAGTGAAAAAATGAACAAAAAAGGGGTTTTTTTGAAAAAATTGTTATGTTAAGCATTAAATACAATTGAGAGTGACTTTTTCTTGGAACCTTCTACATTTTTCCCTCACTCTCCCTCACCCTCTAGCTCAGGCCGAGCCCTCCCTCCTTCAGCCCAATTTTTTTCTTCATTTTTCTTGCTTCTAAAATCATGAAAAAATCAACAAAATACATTATTTTCTTCTCCAATTCAAAGTAAAACCCTAATCCACTCTCTCTTCAACCCAAATTAGTTCAAAAACTTGATGAAAGAAGGCTTTCTTGGTGACTTGATCATGCTAGGTTTCCACTTGTGAGGTAAAATCCTAAACTAGTTGCTTACCTGTAGTTTATATATGCTAGAATTTAATTTTGAAGTATTAATTTAGTTGTAAATTCCTGTTCATGAAAATCAAGAAGGGGTTTTGATGTTGAACTAGGGTTTGAAGCATGGTGGTTAGAGTTAAGTTTGGGCTTTGGTTACCTAATTGATTAGAGTGGTTAATTGTGTAATGATACGCTCGCTAAATCGATAAATTTCGATGTTTGCATCGAATCGGTATTGAATTTGCTTACTAGATTTTTACAAAAATTAGAATGCGATCAAATTGCGTTATGTTAGCAATATAATTAGCTTCGTATAGGACTATTAGAGTGCGCGGATGCGGGGTTTCGTCTAGTCGGGTTGTAGTTTTGTCGATTTTAGTTAAAGATTAGCGATTTTCGTGCGTTTTCCCACGCACCGAGTGCATGTTATGTTTAATTCGAGAGCGTCGATAATTGTATATTGTGACTTGCATCGTTTTAGGTTTTGTAATCTTATGCATGGTGTTGTACAAATATAGGATCGGTCGGCGAAACGTCGGACACGGCGCGTAAAGGCAAGGCGGTGGTCGGATCGGATTAGCGGGGATTTCAGGTGAGTAGATGTATTCATCTATGGGGGAATCGTCTGGATGGAGCGATGCGCCCCCTAGTTAGGATTTCCTTATCTCTTATAAGATTCATGTTGTTAGTTAGCTTACCCCTTCGTTGACATTGCATACCCTTATAGTTAATAGTATGCTAGATTGCATGGATATTCATATGCACATATGCGATAACACTTCATAGGACACAAACACCATTACCATTGGCATCTGTTGCACGCGCACCATTCATGTGACACACACGCCCTTGGTAATTGCCATGCCACGTGCACTATAGAACCTGTTTATCATAATATCGCCACTTGCATTCATACTTGATATATGAAATTGCATAGCATACGTATACCTCGCATCATCATCATATTTATATAGATTTCTAGCAAAATTCACATCGTATGCATGATATCATAGACATTTATCATATATAACATGTGGACATTATGATTTTCTTGAGGATTTCAGTATTGCTGCGATTTCTGGATTTTTGGGGAAAACCGCAAGAATTTAACAAAACCTTATATTTATCATTTTCAAAACAAAGTTGCGGTTTTCTCGTGATGTATGTGTCGTCCACCATGAGTTTTCATGTTTTCTGTTGGATTTCGAGACCCGATTCGAGGAGTGGATGAACCGTTTCGGGTACATGGTGGGCCCGGTATGGTACCCCGGGGCAAGAAGATCGAGTTGTAGACGATGAGCCTGGCAGGGGAAGACTACCTACCGGTGATGTCTGGCGCGGCGGATATCCGGAGGATACCGACCGTTGTCGTGAGATTTATGATATGGGCCGATCCGGACTGACGGAGCCCAATATTGAGACAGATATGATTCCTATTTGGTGTCGATACTTGACACGGGTTTTCAGATGATTTCTTGATGATACTTAGCTATTATACAGATATTCATTTTTTAAAGTTAAGAATTCAATACCCTTAGCATTTAAAACACTTAAAGACTTAATAATGACATTGCATACCTGTGCATGCATACTAGAGATATTATATCACATATGGACATGCATGTTGTGGTGCATTGCGTGCATTCTTACGATTGCCTTATTAGATGTTATATTTACTCACGAGCTGGCAACTCACCCCCGTTGTGCCACAGTGTCTTGCAGGTCGGACCCGTCAGTCTTGTAGCGGCGGGCGATCTTATTATCAGCTCCTTTTGCGCAGACTCGCGACATCGCCCGTAGGTGGGTTGCGAGCACACTTTATTTCTTTTGCTTTATCATTGTATCTAGTATTCTCCATCTACCACTTTATATTGTATATGTGACCTAGTGGTGAGACTGAGAGGTTGTATATTTGTGGTTTCTTTTGGGTCGAGCTCACTTGAGCCGGCGATGTGTTTTCTGATATTTTGCGTTTCTTTTATGCTCTTTTCTTGATATGGTTATTATATTGCATGTGGTTGTGATCCGCCTTGGGCGAAGAGCTAGCTCCCGCTTGGGGATGCCATTTTATGATTACAGGTTTATTATCTTATTGTACCCATTTTGGGGGATAGAAAATACAGGGGAGACTCTGCCGAAATTTTCTGAAATTTTATGATGTTTTTAAAAAGGGATTCTTTGCAACTTAATTGATTTGAAAATCGTCTTCATTAAAGGTTTTCCTTCACTCTCTTTTGATTTTGGTTTAGATTTTTCTGGGCTTTGGCTGACTTAGGTTACGGTACGCCTTTAGACGTCTCGTAATCTAAGTGCCAGTCACGTTCCGTACCTTCGGGTCGTGACATATATTTTTTGGGTATTTTGTTTTCTGACTCAAGTGTTGAGTGATCTGGGGTTTATTTTGTATTCGTCGATTCGATAGGAATATTTAATTTCGTTATGTTTTCCGAATAATTTAGAAAGTATTAAAATGTTCGAACGGATATCATTAACTCAATTTTTCCCGGCACGAAAAACATTCAAGTGTTGAATTTTTCTCGGGTTTAAATCTTTCGGAAAAACGTGCATGTGACGCGATGGACCATCTAGAAGACAACAAACCTTAACTCGATTATGTAACCATCTTGAACTGTTTTTTGAACCTTAGGGTTTGAGGCAGTACGGTGTGCCACATGTGAGGTGTTGGCTTGACCCTTCTACGGCAGGACCGTTGCTACTGTGACGTATTCTGGAATTTTTGAACTCCGCTCAAGTGTTGAGCTATTTAGGAAATCTTGGGTATTTGATTATTCGATCGGAAAGTTTAATACTGTCTATTTATCTGGAATGTGATACAATATGTGGAATTCATATAGTTAGGCATGAAATGTGAAATATGTGATATTTCGGATTTACGATGTCTAAAGAAATTGTGGATTCTAAATGTTGTAGTTTTACACATTCTTTTCTGCGACCGTAAGTGTAATATATGATATCGCCGGTTTCGTTGCTATATGTCAATGACAATTGGGATGCGCATATTTACTTACGTTGATGACATGAGATGTTATGTGTTGCTGGATATGTTATATTGGATCGTCGCGTTCTGAATAGCCGGGGGTTTTATGTGAGATGAGAGTTTTTATTTTCATTCATGTAAAATTAAATGTATGTAATATTCTTTTATTGGGGCACTTCCGGGATGAGGTCGATATCACCATTTGTATATTATTTACTTTTCCGCATTAGGATAGACCCAAGGAGGAGAGCACAAGTAACCGGGTTCTGGAGTCCAGTGGGAGACCAACTCGAGGAGTCAAGTCCGGATCTCCTAACTCTAGAATTAGAAGGGTTGCTTGCCGCTCTCGTAAGGGTCTAGGGATGTGGGTTTGGCTATTCGTCGCGACCGTAGAATCCGTATTTTATAGAGGCTCAAAATAAAACACGGACGTCCTAGTATATCCAATCTTTCATATGTTTCTTCTGCTGCAATATCTGTGATGTGATCATTTGATGTGCTGTGATAAATACTGTATATATAGTATATATAATAAATTATATAGACGTTACTTATGTTTTACACCCGCGCTAGCCCTGCCTCGCTCTGTTGTTAGTTACCTAACCTAACGGTGCACGAGGGGACATCGAGGCGAATGCGGATGGCATAAGTGTATGTCGTATTTATCTGTGATGTTTAGGTGACTTAAATGATGTGACTTCATTAATATTATTAATGAAAGAAAAGAAACCTGAAAGATGTTGTAGAATCAAATTTTTCAAAAAGGGTAGCTATAGTTTTGGTTTGCATAGCGATATATATGATATATCCCGCACCTTATTCGATGGGGAAAGAGCCGAGATCCCTTCACCGGGAGTGACCTCTTTAGCAAAATTGGCAGATGCTACAACACTCGGTTTGCTTTTGATAGCTTTTGGAGTTTTGCTTTGCATAGTGATGTATATGATATTTCCTACACCTTATTCCATAAGGAAAGAGCCGAGATCCCTTCACCGGGAGTGACCTCTTTAGCAAAACTAATAAAAGCCTCAAAATCACTCCATTTCAAAATTCACATGATTCTACAACGATATCAAGTTCATTACGCAATAGGTTTTCAGAAAAACCTGTCATAGCCTTCCGTCATTTCAGATAAGTTGTATATAGTATTCGTGCTGCATTTATTGGCTTTCGTCAAGGATCCCATATATGCAATCTGTTACATGGGCTTAGGAAAGGTAGAGAACTTGGAGAAGGAGATAAAGACATAAGGGTTGGAAATGGTGCAATTGTTGCAGCTAAAACCGTCGGGGAATATCACCTTGTATTGCCAACTGGTAATACATTGATTCTGAACGAATACTATTTCATGCCGAACCTGATATACAACATTATATCGGTTTCTTTGTTGAGTAAAGAGGGATATAATTTTTTATTACAGGATAATGTTATGAACATTTTCCTAAACTAAAAGTTGGTTGGATCAGGCACGTTGTGCAATGGCATTTATGTTCTAAATCAATCAACAGTTCTGAGCATAACAAACACACACTAGAGGAAGAGTTCAGAACTGAACGAATCCTTCTTGTGGCATTGTAGACTGGGTCACATCAATGCGACACGACTAGCTAAGTTGCATAAGGATGGATATTTGAATCCGTTCGAATTTTCATCTTATGACACTTGCCAGTCATGTCTCAAAGGCAAGATGACCAAAACTCCGTTTACGGGACACGGAGAAAGAGTTGCCGAACTCTTGGGACTGATACATAGTGATGTATGCGGTCCCATGTCTACACATGCCAGGGATGGTTCTTCGTACTTCATTACATTCACTGACGATCTCTCAAGATACGGACATGTGTTCTTAATCAGACACAAGTCTGAAGCTTTTGAGAAATTTAGAGAATATAAATAGGAAGTCGAGAACCAAACCGGAAAAAGTATTAAAATCCTACGATCTGATCGAGGAGGTGAATACTTGAGCAATGAATTCCTGGACTTCCTAAAAGAGAATGGGATTCTCTCTCAGCTGACTCCTCCATATACACCACAGCACAACGGTGTATCAGAACGGAGGAACCGTGCCCTATTAGATATGGTGCGCTCTATGATGAGCACAGCTGAGTTACCTATTTCCTTCTTGGGGTATGCGCTAGAGACAGCCATACATCAATTGAATATGGCCCCCACCAAATCTGTGTCTACCACTCCATATGAGATATGGAAAGGGAAGAGACCATGTCTTAACTATATAAAGATATGGGGTTGTCCAGCCTATGTCAAACGACAAAATCCGGACAAACTCGAGGCACGGTCTGTTCTATGCAAATTTGTAGGATATCCCAAGAATTCACAAGGGTGTATCTCTACCACACTGAGGAACAAAGGGTGTTTGTTTCTCGGCATGCCACCTTTTTAGAAAAGGAATTTCTTGCAAAAGAGATTAGTGGTCATGAGGTAGAACTGGAAGAGGTTCCAGCTACAAAAGCTGCAACAGAAGATCTGGTGGAACCAGAGGATTCGGTAGTTCCCAACGAACCTCAACCTCTCCGCCGATCTAGTAGGGTTCCTCACCCACTTGAGAGATACTACGGTTTTCTCATGGATGGTGGGAGCGAGGATTGCATCATGGTTGATGATGACCCAACTAGCTTCGAGCAAGCCATCATGAGTGGGGACTCAGTGAAATGGCTGGATGCAATGCAGTCGGAGATGGAATCCATGTACACCAACAAAGTATGGACTTTGGAAGATGCTCCTAAAGGGGTAAAACCGATTGGGAGTAAGTGGATCTTCAAGAAAAAACTTGGTGTAGATGGGAAAATGAAGACTTTCAAAGCTAGACTTGTTGCAAAGGGTTTTCGTCAAAGACCGGGGGTGGACTATGACGAAACCTTTTTTCCAGTGGCTATGCTTAAATCCATCCGGATCATGCTTGCCATCGCTGCATATCATGACTACGAAATTTGGCAAATGGATGTTAAGACCGCCTTTCTAAATGGTGATTTAGAAGAGTGCGTGTACATGAATCAGCCAGAGGTCTTCGTAGATAGTGGGAGCAGCGGGAATGTGTGCAAGCTGCTTAAATCCATTTATGGATTAAAGCAAGCATCGCGGAGTTGGAACATCTGCTTTGACGTCGTTATCAAAGAGTTTGATTTCGTCAAAAACGTAGATGAACCTTGTATCTACAAGTAGGTGGCAGAGAGTAAGGTTGTCTTCCTCGTATTGTACGTGGACGGCATACTCTTGATAGGAAATGACATTCCTATGCTGCAATCGGTCAAGCACTTCTTATCACAAAGATTCTCAATGAAAGATCTTGGTGATGCCTCCTGCATATTGGGAATTATGATCTATAGAGATAGATCTAAAAGGATATTGGGATTATCCCAATCCAGGTACATTGACACCATACTAAAGAGGTTTAGTATGGAAGAGTCCAAACGTAGGTTTTTACCCACGATCTCAGGGCTCACTCTCTCCAAAAAGATGTCTCCCAAGACTGATTTGGAGAGAGCTCGCATGCAAGGGATACCCTATGCTTCGGCTGTAGGCTCTATCATGTACGCGATGCTATGTACCAGACCCGATGTAGCATACTCACTAAGTGTAGTGAGTAGGTATCAAGCTGATCCTGGAGAGAGTCACTGGACAGCTGTGAAGAGCATTCTCAAATACTTGCGAAGGACTAAAGAGATGCTCTTGGTGTATGGTAACGGAGAACTCCAAGTGGAGTCCTTTACCGATTCGAGCTTCCAGAGTGATAAGGACGACTCTAAGTCACAGTCGGGATTTTTCTTTACCCTTTACGGAGGGACGGTTAGCTGGAAGAGTTCCAAGAAGGAAACCGTGGCAGACTCGACGATGGAGGCTGAATACATCGCTGCCAACGATGCTGCCAAAGAGGCTGTCTGGATCAAGAAGTTCATTACTGAACTTGGAGTGGTTCCATCCATTGAGCATCCAATACCTTTGTATTGTGATAACAATGGAGCGGTGGCTTTGGCCAAAGAACCCAGGTCCCATCAGCAATCCAGGCATATTCTGAGGCGGTATCACCTGATCTGGGAGATAGTTGATCGCCGGGAGATCGAGGTCAGGAGGGTTGACACAAAGAACAACACATCGGATCCACTCACGAAGGCTATTCCCCAGATAAAGTTTGAGAGACTCTTCGGGATGCTTGGTATGCGATACTACAGCAGCTGGCCTTAATGCAAGTGGGAGATTGTTAGTTGTATGTATGCCCTAGAAGCCAGTATTGTACAGATGATGTATATTATATTGGATGCTTGGACATATATAGAGAGGACTTTCTTGCTCGATATGATAGTATGCTATCTGGTTGCTCTTTATCTTAACATGTATACTTGTCTCTTTATACTGTCTTATAGTTACATGTTGGTAAAGCCCTTAGGATGTGTACTTGACTACCTGGACTATGATGCGGATCATACTAGTGGGGACATGGTAGTCCATAAGTACATCCTTCAAGGTCCCTAGTCATGGGTATATTAAGACGGGGCATCGATATACCAGAGTAGGCTAGCGTATACGCTTCTCGACCCATGAGATGGGCGATGGATGATCCCATATCCATTGGAGTTTGACATCAGAGATGGTATATGGGTGCTCAGTGGAGACTGGGTACACTGGACGGACTCACCGAGAACTCCCAGATGGTATTATACCTCACGTCAGATGGCAGTTCTCTGGTGACACTTGTGCAGGTTAGTCTGTAGACCCGAGATCGTCATAGAGTCTTGTGTGATTCCCACTGTGCTTTGATTTCCACCTTACCACGTCCATGAGGGCGTACAAAATGGTGGTTTTTAGGTACAGTCCCGAGTCACATGTAGGCAATGAGCGATAGGAGGGGTTTCGTCTCTCTTGGTATTGCGGGTTGATGTTGCGCTGTGCTCGATTGGCCATAACAGGGAAGCCCTTGGCCATGGCTGATTTAGAGATTTACTGGTAAGTGTTACCAGTAGTTTCTCGACCAGTTATGAGCCTCACATCGGCATGACTTATCGGTTATTGGGGTCTGATGATTACCACCCCTAGACTTGATATGCGACATATCAGACGAGGAGACCGGACTGTACGGGAAGTGTTACCGGCAGGCTTTTACAGGAGTTGGAGCGGGCTTGCTTGCTGATCTTCTGATCGCTCAATACCCGGGTAGCCGTCACGTCCAGCTAGTACCGTTGACGGCTTGTGGGTGCTTGATGTGATCATCACCTACTGCCGACGTATTGACGAGTCTTTAGAGTCCTACATAGAAGTTTTACTGGCTCAGGCAAAACGAAATAGGAGCACGTATGTGATATGTGCGGGACTGAGAATAATGCATGTATGTGATACCGTATTCTATTCTCGTGACTTTTTGTATCGGTCGGTTATATATGATATAGCCGGGTTATCGAATCAAGTGTTGATTCGATAAGTCGATACATTGGATGTTAGTCGGTTATATGTGATATGACCGGATTATTAAGTCAAGTGTTGATTTAATAATTTATTGTATAATTGTATATTTGATATACTAGTTTACATTAACTAACACTTGTTCACTTTAGGTTTTTTCTCACATGTACACAACTTTAATATATATGTGATATATATTAAAATTGTGTTTTCCTTTTGTATCATGGTTGATGATACACATGACTTGGGTGTATGAGACTTACACCATGCTATTTATTATGTTGGGTTTTTATATTTTAAGTAATTACAAAATTAGTGGAGGATTAGCATAATGCATGAAGCTTGTGGAAGCTTGTGGATGCATTGACTAAGTCCACTATGTTTGTTTTTACCATGGATATTTCTTAACCCAACCATAAGCATTAGCCATGGTTATGTCTCTACAAGAGTTAGTATATGATACTCACTCACAATGGTTAGCTTTCTCACTTGATCATTATCCTCAATTCTTTCTTTGGTTCATCTTCTTCTTCATTGTTAAAAAGAAAAAGCTTGCTAGGGTTTGATCCAAAGTGAGAAAGATTGTGAGAAATAAAATTCTAAAGAGAACCCACTTCCTATTTCTCCATCCTCTACTAGACTAGCACTTTAGTTTAGGGTGTTTGCTTCACTAATTCTCAAGTTAGTGAAGTAGAAGCTTGAGTTGGCATCCCCTCGACGTAGATCATCTACGGCCTCGAAGACTTCAAGCAAGGACGCGTCTTTCGCCTTGTGAAGCCATGCAAGGGTCCGGGAGAACCACGATCGCAGCGAAGAGACTTCAACAAGGAGCTATAAAAGTGAAGGACCGATCTACAAAGGTTGTATTTCATATTCCCTTACTAGTAAATGTAGTTTACTAGCTTGTGAAACCCTAATAATCTAGCGACGATCTTGTTTAGGGTTATTTGGCACGGCTAAAATTTTAAGCGGGCATGTTTGATGCGTTGTGGAACCTTGTTAGTGTGCATAGTAACCCTACATACTTATCTGGTTCTCTACTTCGCACTTATATTCCTTGAATTTCTCAAAAGCTTCAGATTTGTGTTTCAACAGAAACACATGTCCGAATCTTGAGAGATCATCGGTGAATATAATGAAGTACGAGAAACTATTCCTGGCATGTGTAGACATAGGACCGCATACATCACTATATATCAGTCCCAAGAGTTCAGTAGCTCTTTCTCCATATCCAGTAAACGGAGTTTTGGTCGTCTTGCCTTTGAGACATCACTCGCAAGTTTTATAAGATGTAAATTCAAACGGATTCAAATATCCATCTCTATGCAACTTCGCTAGTCTTGTCGCGTTGATATGACCAAGTCTACAATGCCACAAGAAATCTTCGTTCATTTCTGAACTTTTCCTTTTGTGTGTGTTCTGTATATTTAGAACTGTATTTTGATTTACAACGTATGTACCGTTACACAATGTACCAAACCCAATCAACACATGATTTAGGAAAATTTTCATAACATTTTTCTCTAGTGCAAAGTTATATCCTTCTTTATCTAATAAAGAGACGGGTATTATATTGCACATCATCGAAGGTACGAAATAACAGTCGTTCAAAATCAATGTATTACCATTTAGCAATACTAGGTGATATTTGCTGACTGCTTCGGCAGCAACAATTGCTCCGTTCTCTACTCTGAGAGACATCACCCTTTTCTAGTTCTCTATTTCTTCTTAACCCTTGTAACATATTACAAATAAGGAATCCTGATCCGGTATCTAATACCTAGAACGCAGAGCAAACTGAGAAACAGTTCTCAATAACGAACACACTCGAATAAGACGCATCATCATGCTCTTTCTTCGTTCGGGTTGCATGGGAATCCTTGCATTCAGCTATTCCTTACTCAGACTTATGATAGTCATAAGATAGAGCGGAACCAACGTTCCCCAGCCTAGTATCATAAGTGGGTTCAGTCAATAAATCCATATTATTATCTTGATTAAGGCATGTCATGGTCGCAACCTGGAAAGAGAGAGAGAAGAAAAACACTTTAGCGTGCGCTCTTGTAAGATTAGATTTGTTATTATCTTATCTAATCAGGATGGCTCCCACTGTTTTTATCAAATCTTTTTTCAAACCCTAAAAGGTAAGATTAGCCGGGATTAATTACACCCTACAAGTTCGCTAATCGGTTAGCCAGAAAGGTATTGGTACTCCGAGGGAGTCTCCCCATGCTTTTGCATGGAACTAATTAAATAACCTCATTTTCGCAGGGGCATGACCTCGTTAACACCTTTCTTAAACACCTGCTGGATCAGCTAATTGTAAAGTGTAAAACTCTCTCAGGAGTAATACATACTCGCGGTGGGTATCGGGATCCAACTATCATATAGAAGGTATGCAATCTCATTGCAAATTTCAACACTTAAAATTCCCAATATCTGTTTTTACCCCTAACGACCTATGACCTTGATGGAGGCCAACAAACCATAGGCCGCTAATCAAGTTCAACCCGTCATTTCTTAATTGAATTAAACCTACCTGCACGACCGTTTCCGGTGGTCAACAAGACCGTACGACTACCCTAATCCAATCGCATCATATACGGCAGATACACACTAATCAGCTACCGCATACTACGCCTTAATGGAGGCCAACAAACGCAGCACGAATACTAAATAGTCTTTCTCTAAAATGACGGAGGGCTACGACTGGTTTTGAGGAAAACCTTTAGCGTAATGAACTTGATATCGTTGTAGAATCTATTGATTTGAAAAAGGAGTGGTTTAAGCTCCGCTTTTAAAATCGAGTAGTTTTCAAAAAAACCCAGCGGGTTGGAGCATCTGCTAGTTTTGCTAAAGAGGTCATTCTCAGTGAAGAGATCTAGGCTCTTTCCTCATCGAATGAGGTGCAGGATATTCATAATGGAATACCGCTATGCAAAGCAATAACCAGAACTACCTTTTTAAAAAGTTTGATTCTACAACATCTTTAGGTTTCTTTCTTTTCATTAATCTCATTAATGACGTCATATCATTTATGTTTCCTAAACATCACAGAAGAAACGAAAATAGAACGTGCGCTTATGCCATCCGCATTCGCCACGGGGCCCCGTCATTCACCGTTAGGTTACTTAACTAACGGCAGAGCGGGGGCTGGACTAGTGTGAGTGCAAAACATAAGCAACGTTTATTATATATATCATATATATAGCATTCGTCTCACGCAGTTATATGATCACATCACAGAACTCAGGCAGCAGAAACAAACATATGAAATATAGGATATACTGAGAGGTCCGTGTTTTAAATTAAGCCAATAATGAAAAACACGGATTCCACGGTCGTGATGAATAGCCAAATCCACATCCCTAGACCCCTACGAGAGCGGCAAGTGACCCTACCAATTCTAGAGTTTGGCGACTCGGTCTCGACTCCTCGATATGGTCTCCCACTAGACTCTAGAACCCGGTTACTTGTGCTCCCCGCTTTGGGTCTATCCTAATGCGGAAAAGTAAATAATATACATCAATGGTGACAACAACCTCAACCCGGAAGTGTCTCGATAAAAGAACATTACATACAAATATTTTACATGAATGAAAATATAAAAACTCTCATATCACGTAAAAACCCTGGCTATTAATTCACGACAATCCAATATAACATATCACAGCAACACATAAAATCACAAGTCATCAACGTAAGTAAATATGCGTATTCTTAATGCCATTAACGTATAGCAATGAGATTGGGAATACACCACATATTACACTTACGGTCGTAGAAAATAAATGAAAAATACAATAATTAGAATCCGCATCTAACCGTAGACATCATAAACCTGGAATATCTCATATCTCGGATTTCATGCCCAACCCAATAAATCTTGCATTCAAGTCTCGAATTGAAGACACTTTTCAATAACAAGTCGGGTAATTCAACAAAATTCCCGATAAAATGATCGAATGCTCATCGGGAATTTTAGTAGATTGCTGCACCCCCGATGCTGTCAACGAAGTGCACTTGGGCGGAACACCGCGACCGCGAGCACCCGAGCGCAAGTCGCCACATGTCGGCACCGGGGCGACTTGCGCTCGAGCGCTTGCGCTTGAACGCAAGCGCGCCACGTGTCGGCACCGGGGCGACTTGCGCTCGGGAGCTTGCGCTTGAGCGTAAGCGCGCCACGTGTCGGCACGTGGGCGACTTGCGCTCGGGCGCTTGCGCTTGAGCGCAAGCGCGCCACGTGTCGGCACGTGGGCGACTTGCGCTCGGGCGCTTGCGCTTGAGCACAAGCGCGCCACGTGTCGGCACGCGGGCGCTCTGCGCTTGAGCGCCGGCGAGAAAAAGAGGCTCTTAGCCTAAGAAACTGAAGCTATGCTTCAGAAAGGAAATATTTGTTATGTATATGTATGGAGTTAAACTCCTAGGATGTTTTGAAGCTGATGAAGGGGGTTCTTCTTCTTCCTTCTGTTGTTTGGCCGGATCTTGAAGATCAAGAAGTAGGAGATTTTAAAAATCACTCCTTTTTGAGATCTGATGGGAGATCTGAGTTCCCCTTTGTGGGTTTTGTGGTGGAAAACTACTTAGTTTTGGAAAAGAAAGAGTAAAACTCTTGATTTAATTCAAAAGAATTGAGAAGGTTTAGAACCTTGGAGAAGGAGCAGGAGGCACAAAGAACCCTAGTTTTTTGGGGAATGAAAAAGTGTATATATTTTTTTATTCATCATGTTGCCTTTTATAGGCTTACATATTTACATATAGCCCCTTGGGCTTTACAAAATGGCATTTTAGCCATCCCATGGCTCATGTGACATTTCATTTTTGCACATAAGCCATGGGCTTACAAAATATTGGCTTTATGCCTATTTTGTTTACATTCATGCATAAAAAATTATTTATTACATGATTTTGTTGTTGGCATTGGGAGGCTGGCCATTGGCTCGACTTGGGCATGGGCCCGTTTAACCTGGGCTTGGGCCCACCTAGGTTGGAGGTTGATCTTGACTTTGACTCGGTCAACCGGGGTGTAAATTTTTACCCAACAAATTTCCCCCCATCAATGAATGCACACCGCACATGTGTGTCGTGTGCATGAAATTGATGGATCTTCTTTTGCGTGGAGGCGACTTGCTTTGGTCCCCAATTTTTGGGATGCACTGCCCTTTTTACGAAGTGGACGGTCGGCGCTTGACGCGTCTCCGAGACAGAGTGTCCGTGGTAGACGTTTCCCTTGCCCGGAGCGATCCGGTTCCTGCTTTGTAGGACGCCTGCACCGCCTTTTTTGCGACATGGACGGTCGACGCTTGACGCGTCTCCGAGACGGAGTGTCCGTGGTAGACGTTTCGCTGACCCGGAGTGATTTGGTTCCCGATTTGTGGGGAGCCTGCACTGCCCGTTTTGCGACATGGACGGTCGACGCTCTGATCCGGAGCGATTTGGTAGACGTGTCCCCAGCACGGAGTGTCGCTGGTCGACGTTTCCCCTAGGCGGAGTGTCGTTGTTGGACGTTTCCCTGATGCGGAGTGTCTGTGCTGGACGTTTCCCCGATGCAGAGTGTCGCTTATTGACGTTTCCCCGGCACTGAGTGTCGCTGATCGACTTTTCCCCGGCGCGGAGTGTCGCGGGTTGACTTTTCCCCGGCGCGGAGTGTCGCTGATCAACTTTTCCCCGGCGCGGAGTGTTGGTGGTTGACTTTTCCCTGGCACGGAGTGTCGCTGATTGACTTTTCCCCGGCGCGGAGTGTCGCTGGTTGACTTTTCCCCGGCACGGAGTGTCGGGTTGACTTTTCCCCTGCACGGAGTGTCGCTGATTGACTTTTCCCCGGCGCGAAGTGTCGGGTTGACTTTTCCCCGGCACGGAGTGTCGCTGATCGACTTTTCCCCGGCGCGGAGTGTCGGGTTGACTTTTCCCCGGCACGGAGTGTCGCTGATCGACTTTTCCCCGGCGCGGAGTGTCGGGTTGACTTTTCCCCGGCACGGAGTGTCGCTGATCGACTTTTCCCCGGCGCGGAGTGTCGGGTTGACTTTTCCCCGGCACGGAGTGTCGCTGATCGACTTTTCCCAAGGGCGCGGAGTGTCGGGTTGACTTGAGTCCGAGGCGGAGAATAATTCCGGCAGGAAAGGTAGATATCCCGAAGCGAAGCATGATTTCGACACGGGGTAAATTCTGGGACGAAGCATGATTCCGCCATAGAGGTTGTTGGTTTGATTTGATTTGGGTTGACATCAGCATCGCTACACTAGAATATGGTACCAGGAGCGAATCATCATCTGTCTTGAGAGGATGTGGGAATTGTTTTTTTTTGTTTGGCATCTGCATTGCTTCACTGGAATAATGCCAGGAGCAACTCATCATTTGCCCCGAGAGGATTTAGGATTTTTTTTTGTCGGCATCTGCATTGCTGCACTGGAATGATGCCAGGAGCAACTCATCATTTGCCCCGGGAGAATTTGGATTTGGTTGGTTTGGCATCTGCATTGCTGCACTGAAATAATGCCAGGAGAAACTCATCATTTGTCCCGAGAGGATTTGGGAATGGGTTTTTGTTTGGTATCTGCATTGCTGCACTGGAATAATGCCAGGAGCAACTCATCATTTGCCCCGGAAGGATTTGGGAATTGGTGGCTTAGGAGACAGGTTTAGGTCCCTATCACCTAATGCTTTTCAATTTTATGGGCCGTGAGGGTCCCATAAAAGCATTTTCTCCCTACGGATCGTAAGGATCCCATAGGTGTATTTTCTCCCTAGGAGTCGTGAGGACTCCTAAGTGTGTGGCTCCTTTATGAGTCGTAGGGATCTCACGCGGGAATTTTCTCCTCACAAAGTCGAGAGGACTTTGCGAGTGCATTTCATCTCTTTTTCACGAGTTTGCGCCCTTTCGGGTTTTCACGAACTCGCCGGCAGTCCTGCTGTTTTTACTCACGGAGCCCTTTCGGGTTTTCATCTGTGACCATTTTGCTTGTGGACATACCTTCTTTTTTTTCTTCTTCTATTTTTTTTTCTTTTTTTTTTTGAATCTTCCCTGCCGGTGAGACTTTGAATGTGGTCTCACTGGTAGGACTTGGGAGAGATTGGGATCGTTTTACGTCTATGGATTGTATACGGTTTTGCAGGATGTATGATCCAGACCGTAGGGCCAAAAACATTTCGGGACTTTGTTGGCGTCTGCATCGCTGCACTGGAATATGGTACCAGGAGCGACTCATCATTCGCCGCTTGGGGACTGGGGAGCGATGGCTTAGGAGACAGGTTTAGATCCCTATCGCCTAGGGCTTTTCAATTTTATGGGCCGTGAGGGTCCCATAAAGGTATTTTCTCCCTGCGAGTGGTAAGGATCCCGCAGGTGTATGTTCTCCTTAGGAGTCGTGAGGACTCCTAAGTATGCTTTTCCTTTGTGAGTCGTAAGGATCCCACAAAGGTTTGTTCTCCTCATGTATCGTGAGGACACATGAGTGGATTTCCCTCGTTCCCAGTTTAATGACTTAGAGGTCAACTGTTTCCAGTTTAACGACTTAGAGGTCATCTGTTTCCAGTTTAAAGACGTAGAGGTCATCTGTTTCCAGTTTAACGACTTAGAGGTCTGTTGTTTCCAGTTTAACGACTTAGAGGTCATCTGTTTCCAGTTTAAAGACGTAGAGGTCATCTGTTTCCAGTTTAACGACTTGGTGGTCATCTGTTTCCAGTTTAACAACGTGGAGGTCATTTGTTTCCAGTTTAACGACTTGGAGGTCATCTGTTTCCAGTTTAAAGACTTAGAGGTCTGTTGTTTCCAGTTTAACGACTTGGTAGTCATCTGTTTCCAGTTTAACGACGTAGAGGTCATCTGTGTCCAGTTTAACGACGTAGAGGTCATCTGTTTCCAGTTTAACGACTTGGTGGTCATCTGTTTCCAGTTTAACGACTTGGTGGTCATCTGTTTCCAGTTTAACGACTTAGAGGTCATCTGTTTCCAGTTTAACGACTTGGAGGTCATCTGTTTCCAGTTTAAAGACTTAGGGGTCTATTGATGGCGAGCTTGGAATTTTGGGGTGGGGGCCAGCATCAGCGTTGCTAACACTGAAGCAGAGGTGCCAGGAGCAATTCATCATTTGCCTACTCTTGTTGGCGGAGCGATGGCTTAGGAGACGGGTTTAGGTCCCTATCGCCTAAGGCTTTTCAAATTTTATAGGCCGTGAGGGTCCCATAAAAGCATTTTCTCCCTGCGAGTCGTGAGGATCCCGCAGGTGTATTTTCTCCTTAGGAGTCGTGAGGACTCCTAAGTGTGTTTTTCCTTTGTGAGTCGTAAGGATCCCACAAAGGTTTGTTCTCCTCATGTATCGTGAGGACACATGAGTGGGTCTTCACAATGGAGCATAACTCTAAAGGCGGAGACCAGCCGCGTAACTGGTGATTACGGTGGGGCATGGGTATGATGAGAATTATTTGAGCCCATGGATTGTATACGGTAGTCAATTTGGGGACTAACCGTAGGGCCGGAAGAATATTGGAAAACTAGACTTTGGTCGGCGTCTGCATCGCTGCACTGGAATATAGTACCAGGAGCGACTCATCATTCGCCGTTTTTTTTAATATTTTTTTTTGTTTTTGTTTTACCGCGATTGCTCTATCATTTCAGCTTTTCTTATCGCGAAGGTCGCGATTGCCCTATCATTTCGGCTATTTATTTGCGGTTGCCCCATCATTTCGGCTTTTCTTTATTTTTCTTTTATTTACACGTTTTTTGTTTATTTACACATATATATATATATATTTGTACATTCCCAGTTTAACGACT
Organism: Agapanthus africanus; assembly: GCA_030015575.1. Classification (NCBI taxonomy): domain Eukaryota; kingdom Viridiplantae; phylum Streptophyta; class Magnoliopsida; order Asparagales; family Amaryllidaceae; genus Agapanthus; species Agapanthus africanus. The sequence goes on along the minus strand of CM057347.1, from coordinate 378,770,170 downwards.
TAGAGGTCGACTGTTCCCAGTTTAATTACATGGCGGTCGATTGTTCCCAGTTTAATGACGTGGTGGTCCTTTTTGCTTATCCCAGCTCCTTGAACTTTGATCTTGGCGGAGCTGTGTTGATGACCTAGCTCTGTGGCTTGCCGATACATCCGAGGATTGTGAGGTTTTTCCAAGCTTATATTGGTCCTCTGCCCAATCTTTGAAAATATAGCAGTCTTCGATGGTATGTCCCACCACTCTATGATATGGGCAGTATATGGGATTGTCGGTCATGTTCATTTCCTGTAGCCTCTTTGGAACAGGCAGTTGCAGACCGCTGTTCAGGGCGTCCATGAATATTGTGCGGACTTCATCCCTCCTGAAGGAGTATACCTTCTTCTTTCCCTCCATTGGAGTAGGTGCCTTTACTGATGCTGGTCCTCGAGGCATATGTCTGGGAGGATTAGGTTCCCGAAAGGCTTCGGTCTCCATTTGCATGAAATCGGCGATCGTAGCTTGACTGTTTGCTAACACGCCTTTAGATAGTTCTATCTCTCCCATCTTGTATTGCCTTTCGATCCAATCTTTGAAGACAAAGCAGTCCTCAATGGCATGACCTATCACCCTATGATAGGGGCAATATTTTGGGTCGTCGGTCATGTTTCTTAGGGCGTCCCTGAATATCTTGTGGACCTTTTCCCTCTTGAAGGAATAGACCTTTTCCAGCTTCTCTTTCAGAGGCGACTCCCTACCGACGTATGTATCGGAGGAACTGGAGGCTGATTGCGGCCGTTTTTCACGAAGACGCTCTGCTTTTAAATTGAAAGGGATATCAGTTGGCTGCCCCGGGGTATCAATCCCTGGCTCATGAACCAAAACTTGATTCTGCTGTAATTGCAACCGGGCGACTTGGGTCGCGAGATCTGCCACGACGTTTGCCAGCTCGTCGACTTTGGAATAGACCTCGGCCATCTTCTCATCCCTGTCCTGAAATTGCCTTTGAAGCCAGTGGAATAATGCTTGTTCTGTAGTTCCGGCTATGACAACCGGGTAATCATTATTGCCTGAGCTCAATTCCACAGGAACCATGGCTCCTCTGGCTTATCGGCCTGAGCGGGCTCTTCATCATTTAGATCGAGCCGATGCTGGGTAGCGGCAACCATATCATCACCATGGCTGTGAAGAAGAGGAGGGTTTGTTTCTTCATGTCCGGCCATGTAGACAGTGTGGATAACACACTCAGCCATCCTTTCATCACTGGCGGCTGGTTTCGTGGAGCGGTCCGGGCTTTGGAAATTCATAAATTTTAACATGGCCAAAGCCCTAGCCGTTTTGTTGGCTCTATATCTGAGCCGCTTCTGCCTCAGCTTCTCTGCCTTAAGCGCTTGGCAGGCTTCTGCTCTTCGGGGAGCCACCATAGGCTGAGTGATGGGGAGGCTTGAGAAGACACCCAATCGAGCAGTTGTCGGAGACGCCGCTGGAGATTGCTCAAGACGCAATGTAGCTTTGTTGGTGTTGATGGCCTTGCCCCCAGTTGGGGCCAAGGAAAGTCGTTCAGACACCGACTTGCGTTTGGATTAGGGCGCCCTTGAAATCACCACATTTGGTCTACTGCATTTCGAGACCGGTTTGTCTGCCACCGGGGATTGAGGAGCTGGGATGGCGCCAACTGGCATGAACATAATAGAGCCGAATGGTAGCAGCGACTCCTCCCATTGTCGCCCGAGACTGGCCGGAAGGACCATCCTAGAGTCTATCCTCATCGTGTAGGAGACGGGAGCTGAGTTCATCATCGAAGACATCGTCGGAAGGTGATTGCTTTAAAATCTGCATGAAAAAAAAACATTATTTTTAGTATAAATACAGGTATGTATATTGATCGAGTTCGCATGAACGCTTAACCCGAAATATGGGAGGAGAGATTGGTCCCACCGGGCGTGCCAGAATCTGTAGGGTGTTTTTCGTCACCCCATTGAGATGGGAATACGCGCGCGCTTGTCAGGTGTACTACAGATTCCCCCTGCCTAGGGTAAGCCGGGGTTTAATGATTGTGGGGATCCGAATCTCCGGCAGCCGCGGACTAAGCTGCCGTTAATTACCCCTCGCGTTTGGGGCGAGGGAACCTCCGATTAACGGGTTTAAACTGGTCATGCGAACTCAATGTGCAGTGTGCGTGTGTTGTGTTTTGAAAGGGGGTTTTGGATATGTCGGGAGCCACGCAGAGTTTTTACGGGGGTCCTGCTACCCGGATAGCGGGCTGGGGGTCAAGGGGGCTAGCAGCCCCCTTGCGAGCAGCGCCCCGTTAGATTTTTTTTTTCTAACAGGGACAGTATCGTGGGCACGTGTGTGTGCAAATATGTATACATATGTATATGTATATATATGTATATACATAAGAAAAAAAAAGGGGAAAAAGCATCCAAAGGATGCGTGGGGGCAGCATCTTGGGCGCTGTGCGCCTAGGTGCTGTGCGCTCTGGCGCTAGAGTGCCACGTGTCGGCACGTGGGCGCTCTGCGCTTGAGCGCTGGGAGCTTGAGCGCAAGTGTGTCACGTGTCGGCATGGGGGTGAATTGCGCTCGAGCGCCTGCGCTTGAGCGCAAGCGCGCCACGTGTCGGCACGGGGGAGACTTGCGCTCGAGCGCCTGCGCTTGAGCGCAAGCGCGCCACGTGTCGGTACGGGGGCGAGTTGCGCCCGAGCGCTTGCGCTTGAGCGCAAGCCTGCCACGTGTCGGCACGGAGGAGACTTGCGCTCGAGCGCTTGCGCTTAGGCGCAAGCACGCCACGTGTCGACACCGGGGCAACTTGCGCTCGAGCGCTTGCGCTTGAACGCAAGCGCGCCACGTGTCGGCACCGGGGCGACTTGCGCTCGGGCGCTTGCGCTTGAGCGCAAGCGCGCCACGTGTCGGCACGTGGGAGACTTGCGCTCGGGCGCTTGCGCTTGAGTGCAAGCGCGCCACGTGTCGGTACGCGGGCGCTCTGCGCTTGAGCGCTTGCGAGAAAAAGAGGCTCTTAGCCTAAGAAACAGAAGCTATGCTTCAGAAAGGAAATATTTGTTATGTATATATGTATGGAGTTAAACTCCTGGGATGTTTTGAAGCTGATGAAGGGGGTTCTTCGTCTTCCTTCTGTTGTTTGGCCGGATCTTGAAGATCAAGAAGTAGGAGATTTTAAAAATCACTCCTTTTTGAGATCTGATGGGAGATCTGAGTTCCCCTTTGTGGGTTTTGTGGTGGAAAACTACTTAGTTTTGGAAAAGAAAGAGTAAAACTCTTGATTTAATTCAAAAGAATTGAGAAGGTTTAGAACCTTGGAGAAGGAGCAGGAGGCACAAAGAACCCTAGTTTTTGGGGGAATGAAAAAGTGTATATATTTTTTTATTCATCATGTTGCCTTTTATAGGCTTACATATTTACATATAGCCCCTTGGGCTTTACAAAATGGCATTTTAGCCATCACATGGCTCATGTGACATTTCATTTTTGCACATAAGCCATGGGCTTACAAAATATTGGCTTTATGCCTATTTTGTTTACATTCATGCTTAAAAAATTATTTATTACATGATTTTGTTGTTGGCATTGGAAGGCTGGCCATTGGCTCGACCTGGGATGGGCCCGCTTGACCTGGGCTTGGGCCCACCTAGGTTGGGAGTTGACCTTGACTTTGACTCGGTCAACCGGGGTGTAAATTTTTACCCCAACGTACTCACTGAGGCTATTTTTAAACACGATTTGTAAAATTATTAGTAGAGAAGTTGGGTATGTGATACCGCAATAATTGGCTTTAAGTGCAAGTGGAAGATTGTTGGATATACGTTTCCTCAAGGTAATTATTGTAATTGAAGGAGGACATTTACAGATAATAATCTTACTCGAGATGATAATATGCTATCTAGTTTGTCTTTATCATTTATGCGTATACGTTTTACTCATTATCACGTATCACTAATACATAGTGATAAAGCCCTTAGGATCTTTGCTTGACTACTAGGATTATGATTGAGATCATACTAGTAAGGCTTTGGTAGTCTATAAGCACATCCTTAAATGTCCTTAGTCGCAGGAGTACTGAGACTGGGCATCGATATCTAGAGTAGACTAGTGTGTACGTATTTTGTCCCCGACCGGGACAATGGTTGATTCCATAAACATTGGTTTTTGACACCAAAGATTGTATACAGGTACTCATTGATGAATGAGTTTCATTGGAGGGACTCACCAGAGAACTCCTAGATGTCATTATACCTATCGTCAGATAGCAGTTCTCTTATGAAAAGAGTACAGGGTAGTCTGTAGAACTGAGATCATCATAGTGTCTTATGTCTGTTCCTACTGTATTTTGATTACAACCCTACCACGGCTTTAAAGAGGCGTGCAAACAGATTTTAGTTGGGTATAGTCCCGAAGCATATGGAGGTAATGAGCGATCAAAGAGTTTTCGTCTCTCCTGGTATAGGGAGTCGAGGTCGTGTTGTGCCAGATCAACTATAACCTTAAGTCCCTGGCCAAGGCAGTTAAGATTTACCGATAAGTGTTATTAGTAGTTTCTCGTGTGGTTATGAGTTTCACACCGGCATGACTTATCAGTCTATTGGGAGTCTGACAGTTTTCACCTCCCAGACCCGGTATGCGACACTCTCAGATGAAGAGACCGGACTGTACGGTAACTGTCACTGATAGACTCTGCACTCGTTGACCTTCTTTCGATCAATACCTGAGTAGCAATTACGTGCAGCTTGTACCATTGGAGTGCTTGTGGGCCATGGACACGATCCTTGCCAACTGCCAGTGTATTGTCGAGTCTTTAGAGTCCCACACTGAGATTTCTTAGCTCAGGCGAAACGTTGTAGAGTACGTATAGGGATACGGACAGGAGTTCGATTAAACACGTATATTTGATACACATATTTTAATCGGATGTTGTCATGCCCTGCTTCCCAAAATACAGAATACGAGGGTGATTAGGCCAGCCATGCTCCTACAATCAAGGAAAAATCCTGCCATAGTCACACTTCGGCTTCTAGCATTATATGCTAATCAGTAAAATACAACACGAATAAAGAGAATGCAGTCACTAGAGCTATTAGATATAAAGGAAACTAAGCGCAATGGAAGTAAACAAAAGGGATGACTAACCAGGGATATCAAAGGAAAGATACAACTCGTTCACTGGTCTGGATCTTCGGGATCTTCTCGAAATCAAATGGATCCACTTCTATCACCGAGCATGCATACTCAGGTCATCAGAGCGACGCAATAGCAATAATATGATAACAATAATGAGGTTTGAAGTAAAAGTAATAACAGTGGAAATAGTGAATGTAAGTAATCGATATGTCTACAATCAATGCAGTGTATGACCTGTGTTCCTATTGGTCTCTACGTCAATTTTGAAATCAAGTTTACAGAAAGGAGTGATCATATTTGATGAGGTTCTCGTACGTACCAATGATTATGGCCCACTGTTTCCCGGGACATAACCCTGTCAGCCGGACCGCTAAGTCCAAACCTAATATATTTAAGAGTCGATGTTCGAATAATCATTCTCTAAATCGCTAAGCTCGCTAAATACAAGTTCCTTTCTACTTCGATTTCCTCTTTTTCCCCAGGTTCCATTATCTATAAGTATAGGCTAGTTTTGTACAAGTACGCACCAATAACACTGCATTATTCACTATTCACTGTACTGTTTCACTTTTCACCGGCGTACTTGACAAAACTAAACCGATACCACTCACGTTCGATAATGCAATACACACTAAGAATTAATAAGGGCACTCACTATCACTAAAGGTATCACAGTCGGGTAAATATGTGAATTATGCTGCTAAGCAAGTCATATGCAATAAGTCATTACGCGTCTTAGGAACATAAAAAATTCACATTAAATCGTAAAGTCAGAATTAAGCAAAATGATACAAAAGGGGTAAAAAGTAAACTAAATTAGCAATTCAAAGAAATTGGTTTCAAGTCAATCGGGTTTCAGGTATGCGAATTACGATCATTTCTTTTTAAGTATTCTCTGCTGGAAATTCAATTCCTGAATGTAACATAGTTTTCACCCTGTTGAGATCATAATTAGGCAATACTACAGTTGGATAATATTTAGGTATATTAATTATATTTCCAACGAACCATACGGATTAACAATATCCGCTGTGTGCTGGAAGATATGCATTGTTTAAGATCAGGATATACGTTCTGTCCTTGTTTGGGACTGCAGTACGTATTGATGATTTAAAAGATAATTAAAAATAGCAAAAAATGGTAAAAACAAATGAAACCTCCACCAATAGTTAGCTAAAAGAATAATCTTTGCAACGGTATAGGGTTCCGCATAATATCATTTTCACACAGAGTTATAAGAACATTTTAATTCATGTGTCGACAAGCAGTACTGCTCTGGACTACAGTCCAGAGCCACACTCCCAAATAGTTTTCGTCTTCATTTTAAAGTGGAAATGAAACATGTATTAAAGGGGGTTTTAGGTGGTTGAGTCGGCTTTGATAAGAGCCCTCGAACACAGTATTCCAGTGTGTATCTAATTTACTATGATTTTCACTAGTTAGGTGTACGAGAAATTTCATATTTGTCAAATCTTAAAGAGGGTGACATTTCATAGTGTTAGGGTCCATATTTTCGACCCAAGTTTTTTTACATGGTATCTATTATCACTAAAGTAATCTAGTAGACCTACGGTTCGCCTTATTTGATTTAGATTTGCATCTAGTACTTAGCCGATGTACATGAGTAACGATGGAACCCGATTATTTCAAGAAAAACCCAAATGATATTTATGCTATCAATAAACCTAAGATGGATTCGATCCAATAGGACCAAACACGATGGCTCAAGGTGTATGTGTTCGATTAAACTCTTCGCTGTAACAGTAATGTTATATCTACGCACGATAACCCACACACATATATATCTATATATCCGATTATATAATAATATCAAATAGTATTAAAATCTACAGTAGCATGATTTGCAAATGAAGGGGATTCCTCTTGCCTCGGGTCGCTGATATAGAAGCGACGCGATGTGCAGAGTTCGTTTCGACACACGAGACAGCGCGATGTTGTTCACGGTGCGTGGCGTATGCGCGATGCGCAGCGATCCAGTACTGGACGTGATGGTGACATGAGCGTGGCACGGTCATGGTTTGGTCCGTGGTGCGGCTGATGCACGGCGTGATGCGGGAGTAGGCCTATGGGTGGTGCGGTGCTTGGTACAGAGAGGGTAATGTCGTGGCACGGAAAAAGAACCGGTGCGACACGGTACTAGGCACGAGTCGTTGCACGTAGTGAAACTGGTGCGGGGCACGGTAGTCCAGGAAGATAGGCACGGTAGCCAGGTTCAGGGCTTGTCGGCGGTGAGTTGCAGGTAGTGATCGGGGTTACAGGTGATGTTGGTGGCAGAGCTGGTGTTTGGGCGGCAAGTGGAGGTAGTGGCGATGTCGGGGAGCTCGTTGGTGAGGAGGTCGGTTTTGGATATGGAGAGATCGGCTTAGAGCTACAGCCAAGGCGACCGAAGCTGGGTTGGAGTCGGCTGAGACGGGGTCAGGAGGTGCGCTGGGTCGTCGATGGTCATAGGGCATAGCTCTGGTAAGGGTTGGTAGTGAGGAGGAAAGGAGCTCGAAGGAAGAGGAGGAAGGGTGCAGTCGAAGGTGCTCGGGGAGAAGAGGTAGTGGCGGCGCGGTCTCGTCGGGGGTGTTGTGGGTTCGTCAGAGGTTAAGGGCGGTTAGGGTTCGTTGGAGGCGAAGGTGGGTTGCAGTGGCCGAAGGTGGCTCGTGGTGGTACGTGATGAGGGCGGTGGAGGAGCTTAAAGGTTGCTGATAGTGGTCGAGGGCGATGGTGAGAAGCCGGAGGTGATAACGGTGACTCCGGGGTCAAGGTAATATTTTGGGAGGGAAAGAGAGAGGGAGAGAGAACGAGATGAGAGAGAGAAAGTGAACGGGAGAGAGGGAGAGAAAGTTTATAGAGAGGGAGAATATTAAAAATAATTTAATAAGAATTAATGTGATTGATTTGAGAATTTAAAGAGATTAAAGGAAATTGATTTGGTTTTAATTGGGATTTAAAGTTGGGATTTCAAAAGGAAAAAGTGGTAGTTGAATAAAGAGTGTTGGGTTATTGGGTTAGGGTTTTGGGCCATTGGGGCTTGGGAATTAGGTATAAAAGAAATAGAGAATGGGTTAGAATAATGGGTTTTAATAGTGTAGGATTTTGATATAGGAAAGATATAAAATTAGGAAAAATTACAATAGGAAAATAATTAAAAATTTTATACATAAAATTATTGAACAAAAAAATTTATTCGAATACGAAAAATAAATACAGAGGAACTGAGTATTATATCATACCCCCCTTATAGAAAATTTCCTCGTCAAAATTAAAAAAAACCAATAATTTATAAAAGTCATGCGAAAGCAATTAGAAAAATCAAACATTTTCATGTAAGCAAAAAAGAGCATTTTAAAGGAATAATACTTTGCAAGTTTGTAGAAATAACAAATAATAATAGTAATAAACTACATATACACAAAGACGATGAAAAATAGAGTAACAATAATAAAAAATAGTGAAGGATTGACTGATAGGCCTTAACGACCAATGCCACTTCACTTAGGTTACAATTCAGGCAACTACAAAAGACTTGAGAGTACCCATATGGTAAAAGTCTAGAAGAAAAATAAAGCAAAAATGAGTGAGCCAGTAAACAAGCCAAGATGACAACAATTACCATATAGGCCAAGACTAACTAAAGGTGCAAATGTATGGAGAAAATAAAATGCAAGAATATGGAGATAATGGTGTTATAGGTCCAAGTAAATAAGCACGTTTTAGCATGCTAAATAACAAAATTTTATTGCAGTAATTCTAAATCAAATGAAATACATTTATAGATAACCAACGCAATACAAAAATGGTAGAAATTGTTAGCTTAAAATAAGAATGAAAGAAAGAGAATACCATGTAGAAAAATCAAGATGAATCTAATTTTAAGGAAAAATAAACTGTTACTAATATACATTTTGAGAGTTAAACAAAAGAACACCAACAAGTGAAATGAATATGAATGATAATATCATAATAAACAATAAAATATTAAAGGAATTATAGAATAGCAAATAACTCGAAGTGACATCCGGTAATTAAAGCAGATAAAATTAAAACAAAAGGCATGAAGAACAGGATTACATAATAAAAGAACGATAGTATGAGAATCATTAGTAAGGAAAATTCACTAGAAAATAAAATATACAGTATAAATTTGAATTATTGGAAATTTGGAAATAGTAGAGTATTTAAAGTAAGTAAGTAAAACCAAAATATCTAATAATACGCAAATTAGGAAAACATACTAAATACAAAATAGAAAGAAAACTAAATTTGGAATAACAAATGTCACTAAATGTAATTACAGCAATAGAAAATAATACTAGTAATATATAGTAAACTAGTCAGGGCATAGATTGTGGTAAGACACGACCTAATCGAAAGATGGAATCAGGAATGGGGTGTTAACTACAAGGTTCAAGGATGAGATATTAATAATAACTTGCAAAAAGAGAAAGAAATTTTGTAAGAAGGAACAATCAATGCATCAAGCGGACTTTAAAGGTACAATACTCTAGATAAATTTGGTCAAACCGAAACTTCATTATTCTTAAAATCTTGACAGAGTACAGTTGTGAGATAAATGTGTCCCTAAGCTATACATCGTTTTTATTTGGCCCGAAGGAAAGAAAATAATTTACATCAGTCGTGATTGTGGAAGTTCAACAAGTTACGTTAAGTTCTCGCGCTAAGCTGGGGGCTTCCATTCCTATAGTGCCTTGTAGGGACAGATGCTTGAGGTTCTTCAGCCTCGAGTTCCTCCTCACTCGAGACTTCATCCTCTGACTTCTCCTCGGCTGGAGCTTCATCTCAGACTCCTCTCCTATAGGGTTTTCTTCTCCTAGCTCTTCTTCTTCGGCGGGAGCTTCCTCATCGGGATCCTCTTCCATATGTTCCGCATCTTCCGGGTCCCCTTCTGGATCCTCTTCCATAGGGTCTTTCTCAGGATCCACCTTTTCAGGTTCTTTATCTGGATCCCCCTGTACTGGATTTTCTTATGGATCCCCTTCTATCGGGTCTTCTTCGAGATCCTCCTCTTCAGGATCTTCTTTTGGATCCTCTTCTTCATCGTCAGAATCATTGATCATATTGATCTCTGAAGCTGCGATTTTGACTCCCTCGCCCTCGGATTCGCTGTCGTCGAAAACAACCTGTGGGCCATCGACCTCGTCGTCTGAACACGCTAGTATGCAGTAGAAAGAAATGCATGACCGAGTGTCTACATCGAGGAGCAGTGCTGCCCAGGGTTGGTCATGGCCTGAAAAGTAAAGGTCATGATCAGATAGTGGAACAAGAAGGAAAATAACAACTAATGATACAGAACACGTAGAAAAGATAAGGTAGATAGGATTCAAAACATGAACTTGAGTGGTGATGCACAAGTAGTAAATGAAAGTGAAAGGCCAACAAACAATGTATAAAACAAAGGATCCCTAGTTGGAACTGCAATCTCATTCTAAACCTAGCGCTTTAATACCAACAAAACCATGTCACGTCCCGCTTCCCAAAATATGCAATATGATGGTGACTAGGCCAGCCATGCTCCTACGATCAAGGAAAAATCCTGCCGTAGTCACACTTCGGCTTCTAGCATTATATGGTAATCAATAAAACACAACACGGATAAAGAGAATGCAGTCACTAGAATTATCAGATATAAAGGAAACAGAGCACAATGGATGTAAACAAAAGGGAAAGCTAACCAGGGATATTAAAGGAAAGATACAACTAATTCATTGGTCTGGATCCCCGCGATCTTCTAGAAATCAAACGGATCCACTTCTATCACGGAGCATGCATACTCAAGTCGTCAGAGCGACGCAATAGCAATAATATGATAACAATAACGAGGCATGAAGTAAAAGTAATAATAATGGAAACAGTGGATGCAAGTAATCGATATGTTTACAATCAATGCAGTGTATGACCTGTGTTCCTGCTGGTCTCTAAGTCAATTTTGAAATTGAGTTTGCGGAAAGGAGTGATCATGTTTAACAAGGGTCTCGTACGTACCCGAGACTACGGCCCTATATTGCCCGGGATATAACCCTGTCGGCCGGTCCACTAAATCCAAACCTAATATATATAAGAGTTGATGTTCGAATGATCATTCTCTAAATTGCTAACGTTGCTAAATACAAGTTCCTTTCTATTTCGATTTTCCCTTTTTCCCCAAGTTTCACTATCTATAAGTATGGGCTAGTTGTGTACAAGTACACACCAATAACACTGTGTTATTCACCATTCACTGTACTGTTCACTATCACGAATCGTTCACTTTCCACTGGCGTACTCGACACAACTAAACCGATACCACTCATGTTCGACAATGCAATATACACTAAGAATTAATAAGGGCGCTCACTATCGCTAAAGGTATCACAGTTGGGTAAATACATGAATTATGCCGCTAAGCAAGTCATATGCAATAAATCATTACGCGTCTTAGGAACTTAAAAAAATTCATATTAAATCGTACGATCAGAATTAAACAAAATGATACAAAAGGGGTAAAAATTAAACTTAATTATCAATTCAACGAAATTGGTTTCAAGTAAATCGGGTTTCGATTTGCGAATTACGGTCATTTCTTTTTTAGTATTCTCTGCTAGAAATTCAGTTCCTGAACTGAAAGTCCATTTTGTAACACAGTTTTCACCCTTCCGGGATCATAATTAGGCGATGCTATAGTTGGATAATATTTAGGTATATTAATTAGATTTCCAACACACCGGATTGATAATATCCGTTGTGTGCTGGAAGATATGCATTGTTTAAGGTCAGGGTATACGTTTTGTCCCTGCTTGGAACTACAGTACGTATCGATGATTTAAAAGATGATTTAAAATAGAAAATGATGGTAAAATCGAATGAAACTACCACCAATAGTTAGCTAACAGAATAATCTTCGCAACGGTATAGGGTTCTGCATAATATCATTTTCACACAGAGTTTGAAGAATATTTTAATTCAGGTGTCGACAAGCAGTACTGCTCTGGACTGCAGTCCAGAGCCGCACTCACAAATAGTTTTCGTCTTCTTTTTAAAACGAAAACGAAATATGAATTACAGGGGGTTCTAGGTGGTCTAGTCGGCTTTGATACAGGCCATCGAACAAAATATTCCAGTGTGTATCTAATTTACTATGATTTTTACAAGTTAGGTGTATGAGAAATTTCAGATTTGTCGGATCTAAAGGAGGGTGACATTTCATGGTGTTAAGGCCCGTATTTTCGACCTAAGTTTTTTTTATGTGGTATCTATTATCACTAAAGTAATCTAGTAGACCTATGGTCCGCCATATTTAATTTAGATTTGCATCTAGTACTTAGCCGGTGTACATGAGTGACGATGGAACCCGATTATTTCATGAAAAACCCAAATAATATTTGTGCTATTAATAAACCTAAGATGGATTCGATCCAATAGGACCAAACATGATGGCTCAAAGTGTACGTGTTCGATTAAACTCTTCGCTGTAACAGTAACTTTTTATCTACGCACGATAACCCCCCATATATATATTTATGTATCCGATTATATAACAATATCAAATAGTATTAAAATCTACAGTAGCATGATTTGCAAATGAAGGGGATTCCACTTGCCTTGGATCGTTAATATATAAGCAACATGATGTGTAGGGTTCATCTCGACACACGAGACAGCGCGATGCTGGTCATGGTGCATGGCGTGTGCACGATGGGTTGCGATTCGGTACTAGACGTGGTGGTAACATAAGCATGGCACAGTAGTGGTCACGGTCGTAGTTCAGTGTGCGGTGTGGGTGTGGCACGGCACGACGCTGGAGTAGGCTCGTGGGTGGTGCGGTGCTCGGTTCGGAGAGGGTGTTGTGGTGGCACGGAAAAGGGCACGGTACAACACGGTACTGGGCACGAGTCGTTGCACGTAGTGGCACTGGTGCAGGGCACAGTGGTCCAGGAAGATAGGCATGGTGGCCGGGTCTCGGGGATCGTCGGCGGTTAGTTGCAGGTAGTGATCGGGGTTGCGGGCGGTGGCGGTGGCAAAGCTGGCATTTGGGCGGCGAGTGGAGGTAGCGGCGATATCGGGGAGTTGATTGGTGAGGGGGTTGATTTTAGATATAGGGAGATCATCTTAGAACTGCAGCCAAGGCGACCGGAGTTGAGTTGGAGTTGGCTGAGGCGGGGTTGGGTGGTGCGCTTGGTCGTCGGCGGTTGGAGGAGTTAGCTCTGGCGAGGGTTGGTGGTGAGGAGGAGAGGAGCTCGGAGGAAGGGTGTAGTCGAGGGTGCTCGGGGAGAATAGGTGGTAACGGCGCAGTCTCTTCGGGGGTGTTGTGGGTTCGTCGGAGGTTAGGGGTGGTTGGGGTTCTTCGGAGGTGAAGGTAGGTCGCGGTGGCCGAAGGTGGCTCGTGGGGGTATGGGATGAGGGCAGTGGAGGAGCTCGAGGGTTGCTGATGGAAGTCGAGGGCAATGGTGGGAAGCCGGAGGTGATGGCGGCGGCTCCAGGGTCAAGGTAATATTTTAGGAGGGTACGAGAGAGGGAGAGAGAACGAGATGTGTGAGAGAGAAAGTGAACGTGAATGGGGGAGAGTTTAAAGAGATAGAGAGGGTATATTAAAAATAATTTAATAAGAATTAATGGGGTTGATTTGAGAATTTAAAGAGATTAAAGGAAATTGATTTGGTTTTAATTGGGATTTAAAGTGGGATTTGAAAAGGAAAAAGTGGCAGTTGAGTAAAGGGTGTTGGGTTATTTGGTTAGGACTTTGGGCCATTGAGGTTTGGGAATTAGATATAAAAGAAATAGAAAATGGGCTAGAATAATGGGTTTTAATAGTGTAGGATTTTGATATAGGAAATATATAGAATTAGGGGGGGGGGGGGGGAAATAGGAAAATAGAGGGAATAAATTCTATGGAAAATAATTAAAAAAATTATACATAAAATTGTTGAACAAAAATATTTATTCGAATACGGAAAATAAATACTGAGGAACTGGGTATTACAGGCGTTTTACGATATTAGCTAGTATATATATTGATATGACTGGATTATTAAATCAAGTGTTGAATATATATATATATATATATATATATATATATATATATATATATATATATATATATATCATGGTTACTTTGTTTTTCCTTCTCTTTACATATTATTTGTATATGATATAAAAAGTATTTTATCATGTATATTTATACATGAAACTTGTGTATATGGGATGCCCAAGGAAATGAGATGAGAACAAATTAGTTTCTTTAATTTGTTAAAGAAAAGAATATGAGTCATGAGAAAAAGTTTTTCCTTCTCTTTACATATTATTTGTATATGATATAAAAAGTATTTTATCATGTATATTTATACATGAAACTTGTGTATATGGGATGCCCAAGGAAATGAGATGAGAACAAATTAGTTTCTTTAATTTGTTAAAGAAAAGAATATGAGTCATGAGAAAAAGAAGTGAGTGGAATACTTTGGAAAATCCTTATACTTATCATTTAGATAATTATGGATACTTCTTTCATTCTAATGAAGTTCTCAAATCATTCTTACCGCCCCCCCCCCACCCCCCTTCTCTCTCTCTCTCTCTCTCTTTCTCTCTCTCTTAAGATTTATCTAAGTGAGAAAGAAAAAGAAAAAGTAGAAAAATTAGTGAAAAAATTCTACATCACTTTCATCATATTCTTATCAATTTTATGATGCAAGTTTCTTCATCAAGATCATGTTCTAATAGAGCTAAAGCTTGGATTGAAGAATCCATAAGGTGGATCATCTTTGGCTGGGAGATTTCCGTGCAATCTTGATCCAAATCATGTGGAGGCTAGCTTGGGTCTTTCTCTAGGCAAGAGAACACGCTACAAAGGTTTTAGCCACTTTACTTTCTCTCTTGAGTTTTCTAGTTTACTTCAATTGCATGTATTTAATGATTCTAGCTTATGGATTGGTTCTATGTTTTGAAAAAATTGTGTCTTCAACTTCCGCCACGGTACATGAATGTCGTGACCCTAGGACCAATTCCTAACATAGCATCAGAGCCAAATCGAATACTTGTAGTTGTGTATGCGGTAAATGGTCTCAAAACCCAAGTTTAAAACTGTTTTTGTGACAATATCTCGTTGTATTTAAGCTAACCGCTTGCTGTCCAATTTTAAAACAGCCCAAAAATCCAACATTTTTTCTTCTACTAGATGCCGGGAGTTCTCATTTTAGAATGGGAACTCCGCTGGGCATCATGGGCTATCCCCAAGACATTCGGGATTCAGAAAAGTGCAAAAATGAGGGACTTTGGACTGCCGGAGTAGATTTGAAATTCAGTTTTTGGAATTTCGAGTTTGCGACTCTATGGGTTTTGAAATTGTCTGCCGTGTCTTCAAATTAACTTGATGAAATGTTTGATCGAGTTAGTTTGATTGCATTGTTTGATATGTGTTTGGTGTGCCAATTTGGATTTTCGCAACGAATAGCCCCGCGTGTGAATTGATTATAATACTTGTGTTATTTTTCAATTCTTGCATTTGCCAAACCTATATTCTATTTCGGGACGAGCGGTCGACTTGTGGCTGTTGTTGCCGGTTTATGTATATTAGTTTATCTGGATGAGCAGCTGAATTATGGCCGCCGTTACCGTTGGATGTATTATTATTTTTCGGGTCACGACCAGTTGTGGTCGTAGTTGCCATTGTATAATACAGTTTTTATGATTTCCCCACGACGAAGTGCTGGAGCCGCTGGATTCTAGAATGCAGCGAGTGACCATATCAAGGAGTTGAGACCCGGGTCGCCTCATTCTTGTATTGGTAGGTGGTTCACTGCGCTTGTAGGGGTTAGGATAGACCTACGGAGGAGTGATCAGGTCACTGGATTCTAAAAAGTGCCGGATGGCCTCCTTATAGTGATCGGCGATGGTTGATTCCATAGATATTGGTGTTTAACACCAAAGGTTGTATACATGTGCTCATTGATGAATGAGTTTCACTGGACGAACTCACCAGAGAACTCCTAGATGGTATTATACCTATTGTCAGATAGCAGTTCTCTTGTGACATGAGTACAGGGTAGTCTATAGACCCGAGATCGTCATAGTTTCTTGTGTGTGTTCCTACTATACTTTGATTACTACCCTACCACGGTTTTAAAGAGCCGTGTAAACATGTTTTAGTTGGGTATAGTCCCGAAGCACATGGAGGAAATGAGTGATCGAAGGGATTTTGTCTCTCCCGGTATAGGGAGTCAAGGTCGTGCTGTGCCAGATTGAATATAACCATAAGTCCTTGGCTAAGACAGTTGAGATTTATTGATAAGTGTTATTAGTTGTTTCTCATATGGTTATGAGTTTCATATCGGCATGACTTATCGGGTTATTGGGAGTCTGACGGTGTCTACCTCGCAGACCCGGTATGCGACACTCTTAGATGAAAAGACTGGACTGTATGGTGACTGTCACTGATAGACTCTGCAGGGTTCGGATGAGCTTGCTCGTTGACCTTCTTTCGATCAATACCTAGGTAGCCATTACGTGCAGCTAGTATCGCTGATTTACTTGTGGGCCATGGATATGGTCCTAGCTAACTGCCAGCGTATTATCGAGTCTTTAAAGTCCCACACAGAGGTTTTCCAACTCAGGCGAAACGATATAGAGTACGTATAGGGATACGTATTGGAGTTCGATTAAACACGTGTATTTGATACACATATTTTAATCGGACGTTTTATGATATTGGTGATTGATCGTGAAAAAGTGTGTATATGTGTGTTGTAAATAACCGCAATCAATAACGGTGTCGCGATAGCTAGCTGATAGTGAGTACGGTTCGTCTGTAGAGAAACGGTAAACTGCTTTTCTTGTTTTAGACGAGTTGATAAAAGAAAAGAGAGATTGTTGTCTTTTATTATTAATAAGGGATGAAAAGTTTATAATATAAGGGCTTGTAGGGTAGTAGTTAATGGATGAAGTTAAAAAAATAATAATTCTTTTTATCTTTTAATTGCTTAATACTAGAGAGATAGCGATGAATGTGGATTAGGGTTCTTGGAGAGAATTAGGGTTTCCCTCTACTGCCCCTTGTCTTTCAATTGATCTTTATTTATCTCAAGCCCTTAACAAAACAAGTATTAACGAAATTCAAATCGTGGTCGTGACTATCATGAAGTGATAGGGCACCCGATAAGAGGGTTAATATTCATTTTGCTAAAATTTATAAAATTTAAAACTTTAAAAAGACTTGAAGAAATATTGTTCATCTATTATTCTACCCTATCCTACAAACCCTAGCAAGCAAGAATTTACTCGCTCATGGATATTAGCGTAGTAGAAGTAAGGTGGGAGAAAACGGAACCCATAAATAAAATTAAAAGTGTAGAAAGTAATTGCGGAAAGTAATGCGAAAAGTAAAGTGCGGAAAGTAAAATGCAGAAAGTAAAATGCGAAAAAATTAAAAGAAAGAACTGCCTTTATTGATCAACTAGTGCATTACAAAATATGTCAAGCCCCGCTTCCCAGTGTACGTGGAAAGAGACGTAGGGAGGCACGCGACGTATTTACTCAGAAATAAACACGTTAAGTGTAAATAAGCAATATAAATGAAATAACACAAGAATAACAAGAGGTGCAATGAAACAACAACTTTTTATTTATATTCGTTCTTTACATACAACTGAAAAGTAAAATACAATGATGGAAAACGATGCCTAAACAATGGCAATATGAACTGAAAGAAAAGTAAGTACAAGTAGGAATTAGAACCCTGGCTCCTCAGTGAACTGCTCCAAATCATCCTTGCTGGGCTCGATCTCCTGAGAGTTGGGTCCTCTTGACAACATTCTAAACAAAGAATAGATAGGAACGTTGTCAGTGAACAATCGCTCGGTAAGTCCCAAAAGAGAGATATGAAAAGATCAAGTAAATGGAATAGATCTGGTAATTTATCTTATTTTGTTATACTAATATAGTTGTTTATTGCTTGGTACAGAATGTAAGGCTACGCCAGCGTCCCGGCCGTCAATCCGAGGCCAAATGCGGAACAAAAAACTTTTCAAAACGGCGCTAATGTAACCCTAAAACCCGGATCGTTCCATTAACCCTATACTAGTAAACTGTAAAAGAGTTTGGAGAGATTATACCGATTGATCCGTGTCCTTCGGTCTTCAATCTCTGCGCCAAGCTCCTCACGGCTTCTCCAACAAAGTTCGCTCTCTGATCTTGCTCATCGAAGTGGCTTCACGTCGAGGATTCTTTATACGGGCTCCCGCTTCAAAACCGAAGCAACTCGGACATCAAGTTTGCTAACCGAGATGTCCAAGGTGAAGTAGAGAGTGTGTGATCATCTTGTCTCAATACACCTATTGATTCTCAACGCATGAGAGGGTATGGGTGGAGGCGAAGAAGTTGCCATGAGATGAAGTTTGTGAGCTCAAGAAATGAGCTAAAGAAAAAGAGCTAGAAAAAAGTATCTGCTATCTTTTTTCCTTTGTGTGAGATAATGAGATCATTGTTGTGAGCTAGTGAAGAAAATATCCCAACACCAATTATCTCACCAAACCCCACACCATGAGTCACCAAGTGCATGTGCCACCATCAATGCACACTACACCCAACACTTATGAGTCACCAAGTGAGCACATGCACCATAAATGCCCTAGGCCAAAACTTAGACTCATACTCTCCATCACAACAAACATTTATTTAAATGTTTAATCCAAAGAAATAAATGGCAATACGTAAAGTAAACTCGTAACGAATTACAAGAATACCCCTCATCCGTATATACATACCTGCATCCGTATTCCGACTGAATACGAATACAGCGAGACGAAAGTAATCCAACAATCTAATACTAGGATCTGGCTTAAACCAAAGCCCACTAGTATGATCCGTCCGATAATGATCCGTGCACAAGTGCACGAATATGATCGAACCCTGCCATAATACCATACGGCCTCTACAAAGTTTCGCCTGAACTTGGGAAACTTTCTGTAGGGGGCTCTAAAGACTCGTCAATACACTGGCAGTGGGTTTAACCACAAGCACGTCAGTGGGACTAGCTGTACGTAAAGGCTGCCCAGGTATTGAGCAAAAGGGAGGCCGATGAGCGAACTCATCCTGAAACCCTACTGAGCCTGTCAGTGACAATATCCGTACAGTCCGGTCCGTTCGTCTATGAGTATCGCATATCGGGCCTAGGGGGCTGGTAAACGTCAGACCCCCAATAGCGGTATAAGTCGTGTCGGAGTGTAGCCCAGAACACCCTGAGAAACTACTGGAATACCTACCAGTAAATCTCACTTACCCTGGCCAGGGATTTTGTGTAATGGCTCTCCAGACACAGCGCGATATCACCCCCAATACCGGGAGAGACGAATCCCCTGCCGATCCGCTCACTGCCTCCATGTGGCTCGGGACTGTACCCAACTAAAACCTGTTTGCACGACTCCTTTGAGCCGTGGTAGGCTAGTAATCAAAGCACAGTGGGAACTCCCACGAGACAAATGACGATCTCAGGTCGATAGACTAATCTGTACACATGTCACCTGGGAACTGCTATCTGACGACATATATAATACCAACTAGCATGTTCCCGGCGAGTCCGTCCGGTGTACTCATAACCCAATGAGCATCTGTATACGTCTTAGGTGAACCAACTGGCACTAATGGCTTGCAAGACCAGCCACCGCCCCTTGTCGGGGTCTCGATGCCCAGTCTCGCAACTCCCATGACTAGGGACGCTTTAAGGATGTGTTTATAGACCCCAGCTCCACATATATGATCGCCATCATACTGCTGGCAGTCAAGAAAGAATCCTATGGGCTCTATCAATGTGTAATAGTGATCTGTAATGTCACCTGAAATATGTACACGATGATAAAGACAAACCAGATAGCATACTATCATCACGAGTAAGACTGTTCTACCGGCACAGATCCTCCCTCAATCATTGCAATCGTGTGCCTGCGATCCAATAATTGACTTTGAGAGCACTATATCCAACACAGAATGCATTAGTGTATACGAGAGGAGTCCAACTTGCTTTGTGAACTAAGGCATATGGAGTATAAGTCTCCGTTAATCCTACGGGTCAATGGCACGGATATTCAGGTTAGGTGTATTATACTGACCGTCTCATTCCACTTCTAATACATTCCATACCAATCTACCCCGTTAAAAACCCCATAATGCATATTGTATTGATTATAATGATTTGCAGTATAAGACTTGTCGAAACCATGGTATAATTTGTTCATATAAACGGTTCGGATGTAAACGGATAGTCATGTAGTCAAGTTCAAGATATAGCTATGAATCGGTCAAGTCAAGTTATGTTGCATGTTCGTATTGTTCGGTATTCATGTTCAAGTGTTCATGTTTGATACATTGAATTCATGTTGAATTAGATATATGGTTGGATTCATGTTTGGATTGTATTAAGATTAGACTGAGATTCAGATTGAGTCAGACACTTAAACAGATTTGAGTCCTGAATTAGGTTTAGGAGTTATCGGTAACTGCTGCACATGGAAGGCAGGGTTTGTGTCTTTTTCCAAAACAATTACCATTGATAACCCTGTTTTAGTTTTCTATCTTAAATAGATAAACACCTACTTTCTCCGGCTCCCTGAGACTCAAGAGAATTGGTCCCGCTTAAATCTATATTTACTAGGGTCTTGAATGTAAATTAATATAACTTGAGGAGGTTTTATGAAAAATATTTTTAGTATACTTTCAAAATAAATCTCAGGTATTTATTTATCGTATTTAGGATTTTCATGGATGTATTTTTTTTTAAAAGTGAGGTATTCTAGTGAATAAATACCTAGCTTGAATAATTCATGGTATTTTAATGTAAAGTTGACCTGTATGGATTCTTGATGACATTTTCATGAAAATTGTTAATCTATTATTTTGTTTGGAAATGTGGAATTTAATAATATCTTTAAATTATATGTTTTGATAATATTTATATATTTATATAAAAAATAACTTTTTATTATTAAATAGATATCCTCGTTTTTCTTAAAAATTGTATAAAAATTCCATCGAGATCGTATGCTCCGTGAGGAGGTCTGCATCTCACTCTACTAGTCCTGAGGATGTGCGATAACCCGCACCATCCTAATCAGGTTCCCCAAAATGGGTTGTAGAGGCATAATCGCAAGAAATGTAATCACACAATTTAAAGAAATACGGTTTTTAATAGTTTAAGGTATTTATTTGAATAGTCGTATTTGCTACATGATATTATTTTCAAGCGAATCGTGCTATGTCAAGATGTGTGTATGTGAGAGGTATGTCATTATCTCGTGAGGTTTTCTAAAGGTATGCTAAACTAAAATAATTAAAATATTTCATATGTAAAGTTTGTGGTATTTAAACGAAAAATGCAAATGGAAGTTACATAACATGGTCTTTTAAGATGAAACTTGTTCTCAATGTTTGTTTGATGATTACTAAGCAAGATATAATGATATGGATGATTGGTTATTAAGAAAGATTGTGATTTTAACGAGTTTAGAATCAGATGTCGGAATAACTCCACTTCCGAAAAGTTTTGAAAAGAGAACTTTTTAAATTAGGAAGAGAGGAGAAGAGAGGGGACTTACAAGTCGAAAGAAGAGAGGGGAGGTTGACGAAGAGATTGGTGCCTTCATAGAGTCGCGGGGTCGCCGGAATCACTTCGAATCTTCGCCGGAAAGTTAACTTAGGCTAACTCCACTTGTACTCTTCTTTAACTTAGAAAATTTTAAGGTTTTGGCAATGGATTTTAGAATGAAGAGGACAAGGGTATGGTGTTTTATTTATAGTATGTAATTAGGGTTTTGGGAATTAAAGAAAGAATTTAAATGCATTAAAATTTGGATTAATTGGTGATTTTAATTTCTATGTTAATTTACAGAGAAATTAAACAGCATGGGGTAATGGGGTAGGCCAAGAGGTTTAGTGTGAAAGACACGAGGGTCATTGGGTATGGGGGACCAATGGCGTCGGGCCATGAGCCGATCTCGCCGGCCGTAGGGGTGAGGTGGGGCTCTGGATCTTTGCCAAGTGTCCTAGTCTGTTCATATAACATTTATCACATGTTTGATTTTCTGTGACTTTTCATTTTACGTGTATTACACGTGTAAACTTTTAAGCTTCCAAAAAGTTTAAAATAAAAATCAATAAAAAAATATGTGGCTGATGGGATTCGAACACAGGGGTTATGTCACAGTAGTACAAGGCCTTACCAATGAGCTACAACTGTTTTCTTTCTGTTCTTAAACAAATTAAATTTATAACTTATGCTCAGGCTTACAACTCTATTCTGTACATTAACTTAAAAATTTTCGTACAGTAAAATTTGAGTCGTTACAAAATTGCTCGCTGAAAAAATAAATTACAAAAACCCTAGTAGCTCGGTAGATCTTAATCGATTCTGCGATGGATAGATAGTTCCCGGTCCTTTTATAGGCTCTGGAATGTAAAACCCTAGATGTCATATTGAAGTGTGTCAAATTATGATCATGACCCTGAATTTTCAGATCTTACGGCCGCCAAATGACCGCTGAACCGCCGCCTATAGCCCTATTTGACCGCGCTTCCACCGCCGTTTGGTGGGTTCGTGCCTCCAAATTTTTCGTGCATTTTCTTCTAGATATTTGAAGATCCTTATGATAAAAAGATTCTGAAAATATATCTCTTAGTCTCTGCCGTTGCGAGAATCTACAGTTTGCTCCTAATATTCGGCAGATTCGGTTTTATACTTCGATTTGCTTTGGATCTCCTACTTAGATTTCAGACATGAGCTAATCTATTATAATATCTGCACAATATCTCAAAATTATCTTGTTAGTAGCATTTGTTTTATTTGAGATATTATTTCAACCAATTATATGATATGATATCTTAAGAATATTGATTAGAATATTTAATATGATATGCATATTTTAATTAATAATATTTCATTTAAGCATTATATTTAAATATGATATGCATATATTTCCCTAATTATATTAATTATAAATGAAGAAACATATGATAATAATCTTTTTATAAATAAACCCATATATGTTCTTTATTTACAATTAACACCTTTTAGTAGTAAACAATAATAGGAAAAATGTTCATACAAATGTGCAATATTTTTGACTAATCAAAAAACCCCAAACTTATCTTTGATCGTCTCGAGAAAACTATTTATTTAAAAAGAAAAAGGAAAAACCTAGCACACTTTCATAGGCAACACGATTGCACTTAGCTCGTGCAATAAGCCGTTAAACCTCTAGGTGCCCATAGTAGGAGGAATGTTTTCTACTGAGGGTTTTCAGCAGATTACACCCACAAAATCCCAAAATAAAAGAAAGAAGAAAAAAATTACATGAAAAGATAAGAATATAGAAAAGAAAAAACTTGAAAATAAGTGTTTCAAACTATACTAGCTTTTAAGTTGTCATGAGCCCTATCTTAATTGTCTTGAAAAGATGTCAGAAATCACATCATCCCTCAATAAAATATTGTCTTTAATCTTCCTCCCTACATTTCCTCCAAATATCGATCATATACCCATACGTGTGTGTAAAAGACATCCCTACACTTGGAGAATTCAATTCAAGCTGTCATACCCTTTGGCCATTTTTCTTAGTACATTTTAGTTGGTGATATTTTAGATGGATTTGCTCACACATTCTTCATGCAACCGTTAATATTTCTTGAGATACTAACCAACCGATTACCGAATGTGCTCACTTATTAAGGCGTAATTAGCAATATCTTAGTCTTACAACACCTAAGGCTTAGCAGTGACTCCTAAACCAGTTGGTCTAAGGCACTAGGTGATAAGGCACTCTTGCAATATTTTTTATGCTACCTTAAGTAATTACAAAACCAGTGTTTATTTTTCTGCACCATTTACCTTTTATGTGCCATTTATATTTTGTTAATTTATATTTTTTCCTTCATACTAAGGCTTTTAGACAAAAGTATTTCAAGGTATTCTCGACTATCCCAAGTTTCAAGATGTGTGCAAGTGCATATAGTAGGGTATCAACATTTAGAAGTTTGGATTCAAGAATAGGGACTATTTTTCAGAATTATTTCTATCCGCAGATTTGTGATTCCTTCATCTTAGTAACCCATGGGAGAACAGCTCATGATTATGTATTAGTAGCTTCGTTTTAAAACATATAATTTTCTTGCATTTCTTAAATCTTTCTATCTTTTATATGTATTTTTCACTTTCTAACTTTTATTTTCAAATTTCTTTTGCAATGCAAAATTTAAATATGATGCGTAGATACATGCAAAACATCCATACAAACCCCCCCACAAACTTATCTGCAACAGTGTCCTCACTGATATTGTCCTTTAAGCTCAAAACCTAAAGATTAGAAGGAACGGTTCAATAAGATGGTATAAAGAAGGAGTTAAAAGTGAATGATATTGAAATCTTCCCCCAAACTTATTCTTGGATCACAATTGTGCAAAAAAATTCTTTCTTTTTAGAGCCATTTTTAAAATATTTTTCTTCTTTCCCTTAAACTTGAGTAAAATAGTGTTTTCATTACTAAACATTGAAATTCAACATAAGGGGGAGAGGGAGAAATATTATCAGTCTAGACAAAGCTTTATAAAGACCAAAAATTAAAACCAACCATTCAAATAATTTATTAAGATAACACCATGGTTAGTAGAAGATCGTGTAATGGATAGACGTGAAGAATACTCGAGACTGTATAAGAATGGAGGTTGTATCATGTCTCAAGTAGAAGAAACAGAAATGAGAGTATCGAGAAGCGATGAAGTGGGGTTAAGATAAGAGGTGTAATCGAAAGGTTCTACGTCTCGGTTGGTATAAACGAAAAAGTGATGGTGAATGAAAACGAGAATAGGAAAGATAAGGAATGAGTGGAATACTCACATTCTCATATGTGATTAAAAGAACGGGTGGCGGTTCATTTTCTTCGGCCTCAAACAGAGGCACACAAATTTCTGGTAGAGGTTTATTCATCACAGCATCCAAGTCTTCAAGGAACGCGAGTTCTTCGGCGAAAATATCTTCGAAACTTTTATCGATATTCCGAATGATGATCTCATCGGAAAGAAAGAAATCGATACCCATGTTGGTGGAATAGGCAGATTCACTAGGAAGGTTTAAAGTTTCAATGTCAATGTGTTGCGCGCCGAGATTCAAAACACTCGATTTATCAGAAATTATGGAGGTAGGAGACTCAAAAAGCTCATCCACCTTATTTTCAAAAGAGTCTAAATTAAGTGGTATTTTAAGAATCATAGAAATCGAAATATTGGAGTGTGGTTCATCAAATTTCGGTGGAAGTGAAAGAAGATGAGAAGAAGAACCAAAGAGAGTATGTAATGAAATAGGTAAACGAACTTGAGTGTCGAGCATTATTGATTTAGATGTGGAAGATGAAGGCTGATTATCATTTTGTATATCGGATAGGTTGGTAGTAAGAATAGGATCAGTTAAATGCACAGGAAGATGTTCACATTCAATAGAAGGGACAAGACGGGTCAGTGAATCCAACTCATCCAACATAGCGAGTTCATCTTCAAAAATATTCTCATCACCGATCTCATTAGTGTTGGAGATAGTGCCCTCAGAGTCAATTATTAGGTCACAGGTACGTGATTGCAATGATTGATAGAGGACCTATCCCGGTAGGACAGTCTTACTCGAGATGATAGTATGCTATCTGGTTTACCTTTATCATCGTGTATTGCTTCAGGTGACCTGACAAGTCGTTATTACACGTTGGTAGAGCCCCTAGGATTCTTGCTTGACCACCAGCAGTATGAGGGCGATCATATAAGTGGGAGCTGGGGTCTATAAGCATATCCTTAAATGGTCCCTAGTCGTGAGAGTTTCGAGACAGGGCATCGATACTCCAGAGTAGACTAGTGTATACAGTCGAGACCCCGACGAGGGGCGGTGGCCGGTCTCACAAGCCATTGGTGTCAGTTGGATCACCTAAGATGTATACAGATGCTCATTGGGTTATGAGTACACCGGACAGGACTCGCCGGGAACATGCTAGTTGGTCATATACCAGACGTCAGATGGCAGTTCCCTGGTGACATGTGTACAGGTTAGTTCATCGACCTGGGGATCGTCATTTGTCTTGTGTGAGTTCCCACTGTACTTTGATTACTACCCTACCACGGCTCAAAGGAGTTGTGCAAACAGGTTTTAGTTGGGTGCAGTCCCGAGCTACATGGAGGCAGTGAGCGTATCTTCAGGGGTTCGTCTCTCCCGGTATTGGGGGTGAGGTCGCGCTGTGTCTAGGAGAGCCATTACACAAAGCCCTCGGCCGAGGCAAGGAGATTTACTGGTAGGTATTCCAGTAGTATCTCAGGGTGTTCTGGGCTACACTCCGACACGACTTGTACCGCTTTTGGGGGTCTGACTTTTACCAACCCCCTAGGCCCGCCATGCGATGCTCATGGACGAACGGACCGGACTGTACGGATATTGTCACTGACAGGCTCAGTAGGGTTGTCAGGCTGAGTTCGCTCACAGACATCCCTTTTAGTCAATACCTGGTAGCCCGTTACGTATTGGCTTATACCTCTTACGTGCTAGTGGTTAAATCCACAACCAAGGTGTTGATGAGTCTTTAGAGTCCCCCACATTCAGTTACTCAGCTTTCGGGCGAAAAGTTGTAGAGGCCGTATGGAGATATGGCAAGGTCCGATCAGATACGTGCGGTATTGCACGGATCAGGATCGGACAGTTTGTACTACAGGCCGTATGGATATATGGCAGGGTTCGATCAGATACGTGCGGTATTGCACGGATCAGGATCGAACGGATATTACTAGCCGGCTTTGGTTTAAGCCGGATCCTAGTATAGTACAGTGTAGATTTTGTCTCATTGCATTTGTATTTCGGTCGGAATACAAATGCGGGTGTG
The DNA here is from genome assembly GCA_030015575.1 of Agapanthus africanus. Taxonomy (NCBI): domain Eukaryota; kingdom Viridiplantae; phylum Streptophyta; class Magnoliopsida; order Asparagales; family Amaryllidaceae; genus Agapanthus; species Agapanthus africanus. Next base: position 378,743,177 of record CM057347.1, on the reverse strand, counting down.
TATGCACAGTATCGGGGTTTTCCTATAATTTATTACGGGACCAGTTTTGTGGAGTTGCCAGTTTGCTTTTCGTTTCGGCCGATTTCCTTTGTATCGTTCATTGGCCGAACTTTGGTGGAGGAGGGCTTATTTGCATTGTTGCAAATAAGCATTTGTGGAGGGGGTCTTTGCTTATTGTTGTATCATGATGGTTTCATGATGGTTGCTCCATTCCTTAACCTTGACTTCTTGACTTCTCCATCATGGCTTGACTTTCATATGACATGGTTTTCATGATGGTTGTGGTGGAGTGAGGTTCTCTTTTGGTGATCATTTCTTTGCATGATTTGGTGGTTGAGTGTTGGGTTTTCTTTGTGATCATTTTTCTATATGATAACCATTCCTCTCTCTCTCTCTTGCATGATATGAGTATGGCTCTACTCTCACACACCCCTCTCTCTCCTCCTCCTCTAGTTATGGCCGGCCAAGCATGGAGGAGGGGTTGCCCATTTTTGTAGTGGGGATTTTTGCTCTCTTGATGCTAGAAAAATCCCCAAGTTCCTCCACAAAAGTTCATACCTCATTTCCTCCACCAAAATGGCACCTCCATAAACCCCAAATGAGATACAAGTTCTACACAATATTCTACAGCAAATCTTGGGCACGTCGACTAGCCAGCTTCGTGCCCGAGTTGCCTCGGCATTGAGGTGGGAGCCCGTAAAAGAAGTAGGCGATGTGGTGCACTTCCGGCGAAGAGGTGGAGACAGGACATTCCGCAGGAGATCGGGACGATGACGAGAAGACCGGAGGACTTAGATCAGTCGGTATATCTCTATTCCCTATCTTGTAGTTTGCTAGGACTAGTTAATGTTTTCGATCCGGGTATTAGTGCGTGGCGGTTTGCCAGTTCAGTAAAACTTAAAGTTTATCACCGCTTCCGCATTTGGCCGTCGGATTGACGGCCGGGGCGCCGCCGTGCACTTACAATTAGCACCTTTAGTCAAATCAAACGAATAAGTGTTTAAAAATCCATCAATTATATTATCCTCAATTGATGGATCATTAAGTTCACTTGATGAAATTGGAAGAATTGAAATATCAAGTTTGGTCGAATAAGGATCGGTTTGATTTGGAATGGTGTAAGGCTCTCCTTCACACTCATGATTGGAAAAGTCAAACATATTATTCTCGGGCACCTCATCAATTAAATTATTAATCAGTTGATCATCAAATACATTCGATTGGGGTTCAGGATTGAAAGTGTCAAGATCAAAAGAATTGGTTCTGGTTTGACTTGGAGGAATCCCTTGTTTATTCTCACTACTCAATTCCAACTCTACTTCAAGACTATTTTGGGATACCTACAACGGCAGCAAGGTTTCGGGTGGCATCTCTCATGCCAATTTCAAAAATTTGCCATTATAGATAACCCTAAACCTAGATCATTAACTAGAGAATCAAACAAAACTAGCATGTTAACACTTTAACATCTAAGAGTTAGGGATTACAACCTTTGTAGTCCATTCTTACGCTTCATAAGCTCCGTGTTGAGGCCCTTTCGCTGCGATCATCAAATACCCGGACTCTAGAAAGGCTCTATGAAGAGAATGATGCAAGATTGCTTCTAATCTTCAAACACTAAGATGATCTACCTTGAAGAATCTCAAACCCAAGCTCTTGCTTCACTAATCAAGTATTAGTAAAGCAAACACCCTAATCTAAGTGGCTAGAATAGATGAGGATGATGAAGTAGGAATTTTTCTCTCTTTTGTTTTCTTTATCTCACTTTATTTCATCACAAATAAAAATCAAGCAAGCTTTTTGAGAGCTTGAAAAAGATGAAGAACAAAATGATGAATGAATTATTGTTGAGATTAGAAATGCAACCAAGGTTAAGTATGTGTCATGGCTAACTCATGTAGAGAATAAACCGTGGGTTAGGGTTAAAGTTGGGTTAACAAATATCAAGCTAGAAACAAAGAGGGTGGACTTTGTCAAAGGTCATGAAGCTTCCTCCAAGCTCATCCAAAAGAAAATCTACACAATTTGAATTATTAAAACAAATATATATTTATAAACCCAACCATGAATCCTAATCAAAGTTTAAACCCTAGTTGCATTTGTAACCCTAACATGTTACAATATTATATATCACATATACAATATTTTGTAACAAAAGAAAATAATACAATTAACATATAGCACATATACATCAATGTATTATCAAGTGAGAAAAAGAATCTTTAAGTGGGCTTATATTAGTTAATGTAATGTAATATATCAAATATATAATTATACATTAAATTATCGAATCAACACTTGATCGGATAATCCGGCTATTTCACAAATAACCGACTAATATAAAATGTATCAATTCATCGAATCAACACTTGATCCGATGACCCGGCTATATCATATATACCCGGCCGATATCACATATCGCGAGAATCTAATACGGTATCACATACATGTATTATTCTCGGTCCCGCACATATCACATATATGCTCCTACTCCGTTTTGCCTGAGCCAGGAAACCTCTGTATAGGATTCTAAAGAATCGTCAATACGTCAGCAGTAGGTGATGATCATATCAAACACCCACAAGCTGCAAGCGGTCAGCTAAACGTAACAGCCACCCAGATATTGAGTGATCAGAAGATCAATAAGCAAGCATGTACATTCTCCTGTGAATCCAACCAGTAACACTCCCGTACAGTCCGATCTCTTCGTCTGATATGTCGCATATCCAGTCTAGGGGTAGTAAACGTCAGACCCCAGTAACCGATAAGTCGTATCAATATGAGGTCCATAACAGTTCGAGAAACTACTGATAACACTTACCAGTAAATATCAGCAACACTGGCCAGGGATTTCCAGTTATAGCCAATCGAACACAGCGCAACATCAACTCCCAATACCGGGAGAGACGAAACCCCTCCTATCATTCATTGCCACTATGTGATTCGGGACTGTACCCAAAAGCCACCGTTTTGCACGTTCTCTTGAATGTGGTAAAGTGTAAATCAAAGCACAGTGGGAATCATACAAGACTCTATGACGATCTCGGGTCTACAGACTAACCTGTACCAGTGTCACAAGAGAATTGTCATCTGACGTGAGGTATAATACCATCTTGGAGTTCTCGGCCAGTCCGTCCAGTGTACCCAGTCTCCACTGAGCACCCATATACTGTCTCTGATGTCAAACACCAATGGATATGGGATCATTCATCGCCCATCTATATGGGTCGAGAATCTATACGCTAGTCTACTCTGGTATATCGATACCCTGTCTCGATACACCTACGACTAGGAATATTTGAAGGATGTACTTAGCGACTACACTGTCCCCACTAGTATGATCTGCATCATAGTCCTGGTAGTCAAGTACTCATTCTAAGGGCTTTATCAACATATAACACAGAGACAATCAGAGTACATGTTAAGATAAAGAGCAACCAGATAGCATACTATCATGTCGAGCAAGAAAGTCCTCCATATATATGTCCAAGCATCCACTACAATATATATCGTATGTACAGTAATGACCTCTAGGGCATACATATCACTACCAATCTCCCACTTGCACTAGGGCCATCTGTTGTAGTATCTCATACCCAACAGTCAGCTGTGGTTGAAGTATCTCATACTCAACCATCCCATAAAAGTCTACTGGGAAATAGGCCTTTGTAAGTGGATCCGCGCTGTTGTCCTGTGTATTTACTCTCCTATCCTCGATCTTCATGGAGATCAACCATCTCCATGATCAGGTGATACTGCCTTAGAATATATTTGAACCTCTGATGGGACGGGGGTTCCTAGGCATAAGCCACAACTCCATTGTCACATAATGGTAGGAACGAAGTTCATCTCATGAACTTATATCCAGACTGCCTCTTTGGAAGCATCCTTGGTAACGATGTATCTTGCCTTTAATCGTCTAGTTTGCCACGGTATCTAGCTTGGAACTCTTCCAACATACCTTCCCTCCACTGAGGGTAAAGACAATACCTGTGACTGACATTCATTCGACCTTACCACCCTGGAAGCTTACCAGTGATTCTCCCCAGGATCGCTTGATACCATCTCACTACACCTAGTGAGAATCCTAACATCCAATTAGATCTATCTCATAGATCAAAAACCCAGGATTTAGGATGTATCACTTTGATCCTATGGAGAATCTTTGTGATAAGAGGAAATTGACCGAGCGTAGCATATGAAACTCCTTCCCTATCAGGAGTATGTCATCCACGTACAATACGAGAATCACCACCATACTCCCTACTATCTTTTTGTATATACTAGGTTCATCTACCATTTTGATGAAGTCAAACTCTTTGACTATTACATCAAAACAAATGTTCCAACTCCGCGATGCCTTCTTTAACCCATAAAGCAACTTGCACACGTTTCCGCTACTCCCACTGTCTATGAAGCCCTCTGGCTGTGTACTTATAGACGTTATCTTCTAAATCACTATTTAGAAAAGCAGTCATGAAACCCAACCGCCAGATATCGTAGTCATGGTATGTAGCAATGGCAAATAGGATATAGATGGACTTAAGCATAGCTTTGAAAGTCTCAACTTTTCCATGCACACCAAGTAATCTTCTCAAGATTTATTTGCTCCTGATGGGGATTTAACCCTTCAGATAAAGCAACCAAAGTCCATACTTTGTTGGTGTATATGCATTCCATATCAGATCACTAAGCATCCAGCCATTCTAACAGAGTCCCCACTCTGGATGGCCTGCTCGAAACTAGTTGGGTCATCATTTCATAATGCAATCCTCGCACCTACTGTCATAGAAAAACCGAAGCATCTTTCAGGTGGATGAGGAACCCTACCAGATCAGCGGACAGGCTGAGATTCGTTGGAAACTATTGAATCCTCCGGTTCTACCAAATCATCAGCTGCAGTTTGTATAGCTGGAACTCCTTCCAGTTCTACCTCATGACCACTAATTCCTTCACAAGAAATTCCCTTTTTTTTTCAAAAAGGTGGCATGCCGAGAAATAAAACACCTTTTGTTCCTCGGTTTGGTAGAAGATATTCCCTTGCTAAGGCTTGGGATAGTCAACAAACTTCCACAGAACCGACCTTGCCTTGAGCTTGTCCGGATTTTGCTTTTAGACATTGGCCGGACAACCCCAAATCTTAACATCCTTAAGAGATGGGATCTTCCCATACCATATCACATATGGAGTGGTAAGCACCTGATTTGATTGAAACCCTATTCAATAGGTATGCATCTTCACAAGTGCATAACCTCAAAAGGAAATAGGCAACTCAGTAGTATTCATCATAGAGCACACCATATCACATAGGGTGCGATTGCTCCACCCCGGTACACCGACAAGCCGTGATCTGTACGGAGAAGTAATGCTGAGAGAGAATTCTCATTCTCCTTTAGAATAGTCCAGGAATTTTGTGCTCAAGTATTCTCCTCCCTGATCATATCAAAGGACATAATACTTATACCCGTTTTGGTTCTCTACTTCTGACTTATATTCATTGAATTTCTCAAAAGGTTCAGACTTGTGTTTCAACAGGAACATATGTTCGAATCTTGAGAGATAATCAGTGAATGTAATGAAGTACAAAGAACCGGTCCTGGCATTTGTAGACAGGGGACCTTACATACATCATCATGTATCAATCCCAAGAGTTCACTAACTCTTTCTCTGTTTAAATAAACGGAGCTATGGTCATGTTTATCTTTGAGACAAGACTGGAAAGTTTCACAAGATGTAAATCCAAACTAATTAAAATATGCATCTTTATGTAACTTCAACTAGTCGCGTCGCATTGATATGACCTAGTCTACAATTCCTCAAGAAGGATTTGTTCATTTCTGAACTCTTCCTCTTGTGTGTGTTCTGTACGTTAAGAACTGTGGTTTGATTTAGAACGTATATGCTTTTAGATAACGTGCCTGAATGAATCAACTCTTGATATAGAAAATGTTCAAAACTTTATCCAACAATACAAAATTATATCCTTCTTTACTAATAAAGAGACTGATATGATATTGTATATCAGGTTCGGTATCTAATAACATTCGTTTAGAATCAATGTATTTGTTAATACGGGGTGATAACTGCCAACAGATTTGGCTGCAACACTTGCACCGTTTCCAACTCTTGAAACTTATCACCTTTTCTCAGTTCTCTACCTGTCTATAGCCCATGTAACATATTACATATGCGAGATCCTGATCTGGTATCACATACCCAGGACGTAAAGGATACTGAGAAACAGTTCTCTGTAATAAACACACCCGAAGAAGATGTATCATCATACACTTTCTTCGTTTGGGCGGCACGGGAATCTTGGTAATCCCCTATTTCCTGCCCAGTCTTATAACAATTATAAGTTGGAGCGGGACCAACGTTCTCTAGCACTGTATAACAAACGGGTTCGGTCAATACATCTGTATTATTATGTTGATTAAGGCGTGACATGGTCGCTACCTGGAGAGAGAGAGAGAGAAGAAAACACTCAGCGTATGCTCTTAAAAGATTAGATTGGTTATTAATATATCTAATCGGGATGTCTCCTACTGTTTTAATCAAATCTTCCTTCAAATCCTAAAAGGAAAGACTAGCCGGGATTAATTATACTCTACAATTTCGCCAATCTTTCAGCCAGACCAGTGCCGGTACTTTGAGGGAGGTTCTCCGTGCTTTCGCACGGACCTAATTAAAATAAACCTCATTTTTCCAGGGGCATAACCCCGTTGACACTTTTCTAGACACCTACTTGATCGGCTAATTGTAATGTGTAAAACTCTCCCAGGAGTAACTCTTACTCACAGTGGGTATCGGGATCCAACTATCTCATAGGAGGTATGCAATCTCATTGCCAATTTCAACACTTGAAATTCCCAATAATATTTTACCCCTAGCATCCTATGACCTTGACGAAAGCCAACAAACCATAGGCTACTAGTCAAGTTCAACCCGTCATTTCCCGATTGAATTAAACCCACCCACACGACCCTTGACGAAAGCCAACAAAGTCGCACGACTACCCTACCTCAATTGCATCTTATGCTTATGCAGATAAGCATAAATAGCTACCACACACTATGCCTTGACGAAAGCCAACAAACGCAGCACAAATACTATGAAGTACTTATCTGAAATGACGGAGAGCTGTGACAGGTTTTTAAGAAAACCCTTTGCGTAATGAATTTGATATCGTTGTAGAATCAAATGATTTAAAATAGAGTATTTTTGAGGCTTTTACTAGTTTCGCTAAAGAGGTCACTCCCGGTGAAGGGATCTCGGCTCTTTCCTCGTCGAATGAGGTGCAGGATATTTCACAAATACCACTATGCAAAGTAAGAACTAGAAAAGCAATCAAAAGACAAAACCGAGGGTTGTAGCATCTACCAGTTATTGCTAAAGAGGTCACTCCTGGTGAAGGGATCTCGGCTCTTTCCTTATCGAATAAGGTGCTGGATGTTCTACAAGGAACACCGCTATGCAAAGCAACAACTAGAGCTACCTGTTTTTGAAAATTCGATTCCACAACATCTTTAGCTTTCTTTTATTTCATCAATCTCATTAATGAAGTCCCATCATTTTAGTTTACCTAAACATCACAAATAAATACAACGTACGCTTATGCCATCCGCATTCGCCTCGATGTCCCCTCATGCACCGTTAGGTTAGGTAACTAACGACAGAGCGGGGCAGTGCTAGCGCGAGTGTAAAACATAAGCAGCGTCTATATAATATATCACATATACTGTATCCTATATTCATCTCATCATATATCAAATGATCACATTATAGATATCGCAGCAGAAGAAACATATGAAATATTGGATATACTAGGAGATCCGTGTTTTATTGCGAGCCTGTAAAAAACACGGATTCTACGGTCGCGATGAATAACCAATCCCACACCCCTAGACCCCTACGAGAGCGGCAAGCAACCCTACCAATTCTAGAGTTAGGAGACCCGGTCTCGACTCCTCGAGATGGTCTCCCACTGGACCCTAGAACCCAGTTACTTGTGCTCCCCGCCTTGGGTCTATCCTAATGCGGAAAAGTAAATAATATACAATGGTGACATCATCCTCAAACCGGAAGTGCCCCAATAAAAGAATATTACATACAATGAATTTTACATGAATGAAAATGAAAAACTCTCATCTCACATAAAACCCTCGGCTATTCAGAACACGACGATCCAATATAACATATCACAGCAACACATAACATCACATGTCATCAACGTAAGTAAATATGCGTATCCCAATTGTCGTTGATGTATAGCAACGAAACCAGCGATACACCACATATAAGACTTACTGTCGCAGAAAAGAAAGTGTAAAACTACAACAGTTAGAATCCGCAACCTCCTTAGACATCGCATGCCTAACCAAATGAATTCCTTAGACATCGCATGCCTAACAATTATAAACCCCACATTTTAGTCTCGATCTCGAAAAAACTTTTCAATATCTAATCGGGCAATTCAACAAGATTCCCGACATACTGATCGAATGCTCGTTGGAAACTTTAGTAGACGGACGCACCCCTCGGTGCCGTCGACGAAGTGCACTAAGGCGGAACACCGCTACCACGAGCATCCGAACGGATGCTTTTGGCAACGGGGTTCTCCTACAGTCACTTGGTCGGGGCGTGGCTATCTATTAAGTTTACCCGGCGAGTATCCGCGTACACTACGTTATTGCGACGGACTTTTGATCGCATCAAAATCCCGTGGCAACCAATCAACTGAGACTAAACTGCTAGATTTATAACATTCAAAATAGTTATCACATAACTACATGTGGATTCCAAATATTGTATCACATTACAGAAAAAGTTAGACGATGTTAAACATTCCGATCGAATCAACAAACACCCAAAATTTCCCTATTTGCTCAACACTTGAACTTAGTTTAAAAGCATCCATCACATGCCACAGTATCAATGGACCAGCCGTAGAAGGGTCAAACCAACGCCTCATATATGGCAACGCCGAACTGTCACAAACCCTAGGGTTTAAAGACGGTTCTAACGGTCACATAATCGAGTTAAGGTTTTCGTTATTCTAGAGGGTCCACAGCGTTACTTTCACGACTTTGAATGTTCTTTAACTAAGAAAAAATCCAACACTTGGAAATTTTCCGACAGGGGAAAAAGTAAGTTGTTGATATCCGTTCAAACATTTTAACACTGTCTAAAAAAACCGAAACAAATCTAGAATTGCGAATACAAAACACTCCGAATTACCTTTTGAGTAAATAAACATCTCATGCAAATTTAGCAAAAATAAACAACACCAAAAATACCAAACCCCAGAGACTTGAACATGACCCAAACCAGGAGCCCAGAATACACTGGAGAGCCGGCCTGCTCGGACTTCTTGGCCATGTGCTCGGCCAAAATCTGAGCAGGGGGGTGGGGTTTCGGCCATGTTCATAATGTATCTCATACAATCTTTTACACATGTTTGAAAAATTTTTAGAGCTCATTTAAAATTCAACAGAAACTAGGGTTTGATATCGGGTGTTTCGGAGTTGTTTCGGTTTCGTAATCCTACACTTATCCGTCTAATTCTCTAGCTAGGCTCTGATATCACTGTTGGGATACCTACAACGGCAGCAAGGTTTCGGGTGGCATCTCCCACGCCAATTACAAAAATTTGCCATTATAGATAACCCTAAACCTAGATCATTAACTAGAGAATCAAACAAAACTAGCATGTTAACACTTTAACATCTAAGAGTTAGGGATTACAACCTTTGTAGTCCGTTCCTTCGCTTCATAAGCTCCGTGTTGAGGTATCTTCGCTGCGATCATCAAGTACCCGGACTTTAGAGAGGCTCCATGAAGAGAATGATGCAAGCTTGCTTCTAATCTTCAAATACTAAGATGATCTACCTTGAAGAATCTCAAACCCAAGCTCTTGCTTCACTAATCAAGTATTAGTAAAGCAAACACCCTAATCTATGTGGCTAGAATAGATGAGGATGATGAAATAGAAATTTTGCTCTCTTTTGTTTTCTTTATCTCACTTTATTTCATCACAAATAAAAATCAAGCAAGCTTTTTGAGAGCTTGAAGAAGATGAAGAACAAAGTGATGAATGAATTATTGTTGAGCTTAGAAATGCAACCAAGGTTAAGTATGTGTCATGGCTAACTCATGTAGAGAATAAATCATAGACTAGGGTTAAAGTTGGGTTAACAAATATCAAGCTAGAAACAAAGAGGGTAGACTTTGTCAAAGGTCATGAAGCTTCCTCTAAGCTCATCCAAAAGAAAATCCACACAATTTGAATTATTAAAACAAATATATATTTATAAACCCAACCATAAACCCTAATCAAATTTTAAACCCTAGTTGCATTTGTAACCCTAACATGTTACAATATTATATATCACATATACAATATTTTGTAACAAAAGAAAATAATACAATTAACATATATCACACATACATCAATGTATTATCAAGTGAGAAAAAGAATCTTTAAGTGAGATTATATTAGTTAATGTAATGTAATATATCAAATATATAATTATACATTAAATTATCGAATCAACACTTGATCGGATAATCCGGCCATTTCACAAATAACCGACTAATATAAAATGTATCAGTTCATCGAATCAACACTTGATCCGATGACCCGGCTATATCATATATACCTGGCCGATATCATATATCGCGAGAATCTAATACGGTATCACATACACGTATTATTCTCGGACATATCACATATGTGCTCCTACTCCGTTTTGCCTGAGCCAGGAAACCTCTGTGTAGAACTCGAAAGAATCGTCAATAGGACTCTAAAGAATCGTCAATACGTCTACAGTAAGTGATGATCATATCAAACACCCACAAGCTGCAAGCGGTCGGCTAACCGTAACAGCCACCCAGGTATTGAGCGATTAGAAGATCAACAAGCAAGCCTGTACATTCTCCTATGAATCCAACCAGTAACACTCCCGTACAGTCCGGTCTCTTCGTCTGATATGTCGCATATCCAGTCTAGGGGTGGTAAACGTCAGACCCCAGTAACCGATAAGTCGTGTCGATATGAGGTCTATAACAGTTCGAGAAACTACTAATAACACTTACCAGTAAATCTCAGCAACCCTGGCCAGGGATTTCCAGTTATAGCCAATCGAACACAGCGCAACATCAACTCCCAATACTGGGAGAGACGAAACCCCTCCTATCGCTCATTGCCTCCATGTGATTCGGGACTGTACCCAAAAGCCACCGTTTTGCACGTTCTCTTGAACGTGGTAAGGTGTAAATCAAAGCACAGTGGGAATCACACAAGACTCTATGACAATCTCGGGTCTACAGACTAACCTGTACCAGTGTCACAAGAGAATTGCCATCTGACGTGAGGTATAATACCATCTGGGAGTTCTCGGCGAGTCCGTCCAGCGTACCCAGTCTCCACTGAGCACCCGTATACTGTCTCTGATGTCAAACACCAATGGATATGGGATCATCCATCGCCCATCTACATGGGTCGAGAAGCTATACGCTAGTCTACTCTGGTATATCGATGCCCTGTCTCGATACACCTACGACTAGGAACAATTGAAGGATGTACTTAGCGACTACACTGTCCCCACTAGTATGATCTGCATCATAGTCCTGGTAGTCAAGTACTCATCCTAAGGACTTTATCAATATGTAACATAAAGACAATCAGAGTACATGTTAAGATAAAGAGCAACCAGATAGCATACTATCATGTCGATCAAGAAAGTCCTCCATATATATGTCCAAGTATCCACTAAAATATACATCGTATGTACAGTAATGGCCTCTAGGGCATACATATCACTAACAGACTAGACATGGTTTGTGAAGAAGTTTCAATGAAGTATACTCTTTGAACCATGGAACTTCCTAATTGATGTTCAAAAGCATTGTCTGGATAAGGTGAAAAAGTTGAGTATGGTTGGTATGTGTTTAATTGTTGGCTACTGGCAAGTTCAATGTGTTTTGCAATAGAAATGGGTTTATGATTTGCACATTAGCCTCCAGAGAAGTATCTACATGAAAGGGTGTGAAAGTTTGGTACTGTCGATAAGAGTTAGAAGGTTTTATCTGTAGGGATCCTAGTCACTCTTAAGAGGTCTCGCAAGGCATCAACCATGCCAATTTCAAAAATTACGGTGCCGAGAAACCCTAATACGGATCGTTGGCTAGAAGTTTAGGCGAAAAAGAAACTAGTTTACAACTAAACTAAAAGAACGGAAATACAACCTTTGTAGATCCGTTTCTCCACCTCCATAGCTCCATGATGAAGTCCTCTCCGCTGTCCAAATCGAACCATGACTCTTGCATCGGCTTCATCGGAGAAAAAGCGGGCTAGGTCATCGACGACGATGCCGAAGATGATCTACGTCGAGGCATCACAAGATCAAGCTCCCACTTCACCAAGTCATGAAACTTGTGAAGAAAACACACTCTACTACTTGGCAAGAGGTAGAGGATGAAGAAATAGGAAGTGGGTTCACTTTAGAATTGGATTTCTCACTCTTTTTCACAAGTTGCCATTGATGGAGGCAAGCTTGCTTCAATGTTGAATATGAAGAAGAAGAAGAAAGAATATCATAAGTATTATCCAAAATGAATAATAAAATGAATACTTATCATATCCTAACCTTGGTTAGGTGTAGAGAATAGACCATGGTAAGGTTTAATGGTTTAGGGTTAAGCATGAGACAAAATGGTCATGTAGTCAAAGCTTCATGAAGTTTCAACTACAAACAAAGAAAGCCACCATTTTCCTCATTTATCATTTTCTTTTGCAAAAATAAAAAAAATGGATAAAAAATGAATAAATGAATAAGTTAATGAAAGCAAAAGAAACCCTAACCATTGACCAACCATGGTTTAAACTATACACCAAACAATCATGTATCATCAAACATGATACAATCAAATGCACAAAAGTATATCATATATACAATGTGCACTTCAAGTGAGAAAATCCTTTTTAAGTGAACCTATATTAGTTAATGTAAAGTGATATATCAAATATATAATTATACATTAAATCATTAAATCAACACTTGATTTAACGACCCGGTCATATCGCATATAACCGACTAATATTCAATGTATCGGCTTATCGAATCAATCCTTGATTCGATAACTAGGTTATATCGCATACAACCATTCGATACATTTATCGTGAGAATAGAATATGGTATCACATACACGCATTATTCTCGGTCCCGCACATATCTCATATGTGCTCCTATTTCGTTTCGCTTGAGCCAGGAAACCTCTGTGTAGGACTCTAAAGACTCGTCAATACGCCGGCAGCAGGTGATGATCATATCAAACACCCACAAGCCGCAAGCGGTCTGCTAAACGTAACGGCCACCCGGGTATTGAGCGATCAGAAGATCGACGAGCAAGCCCGCTCACACTCCAGTGAATCCAACCAGTAACACTTACCGTATAGTCCGGTCTCGTCGTCTGATATGTCGCATATCTCGCCTAGGGGTGGTAAACGTCAGACCCCAATAGCTCGATAAGTCGTGTCGATATGAGGTCTATAACAATTCGAGAAACTACAGGTAACACTTACCAGTAAATCTCTGCAACCCTGGCCAGGGATTTCCGGTTATAGCCAATCGAACACAGCGCAACATCAACCCCCTATACCGGGAGAGACGAATCCCCTCCTATCGCTCATTGCCTCCATGTGACTCGGGACTGTACCCAAAAACCACCGTTTTGCACGCCCTCTTGGACGTGGTAAGATGGAAATCAAAGCACAGTGGGAACCACACAAGACTCTATGACGATCTCGGGTCAACAGACTACTCTGTACCAGTGTCACCAGAGAACTGCCATCTGACGTAAGGTATAATACCATCTGGGAGTTCTCGGCGAGTCCGTCCAGTGTACCCAGTCTCCACTGAGCATCCGTATATCATCTCTGATGTCAAACACCAATGGATATGGGATCATCCATCGCCCATCTGTATGGGTCGAGAAGGTATACGCTAGTCTACTCTGGTATATCGATGCCCTGTCTCGATATACCCACGACTAGGGACCTTGAAGGATGTACTTATGGACTACCATGTCCCCACTAGTATGATCCGCATCATAGTCCAGGTAGTCAAGTACACATCCTAAGGGCTTTACCAACATGTAACAGAGAGACAATCAGTGTACACGTTAAGGTAAAGATCAACCAGATAGTATACTATCATGTCGAGCAAGAAGTCCTCCCTATATATGTCCAAGCATCCACTACAATATACATCCTATGTATAGTAATGGCCACTAGGGCATACATATAACTAACATTATCTAAATTTCATAAATAGGATTAGGATCAACGTTGTGATATAAAGAATATTGAGATTGGTTGGTTACTTGGCGACTGGCTTTTGCAATTTTCTTAGAAATGGTCATCGGTGTAAAAGTTGCCTTATTTGCTTCAAATGGAGTATCAACATTTTCATATGGAAATGATTGTAATTGTTGTCCTAACGGTTTCGGAGCAGTGAAAGGTATGAAACTTTGGCTACGAGCCTTCGCAATATGCTCAGCAATGGACATAGGTTTAGAAGTTTCCTTACTAGCCTTAAAAGGATTATCAACATAAGAAGGTGTTGAATTTTGACACGGTTGATAGTGTTGGATATGTATAGTGTTGGATATGTTTGCCCTAGAGGCCATTATTGTATATGTATACATGTGGATGCTTGGACATATATATGTACAGGACAGTCTTACTCGATATGATAGTATACTATCTGATTTGTTTTTATCTTAACATGTGCATATAATTTACTTGCTATTACATATCATTCATACATGTTGATAAAGCCCATAGGATCATTGCTAGACTATCTGCGTTGTGATGGCGATCATACTTGTGGGAGCTGGGTAATCGGTACGCACATCCTTAAATGGTCCCTAGTCGTGGGAGTATCGAAACTGGGCATCGATATTCCGGAGTAGACTAGTGTATACGTTTCTAGACCCTGACAAGGGGCGAGGGTATGGTCCCGCAACCATTGGTATTTTGCACCTAAGATCGTATACAGGTGCTCACTGGGTGTGAGTACACCGGATGGACTCGCCGAGAACTTCCAGATGGTACTTTACTTATCATCGGGTGGAAGTTCTCAGGTGACATGAGTGCATGTTAGTCTTTAAACCTGAGATCGTCATTTGTCTCGTGTGAGTTCCCACTGTGCTTTGATCACTACCCTACCATGGCACTACTGAGTCATGCAAATGGGTTTTGGTTGGGTACATTCCCGAGTCAAATGGAGACAGTGAGCGATTGTCGGGGATTCGTCTCTCCTGGTATTGAGAGTCGATATCGCACTGTGTTCAATTGGTCAAGACCCTAAGACCTTGGCCAAGGCAGTTGGGATTTACTGATAGGCTAATCAGTAGTTTCCCGGATTGGTCCTGAGCCGCATCAGCACGAATTATCGGGTTATTAGGGTATGACATTTACCACCTCCTAGACCCGGTATGCGATACTCTCAAACGAAGAGACCGGACTGTACAGAGATTGTCACAGATAGGCTCAGTAGGGATCCGGATGAGTTTTCTCGTCGGCCTTCCTTTTCGACAGATACCTGGGTAGCCGTTACATACGGTAGTGTCGCTGACGTGCTTTTGGTTATGGATTTATCCAGTAACTCACTGTTGGCGTACTGTTGAGTGTTTAGAGTCCCACATAGAAGCTTTCCCTGGTTCAGGCGAAATGATGTAGTAGCCGTATTAGATACGTACAGGGTTCCGATCGATTGATGTACTTTGTACCCGGACTTTTGATCAGACAGTTGGTAATACTAGTGGGCTCGGGTTTGAGCCGGATTATTAAATCAGGTATTGCTTTGATAATTTACATATATGTATTTCGATATGTATATTCTAATATTCCGTTCTTTGTATTATTCTATCTCTTTGGGCATTCGTGTTTTTATCCGAATGCAGATATGTATATATACTAGACTGTAATCCATATTTTATTATGGATAACCTTCTAGAAGTTGGACACCCTATCATGGATTTTTCTATTTATTGATAAATGGAAATGAGGTGGAAATTGATGGAGAAGGGATATGGTGAGAGCCATGGCTTCAATAGTTGACAAATGAATTCTTTATTCATTTGTGGCAACTATTGAAGTATAGCTACACTTGTTTATTGATAGAAATTCATATACCATTGTGATTGAATTTCTCTTACATGCTTACTCATTTTCATTCTTGCTCTCACCATTTGCTTCACCCTCATCTCCTTCTCTGGAGCTCCTCCACCTTCTTCATCATCCCCTTCTCTACACTCTTATGTGTTGAGAAACAAGAGAAGAGGTTAGATAGAGATAGTAGAACACAAAGAACTCCACACTACATCCTAGACAACTTAGATTAGCAACCCGCGTTCTCTAGTTGCTCCTATTGATACTTAGTTAGGAGCTAGAGCAATGGATCACATCCCTCGGGTGGATCATCTACGTCAAAGGAGGACCAGAGAACAAGCTCGATCCTGGAGAACCAATGGAGCGGGAAAAGAAGATCAAGCATGTTCAAGATGGCCACTAGGAGCACATGATGAAGAAAGAAGACCGAAGGACACAGATCATTTGGTGAGGCTTTCTTATCATAGTAGATAGCACTCCTAGTTTAGCTAGTTAGGTTTATGGAAAGATCCATTTTAATTGGGTTATTCTAGCGCCGTTTTTAAACTCGTAGAAATTTTTTTTGTTCCGCTAACCGCCGCGTTTGATGGCTTGGGCGCTAGGGTAACCCAATATGGTATCAGAGCCACCCCATAAATCTATACTAGCTTGTTCTAACGTGTTTGAAATATCGATCGACCGAAATTTTTGAAATCGCAATTCCAAAAATCATACTTTCTGTCGATTTTTTTAAGTGGTCTAAAAATCATTTTCAGTATACCAAAAATTCGTGCAGGGTATTTAAGAAACAAAGAAGAAATTTGGGCATAAGATCCCTTAATTCCGCCGTGAAACCACCACGAAATGTATTCATTTGCCACGGTTCCGTGGTGGGAATTAGGCCACTGTGCTCAAAAATTCTTTTAGGGTTCTATAGTATGGAATTGAGATTTCTGGAATGTATATTTTTGGCCCAGATTTGTTTGAGTACTGGATTAGCACCTGGGACCTATTCAGAAAAGTTTAGTCAATCGAAATTTTTAGATACGTGTGATTATCTGTACTTAGTTTAGTATCTGCAACCGTGAATGTCATTTATACGGTATATCCCCTCTATCTGCTATATGTTCTTTTAGACGGGTTTGCGAACATGACATTCACGTTGATATTCTGTGATTGTGCCGATATTATGGTTGGATTGTCGTGGTGGATAGCTAGTGGTGCAATGGTTTAATACAGTTTATATTTATTTGTACACTTGTTATTGCGGGGCGAGCGTCCGACATGTGAACAGTCGTTTCCGCCGTATTGTATATTATTTTATTGGGGTACGTGTCACGCCCCGCTTCCCAGAGTGCGCTAAGATCGACACGTGACAGAGCCAACCATGCTACCTGTGACTAGAAAACATCCATCCACAGTCACATTACGGCTGTCCATAAGATATCAAGAACAGTAAAATAAAATAAACTATCAAGTACATATCCATATACCAGAATAAACGAGTCAAGAAATAATATGCGGAAGAAATAAATCCAATCAACAAAAACAATCTGGAAAATACGTCCTAAATATGGGCTCACATCAAGAAATGAAAATGCTGAAAGAAAGCTAAACTAAAATACTAACAGGATCCTCACTGCTCGGCCTGTCGGCTGAAGTACTCCTGGTCAATCTGCGAGAGAGGTAGAGGATCTGGGCCATGCAAAACCCAGACGTCAGTGCGTCATAATATCAAACAATAAAATATAATCAGGAGGTAACAAAATATGCAGGCATGAGTATGAACAGTAATAAAAGTATGAACAGTAACACGAATAAGGAACAGTGAAGTGTATATGTGTAGGTGAAGTGCAGTGAGTAATCTAAACTATACTACTGGGTTATCTAGTCTAAATTCTTCGAAATCAATTAATATAATCCTCATCGTAACCCATCAGTCTATGCCCCGTTCATGCCCCACGGGACCACGGTAACAGGATTATTCCATAACGGCCGGAAAAACGGCAAACAATATATTCCGTAACGCCCGGAAAAATGGCAAACAATATATTCCGTAACGCCCGGAAAAACGGTAAACAATATAATATCCCTTTGAGTTATGTTCGGTTACATTCTTGATTTCCCCTTAGCCCCAAGGTTATGTGTTCAAGTCAGGTATTGCCAATTAATATCTAATGCCAACACAGGATCAAGCAAGTACAGGTTTTGTCTATACAGACAACAATAACGTCATCAGGACAACATGTCAGGATTGTTGGCATTAGAAATAGGATCAGGTAATATGTCAAGTAGTGGTGTATCAGGTCATGTCAAGTAGTGCACAGTGTATCGAAAGGGTGCCCAATAGTAAAATGTAGCAATTATTGAACCACAGTAAAGGTACAGATGTACGGTAAAAGCATGGATGCACAAATATCTATCAGGGGTTACATCATGACTATGTAGGATGCACATTATCAAGCATGGGGTACTAATGTAACAATAATATGAGTTAATGTAATATGGCATGCAACTAGGTATGCAGAATTAATGGTATGGATACACAGTAAAACATGGATGCTCAATTAACTACTAGGGATTATAACTACAGTTCCACGGCTATGTAGGATGCACATTATCAAGCATGGGGTGTTAGTATAACAGCAATATGAAATAATGTGACATGTCATGCAACTAGATATATAATTAATGGTATGGATGCAAAAATATCGATCAGGGGTTACATTTACAGCTCCAAGACTAAGTGGGATGCACATTATTAAGCATGGGGTGTTACTATAACAAAACATGAATTAATATGATCTGTAGATGCAGCTACATATATAATAGATGATATGGATGCATATGGGTATCCGAAAACAGTAAAACTTTAATATGGATGTATAATGCAATCAACATATAATATTTGTATTCATATGGATGCAAGATAAGTATTATATCATGTAGCAAGATAAACTTGCCTGCAAATAAATATGTAATAAATGATACGGATACTAACGACTATCCGAAAACAGTAAAATGGTAACATGGGATGCATAACTAAACAATATGTAATATTATTATTCACATGAATACAAAATATAGTAGTATAGCATGTAGCAAGATAAAGTTGCCTCGATTGTATCACACGACGGGTACGTACGGCACGTCCGACGTCGGGTAAACGCCGCAACGCACACACGGCATGCGTGACGGGTCCAGACAAGGAAAAAGGATAACCATGCAGGTAGGGGACGTTCACCGGATTACTTAGATCGTCGGCGACAAGCACGGTTGCTGCGATGATCGGAAAACACGGATTAAGAAAAGAGATGAAATGAAAGAAGAAGGAGAAGGAAGAAGAGAGTCGGTGCTCACTGGGGTTTGGTGTTCTGGGGTCAGAGGTGAGGCGAGGGAGTCGTCGACGGAGAGGTGCAGGCAAAGCTTTGGCGATGAGGGTATGTGCAGAGATGGGTGCTCGGGTTTGGGGTTCTTGGTGTTGGGGTGTGCAGGGGAGAGAGAGGTGATGGTGGTTATGAAGAGAAGGCCAAAGAGTTGGTCGGCGTTATGGGCTACGGCGAGGGATCGCCGGCGAGGAGGGTGCAGCGAGGATGGGTTCTTGAGTTAGGGTTCGTCGGGGTTGAGTGTTCTGTGAAGGGTTTTGATGGTTGTGCAAGGGAGAGGAAGAAGGTCGAGGAGAGAAAGAGAGGTTGATAACTTTGAGGGCGTCGGGGTTAAGGCGGGGGTGAAGGCGGCTAGGGTTAAGGTTAGGGTTCTCTGGGATCTCGTCGCGGGGTTTTAAAGAAACGAAAAAGAAAGAAAAGAGGGAGGTGATGATAGTGGAGGAAGGATGTGACGGGATTCGAGAAGGGAACAGTGTATGCGAGAGCAGAGAGAGGGGGCGAGAGAGAGAGAGAGAGAGAGAGAGAGAAAGTCTGTTAGTAAATTTTAAAAAAATCTATTTATTTACAAATAAAATTTAAATGGTTATAAATATTTAAAATATAATATTAGTTAAAAATTTGATATTTTGGCTAATACAAAAATAGTCCAAAACATGCCCGGGTCGGGTCTAAAATTACGGTTTGAAAATATGGATAATATACGTAGTGACCAAAACTAAAATAGGATATCCGGGTAACGAAAATGTATACCCCCAAAAACGGATGCACGCACGTGCACGTAGCCATCCAAACTGGTCCGTTTCACTGAACGGGATGAAAACAATATGCACGGATGCTACCACAGGGTTAGGGGTATCATGCAGGCATACTAGATATTTTTAAAATATTTTATTTGAATTTAAATGTTATATAAAAAAAGGCAGATGCCAGATATATTGCAAGTATGCAGTACATAAAAAATGAAAGTGCACGGATCCACGTAACAAGCCGGGATAAATTATAAAGAGGAATCAAGATGGTTTCCAGCAAGTGGGTCGGGTCGGATGCAAATACAGATGCCCAACACACTATTCTCACCCAAAACATCATAAATCAAGAAAAGCCACAAATAAAGAGATACTCAAAATAGAACTGGTATAAATGAACTAGAGTGTTACATTATACCCAACTACAAAAAGAATTTCGTCCTCGAAATTCCCAGAACAAGAAAAGATAAACAAACATGAATCTACAAGAAGAGATCTGGAAACTTCTGTCGAATCTCGTCTTCACGTTCCCAAGTTGATTCTCCATGCGAGCGATTTCCCTAAGAAACAAGTACGAGAGGGATAACCTTGTTCTTGAGGATCTTTTTTCTTCGATCAACAATCGACATCGGTCGTTCCTCAAAGGTCAAATCCTCCCTTACAGTCAGCTCCGAATGATCCAGCACGTGTGTTTCATCTCAAACATACTTACGGAGTTGAGATACATGAAACACGTCATGAACATTCGCCAAAGGTGGTGGTAAACCCAATCGATAAGCCACTTCTCCAACACGCTCCATAATCTCGAAAGGCCCCACGAATCGAGGACTAAGCTTGCCTCTACTCCCAAAACGAATCACTCCTCTAGTCGGTGATATCTTCAAGAATACCAAATCACCAACAGCGAACTCTAGAGGTCTTTTTTATGTATCGGCCCAACTCTTCTGCCGATCTTATGCTGCCTTCATGTGATTGCAGATAGTATTAACTTTCTCCACTGTTTGCACGATCAAATCCGGTCCCAACAATTTTCGTTATCCAACATCATCCCAACAATGGGTGAGCGACACTTGCGACCATACAATCCTTTGAATGGAGCTATCTGAATAGTCGCCTGAAAGCTGTTGTTGTAAGAAAACTCCACCAAGTGTAGATGATCTTCCCATGAACCCTTGAAGTCTAACATTCAAGCTCTTAAAATGTCTTCAAGAGTTTGGATCGTTCTCTCCGACTGGCCATCTGTCTGAGAATGATAAGCGGTGCTAAACTTCAATCGTGTCCCCAAACTTTCCTGTAAGCTCCTCCAGAAGTGCGATAAGAATCGGGTATCACGATCGGAAACGATGCTCACAGGTACTCCATGCAATCTCACAATCTTCTGCATGTACCGTTCTGCTAACGCTTCTGTTGACTGACCAACTCGAAACGGTATGAAATGAGCTGCCTTGGTCAATCGATCAACAATCACCCAAACTGCATTTTTGGCCTTTGGACTCCGCGGTAAAGCTGTCACGAAATCCATGGTTATATATTCCCACTTCTATTGAGGAATCGAAAGTGGTTGTAATAAACCAGCTACCCTTTGATGTTCAGCCTTAACTTGCTGACACACTAAACACTTCGCTACAAAGCGGGCAAACTCCCTTTTCATACCTTCCCACCAGAAATGCTGTCTTAGATCACGGTACATCTTCGTGCCTCCTAGATGTATGGAATATGCGGAACTGTGCGCCTCTTTCATCACTTCTTCACGAATGTCTCCTTTCGGCACACACAAACGGCTACTATATCGCAACGAACCATCTTCATGAATCAACAAGTCCGTTCGAAGTCTCGCTTCAATCTGTTCTCGAAACTTCTGCAACCTTGGGTCCTGTGACTGTGCTGCTTTAATACTCTCGATCAACGATGATTGTACTTGCAGCTGCATCAACTGTCCCGAAGAATGCGGTAGCACAATCTCTATCTCGAATCTCCGAAAATCTTCGATAAGCTCCTTCTATGCAGTCAACATCCGAATTGCTGGCAACCGACTAAGTGCATCTGGCACTACATTAACTTTTCCCAGATGATACTTGAGATCAAGATCATAATCAGCCATCAGCTCCAACGATCTACGCTGCCTCATATTAAGCTCTTTCTGTATGAACACGTACTTCAGGCTTTTGTGATCGGTGAATACTTCGACCCTTTCGCCCAATAAGTAGTGTCTCCAAATCTTCAAAGCGAAAATCACTGCTGCAAGCTCCAAATCATGAGTTAGATAATTCTTCTCATGGGTCTTCAACTGTCTCGATGCGTAGGCTATAACCTTCCCATGCTGCATCAAAACACACCCTAAATCTTTCCCATACGCGTCGCTGTGAATCACCAATCCTCCAGAACCGTCTGGTACGGTCAAAATAGGAGCGGTTGCCAATCTTTGCTTCAACGCCTCAAAAGCTGACACACAACTATCCGTCCATACGAACGGTACCTCCTTACGCGTAAGCTTGGTCAAAGGCTCAGCTAAGCGAGCAAAATTCTCCATGAATCTTCTGTAGTATCCTGCAAGTCCAAGGAAGCTTCTGATCTCTGATACGTTCCTCGGAATCGGCCAATCCTGAACTGCTGCAATCTTCTCGGGATCAACAACGATTCCATCTCCGGATACGACGTGCCCCAAAAAATTCACTTCTTTAAGCTAAAAATCGCACTTTCTCATCTTTGCATACAATCTTTCATGCATCAATGTCTGCAGTGCGATCCTCAAGTGTTCTGCATGCTCTTCTAGGCTCCTCGAGTAGACCAGAATATCATCTATGAACACCACTATAAACTGGTCCAATAACGGTGAAAAGATTCGGTTCATCAAGTCCATAAATATCGCCGGTGCATTCGTGGCTCCGAATGGCATCACTAACTACTCGTAATGTCCATATCGAGTTCGGAACGCAGTCTTGTAAATATCCTCTGATTTAACTCGAACCTGATGATATCCGGACCGCAAATCCAGCTTCGAGAATACCCTCGCGCCACTGAGTTTCTCGAACAATTCTCCAATGTGAGGGATCGGGTACTTTTTCTTAATAGTCACTCGGTTTAATTCTCGATAATCGATGCACATCCTCCGCGTGCCATCTTTCTTCTTAACTAGAAGAACTAGAGCTCCCCAAGGTGAATTACTGCTGTGAATCCAACCCTTCTCTAGCAACTCGGTAACCTGCTTCTTTTCTTCTTCCAATTCCACTGGTGCCATCGGATAATACGTCTTTAAGATTGGCGCTGCACCAGGAACAAGATCAATCGCGAACTCCACATCTCGCTTTGGCGGTAAACCCAAGATGTCCTCGAACACGTTCATGAACTCTCGAACTACAGCTGGCTCTTCCTCCTTATCAACTTCCATCGACGAAAGAACATTGTTTGTCAGCCTAGCCCTAAACTCGACTGGCCCGACAGAACTGCTTCCTCCAGCAAAAACAATCTCCGGATGTCCGGGAATTTAGAAAATCACTTTCTTTACCCTATAATCAATGTGAGCGTGGAAAGTGCTGAGAAAATCCATTCCCGAGACAACATCAAAACTGCCGGTATCGATCACCAAGAAATCTGCAAATAACTCTCGTCCGCAGATAACAACAGAACAATCCTTACACTCACTACTAGATATGATCTTCCCATTCCCAGTGTGTATGTCCCAACAACAAGACAGGGTCGTGCAAGAAATCGAGTGTGCAGCAATAAACTTAGACGACATAAAACAATGGGATGCACCAGAATCGAATAATTCTAATGCGGGAAAATCAAGAACAAGTAGGATACCTGAAACGACTTCACCTGAAGCCAAACACTGAAGAAGATAAGCACGATAAACGGGATTCAAGGTTGCGATAAAACATGAACTGGTAAGCAACAACACCGAGAGAAGCAAGGTAATATGACGACCATAAATCAATGAAATGAATCAAGACTAAGACTCTAAGTTACTTAAATAGAGTACTGCATTGTAACCATGCTGTGGTTCATAGTTACAATCACATAACTCCGTTAAAGTCGCCCAAATCCTAGTATCAGAATAGAAAGAAACAATAAGGAACCTAAAGGTTTTCAAGCAGGGATGCAAAGTTGTTTGCATATCGTCAAGACACAAGAGTCAAGAGAAGGATATGATTCAAGAATTACGATAACAATGTGGCAGGACATGTTCATAATTACGGGTTTTCTGATTCGTGTATTGGATCCAATAAGCAAGGGTCGTCGTCCAGAAACGACGCGCTACATCGGACCCCAGGTGTAGTGACAAATAAGTAAGGGTCGTCATCCAGAAACGGCGCGCTACATCGGATCCCGGGTGTAGTGACAAATAAGCAAGGGTTTCATAGGATCCGTCTAGCTTCCTGGAACATAGGTTCCCTTACGGGTAGGCTAATAGAATTAGTGGATGTGATGATTAGGAGGAGAGTTGGTATTATGTGTTTGCATGAAACTAAGTGGGTAGGTGAAAAAAGTAGAGTCATAGAGCCTTGGGGTTATAAGCTTTGGTATACGGGTAGAGATAAAAATCGTAATGGGGTAGGCATAATCATAGATGGACGGTTGCTTGAGGATGTAGTTGAGATTAAGAGAAAGGATGATAGAATTTTACTGATTAAGCTTATTCTAGGTGGAGAGATCCTTAATGTTATTAGTGCTTATGCACCACAGATAGGTCTTGATGACGCCAGTAAGCATCTATTCTGGGAGGATTTAGACGAGATGGTGCAAAGTATACCTAGTGGAGAGAAGTTATTTATTGGTGGTGATCTTAATGGACATGTAGGTACTAGTCGTAGTGGGTTTGATACTATCCATGGAGGTTTTGGTTTTGGACAAAGGAATGAAGTAGGTGACTCGATTCTAGATTTTGCCTTATCTTATGACTTGATCTTAGCAAACACCTGGTTTGGGAAAAGGGAGTCCCACCTTATCACTTTTAGGAGCGGATCAAGTGCTAGTCTAATAGACTTTTTTCTGACGAGAAGAATAGATAGAGCTTGTTGTATCGACTGTAAGGTAGTGCCAGGTGAAAGTGTAACCACTTAACATAGACTTTTAGTTTTAGATTTTCGATTTAGAAAAAGACCTAGGAAGATTAGATGTAAGGTAGAGCCTAGAATTAAATGGTGGCGATTGAAAGAAGGTAACCAAAAGGCTTTTATAGATCATTTAGTCCAAGAAGCGGATTGGCAGTCGGAAGATGATTCAGACAAAACATGGAACAAAATGGCTAGTTGTATCAAGAAGGTAGCTAGAGATCTACTTGGTGAGTCGAGAGGTGGTGCTCCACCATCTAAAGACACATCATGGTGGAATGAAGAAGTAAAGGCTGCTATTAAAATTAAAAGGGATTCTTATAAAGATTTGAAGAAAAGTAAAGATGTGGAGAGATTTGAGAAGTATAAAATGGCTAAAAAATAAGTTAAGAAAGCTGTTCGGGAAGCTAAATCTAAGGTCTACAAGAAAGTGTACGAGAAATTAGACACTAAAGAGGCTGAAAATGATATATACCGGATTGCTCGAATGCGGGAAAGGAAGACTAGAGACTTATGTGCAGTGAAATGTGTCAAAAATGAAAATCAAAAGGTTTTAGTTCGAGATGAGGATATCAAGGAAAGATAGAGAGATTATTTTGACAAATTGTTCAATGAGAGCTTTACTAAGAATTTGGATGGACTTGCCATTCAATCTCAAGATATAAATCGTGATTTCATACGTAAAATAAGACTACCTGAGATTAAAGAAGTTTTGGACAGAATGAGTTTAAGAAAAGCGGTTGGTCCTGACGGGATTCCTATCGAGATTTGGAGATGCTTAGGAGAAATAGGCGTTAAATGGCTGACAGATCTGTTTAATAAGATTTGGCAGATAAAAAAGATGCTAAATGAATGTAGGAAAAGTATCCTTGTAGCTATCTACAGGAACAAGGGTGACATTCAAAGTTGCTCAAACTACCGTGGAATAAAACTTATGTGTCACACCATGAAACTTTGGGAGAGAGTGATTGAATACAGGCTAAGAAAGGATATTAAGATAACAGAGAACCAGTTTGGGTTCATGCCTGGACGATCGACGACAGAGGCTATTCATTTGCTTCGTCAACTTGTCGAGCGTTCTCGAGAGAGGAGAAGAGATTTGCATATGATATTTATTGATTTAGAAAAAGCATACGATAAGATACCTAGAGATGTATTATAGGGGACAATGATGAAGAAGGGGGTCCCCGTCAAGTATATTGACATAATCAAGGATATATACGATGGAGTAGTGGCAAATGTCAGAATTTGCGGCGGCTTAACGAGTGATTTTCCGATTACAATTGGTTTACATCAAGGATCTGCATTAAGTCCATTCCTGTTTACCATTGTGATGGATGAGCTTACTAGAACTATCCAAGATGATGTACTTTGGTGTATGCTATTCGCTGATGATATTATTCTAGTAAATGAGACGAAAGTAGGGGTTAATTCCAAATTGGAATTATGGAGGCAAGCATTAGAATCTCGGGGATTCAGATTGAGCAGGTCCAAGACAGCATATATGCATTGCAAATTTAGTAACCAGAGAAGTCAAAACCTTATTGGTATAACATTGGAAGGGCAAGAGATATCACCGACCGACCAGTTTAGATATTTAGGTTCCATCATCCAAAAGAATGGGGAGATCGATAGTGATGTTAATCAAAGGATCCAAGCTGGTTGGTTGAAATGGAGGAGTGCAACAGGGATTTTGTGTGATCGTAGCTTTCCGTTAAAATTGAAAGGGAAGTTTTATCGGAGCGCTATTCGGCCTGCCTTATTATATGGTACAGAATGCTGGGCTCCTAAGAAGCATCATACACAGAAGATGCACATAGCAGAGATGCGCATGCTTCGTTGGATGTGCGGTAACACTAGAAAAGATAAGGTGCGAAATGAGAATATTCGTGCAAAAGTTAGTGTAGCACCCGTGGAGGAGAAGATGCGGGAAAACCGGCTAAGATGGTTTGGTCATGTGGGACGCAGACCTATGGAAGCACAGGTTCGATGAATAGATACTCTCGATATGGGCAATGGCAAAAGGGCAAAAGGAAGACCAAAGAAAACATGGATGGAGGTGATACGAAACGATATGGTTGCCAAAGGACTCAATGAAAGTAAATTATTCGATAGGAGTGAGTGGAGGCGGAGGATTCATGTGCTGGACCCGGCGTGATTCTTATGTTGGTTCATGTAGCCCACCCCCACATGCTTGGGATAAAAGGCTCAGTTGTTGTTGTTGTTAGATCCAATACCCAACTACAAAAGGATCAAACCCGATTAACCTAAATCCTATGGCTCTAATACCAAACAAACCCTGTCACGCCCCGCTTCCCAGAGTGCGCTAAGATCGGCACGTGACAGAGCCAACCATGCTATCTGTGGCTAAGAAACATCCCTCCACAGTCATATTACGGCTATCCATAAGATATCAAGAACAGTAAAATAAAATAAACTATCTAGTACATGTCCATATACCAGAATAAACGAGTCAAGAAAAAATATGCGGAAGCAATAAATCCAATAAAAAACAATCTGGAAAGTACGTCCCAAATATGGGCTCACATTAGGAAATGAAAATGCAGAAAGAAAGCTAAACTAAAATACTAACAGGATCCTCACTGCTCGGCCTGTCGGCTGAAGTACACCTGATCAGTCTACGAGAGAGGTAGAGGATCTGGGCCATGCAAAACCCAGACGTCAGTGCGTCATAATATCAAACAATAAAATATAATCAGGAGGTAACAAGATATACAGGCATGAATATGAACAGTAATAAAAGTATAACAGTAACACGAATAAGAAACAGTGGAGTGTATACGTGCAGGTGAAGTGCAGTGAGTAATCTAAACTATACTACTGGGTTATCTAGTTTAAAGTCTTCGAAATCAATTAATGTAATCCTCATCGTAACCCATCAGTCTATGCCCCGTTCATGCCCCACGGGACCACGGTAACAGGATTATTCCGTAACGGCCGGAAAAACAGTAAACAATATATTTCGTAACGCCCGGAAAAACGGCAAATAATATATTCCGTAACGCCCAGAAAAACGGCAAACAATATAATAGCCCTTTGAGTTACGTTCGGTTACATTCTTGATTTCCCCTTACCCCCAAGGTTATGTGTTCAAGTCAAGTATTGCTAATTGATATCTAATGCCAACACAGCATCAAGCAAGTACAGGTTTTGTCTATACAGACAACAATAACGTCCATCAGGACAACATGTCAGGATTGTCGGCATTAGAAACAGGATCAGGTAATATGTCATGTAGTGGTGTATCAGGTCATGTCAAGTAGTGCACAGTGTATCAAAAGAGTGCCCAACAGTAAAATGTAGCAAGTATTGAATTAGGGTAAAGGTACAAATGTACGGTAAAAGTATGGATACACAAATATCTATCAGGGGTTGCATCATGACTATGTAGGATGCACATTATCAAGCATAGGGTACTAATGTAACAATAATATGAGTTAATGTAATATGGCATGCAACTAGGTATGCAGAATTAATGGTATGGATACACACAAAAACATGGATGCTCAATTAACTATCAGGGGTTATAACTACAGTTCCACGGCTATGTAGGATGCACATTATCAAGCATGGGGTGTTAGTATAACAATAATATGAAATAATGTGACATGGCATGCAACTGGATATATAATTAATGGTATGGATGCACAAATATCGATCAGGGGTTACATTTACAACTCCAAGACTAAGTGGGACGCATATTATTAAGCATGGGGTGTTACTATAACAAAACATGAATTAATATGATCTGTAAATGCAGCTACATATATAATAGATGATATGGATGCATACGGGTATCCGAAAACAGTAAAACTTTAATATGGATGTATAATGCAATCAACATATAATATTTGTATTCATATGGATGCAAGATAAGTATTATAGCATGTAGCAAGATAAACTTGCCTACAAATAAATATGTAATAAATGATACGGATATGAACGGCTATCCGAAAACAATAAAATAGTAACATGGGTTGCATAACTAAACAATATGTAATATTATTATTCACATGAATACAAAATTCAGTAGTATAGCATGTAGCAAGATAAACTTGCCTCGATTGGATCACATGAAGGGTACGTACGGCACGTCCGACATCGGGTAAACGTCGCAACGCACACACGGCACACGGGACGGGTCCAGGCAAGGCAAAAGGATAACCACGCAGGTAGGGGACGTTCACTGGATTACTTGGATCGTCGGTGACGAGCACGGTTGCTGCAATGATCGAAAAACACGGATCAAGAAAAGAGAAGAAATGAAAGAAGAAGTAGAAGGAAGAAGAGAGTCGGTGCTTACTGGGGTTTGGTGTTCTAGGGTCAGAGGTGAGGCGAGGGAGTCGTCGACAACGGTGATCTATCGACGGCAAGGTGCAGGCGAGTCTTTGGTGATGAGGGTGTGTGCAGGAATGGGTGCTCGGGTTTGGGGTTCTTGGTGTTGGGGTGTGCGGGGGAGAAAGAGGTGATGTTGGTTATGAAGAGAAGGCCGACGAGGTGATCGGTGTTGTGAGCTACGGCGAGGGATCGCCGGCGAGGAGGGTGCAGCGAAGATGGGTTCTTGAGTTTGGGTTCGTCGGGGTTGAGTGTTCTGTGAAGGGTTTTGATGGTTGTGCAGGGGAGAGGAAGAAAGTCGAGGAGAGGAGGAGAGGTTGATGACGATGAGAGCATCGGGGTTGAGGCGAGGGTGAAGGCGGCTATGGTTAAGGTTAGGGTTCTCTGGGATCTCGTCGCGGGGTTTTAAAGAAACAAAGAAGAAAGAAAAGCGGGAGGTGACGATAGTGGAGGAAGGAGGTGACGGGATTCGAGAAGGGAACAGTGTATGCGAGAGGAGAGAGAGAAGGAGTGAGAGAGAGAAAGAGAAAGAGAGAGAGAGAGAAAGTTTGTTAGTAAATTTTAAAAAAATCTATTTAGTTATAAATAAAATTTAAATGGTTATAAATATTTAAAATATAATATTAGTTAAAAATTTGATATTTTGGCTAATACAAAAATAGTCCAAAACACGCCCGGGTCGGGTCTAAAATTACGGTTTAAAAATATGGATAATATACGTAGTGACCAAAGCTATAATAGGATATCTGGGTATCGAAAATGTATACCTCCAAAAACGGATGCATGCACGTGCACGTAGCCATCCAAAAAGGTCCTTTTCACTGAACGGGACGAGAACAAGATGCGCGGATACTACCACAGGATTAGGAGTATCATGCAGGCCATGCTAGATATTTTTAAAATATTTTATTTGACTTTAAATGTTATATAAAAAATGCAGATGCCAGATATAATGCAAGTATGCAGTACATAAAAAAAATGAAAATGCATGGATCCACGTAACAAGCCGAGATAAATCATAAACAGGAATCAAGACGGTTTCCAGCAAGCGGGTCGGGTCGGATGCAAATACAGATGTCAAATACACTATTCGCACCCAAAACACCATAAATCAAGGAAAGCCACAAATAAAGAAATACTCAAAATAGAACTGGTATAAATGAACTAGGGTGTTACAGTACGACTGGGTTGAGGTCGATATCACTTTTGTATATATTTTCATTTTCTGTACTAGGCTTACCCCGCGGTGGAGTACTCGAATAGCCAGGTTCTAGAGAGCAACAAGTCCGCATCTCATGGCGTTGAGACGAAGGGGGCTTCAATCTAGAATTAGCGGGCTATTCACCGCACTCATAGGGGTATAGGATGACCCACGGAGGGGTACTCAAGTTGACAGATCCCGTCAAGTGCTGGATGGCCCATTCACTTTGTTGATTAGGGTTGCCTCACTTCTAGGATTGGAGGGTAACTTTCCGCGCTCGTAGGGATCCAGTTTTCCTTTGCACGGGCTATCCACACGACCGGGAACGTCAGGTCTCATTTGCGGCTCAAATGAAACCCGTGGCCCCATGATTATCCACCGTTCTATGTTGCTTGCTGAGATTCTGTGATGTTGCTTATTATCATGCCTGGAACGAATGTTATATATATATTAGTGTATATATATATATATATATTAGTATATATATATATATATATATATATATATTAGTAGACATTGTATATGTTTTGCACCCGCACTAGTCTAGCCCCCGCGCTATCTTTAGTTAAGTAACCTAACGGGTGATGACGGGGCCCAGTGGCGAATGCAGATGGTATATATGTACATTTTATTTTTGTTCTTTTGTGGTGCGATAGGCTTTAACTGATGGAACCGCATTAATTTTGATTAATACAAGAAAATAAACCTAAAAGATGTTGTTGGAATAAATTTCGAAAAACTGTAGTTATATTCTTTTACTTTGCATAGTGGTATTCGATTGTGAATATCCAGCACCTCATTCCAGGAGGCAAGAGCCGAGATCCCTTCACGGGGAGTGACCTCTTGAGCAAAAGTCTATACTGTAGATTACTCGATTTTTTCAAAAATCACAAGTTTTTAGAAGCGGGGCCTAAACCACTTCTTTTCAAAACTGCTCAGGTTCCTTCAACAATATCAAGTTCATTACGTTAAAGGGTTTTTCGCCGAAAACTCAGCCGTACCCCACCATCATTTCGGATTGGTTTTGCTTAGTATTCGTGTTGCGCATTTCAATCTTTAGTCAAGGCATAATGTTCGGTAGCTATGCAATACTTTTCCGTTGCATGTTAATGCGATTGGTTAGGACAGTCGTGCGATCATTTTGATCTTTATTCAAGGCTCGTACGGGTGGGTCTAATGCAATCAAGATAATGACGGGTAGAACTTGACTAGGACCTTTTGATATTTTGATCTTTAGTCAAGGTCACTTGGGTCCTAGGGGCAAAAAACACATCGGGAGTTTCAAATATACAGGAAACTTGGTAGTATTGCATACCTTCTGGAGTGTGGCGACTAGAGTGGATTCCATTTACGTCATCACATAATGTTAGTTGGATCCCGATCCCACTGATGAGTAGGATACTCTTGGGAGATTTTTCACTTAACAATCAATGCTATAAACCAAGTAGGTGTCTAGAACGGTGTTAGCGGAGCTTCACCTCCAGGGAAATGAGGTTATGTAATTAAGGAACTTCACAAAAGCGTTGCAAATCCTCCCTCGAAGTACCGACACTAGCCTAACCGAAAGGTTAATCAAGTATTGTGACGTGCGATTAATCCCAACTAATTCTTCTTTTAAGGTTTGAAGAAGAATTCGAGAAAATAGTGGGAGCCATCCTGATTAGATAAATTAATAACCAATCTAATCTTACAAGAATGCACGCTGAGTGTTTCTTTTCTCTCTCTCCAGGTAGCAACCAATTCACGCCCTAATCAAGATAATAAAATGTATCACTTGATCGATCTGAATTCTTATTCGAGACTGGGGAACGTCGATTTGTCTATAACTTATGACAACAGTCATGAGTATGTGCAAGGAAAAGAGAATTGCATGAATTCCTTGGTGACCCCATCAAAGAAGAAGCATAGTATTGCGTCTTCTTCAAGTGTTCTTGATATTAAGAACTGTTTTTCGGTCAGTCCTACCTCCTGGGTACTAGATACCGGATCACGATCTCATATCTGTAATTTATTGCAGGGACTAAGAAAAAGTAGGATGGTTAGACTTAGTGATATGTCCCTCAGAGTAGGGAATAGAGCAAAAGTTGATGCTTCTGCCGTCGGTGAATATCACCTAGCATTACTAAATGGAAATACTATGATTTTGAACAATTCCTACTATGTACCTTCTATGGTTTGCAACATCATATCAGTTTCTTTACTTGATAAAGATGGATATAAGTATGTTCTTGGTAGAAATATCATGAACATTTACCTTGTTTCCCCCAATCAGAGCAAAGCTCTGTTCAAATTCCAAGGCGGAAAATGAAGCAACGCTTCCGTTTCCCCCAATCAGAGCAAGGCTCTGTTTTAAAATTTAAATTTTAAAAATAAAGGAAGCAACGCTTCAGATAACTTGCGCGACACGTGTCAGCGCAGGGATGCTAGCGCAGTTGCGCTGCGCTCTGCGCTGCGCGATACGTGTCAGCGCAGTTGCGCTGCGCTCTGCGCTGCGCGACACGTGTCAGTGCAGGTGCACTAGCACAGTTGCGTTGCGCTCTGCGCTGCGCGGCACGTGTCAAGCACAGGTGCGCTTGCGCCAACTGTGCCAGCATTAAAATTTAAACAATAAATTATTTAATTAATCAGAATTAAAATTCTAGAAAGATCTTCTTAATCTTATTAAAACAAGAAGATTATTTTCTGTAAAACAGAGGCCTTAGGATCAAAGATCCAATGGTTGGGAAATATTCCCAGATCAATCAGAGAAAGATCTCTGTAACTAACCTAACAAACTAATTGGCTCTATATAAAGGCCCCTAGACTCCAAGTCTCAGATATACAGAGCTCCTCCAAAAACTTTGAGAAAAAACTCAAAGAGAAAAAAGGTAAACCTTTGAAAAAAGAATAATTTCTTCTAAAAAGATCAAAGATCTAAGAACAAGATCAAGATCTTCACTACAAAAAAGAAAAAGATCAAAAGAAGATCCAATCATAAAAGATTAAAGAAGTAATTTACTTCATTTCTAGATCTTTTGATCTATATAAAGGCATTGCCTTTTGATGAACTATCAGTTCTTGATCTTGAGGTAGAACCTCTTCAGAACAAGAAAAAACTTGTTTCTTTGATCTAAATTGGATCAAGGTGCGCTCTGCGCTATTGTACAGTGCCTTACACTCTTGATTTACGCTGTTGCACTCCTTGGACTGGCACAAGTCACCAGAGAGCGCCACGTGTCAATCTGCGCCTTGCGCTTCCAAAACAGAGCGCTGCGCTCTTGAATTGGCGCAACTCACCAGAGCGCGCCACGTGTCAGCAGCGCACTAGCGCAGTGCACTGGCGCAGCGCACTGCGCTAATAGACTTGCGCTCACCAGAGCGTGACACATGTCACCTCCACATGCGCTGGCGCCTTGCGCTCTTTAACTGGCGTAGAGCGCCTGACACGCCATGTGGCGCACTGTCAGACCATTAAATGCTCTGCATTATTAAAAAGGGGCAGAGCCCAATTAAAAGATCTAATAGACCAAGACAAATGCTCTGCATTATCAATCTGAATGCTGCGCATTTATTTAAAAAGTCCAATGCTATGCATTGTTTAAAAAGGCAGAGCCCAGGCAAAGGCCTAGCAGGCTAAATAAAATGTTAAACATTTTTCTAACTGGACTTAACCCAATTCTAGCCATAAGTCCTCAAATTAAATTGAACCGAGCACAACTGCTCTCTCAAATCAATTTACATCCGGTTCAAGGGTACATCTCTGAACTCCTCTGATATTTGTTGTTGTAATCCTTCAACGTCGTCAGAGAGGTGACGAGTCCCGACAACCATACATTGCTACGGACTGTGGGGTCCTTAAACTCATGGACTATGATGTCCTTAAACCAATATTTGTCCCCAAAATGGGAATGTTGGACCACCATGTCCTTAAACTGGCAATGGACCACTATGTCCCTAAACTAGAACAATAGAGCCCAATTGCTCTTTTGTCGGATCTAAACGATCCCGTTAAGTCGATCTTAGTCTTAAATTAGACTAATGTGTCCTTAACAAACGTTTAAGTTGATCTTAGCCCCAAATAAGGCTAACGTATCTTTAAACCAAAACCCCAAATCCAAATCTAAGAAAATACGGATTTGGATTAATCCACGTCCTACGGGCGACAACATAAATTAGTCTCCGTATGCAATCCACGGGCAACCACAAACAAAACAAACACCCACGACACGAAGTGACCATCTGGAGAAGGAGAAAGTTGTTACCGTGATGCGGTAGCGTAATTAACTGCAGGGGCTTACGCCTGCGGGGAAGAGCGTCCCCACAATCAAAAACCCCTCGAACGAGAGGGAATCTGACGAAGTCTGCTACATCGGCCGCATCCGTCTAAACCTTCGATATACGGTGCCATAAATCAACTTGGCATCTTTGGAGAGGTGGACGGATAAAACCAAATAGCATCTGCCCCGAATCTCAGGAAAGACGTCCACGTCGCGCCGTCATTCGGAGCGGAACAGATTCTGGTACGCCCGGTGGGACCTTTTTCTCTTTCCACTCCACACTTCGTGTGTCGTGTTTTTCCCGTGATCAGAAAATCGCGGTGTGTATGTTTGTGGTTGACCTTAGGGGAGTGGATATTGAAGCCGGCATTTCGTCTCTATGAAGAATGGCATTTGCTCCCACCCTAGCAACTCAAGCTCTGTCATATCCGGCGGATTCAAGTATAGGTCACTTACAGCCTCAAATCTCTGCAATCCGGCTCTTCAAGAAATCAACGGGCTTCTTTTTGGGTCGATGCTCCCACCTCCCACCCTCGGTGCCTCAAAGCCGATAGAGGAAGCTCAGAGGATGTCTGTCGCCCACAGGCAGGTTCCCCAAGCAGCAGCCTTGCTGACGGAATCGGTCCTCAAACAACTGGCACATGCCAAAGACCAAGGTCGACGCAGGGGACAGAATATTCAAGCTCTTCAAGAAATCAATGGTTTCAAACTGCACTAACTGCAACAGCAACTCTCGCTCTATCCCATCTGGAGGAGTAACCTACGGGCCCCAAGCGGCCTCCCTTTTCACTATGCCAGTGGAGCAGGTAACTCAAGCCACCACTAGACTATTCTTTGGGACCATGCTCCCACCAACGAGCTTCAGCGCTCCTGTACCATCGCAAGAAGCTCCCAAGAAGTTGTTTTTCATCGCTCATGTGCTTTTTTACGCCCCACTTTGCACTATACTATATATAAGCACACATAAAAAAATTTGTGATAATAAAAGAGTAGAAAGTGAAAAATTATATTTAAAAGATAGGAATAGTTTAAGAAAAACAAGAAAGTTAGGAGTTTTCTTAAATGAAACTAGTAATAAGTAGTTATGAGCTGTTGTCCCAAGGGTTAGTAAGATGAAGGAAATTACTAATTGAGGATAAAAATAAGCCTGAAAAATAGTTCCTATTCTGGAAGCCAAACATTTGAACGTTGATACCCTACTATACGTACTTACACATATCTTGAAACTTAGGATAGAAGAGGATACCTTGAAATGCTCTTGTCTAAAAGCCAAAGTATGAAGAAAATAAAAGTGGAAAATAAAAGATAAAATGGTGAAAAGAAAAATGAACATTGGTTTTGTTATCACCGAGACAGCAATAAAAAAATATAGCGAGGGTGCTTTATCACCTAGTGCCTTAGACCAACTGGTTTGGGAGCCACTGCTAAGCCTTAGGTGTTGCAAGACGAGGAAAAACACCTAATTAGCAAGCACATGAGTAATCGGTCGGTTAGTACCTCAAGAAGTATTAACGGTCACATGAAGAATGTGTGAGCAAATTCTATCTAAATATCTATTAAAAAGTACTAAGGTAGATGGACAAGAGTATGATTGCTTGAATTGAATTCTCTGAGTGTAGAGATGTCCAGTTCACACACGTAGGGGTATATGATCAATGTTTGGAAGAAAGGTAGGAATGAAAACTAAAGGTGATATTTTATTGAGGGATAATGTGATTTCTAACATTTTTTCATGACCATTAAGATAGGGCTCATAGCAACTGAAAAGCTGGTATAATTGAAAACTCTTATTTTCAAGTTCTTTCTTTTATAGTTCTTATCTTTATATAACTTTCACCATCTCTCTTTTATTATAGATTTTTGCGGGTGTAATCCGCTGAAAACCCTCAGGAGACAACACTCCTCCTACTAGGGATATGCCACTGGCGCCGAGTAAGGAAGGCTGGGGGCAACTCTCCTTCTGGACTGACTCCGCCGACTCCAATGGAGGAAATTGATGCTGCTGTTCCAACTGGGAACAACTTTGAACCACTTAGGAAGGTCCCCAAGAACTCTCCGACCGCTGTGCTGAAAAGATCTCCTCCACCTATGGATTGCTACATCTTCAAAAACTGGATTGAAGACCAATACCAACAAGGCAAGTTCGCGTTATCCGAAAGATGGAAGGTGAAACCGCCACAACCTCATACCCCTAAAAAGGTGAATATGCCGGAGGCAACGTGCTCCCTTGTTAGAGAAGCCC
This sequence comes from Agapanthus africanus, assembly GCA_030015575.1. Lineage (NCBI taxonomy): Eukaryota > Viridiplantae > Streptophyta > Magnoliopsida > Asparagales > Amaryllidaceae > Agapanthus > Agapanthus africanus. The sequence goes on along the minus strand of CM057347.1, from coordinate 378,705,783 downwards.
CATGAGAGGTTGTTCTTTCAGCCAAAACCAAAAGGATGCTGAATGATCTCCAAACATGCCCGGCGATCAGGTGGAAAAATCCGCTGGAACCCCAGATCATCGAAGGGATGCTGAAACCGTGCTCAACTCCAAAGATTGGTGGGGATAGCCAAAGTGTTCGCATCCAGCCGTCAAAATCTTCGAAAAAGAAGAAGAAATCTAAAAAGCGCGTGAAGCCTGGCGACAAGCGCACAGACCTACAGAAACAGATTGACGCACTAGAAGAGTACAACCAGAAAGCGCGAACCCCAATCACGCTCCAAGAGTTTCTCAGCCACGTCCTTGAGGATGATGATGATGAAGAAAGCTCGACGGATGGATCTGAGGATTACGTAGCAAGCCACCATGTGATCTTTCATTCATCGATAGACAATGAAGAAGCTCCTTGCACAGAGAGACCGGGGGCAGGTCCCGAACCGGAACTGCTATGGCCGTCAGATGAAATGATCGACGCCTTCCTGAATGAGATTCGTCTGGAAAGTAAAGCCAATCGGGAGCGTGAGATGGCCATATTTGAAAAGGCTGAACGTCGGCGACTAGACAAAGAGTTGAGACCCTCCCGCCGGATCAAAATACATCCACCGCAAATAAAGGCAAGTTCAAGACGAGGAAAAGGGTTTGCTAAAGCCATATCAATGGGGATGAAGCTACCACCCTCTGAAGGAAGCATTGCCGGCAAAGCAGAAACGCACCCTTCCTACTGCTTATATCATCGAAAGATTTCGCACCCCACCGAAGAGTGCAAAGCTTTCAATAGATGGTGGCAGGGGTATGTTGTTCACCGGTAACATTTTAAGCGGGAGAAGCGCAAAACTCGTCGGGAGCGGAAAAGTACGACCGAGAAGCTTAGAAAAACTACCGGCGATTGTCGCATGGTTAACGCCGGGGAAGCGCAAATTCTCACATTCGGGAGCGACTCTGACGAGGAAATGGCTCTTAGCCCTCTCTTTAAAGAGTCCACCTCGGGAAAAGAGGAAGAGCCGACGGACGAAGAAAATGCTCACCTTCGGCTTGAGGAGCTTGATGCCCTTGATGAAACCCGGCTCATAGCGCAACAAAATCTGGAGACTTATAAAGCAAAGATGACGCGCTCATAGGAAAGATTGACCAGGCCGAGGACACTCCGCCAAGGCGAACTTGTGCTAGTGGTCAAAAGACTTATGATCCCCAATCGCGCCAAGCGGGGAAAATTCGTGCCGAACTATGAAGGCCCGTACATCATAGACAAGGTTTACCAGGGTGGAGCCTATCTACTTACGGATATGCACGGTAAAAGGCCTTTCAGGCCAATAAACGGTCGCTTCCTAAAGAAATACTACGGTTAATGAGTCACAACCTAGGTCAATGATAGATGACGACGATTATGTCCGCTCGCTATCTTCCTAAGCCCAAACTCTATAAGTAGTAGCCGGCCTTCTTCAACAGCGGACCGAAACGTCCTTAAACTAATGACGAACCACTAAGTCCTAAAACTAGTTATTAACCGAGATATCAATAAGCTACGGTGGATTGCAACGTCCCAAAGCCGATAAAAAAAGAATTAAAAAAAAAAGAGAATAAAAAAAACGGTACGTTCATAAGCAAAATGGGCACGGATGAAAACCTGAAAGGGCTCCGTGAGTAAAAACAGCAGGGCTACCAGTGAGTGTTTGTGAAAACCCGAAAGGGCGCAACCTCATTAAAAGACGCTTGCAAGGTCCTCTCGACCTTGTGAGGAGAAACCACCCCCGTGAGATCCTTACGACTCACAAAGGAAGCAACACACTTAGGAATCCCCACGACTCCTAAGGAGAAATTACACTTGCGAGATCCTCACGACTCGTAAGGAGAACCCTCTTATGAGACCCTCACGGCTCATAAGATTCAAAAGTCTTAAGCTACAGAGATCTGAACCTGTTCTTAAGCAGCCCCCCCCACAACCTCCAATACTGCCCTACAAGCGGTTCGGTATTGACCCTTGTATACAATCCACGGGCGCGAATAAACATTTCCCTAACAAAGTCCCATCCGTGACTAGGGATATGTTTACACGATGAACAGCCCTTGTAAGTCCTCTCGACTTATAAGGAGAAAGCACTCTTGTAAGATCCTTACGACTTATAAGAGACCATGCACTTAGGAATCCTCACGAATCCTAAGGAGAAAACGCACCTATGAGATCCTCACGACTTATAGGGAGAAATACCTTTATGAGACCCTTACGGCTCATGAAGTCAAAAGCTTTAGTCGACGGGATCCTAACCCTGTTTGCTAAGCCACCTTTGTTCGACATCGACAGTGGAAAATGATGATTCGCTCCTGACAATGTCCCAGTGGTAGCGATGCTGATGCCTAAATCGGTATCAAATTCCAAGTCCTTTCATGGCAAATGATGATTCGCTCCTGGCAATATTCCAGTTGTAGCGATACTGATGCTGAGATTGGCACCAGATTCCAAGTTCCACACTCGCGATAAAAAATCAGCAAGCTAAAAATGCATATGAAATAGCCGAAATGATGGGGCAACTTGCAATGAAATCAGCAAGTAAAAATGTATGCATACAAAAACAGCCGAAATGATTGGGCAACTCGCAATTAAAAGCAGCGAGTAAAAAAGAAAAATAGCCGAAATGATTGGGCACCGCGAAAAATAGCCGAAATGATTGGGCAATCGCGACCTTCACGATATAAAAGTTGAAATGATAGAGCATCGCGGGAAAGAAATAAAAAATTATGAAAGAATGAAACCTTTTCCCTACAGGTAAGATCGCATCGATCCCTGTATACAATCCAGGGGTACAAAAAAAAGGGGGGGTCATACCTTCCCACTAGGCTCCATCCGAAAGAGAGCCAAGTCTCCATGGTTCACAGACAACCTAGAGACCATCTCAGCATTCGTCTCGTTACAGCAGATGCAATGTCAACGACGGCATTCCCTCGCAATCCAGCAGGATGCAGATGCAACGTCAACAAAAGACCATGCGGTCGAAACAAAGCGGAGCGACGGCAAAATCCCAGCTTCATCTCAGCATTCGTCTCGTTACAGCAGACGCAATGTCAACGACGGCATTCCCTCGCAATCTAGCACGATGCAGATGCAACGTCAGCGAAAGACCTCATGGTCGAAACAAAGCGGAGTGACGGCAAAATCCTAGCTCCACCTCAGCATTCGTCTCGTTACAGCGGACACGATGTCAACAACGGCGTTCCTTCGCTGTCCATCAGGATGCAGATGCAACGTCAACAAAAGACCTCATGGTCGAAACAAAGCGGAGCGACGGCAAAATTCCAGCTCCACCTCAGCATTCATCTTGTTACAGCAGACGAAATGTCACCACAGCGTTCTTCCCCCAGCAGGATTCGGACGCGCCAAAGCAAATGAAGCAAAGGCCAAATTCCTAGCTTCAGGGTCTTGATGGTAACTCATATAAAACCTGAAAGACTACCGGAGATCATCCCACACCAGCGCGGAGTGGTCACCACCTCGACGTTCGTCTCGATACAGCAGACGATATGTCACTACAGCGTCCTTCCTCCAACAGGATTCGGACACGCTAAAACAAACGAAGCAAAGGCCAAACTAGCTTCAGGGTCTTGACAGCAACTCATATAAAACCTGAAAGACAATCGGAGATCATCTCGCCACTAGCGCGGAGTGGTCACCACCTCGACGTTCATCTCAATACAACAGACGGGATGTCACGACAGCACCCTTCCTCCAACAGGATTCGGACACACCAAAGCAAACGAAGCAAATGTCAAATTCCTAGCTTCAGGGTCTTGACGGTAACTCATATAAAACCTGAAAGACCATCGGAGATCATCTCACACCAGCATAGAGTGATCACTACCTCGATATCTGTCTCGATACAGCAGATGAGATGTCACCACAGCTTTTTTCCTCTAGCAGGATTCAGACGCGACAATCAAACAATGGAGCTACGGCAAAATCCCTAGTTCCAAACATCGACGGTTCACCAACAAGCTAGAGACAACCATGACATTCGTCTAGATATAACAGACGCAATGACAGCAAATGAAGCGAAGGCCAAATTCTTAGCTTCAGGGTCTTGACGGAAACTCATATAAAACCTGAAAGACTATCGGAGATCATCCCACACCAGCGAGGAGTGGTTATGACTCATCGGGGCTCTCCAAAATGAGCCTAAGCTCAAGTAAAAAGCGGCATGGCAAAATTCCTAACGCTTGCTCTTCCGACGGCCAAACTGCCTAGGAGGATTGCTTGAAGACGTCTTGTCCAGCCCCCGAAGGGATCAGAGACACGACAGTCGCAAGGCTACTCGAACAACAAGATTGCCTATCGAGGAATAAATCAGCCAACGCGACGGTACGACGGACAAAACCCTAAGTACTACAGACCCTAACGGACCTCTGTCGTAAAGAGCAGAGGTTAACTGTGACGTTAGGATATTCTTGCGAGAACTGCTCGATTCGTCTCGACTCGTGAGGAAATTAGTGTCTTTGCGAGAACTTCTCGATTCGTCTCGACTTGTGAGATAAAGCCTTAGGCAGCGGGGATTAAAAAAAATGTTTCCTAAGCACTGGGACCCTGCAAGTCGGTCCAAAATGGACTCTTGCATACTATTCACGGGTCACACTCTCCAAAGTCGAATCTCGACAAGGAGGGAAACAACCGCTTACGGGTCCTCTCAACTCGTAAGAGGGAAAATTCTCTTATAAAATCCTTACGACTTATAAGAGAAAACGCAATTAGGAATCCTCACATTTCCTAAGGAGAAAATACACCTACGAGATACTCTCGATCCATGGGGAGAAAAGTCTTTGTGAGACCCTCACGGCTCATAAAGTTGAAAAGCCTTAGGTAGCAGATCTGAACCTGCTTCCTAAGCCATCACTACTCCTCGAAGTATTTAAGACGGAATGTTCTATATCACCTACAGGCTACGCTTACTTAAGGAATATGCCAAAGCAGAAAATAAAAAGAAGGAGGCAAAAGATTTGTCATTCATACTTGGAAAATTCTTACATCAATGAAGACAATAAACAAAAGCAGCATTATTGAAATGTTTACAATGGCAAAACCTCAGATCCAGGGCATGGATTAAAGAATTCGAAAGTAAGGCCATCTAGAGTCTTTCTGGCCTTTCTGATCATTCTCGTGTGCATCCTCTCGCGCTCACGCGTGTCAAGATCTTCGGTAAGGCCCCCCATCCTTTGATAAGCAACAATTATCGTCGTCTGTTGAAAAATTTGATGCAGAATGTCAATGGGGCTATCTCGCCGTTTCTTCGAGATCAGCCCCGACAGGTACACTGAATGCACCTTGTCTTCGGCATCATCCAGCGCATTAAGCGGCATGGCCTCGTGAAATCTCGGAAGTGCTCTCCAAATTGCTCCCAGCACGACTTTCAAGAGAGCAGAATGGCGAGGAAGCAACCGACCAACGCATGCATGCAGACGACCCATAATCTCCGCACACTGGGCATCTGTAAACTCTTGGTTTTGGTGACGGCCCTGTACGCGGATATCCTCATAAGTAATGAACTCGTGCAAACTGTATAAATGAACAGCCATAATGCCTGAAAGAAACATCATTGGAAGATTAGCAATGAGGAAAAAAGACACGGGGAGTTAAACTCCTCGATAGCAATGCTCTGCAAATAGGAGTGACACCTGTCAAAATCAGTTATGAGGAGAATTTAAAGAAAATCTCCCGAGAACATTGAGAACTTTGCTCTGAAAAGATGATATAATTCATCAAAAAAAATCCCGTTTTTAATCTTCAAAGTTCCATAAAAAATTCTTAAGAGTTCTGCTATATGATTTAAAAGGAGCAAAGCTCCATTAATGAATCAAGAAATTATAAATAAAATCTTTTTAGAGAGTAAAAGCTATATTATTGGAACCCTAAAATGGTTCTCTTTAGATCAAAGATCTATAAAGAGCAAAGCTCTGTTAATGGGTAAAACCCTGGTTTCTTAAAAGTTTTAAACTATACCTAAGTTTTAACAGAGTTTTACTCTTGAAAAGTTCTTAAAGCCTAAGAGCAATGCTCTGAATAAGAGACAATTCTCAAGGAGGTGATGAAAACCATCTAAGGGACCAAAGGTCCTATTTATAGGCATTAAGAGCCGTTTCAACTTCCAAAAGATGGCGCAATGGTTGGAATTCTGCCACCGCTGCGCTCACATCTGGGGCCACGTAAGCGCACCGGTGGGGAGGCATTTGTTTCCCCCAATCAGAGCAAAGCTCTGTTCAAATTCAAAGACGGGAAATGAAGCAACGATTCAGTTTCGCCCAATTAGAGCAAGGCTCTGTTTTAAAATTTAAATTTTAAAAATAAAGGAAGCAACGCTTCAGATAACTTGGGCTCTGCGCTGCGCGATACGTGTCAGCGCAGGGGCGCTAGCGCAGTTGCGCTGCGCTCTGCGCTGCACGACACGTGTCAGCGCAGGCGCTCTGCGCTGCGCGACACGTGTCAGCGCAGGTGCGCTAGCGCAGTTGCGTTGCGCTCTGCGCTGCGCGACACGTGTCAAGCGCAGGTGCGCTTGCACCAACTGTGCCAGCATTAAAATTTAAACAATAAATTATTTAATTAATCAGAATTAAAATTCTAGAAAGATCTTTTTAATTTTATTAAAACAAGAAGATTATCTTCTGTAAAACAAAGGCCTTAGGATCAAAGATCCAACGGTTGGGAAATATCCCAGATCAATCAGAGAAAGATCTCTGTAACTAACCTAACAAACTAATTGGCCCTATATAAAGGCCCCTAGACTCCAAGTCTCAGATATACAGAGCTCCTCCAAAAACTTTGAGAAAAAACTCAAAGAGAAAAAAAGGTAAACCTTTGAAAAAAGAAGAATTTCTTCTAAAAAGATCAAAGATCTAAGAACAAGATCAAGATCTTCATTACAAAAAAGAAAAAGATCAAAAAAAAGATCCAATCATAAAAGATTAAAGAAGTAATTTACTTCATTTCTAGATCTTTTGATCTATATAAAGGCATTGCCTTTTGATGAACCATCGGTTCTTGATCTTGAGGTAGAACCTCTCTAGAACAAGAAAAAACTTGTTTCTTTGATCTAAATTGGATCAGGATGCGCTCTGCGCTATTGTACAGTGCCTTGCACTCTTGATTTGCGCTGTTGCACTCTTTGGACTGGCGCAAGTCACCAGAGAGAGCCACGTGTCAATCTGCGCCTTGCGCTTCCAAAACAGAGCGCTGCGCTCTTGAATTGGCGCAACTCACCAGAGCGCGCCACGTGTCAGCAGCGCACTGGCGCAACGCACTGCGCTAACAGACTTGCGTTCACCAGAGCGTGACACGTGTTACCTCCACATGCGCTGGCTCCTTGCGCTCTTTAACTGGCGCAGAGCGACTGACAGGACACGTGGCGCACTGTCAGACCATTAAATGCTCTGCATTATTAAAAAGGGGCAGAGCCCAAAAAAAAGGTCTAATAGACCAAGACAAATGCTCTGCATTATCAATCTGAATGCTGCGCATTTATTTAAAAAGTCCAATGCTATGCATTGTTTAAAAAGGTAGAGCCCAGGCAAAGGCCTAGCAGGCTAAATAAAATGTTAGACATTTTTCTAACTGAACTTAACCCAATTCTAGCCATAAGTCCTCAAATTAAATTGAACCGAGCACAACTGCTCTCTTAAATCAATTTACATCCGGTTCAAGGGTACATCTCTGAACTCCTCTGATATTTGTCGTTGTAATCCTTCAACGTCGTTAGAGAGGTGACGGGTCCCGACAACCATACATTGCTATGGACTTTGGGGTCCTTAAACTCTTGGACTATGATGTCCTTAAACCAATATTCGTCCCCAAAATGGTAATGTTGGACCACCATGTCCTTAAACTGGCAATGGACCACTATGTCCCTAAACTAGAAAAATAGAGCCCAAATGCTCTTTTGTCGGATCTAAACGATCCCGTTAAGTCGATCTTAGTCTTAAATTAGACTAACGTGTTCTTAACAAACGTTTAAGTTGATCTTAGCCCCAAATAAGGCTAACGTATCCTTAAACCAAAACCCCAAACCCAAATCTAAGAAAATACGGATTTGGACTAATCCACGTCCTACGGGCGACAACATAAATTAGTCTCCGTATACAATCCACGGGCAACCACAAACAAAACAAACACCCACGACACGAAGTGACCATCTGAAGAAGGAGAAAGTTGTTACCGGGATGCGGTGGCGTAATTAACTGCAGAGGCTTGCGCCTGCAGGGAAGAGCATCCCCACAATCAAAAAACCCTCGAACGAGGGGGAATCTGACGAAGTCTGCTACATCGACAGCATCCGTCTAAACCTTCGATATACAGTGCCATAAATCAACTTCCCATCTTCGGAGAGGTGGACGGATAAAACCAAATAGCATCTGCCCCGAATCTCAGGCAAGACGTCCACGTCGCGCCGTCATTCGGAGGGGAACATACCTTAATCAGGTATTGGTTGCAGAAGGTACACTGTGTAATGGTATCCATGTTCTTAATCAAAACACAGTTCTCGGTATACAAAACGCACGCAAGAGGAAGAGGAAGAGTTTAAAAGTGAACGAATCCTACTTGTGGCATTGTAGACTTGGTCATATCGGAGAGAAAAGATCAAGTAAGTTGCATAAAAATGGATATGTGTATCTCATGAAACACAAATCTGAAGCTTTTGAGAAATTAAAAGAATTCAGAAATGAAATAGAGAACCAGACTGGCAAAAGTATCAAGATCTTCCGGTCTGATAGAGGAGGGGAGTACTTGAGCACGGAATTCCTAGATTACTTAAAAGAGAATGGAATTCTCTCTCGGCTTACTCCTCCATATACACCACAGGACAACGGTGTGTCGGAGCGGAGGAATCGTACCCTTTTGTATATGGTTCGCTCCATAATGAGTAACGCCGAGTTGCCTCTTTCATTCTGGGGACTTGCACTTGAAACAACAGCATATTTATTGAATCAGGTCCCATCCAAATCTGTGCCTAAGACTCCATATGAAATATGGAGTGGAAAGAAACCATGTCTTAAATTAATTAAAATATGGGGTTGTCCGGCCTATGTTTAAAAATAAAATCCGAACAAACTTCAGGCACATTCAGTTTTATGCAGGTTTATGGGATATCCGAAACACTCGATGGGATATATGTTCTACCACACCGAAGAACAGAAGGTGTTTGTAACTCGCCATGCCACTTTTTTAGAGTGGCAATTTCTTGCAAAAGAAACTAGTGGGAGTACGGTAGAACTGGAAGAAACTTCTGAACCATAAAATGTAACTGAAGATTTAGTAGAACCGCTAGATTCAGTGGTCCTAGACGAACGTCAGCCACTCCGCAGATCTAGTAAGATTCCACATCCACCCGAGAGATACTACGGTTTTCTCATAGATGGGGATCAAGAGGATTGCATCTTGGAAGAAGATGATCCTACTAGTTTCAAGCAGGCCATTATCAGTAGGGACTCTGATAAATGGCTGGATGCCATGCGATCCGAAATAGAGTCCATGTACACCAATAAAGTGTGGACCTTGGATATTGCTCCACCTGGGGTAAAACCCGTTGGAAACAATTGGATCTACAAAAAGAAATTTGGTGTAGATGGGCAGGTGAAACCTATAAGGCTAGACTTGTTGCAAAAGTTTTTCGTCAAAGACCAGGTGTGGACTATGACAAAACCTTTTCTCTAGTGGCTATGCTCAAATCCATTCAGATCCTACTTACCATTGCTGCCTTCCATGACTATGAGATCTGGCAGATGGAAATAAAAATGGACTTTCTGAACTGAAGTTTAGAAGAGTGCGTTTATATGGATCAGCCGGAAGGTTTCGTAGACAGTAGGAGCAGCGGGAAGGTTTGCAAGTTGCATAAATCTATTTATGGATTAAAGCAAGCATCGCGGAGCTAGAACATCTGTTTTGATGAAACGATCAAGGGATTTGACTTCATCAAGAACGAGGATGGGCCTTGTATATATAAGAAGATTGTAGGCCGAACTGTCGTATTCCTAGTCTTGTACGTGGACAACATTCTTTTGATAGGAAATGATATTCCTATGCTACAATCGGTTAAGCTGTTCTTGTCACAAAGGTTCTCCATGAAGGACCTGGGTGATATCTTGTACATCCTGGGGATTAAGATCTACAGAGATAGATCCAAGATATTACTGGGACTTTCGCAGTCCAGGTACATAGAGACCGTACTAAAGAGATTTAGTATGGAAGATTCCAAGCACGGTAACATACCCGCATTGCACGGAATCACCCTCTCCAAAGAGATGTCTCCCAAGACTGATGAGGTGAGGGTTCGCATGAGCACTATACCCTACACTTCGGCGGTAGGATCTATAATGCATACGATGTTATGTACCCGACCAGATGTAGCTTACGCGCTTAGCGTGGTGAGCAGGTATCAATCTAACCCAAGGGAGAACCGCTGGACAGTTGTTAAGAACATTCTGAAGTACCTGAGGAGGACTAAAGAACTGTTCCTGGTATTCGGTAATAGGGACCTCCAGGTGGAGTCTTTTACCGATTCGAGCTTCCAGAGTGATAAGGATAACAGCAAGTCTGTCTCGGGTTTTGTGTTTACCCTCAACGGAGGGGCGGTCTATTGGAAGAGTTCAAAACAGGACACCGTCACAGACTCGACGATGGAGGCTGAATACATTGCTGCCAACGCCGCCGCAAAAGAAGCCTTCTGGATTAAGAAGTTCATTACTGAACTTCAGGTGGTTCCATCCATTATTAACCCAATACATATGTATTGCGACAACAATGGAGCTATGGTTTTAGCAAGAGAACCATGTCCCATCAGAAATCCAGGCACATCTTGAGGCGGTATCACCTGATTAGGGAGATCATTGAACGTCGGGAGATCGAGGTGCGGAGAGTGGACACAAAAGACAACACGGTGGATACATTCACCAAGGCCTTTACTCAAGCACAGTTCGTGAGACTTTTTGAGATGTTGGGTATGCGGTATGCCAACAGCTGGCCTTAGAGTAGAAGTTGGGTATTCGGTACGCCAATATTTATGGCCTTAGTGCAAGTGGGAGATTGTTGGATATATATGCCCTAGAAGCCATTATTGTATATGTATACATGTGGATGCTTGGACATATATATGTACAGGACAGTCTTGCTCGATATGATAGTATGCTATCTGGTTTGTCTTTATCTTAACATGTGCATATGTTTTACTTTCTATTATGTATCATTCATACATGTTGATAAATCCCGTAGGATCATTGCTAGACTACCTGCGTTGTGATGGCGATCATACTTGTGGGAGGTGGGTAGTCGGTACGTAAATCCTTAAATGGTCCCTTGTCATGGGATTATCGAGACTGGGGATCGATATTCCGGAGTAGACTAGTGTATACGTTTCTAGACCCTGACGAGGGGCGTTGGTATGATCCCGCAACCATTGGTCTTTTGCAACGAAGATCGTATACAGGTGCTCACTGGGTGTGAGTACACCGGATGGACTCGCCGAGAACATCCAGATGGTACTATACCTATCATCGGGTGGAAGTTCTTAGGTGACATGAGTACATGTTAGTCTTTAGACCTGAGATCATCATTTTTCTCGTATGAGTTCCCACTGTGCTTTGATCACTACCCTACCACGGCACTACTAAGTCGTGCAAACAGGTTTTGGTTGGGTACATTCCCGAGCCACATGGAGGCAGTGAGCGATTGTCGGGGATTTATCTCTCCCGATATTGGGAGCCGATATCGCACTGTGTTCAATTGGTCAGGACCAAAAGACCTTGGCCAAGGCAGTTAGGATTTACTGATAGGCTAATCAGTAGTTTCCCGGATTGGTCCTGAGCCGCATCAGCATGAATTATCGGGTTATTAGGGTCTAACGTTTAGCGCCCCCTAGACCCGGTATGCGATTCTCTCAGACGAAGAGACCGGACTGTACGGAGATTGTCACAGATAGGCTCAGTAGGGATCCAGATGAGTTTGCTCACTGGCCTTCCTTTTCGACAAGTACACAGGTAGCCGTTACGTACAGCTAATGCCGCTGACGTGCATGTGGTTATAGATTTATCCAGTAACTCACTGTCGGCGTACTGTCGAGTCTTTATAGTCCCACACAGAGGGTTTTCCTGGTTCAGGCGAAATGATGTAGTAGCCATATTGGATACATGTAGGATTCCGATCGATTGGTGTACTTTGTACCCGGACATTTGATCGGAAAGTTAGTAATACTAACCGGCTCGGGTTTGAGCCAGATTATTAAATCAGGTATTGATTTGATAATTTACATATATGTATTTCGATATGTATATTCTAGTATTACGTTCTTCGTGTTATTCTATCTCTTTGGGCATTCGTGTTTCAATCCGAATGTAGGTATATATATACAGTAGACTATAATCCGTATTTTATTATGGATAACCTTCTAGAAGGTGGACACCTCATCATGGATTTTTTCATTTATTGATAAATGGAAATGAGGTGGAAATTGAAGGAGAGAGGGGAATGGTGAGAGTCATGGCTTCAATAGTTGACAAATGAATTCTTTATTCATTTTTGGCAACTATTGAAGCATGGCTACACTTGTTTATCGATAGAAATTCATACACAAAACCATTATGATTGAATTTCTCTCACATGCTTGCTCATTTTCATTCTTGCTCTCACCATTTGCTTCACCCTCATCTCTTTCTCTTGAGCTCCTCCACCTTCATCATCTTCCCATTCTCTACACTCTCATGTGTTGAGAAAAAAGAGAAGAGGATAGATAGAGATAGTATAACGTATAGAACTCCACACTACATCCTAGAAAATTTGGATTAGCAACCTAAGTTCTCTAGTTGCTCCTATTGATACTTAGTTAGAAGCTAGAGCTATGGATCACATCTCTTGGGTGGATCATCTACGACAAAGGAGGACCGGAGAACAAGCTCGATCCCGGAGAACCGATGGAGCGGAAAAATAAGATCAAGCATGTTCAAAGTGGCCACTAGGAGCACATGATGAAGAAAGAAGACCGAAGGACACGGATCGTTTGGTGAGGCTTTCTTATTATAGTAGATAACACTCCTAGTTTAGCTAGTTCAGTTTATGGAAAGATCCATTTTAATTGGGTTATTCTAGCGTCGTTTTTAAACTCGTAGAAAAAAAAATTCCGCAAACCGCTGATTGATAGATGATTTGTACGTGTGTTTTAAAATCAAAGAATAGAATACCGCAATCAATAACGGTGTCACTTGGTAGCTAGCCGGTTGAGTACGGGTCGGTCCACAGGGAGATGGATTCCTTTTCTTTATGTTCTAAAGAGTTAAGCCCAAAAAATTGATGGTTTTGTTGTAGATCTATGAATGAGAATAAATTGATAAAAAGGCTTGCTAGGGTTAGGATTAGGTTAGTTCGAAAAAGGGATTCTTCTCGCTTCTATCAATGCCCTAATTAAGAATATAGGTGTTAGGGTAATTGTCAACAACGGGGTTTAGCACGACTAGGAAGAAACTAAGTTTCTTCCCTTTGGTCCTTGTCCGTCCGTTCTTGGCTCTTAGCCCTAACCTCCAATTAATTCAACCACAACCGGTCGAACTAGGGAATCACCACTATCATTTAGGATAAGGTGTCGTAGTGAGAGGTGTGTGGTTGGATTAAAGAGAGTCCTTTAAATAAAATTATTTGGGCAAAGAAATGAGGGGGAGAGCTTTCCTTCTCTCAAACCTTTCCTATCCTAACCCTAACAAGTGAGGAATTACTCACTCATTAGGAACGTGTCAATCAAATTCATTTTTTATAATTTTTAATATTAGAAAACTAAATTGCAGATAATTAAAAGAACAGATAAAAATTGCAGGAATTAAAATTGCAGATAAAAAGAATGCAAGATAAAAATAAAAAAATACCTTTATTGATGACCTCTCAACGATTCATTACAAAATGAGAATTAAATATAGAAATTGAAAAGAATTTAAGAACTAAATAGAGGCATCTAAAAAGAGGCGCCCAAAAGAGGCACACCTCAAAAGAGGCTGTAGGCTTTTCTATTTATAGATAGGAGAAACCCTAGAGTTTACATCTGATCCACATCTGAATTTACAATACTACTCTAAGAAAGCCGGGTCAAAGCACCGACACCACCGACAATTTGCACCGACACGTGCACTGCACGGCCGCGGAACCGCGGCAGAAAGCCTTGTTTGGCCGCGGTTCTGCGGCCATCTTGATGGATCTCTGGCTCGTTTTCTCAGGTTTGCTTCATGTTGCTTTTTACTTCTGTTTTCTTCATTTGGTTCCTCAGAGTCTCTTCTATTTTCTTTCAGATTTCCAACAGTGCAGAATTATGTGGACTTTTACCGTAAGCTTCGCGTTGAAGTCTTGAATCTTGTGCTGTCTTCTTACCTTGTGCATTGAACTGTTCATTGATCGTTGTTTGGCATCATATAGATTCATCTACTTGTTGGTCGTAGTCTCACATTTGTAGCGTCTTTTCCTGAATTTCACTGTATTGTTCTGAGAACCTGTAACCTGCAACTATTTAGCAGACATGGATCAAAAGCACCTATTTATTTGCAATATGATTAAGAATGGGGAATATAATAACGCAAAATTCTGATATGAACAAATACCCCCAAACTTATCTTTTGCTCGTCCAGAGCAAAGCCATTTTATTCTCGAAAAAACCTAACCTCACTTTTGCAGGGAATCGCGATTGTATTGAGCTCGTGCAACAAGCCGTTAAACCTCTAGGTGTCCCTTGTAGGAGGAGTGTTGTCTCCTGAGGGTTTTCAGCGGATTCTACCCACAAAATTCAATCAATTTGGTCTGTTGACTTTCATTCTTCAATTTGGTATTCTATCAAGAAATTCTATTATCTTCAACTTAGAAATTATCAACCCGTATTTTTCACACTCACTTATCATTTAACTTAAGATCGTATTTGTTCTGCAAATTTACTAAGCTTTCAGTATCTTTTGAATTTTCCTTCTAGGGTTCCATCTCAACTTAGGAATTTTTATCATCTCTACTGAAGGTATAAGCCCTATTTTTCATTCATTTCTCTCATCCATACCCCTACGTGTGTGTGTATATATCACCCCTACACTTGGAAATTCAATTCTAGCTATCATACTCTTGTCCATCTTCCAAAATACTTTTAGTTGGTGAATTTTAGATGAAATTGCTCACACATTCTTCATGTGACCGTTAATACTTCTTGAGGTACTGAACGACCGATTACAAAATGTGCTTACACATTTAGGCGTAATTCCTCGTCTTGCAATACCTAAGGCTTAGCAGTGACTCCCAAACCAGTTGGTCTAAGGCACTAGGTGATAAAGCACTCTCGCTATATATATATATATTTTATGCAGCCTTAAATAATTACAAAACCAGTGTTCATTTTTTTAATATCTCTTTATCTCTTTATTCACACTTGTATTTTTATTTTATTTTCCTTCATACTAAGGATTTTAGACAAGAGCATTTCAAGGTATCCTCTACTATTCCAAATTTCAAGGTGCGTGTTTGTAAGTCCATGTCACGCACCACACGAGCTCGCGGGGAGGCGGAATATATGAAAAATAATTATCAAAACTTCGTAACACGGACTTGAGCACACGGATCGTGTTTAAACCATTACTAGCAAACTACGAGAGGTTTAACTACTCTGATTCGAAGTTATACCTCACGTTACTTGTCCTTCGGGTCTTCATCGCTGTCCTCCACACCTCGTAGGCTCTATGGAACATGGGCACCTCAACGGCCTCCTCGAGTCAAAGACGATCCACCCGAGAGTCTATAATCCGAGCTCCTATCTCGAATCTGAGATAACTACGGCTTCTAGATTGCTAATCTAGAAATCCTAGAGGGTGTAGAGTAATTAGATGGATTACTTAGTCACTTAAACCCTAGGATTCTCAACTCATGAGAGCTTTTAGGGTTTTGAGGTAGAAGATGAAGACCTGAGGAGATAGAAAGCTTTTGTGATAATGATAATGAATAATACTCATGAAAGAATATAATGAAGCATACAAATATCTCTTGATAAATATCTAGAAATATCTTGTGAGCTTCATTTAATCCTAATGGTGAATAACCTCATGAGTCATTAAGCATTTAATGAAAACTTACAACTCATCTCTCCACCTCATTTGTGTTTAATCTAAAAGAAATAAATACAAATGAGTCATCTTCTTCTAGAAGCTTCCCGACAAATTACGAGACTGCCCCTCCCATCCGTATTTCCGAAAAACACGGATAATTTTTGACTGAATAAATCCATCTGTATAATACTAGAATCTGGCTTAAACCAAAGCCCGCTAGTATTATCTGCCCGATCATAATACGTGCACAAGTGTACGTAAGTGATCGTGGCCCTGCCGTAAAAACATACGGCCTCTACACCTTTTGCCCGGTGCAGGGAAACTCTCTGTGTGGGACTCTAAAGACTCGACACTACGCTGGCAGTGGGTTTAACCACAGGCCGCAAGCGGTACTAGCTGTACGTAACGGTCCCCATGTAGATGTAGATAAGAAGGACGATGAGGAAATCCATCCGAACTCCAACTGAGTCTGATGTGACAATCTCCGTACAGTCCGGTCTGTTCGTCTAGGACTATCGCATATCAGGCCTAGGGGGCGGTAAACGTCAGACCCCTAATACCGTTATAAGTCGTGTCGGGGTGAAGCCCATTACACCTTGAGAAATTACTGGAAGCCTACCAGTAAATCTCGTTTGCCATGACCAGGGACTTTGCGTAATGGCTCTCTATACACAGCGCGATATCAACCCTCAATACCGGGAGAGACGAATCCTGTCTAACCGCTACTGCCTCCAAGTGCTTCGGGACCGCACCCAACTACTACCTGTTTGCACGACTCCTTTGAGCCGTGGTAGGGTAGTAATCTAAGCACACCCGAGGCGAAGTAGCAGTGTCAAGTCGACGGACTAAGCTGTACTCATGTCACCTGAGAACTGCTATGTGACGATGGGTATAAAACCAACCTGCAGTTCCCAGCGAGTCCTGTCCGGTGTACCCGTAACCTAACGAGCACCTGCATACTATCTCCAGTACAACGTACTGATGGCTATGGGACAGACCTTCTCCCCAACTGGGATGAGAAGCGTACACACTAGTCTATTCCGGAGTATCGATGCCCTGTCTCGATAATCCTACAACCAGGGACCTGTATAGGATGTTGCTTATAGACTACCCAGCCCCTACTAGTGTGACTGCCATCACAACGCTGGTAATCAAGCAAAGATCCTAAGGGCTCTACTAATATGTATAAGCGATACGTTAAAAGAAACATATGCACATATTAAAGTAGACGCAAACCAAGTAGCTTACTACCATTTTTAGAAAGAATGTCAATACAACTGTGAATATCTCAAGCTTCCATTAAGTAATATACAAACTAGTATGATACAGTAATGGCCTCTAGGGCATAAACACTAACAATCTCCCACCTGCACTAGGGCCATATACTGGCATATCACAGACCTATCATCTCGAATAGCCTCTCGAACTGCGTCTGAGGAATGGCCTTTGTGAATGGATCAGCGGTGTTATTCTCCGTATCTACTCTCTTTGCCTCGATCTCCCGGCGATCTACGATCTCCCTGATCAGGTGATACCGCCTTAAGATGTGTCTGGACTTCTGATAGGACCTGGGTTCCTTCGCTAAAGCTATAGCGTCGTTGTTGTCGCAATACATAGGTATTGGATCAACACTGATAGGAACCACCTGAAGTTTTGTGAGGAACTTCTTCATCCAGACAGCTTCTTTTGCGTCATCGCAAGCAGCTATGTACTCCGCTTCCATCGTTGAGTCAGCAACGGTGTCCTGCTTGGAACTCTTCCAATAGACCGCCCCTCCATTGAGGGTAAAGACATAACCCGATATGGACTTGGAGTCATTCTTGTCACTCTGGAAGCTGGAGTCGGCAAAGGCCTCGATCTAGAGGTCTTTTCCGCCATACACCAAGAATATCTCCTTAATCCTCCTCAGGTACTTGAGAATGTTCTTTACTGCTATCCAGTGCTTCTCCCCTGGGTTTGCCTGATACCGACTTACAATGCTCAATGCGTATGCTACATCTGGTCTGGTACATAACATAGCATACATTATAGAGCCTACCGCAGAAGCGTAGGGTATAATCGACATGCGATCCCTTTCCAAATCAGTCTTGGGAGACATCTCTTTGGAGAGATTGATTCCGTGACAAGCCGGTAGGTTACCGCGCTTAGAATCTTCCATACTGAATCTTTTCAATATGGTGTCTATGTACCTGGACTGCGAAAGTCCCAACATCCTCTTTGATCTATCACGATAGATCTGGATCCCCAGAATGTAGGTAGCATCACCCAGGTCCTTCATGGAGAACTTCTGTGGCAAGAATCTTTTGACTGACTGTAGTATAGGAATATCATTTCCTATTAGGAGAATGTCATCCACATACAAGACGAGGAATACAACAGCTCTCCCTACAATCTTACTGTAAATGCATGGTTCATCTGGATTCTTGATAAAGTCAAATTCTTTGACAGTATCATCAAAACAGATGTTCCAACTCCGCGATGCCTGCTTTAGTCCATAAATGGATTTAAGCAACTTGCACACATTACCGCTGCTCCCACTCTGAATGAATCCCTCTGGCTGATCCATATAGACACACTCTTCCAAATTACCATTTAGAAAGGCCGTCTTTACGTCAATCTACCAGATCTCATAATCGTGGAAGGAAGCAATGGCAAGAAGGACCCGAATGGATTTGAGCATAGCCACTGAAGAAAAGGTTTCGTCATAGTCCAAACCAGGTCTTTGACAAAAACCCTTTGCTACAAGTCTAGCCTTATAGGTTTCAACCTGTCCATCCACACCGATCTTCTTTCTGAAGATCCATTTGCATCCTACGGGTTTTACACCATCTGGAGCAATGTCCAAAGTCCATACTTTGTTAGTGTACATGGACTCCATTTCGGTCCGCATTGCATCCAGCCATTTTACCGAGTCGCCGCTCTGAATGGCTAGCTGGAAGCTAGTAGGGTCATCATTATCAATGATGCAATCTTCTCGATCCCCGTCTATGAGAAAACCATGGTATCTCTCGGGCGGATGAGACTGCCTACTACTTCTGCGGATAGGCGCTGGTATGTCTCTTTCTTCTGAAACTTCTGGTTCTACCATACTTTCAGTAACAGCTTGTGGTTCTGGAATTTCTTCCAGTTCTATTATGCTCCCACTCTTCTGATTTTCTAAAAATTCAGCTTCCAAGAAGTGGGCATGACGAGAAACAAAAACCTTTTGTTCCTCTGCGTAATAGAAATAATACCCCTTAGAGTTCTTTGGATATCCCACAAACTTACACTGTACTGAGCATGCCTCGAGCTTGTCCGGATGCTGCTTTTTTACAAAAGCTGGACATCCCCATGTCTTCAGGTACTGAAGATAGGGTTTCTTCCTACTCCACATCTGATATGGTGTGGTAGGCACAGTTTTAGTTGGAACCTTGTTCAAAAGATATAAGCTGATTCTAGTGCATAACCCCAGAAAGATCGCGGTAACTCAGCCTTACTCATCATAGAACGAACCATATCCAATAGGGTTCAATTCCGCCTTTCCGATACACCGTTGTGTTGTGGTGTGTATGGAGGAGTAAGCTGAGAGAGAATTCCATTCTCTTTTAAGTAACCCAGGAACTCGGCACTTAAGTATTCACCACCTCGATTAGATCTCAGTGTCTTGATACTTTTGCCTGTTTGGTTTTCCACTTCATTCTTGTATTCTCGGAATTTCTCAAAGGCCTCGGATTTATGCTTCATCAAGAAGATATGTCCATACTTAGAGAAATCATCCGTAAAAGTAATGAAGTAGGAATAACCACCTCGCGCATGTGTAGACATTGGACCACACACATCGCTGTGTATGAGTCCCAAGAGCTCGCTCGCTCTTACTCCGTGTCCAATAAACGGAGTCTTTGTCATCTTTCCCATGAGACAAGATTCACAAGTAGCATAAAATTGATATTCGAACGGATTCAAATATCCTTCTCTATGTAACTTAGTCAACCGTGTTTTATTGATGTGACCTAGTCTACAATACCATAAGAAAGCTTGATTTATTTCTCGAGACTTTCTTTTAAGTGTGTTCTAGATATTGAAAACCTGAGCTTGATTCAATACGTATATACCGTCATCTAATGTACCGGACCCAATCAGAACTTGATTTAGGTGGATGTGAACTACATCGCTTACGAATGTAAAATCATATCCCTCTCTCAAAAGTCAGGACACTGATATGATATTACAAGTCAAACTAGATACATACAAACAGTTACGTAGAATCAATATCTGCCCACTTGTCAAACCTAGGCGATATTCTCCCACGGATTCAGCGTCCACGCTCATTCCGTTTGCTACTCTGAGAGACAAATCACCTACTCTGATAACTCTACGGTTTCTCAAAGCATGTAGTGAATTACAGATATGAGATCCTGCTCCGGTATCTAGTACCCAGGAAGTAGAGTTATTTGACAAACAGTTCTTAATTACATACACACTCAAGGCCGAAGTCACAGCATGCTTCGTATCCTGGCTACTGGCTTCCAAAGCCCTGCAATCCTTCTGCCAATGCCCGTTCCCATAACAATAGGAACATCCCTCCTTACCTACACCAAGTCCCGAAACTTTTACTCTTCCCTTTTCTTCTACTTTACTGACACCGTATATCGGCTTTGTGGAGGTCTTCTTCTTTTCACCCTTTGCTTTCGCCCTGGATACAGAAAAAGAAGATCCCCCATTAAGCAGACCGGGTGTCTCCCTGGTTTCTTTCAGGGTGTAAGTGGAGGGTAGGGACTATGGAAATAAGTCAGCATATGACATGTTTCCCAATGTAGTCTCTAGGTCCGTGAGCTTATCAATATAGCTAGTCATCGTAAGGACGTCGTCCCCTACAGATGACCCGATAGCCAATCTCGCTTGAAATAATTAGTTCGAGGTCTCATATCTTGCGATACGAGATTGCTCTCCATATAAATCTTTGTTATGGAGAAAAATAGAAATTAAGTCCATCTTCTCGTGCTGCTTCTGGTATACACCATCAACTGAAGCCAACACAAGGCACTTGGCATTCGCACTATCCTTTTCCCTTGTCTGACAGATATCCATATCCGCGACGGTGGAAACTGGACCTGGGACGGTGGGGGCTTGAGTAGTAATAGGATGGTCCAGCTTGTCATAGGCAATGGACATCTGGACAGACCTTTGCCAATCATAAAAGTCAGATTCAGTCAACTTGTTATCTAGATGTAACCTAGTCATGGTCACAAGGTCGCTGCAATGAGAGAGAGAGGGAACACTTTAGCATGATGCTCTTGCAAGTTTAGAATGGTTTTTAGTTTATCTAAACTGGATGGCTCCCACTGTTTCTCGAATCCTTCCTCAAACCATAAAAGAAGAATTAGCCAGGACCGATCTCCCCGTACAATACTTGCTTAACCGTTCAGCCAAGCTAGTGTCGGTACTTCGAGGGAGGTTTTACGACGCTTTCGCAAAGTTCCTTAATTAAATAACCTCTTTTCTCTAGAGGCGTAGCCCCGCTGACACTGTTCTAGACACCTACTTGGTTTATAGCATTGATCGTTAAGTGACGAATCTCCTGATGAGTAGCAGATACTCACAGTAGGATCGAGATCCAAATATCATCGTGTGATAATACTGAAGGAATCCTACCAACATTATCAAACTCCAAATGGTATGCAACACTAGCAAGTTTCAGTTTCTTTAGAAACTCCCGATATGGATTTTTGCCCCATGCTCTTATGACCTTGACGAAGGCCAACAAATCATAAGTCACATGTCAAGTTCTACCTATCATTATCCCTGTTAATTTAAACCCACCCGCGCATACCCTTGACGAAGGCCAACAAGGTAATACGACTGTCCCAAACCAACGCATCTATCTATACTACATATGAATACCCCAGCAACTACCAAACACTATGCCTTGACGAAGGCCAACAAACATAGCTTGAATACTACTGACCATCATATGAAATGACGGAGGGCTACGACTGGTTTTGGCAAAACCGTGAACGTAGTAAACTTGATATAATCGAAGGAACCTGATAGCTTTTTAAAAGGAGTGGTTAAAGCTCCGCAATTAAAAAATTCTGCTCTTTTAAAATAACCGATTGGTTTCTTTTAAATTTGTTCCAACGATTCAAACTTTGGTTTATTTTCTTTGCATTAATATAATGCGTCCCATCAATTATCCTATCATTGCAGAAAACAACGAAAATACAACGTCCGCTTATGCCATCCGCATTCGCCGCTTGGTCTCGTCATTCACCCGTTAGGTTACTTAACTAACGACAGAGCGGGGGTTGGGCTAGCGTGGATGCAAAACATAAGTGACGCCTACTAGATATCATATATAGATATTGTACATTCGTCAGTCGCAATAATAGGCATTCCAGATCACAGATGAACATTATTGGATATACAAGCAATCCGCGTTTCCTTTGAGAGTGCAATGAAAGACGGATTACACAGTTGTGATGAATAGCCATTACCCCATCCTAGACCCCTACGGGTACGGCAAACTCCCGCCAAGTACCCCAAGTGAAGCATTCTCCTTCAACAACGCGAGTAGGCCACTAAACACTTCAAAGTACCCGGTAGTTTGTGCACCCAACCTTGGGTCTATCTTAGGAGCAGAAAACAGTAAATGAAATAATACAACGATGGCTACAACCTCAGCCCGGATGTGCCCCGCAAAAGAATATTACATCATATTACAATTTACATCGAATGAAAGAATATAAAAACTCATCTCAAAACTTCGGCTAATCATCACAACGATCCAATGAAGTTCATATACACAAACCAGTAAAAACCATTACAGAAATGTGCAACCCCCTGCTAACCGACATACTAGCAATTAGGGGAGGTTTACGAACACATTAAACATCACAGATAAAACTTGATTACCAAATAACTTAGAATTTCGATCAACAACCTTTTTCCGTATCTACCCCAAATGCAAGCCAGCACTGAAATAACCTGGGCAGAAACAAAATATACAGGAACACAGAACACCCAAAATTAAGAGTTACTGTATAAATACGAGTCAACTCGGAGTTGACTCGGCCGCGGATCCGCGGCGGATCGCACTAATCTGCCTCGCTTCCGCGGCCTTCTTACCGAGTTAGCACCTCGACTTTTTCCAGTAATCTTAGAATTCCCTGCTGTGAATTTTCATACCTCTAAAATAATTTTTTCGACGGGTTTAAAATCGACAGAAACTTGAGGGGTCCGAGGTTAAGTTTTCGTGTTTTTTCGACGATCGAAGTTCTAATTAGTTGCTAACAAGATAGTAAAGGTTTAGTAGGCTCCGATACCACTGTAAGTCCATGTCACGCACCACACGAGCTCGCGGGGAGGCGGAATATATGAAAAACAATTATCAAAGCTTCGTAATACGGACTTAAGCACACGGATCGTGTTTAAACCATTACTAGCAAACTACGAGAGGTTTAACTACTCTGATTCGAAGTTATACCTCACGTTACTTGTCCTTCGGGTCTTCATCGCTGTCCTCCACACCTTGTAGGCTCTATGGAACATGGGCACATCAACGACCTCCTCGAGTCAAAGACGATCCACCCGAGAGTCTATAGTCAGAGCTCCGGCTTCTAGATTGCTAATCTAGAAGTCCCAGAGGGTGTAGAGTAATTAGATGGATTACTTAGTCACTTAAAACCTAGGATTCTCAACTCATGAGAGCTTTTAGGGTTTTGAGGAAGAAGATGAAGACTTGAGGAGAGAGAAAGCTTTTGTGATAATGATAATGAATAATACTCATGAAAGAATATAACGAAGCATACAAATATCTCTTGATAAATATCTAGAAATATCTTGTGAGCTTCATTTAATCCTAAGGGTCAATCACCTCATGAGTCATTAAGCATTTAATGAAAACTTATAACTCATCTCTCCACCTCATTTGTGTTTAATCCAAAAGAAATAAATACAAATGAGTCATCTTCTTCTAGAAGCTTCCCGACAAATTACGAGACTGCCCCTCCCATCCGTATTTTCGAAAAACACGGATAATCTTTTACTGAATAAATCCATCTGTATAATACTAGAATCTTGCTTAAACCAAAGCCCGCTAGTATTATCAGCCCGATCATAATACGTGCACAAGTGTACGTAAGTGATCGTGGCCCTGCCGTAAAAACATACGGCCTCTACACCTTTTGCCCGGTGCAGGGAAACTCTCTGTGTGGGACTCTAAAGACTCGACACTACGCTGGCAGTGGGTTTAACCACAGGCCGCAAGCGGTACTAGCTGTACGTAACGGTCCCCAGGTAGATGTAGATAAGAAGGACGATGAGGAAACCCATCCGAACTCCAACTGAGTCTGATGTGACAATCTTCGTACAGTCCGGTCTGTTCGTCTAGGACTATCGCATATCAGGTCTAGGGGGCGGTAAACGTCAGACCCCTAATACCGGTATAAGTCATGTCGGAGTGAAGCTCATTACACCTTGAGAAACTACTGGAAGCCTACCAGTAAATCTTGTTTGCCCTGGCCAGGGACTTTGCGTAATGGCTCTCCATACACAGCGCGATATCAACCCTCAATACCGGGAGAGACGAATCCTGTCTAACCGCCACTGCCTCCAAGTGCTTCGGGACTGCACCCAACTACTACCTGTTTGCACGACTCCTTTGAGCCGTGGTAGGGTAGTAATCTAAGCACACCCGAGGCGAAGTAGCAGTGTCAAGTCGACGGACTAAGCTGTACTCATGTCACCTGGAAACTGCTATCTGACCATGGGTATAAAACCAACCTGCAGTTCCCAGCGAGTCCTGTCCGGTGTACCCGTAACTTAACGAGCACCTGCATACTATCTCCAGTACAACGTACTGATGGCTATGGGACAGACCTTCTCCCCAACTGGGATGAGAAGCGTACACACTAGTCTACTCCGGAGTATCAATGCCCTGTCTCGATAATCCTACGACCAGGGACCTATATAGGATGTTGCTTATAGACTACCCAGCCCCCACTAGTGTGACTGCCATCACAACGCTGGTAATCTGGCAAAGATCTTAAGGGCTCTACTAATATGTATAAGCGATACGTTAAAAGAAACATATGCACATATTAAAGTAGACGCAAACCAAGTAGCATACTACCATTTTTAGCAAGACTGTCAATACAACTGTGAATATCACAAGCTTCCATTAAGTAATATACAAACTTGTATGATACAGTAATGGCCTCTAGGGCAAAAACACTAACAGTGTTTGTGCAAGTTGTAGGGTATATATTTTCAGAATTTAGACTTAAGGTTCAGAATTATTTTTCAGACTTACACTTCAAATAAAAATTTCAATACCCTTCTCTTATTTTGACTTAGCCCAAGAACTGAACTCAAAATTTGCCTATTTCTAAATAAACTACAAAGACATATATTCTCTACAGTTAGACTTTAAGAAAGGTTATTTTTAGGGTTTGTAATTACTAAGTTTAGGATCTAGTTTTTTCTACTATTCAACCGTCATGTTGAACTTAAGTCAAATATGGCCAAAATTGAATTTTTCAATTTTTATAATTTTTAAAAAAATTTCAATTTTTATGGGTTTTAAAATAAGTATGCAAATGCAAAAATATACACATGAATGCGAAGGAAGAAAGCTTACCGAGCATACCCCCAAACTTAAACTTGACAGTGTCCTCACTGTCAGGCTACACCAAGAGGGTCAAAATTGTCGGCACTCCCCTATTTATTTTTTTTATTTTTATTATTACCAGAAAAAGAAAACAAAATATATATACACAAAAAGGTCCCCCAAAACTTAAATGAAACAGTGTTTCCACTGTTGAAGCATTAAAGTTCAGAATTAGGGAGGAGAAAAAACACAGTATCAAGCTATACAAGGCCTTACGCAGGCCAAATGTTAGCACCAACCATTCAAATATTTTATCGTTATAATGGTGTGGTTGGTGAAAGAATGGAGTGTAGAGAAAAGAAATGAGAAACACACGAGACCATGTGGAGATAAAAGCAGTATACAGTTTCGGTGGAGGAGACGAATGGCGGAAGGGAAAAAGAAATGGTGGTGGTTCGACTTTTTCAGGTGGGGGTTGATTAATCACAAAATCCATGTCGTTTAGGAATGCGAGTTCGTCGGCGAAAGTATCTTCGAAACTTCCATCGATGGTTCGATTGAACGTTTCAATGTCAATAAGTGTCGCGCCAGAATTCAGCACACTTGATTTTTCAAAAATTATGAAGGTAGGATAGTCGTAAGGCTCATTTACCTTATTTTCAAAAGAGTTTAAATCAAGTTATTTTTCTAGAATTATCGAACTCCAAATATCTGATTGTGATTCATTACCACTCGGTATCATTAAAGGAAGATTAGAAGAAGAACCAGAGAAAGTGGGAGAAAGAAGTTGAATACAAACTTGAGTGTGGAGATGGAGTGTATAAATTAGCACAATTTGTAATGACCAATGTGTAAAAAGCGATTGTGCTAATCTATCAACTCACTGAGAAATAAGGTCAAATCCCTTAGGATTCGTGAGAAAACATGGGTACGTCGAACTTGGTAAACCAGACATTGAAAATGAAAGTGTAATGGTTTCGTACAAGGTCGGAACGAGGATTGAGGGAAGTGATCGAGGAAGGGTATCGGTTAAAGATTCAGGAGGGTGTGCGCATTCAATGAAAGGGACAGGATGAATTGGAAAATCCGACTCATCAAGCAAAACTGGTTCATGCTCAATACTATCCTCAAAATTCCCCTCAAAAGTTATCTAATCCATGCAATTATCATCAAAATCCAGACGCATATGAAGTTCAGGAAAAACGGTTAATGACTCGGGATGATGAATTGGAGAGAGAAACTCATCCAAATCTGTGGGTTCATCATCCAAAATATTCCCAGCGTCAATATCCTCAATCAAGTGAAAATTAAATTTCTCAGACACCTCATCAAAAGTATGGATATCAATCAATTCAGGTTCTAGAGTGGAGGTGTAGAGGTCAAAAGGATTAGTGATGGTTTCACTCGAAAGGGACCCTTCACAATCTGGCAAATCAAACACTACAAAGTCGCACAACTCATTAAACGTTTTATCTTTAACTGGTGAATCATTTGGAACACTTGATAGACATTCAAAACCGGAATTGTGGGATTCAATTAGGGATGGGTAGGTTTGATTTGGAAGGGTGCACAGCTCACTCTCTCCACTCAAATTCTCAATCTGTCCAACCGCCTCATCATACCTTGGAAAATTTGGAGCTAGTTGGAAACTAGCTACCGGGTCATTAGGTTGTAATAGGGCGGCCATGGACGCATTCAAATCCATTATCTGTTGTCTTGACGCTACCATAAAATCTTCCAACGACTGTTCCAGACTAGACATGGTTTGTGAAGGGGTTTCAGTAAAAAATTCAAAGTTATTTGGATACTGGAAACTCCCAAATGGTTATGTAGAAGCAATGTCTATGGAAGGTGCGAAAGTCGGGTAGGACTGGTAGGAATTGAATGGTTGGACAGGAGTAGGATCAACATTTGGATAAAAAGGTGAATGGACTTGTTGATCCCAAGAACTGGAAGTGTTGAAAGGAGTGAAAGATCGGTTACGAGATTGTTCAATATGTTCAGCAATAGACATGGGTTTCGGAGTTATAACAGGACTCGAAGAAGGAGTATCAACGTAAGAAGGTGGTGAAGCTTGAAATGGTTGATACAAAGTGGATTGCGGAGTCCAACTGTTTCTTCTAGACGCGTCTATTCGATCTTTCAAAGAAATTTTGGGCCTGGAGGGGTCGTCCGAAATTCGACCAAAACAATGCGAAGTAATGTCTGGTTGAGCGTACCAAAGTTCGGCAAGAGTTTTGCGAGATGGGCTACCCTTGATGTGAGAAAGGAGACGAAAAAGAATGTGATGATTTTTTTTTTTTTAAATATTATTATTTTTTAAAAGAAATTGTTTGCTTTTGGAGTTTTGAAATTTTTGAAAGTGTTTTTTTTCCTTTTTAGAAAGAGTTTTTGCAAAAAATTTGTACGGAACTACAACACAATTTCAAATAACCACAATTTAAACATGCACAATCAAACCTAGAGCTAGGGTCTCCTAAGTCAACTAGACTGCTCCTAACTGGTCCAAAGAGCAAGTTGTGAGATATCCCTCAAATCGCCTCTTCACCGCCAATTGTGGCCAGGCAAGCACAAGTAAAGAAAGGAGGGATCCGCTCATGAATCACCGTGAGACGGGCCTTTTAAAATTACCTTTCTCACTTGTCTAGCCTAGACACCACAAAGTCAGGTTTAGATAAATGACCGATTGCCCACAACCTTCCTCTGTCCTTATGAGCACGACAGTCCTTAGTTGGCTGAGTCTAAATATTTTTTAATTAACTCAAGGACGATGCATATGCTTTTTAGTGATTTTTGGGGTCTTAGGAAGGGTAATGAAATCCCCACCCAATCTTGATTGGTGTAATAGCCCCCTTAAAAGTCCGTTTTAAAAAATGCAAAGCAGTAAACACACAAAATCTAAAACACTTGCAAAAAAAAAAATTATTTGGCAGCGCAAAGAATCCTGCATAAAAACAATTTATTGGAGAGGGAGAAGAATTTTGTGAAAAGAGAAAAATTTTCAGTGGAGTTCAGAGGGTAGAAGAGAGGATAAAAATACTTACAGAGAATTTTGGGATGCTGACGTCACTGGTTGACCGCGGTTCTGCGGTCAACTCCATATATCCGCCGCGGTTCCGCGGTGATTCTGTTAGTTTGGATCTCCAAAAATTTTCTGTTTGTTATTATGATTCTCCTCTGTCTGTTCAGATCTTCTGTTTCTTGATTTGTTCACTGGGATTTTCCAGATCTGAATCTGTCCGTCTTCTTTTTCTGCACAATTCACACAATATCCCTCAAAAAATAACAAGATGATTTTTATTTTTATTTTTATTTATTTATTTATTTATTTATTTTTAAATTTTTATAATTTTCAATTTTTTTTAACCCGAAATTACACAAAGAACTAGACTATCGTCTCCCCGGCAACAGCGCCATTTGATTGATAGATGATTTGTACGTGTGTTTTAAAATCAAAGAATAGAATACCGCAATCAATAATGGTGTCTCTTGGTAGCTAGCCGGTTGAATACGGATCGGTCCACAGGGAGATGGATTCCTTTTCTTTATGTTCTAACGAGTTAAGCCTAAAAAATTGGTGGTTTTGTTGTAGATCTATGAATGAGAATAAATTGATAAAAAGGATTGCTAGGGTTAGGATTAAGTTAGTTTGAAAAAGGGATTCTTCTCGCTTCTATCAATGCCCTAATTAAGAATATAGGTGTTAGGGTAATAGTCAACAACGGAGATTAGCACGACTAGGAAAAAACTAAGTTTCTTCCTTTTGGTCTTTGTCCGTCCGTTCTTGGCTCTTAGCCCTAACCTCCAGTTAATTCAACCACAACCGGTCGAACTAGGGAATCACCGCTATCATTTAGGATGGGGTGCTGTAGTGAGCGGTGTGTGGTTGGATTAAAGAGAGTTCTTTAAATAAAATTATTTGGGCAAAGATCGGAGGGAGAGAGATTTCCTTCTCTCAAACCTTCCCTATCCTAACCCTAACAAGTGAGGAATTACTCACTCATTAGGAAGGTGACAGTCAAATTCATTTTTTATAATTTTTAATATTAGAAAACTAAATTGCAGATAATTAAAAGAACAGAAAAAAATTGCAGGAATTAAAATTGCAGATAAAAAGAATGCAAGATAAAAATAAAAAAAATACCTTTATTGATGACCTCTCAACGATTCATTACAAAATGAGAATTAAATCTAGAAATTGAAAAGAATTTAAGAACTAAAGAGAGGCATCTCAAAAGAGGCACCCAAAAGTGGCACAATTCAAAAGAGGCTGTAGGCTTTCCTATTTATAGATAGGAGAAACCCAAGGGTTTACATCTGATCCACATCTGAATTTACAATACTACCCTAAGAAAGCCGGGTCAATGCACCGACACCACCGACAATTTGCACCGACACGTGCACTGCACGGCCGCGGAAGGAAGCCTTGTTTGGCCGCGGTTCCGCGGCCATCTTAAGGGATCTCTGGCTCGTTTTCTCAAGTTTGCTTCATGTTGCTTTTTACTTCTGTTTTCTTCATTTAGTTCCTCAGAGTCTCTTCTATTTTCTTCCAGATTTCCAACAGTGCAGAATTATGTGGACTTTTACCGTATGCTTCGCGTTGAAGTCTTGAATCTTGTGCTGCCCTCTTACTTTGTGCATTGAACTGTTCATTGATCGTTGTTTGGCATCATACAGATTCATCTACTTGTTGGTCATAGTCTCACATTTGTAGCGTCTTTTCCTGAATTTCACTGTATTGTTCTGAAAACCTATAACCTGCAACTATTTAGCAGACATGGATCAAAAGCACCTATTTATTTGCAATATGATTAAGAATAGGGAATATAATAATGCAAAATTCTGATATGAACAACCACCACGTTTGATGGCTTGGGTGTTAGGGTAACCCAACAGATAGGATTTTGAGTGAGGTGTCCAACTGTTATTTTAAGAGCTTTCTATCCTATACCTTATAAAATGGTAGGGTCGGAATTTGTAGCAAAGCAATTACGATAATAAGAAATATCTGGTTGTTTTTAGCAAAGCTTGGTAAGAGTTGGTCGGTTCGGGTTACCCATCTGAAGAGAGTGAAGAAAAGAGGGTGATATGGTATTTTTTTTATAAAAATTTTGAAATTGTTTGCTTTGAAATAGGGACTCGATTCAACCAATCACAAACGTACACAAACAATCCCTAGTGCTAGGGTCATCTAGGTCAAATCACTAGACCGCTCCTAGACTTCCAAAAGACAAGACGTAGGATCAATCCTCTATCACATCCTTATCAATCTTGTAGCTAGGTAAGTGCCAGGTATGTGGGAGGTATCCATTGTACGAATCACCGAAATAGAGGGCCTAATTAAGTAACCATTTTCCTTAGTCACGCTTGCCTCAGACACCACAAGAGAATTGCGGATAAGCAATAGACCCATGACCCTTCTTTGTCCTAATTGAGCGTATTGTCCCTAGAGGCATGGTCTAGATATTTTTTTATTAATATAGGGTGATGCGTATGCTTGTTTATGATTTGTAGGGCCTAGAAAGGGTGATGAAATCCCGACCTAATCTGAATTTAGGTTTCTTGCCCCTTAATGTCCATTTTAAATATGCAAAACAACCCAAAATCTAAAATACACAAAAAGATTTTTAGCAGCGCTGTTTGCAAATAATCCTGCAGGTAAAACTAGTTTATTAGAGTTTTAGAAGAGAGAGGAAGAAAAGTAAATGATACCAGAGAAAGTTGGGAGCCAAACACCCCAATATGGCCGCGGTTTAGAAGCCAAAAGCACCAATTGACCGCAGTTCCGCCGTTAGTTGGTGAGATCTCCCTTTCAAACTTTGGCCAAACACTCCAATGCTCCTCTGCTCCTATTTGATAATTTCTGAATCTTTGTTGGTTCGCTCTAAGTGCTCCAGATTTCTTGCAAAACTCGCAAAAAAATCGTTAAAAATACAAAATGCGGTTTTTTATTTATATTTTTATTTTGATATGTTCTCTAGTTTGGCAATAGAAATCAATCTAAATAACAAGAAAAATAATTATGACTGTTTCCCCGGCAACGGCGCCATTTGATTGATCGTGAAAAAGTGTGTATATGCGTGTTGTAAATAACCGCAATCAATAACGGTGTCGCGATAGCTAGCTGATAGTGAGTACGGATCGTTGAATGGATGCGAAAAAGTGTGTATGTGTATGTTGTAAATAACCGCAATCAAAATGGTGTCGCAAGTAGCTAGCCGCGATGAGTACGGGTCGTCTGCAGGGAAATGTGAACTCTTTTCTTGCTTTAGACAAGTTGATAAAAGATATGGGTGATTGTTATCAATATATTTTTATACAGATGTAAAATTTATAATAAAAAGGCTTGTAGGGTTCATAGGACTGAGTAGTTAATGGATGAATATTAAAAATGACTCTTTTTATATTCTAATAGTTTAAAACTAGAGCGATAGAGATGAATGTGGATTAGGTTTCTTGAAGGGAATTAGGGTTTCCTACTACCGACCCTTGTCCGTCCATTGATCTCTATTCATGTCAAGCCCTTACCAAAATAAGTGTTTAACCAATCTCAAATTGCGGTCATGACTAATCAATAAATTGATAGCGCACCCGATATGAAGGTTAACATTTATTTTACTAAAGTTTATAAACTTTAAAATGTTAAAAAGAAATTAAAAGATTTTTCATCCGTTATCATCCTATCCTACAAACCTTAGCAAGTAAGGAATTACTCGCTCATGGTTAGTGATTTAGAAGAAAAGTTGAAGAAGAATGAAAGTATAATTAAGATGTAGAAAAGTAATGAGTAAAAGTAAGTGCAGAAATTAAATGCGGAAAATAAATGCAAAAGGAATTAAAATAAAAACTACATTTATTAATCAATTATTGTATTTACAATTCTCCTTAGAATGTAGAATACAAGAATCCTAGTTTGCTCTAGATCTCTCTTTTATTGGAGGTAGATGAATAGATGATGATCACTCGGATACTTGGATCTCTTGATCTCTTCGATGATGATTTTTGAATATACAGCTCTCGGTCCTTTATATAGTCCTTAAAACCAGAAACCCTAGATTTCATATGTGAGTCGATACAGTTAAGATCATATCCACAAAATCTCTCATCCAATAGCTATCAAAGAGCCGCGAAACCGTCGCATCATACTGGAACTGGGTTTTGAGATTTCTTATGGCTTTTTGTGTTGACATGTGGAGATCCTTTTGATGTATAGATTCTGAAAATATTGCTCTGAGTCTCTGCCGTTGCTGGATTTCCTCGATTTTCTTCTAAATTTTGGCAGATTCGGTTTTGATATCCCGATTTGACTTAGATCTCTTACTTGGATTCCAGACCTGAGCTAATACCTGCACAATATCTCAAATCAAAGTGTGAGTAGCATTTGGTATTTTTGAGATATTATTCCAAGCATTTACATGATATTAAATCTTAAGAATATTGATTAGGAATATGATATGCATATTTTAATTACTAATATTTCATTTAAATATTATATGCATATATTTTCCCTAATTATATTAATTATAATGTAGAAACATATGATAATAATCTTTTTTAAAATAAACCTACATATGTTCTCTATTTACAATTAACACCTTTTAACACTTAACAATGGTAGGGAAAATGTTCATACAAATGTGCAATATTTTAGATTAATCAAATACCCCTAAACTTATCTTTGATCGTCCCGAACAAACTAGTTATTAAAGAGAAAAAGAAAAACTAGCACACTTTCGTAGGCAACACGATTGCACATAGCATGTGCAACAAGCCTTTAAACCTTTAGGTATCCCTAGTAGGAGGAGTGTTGTCTTTTAAGAGTTTTTAGCGGATTACACCCACAAAATCCCATAATAAAAGAAAGAAGATGAAAGTTACATAGAAAGATAAGGAACTTATAAAAGAAAGACTTTGAAAATAAGAGTTTCAAACTACACTAGCGTTTTAGTTGCCATGAGCCTTATCTTAATGGTCTTGAAAAGATATCAGAAATCACTTCATCCTTCAATAAAATATCGTCTTTAGTTTTTCTCCCTACCTTTCTTCCAAATATCGATCATATACCCCTACGTGTGTGTAAAAGGCATCCCTATACTTAGAGAATTCAATTCAAGCTATCATACTCTTGTCCATTTTCCTTAGTACTTTTCAGTTGGTAAATATTTTTAGATGGAATTGCTCACACATTCTTCATGCGACTGTTAACACTTCTTGAAGTACTAACCAACCAATTACCAAATTTGCTCACACATTAAGGCGTAATTTGCAATATTCTAGTCTTGTAACACCTAAGGTTTAGCCGTGACTCCTAAACCAGTTGGTCTAAGGCACTAGGTGATAAGACACCATCGCTATATTTTTTTTATGTTGGCTTAGGTAATTACAAAACCAGTATTCATTTTTCTTCACCATTTATATTTTCTATGTCATATATATATATATATATATATATATATATATATATATATATATTTTCTTCATCATACTAAGGCTTTTAAATAAGAGCATTTCAAGGTATCCTCTACTATCCCAAGTTTCAAAATGTGTGCAAGTGCGTATAGTAGGGTATCAGCGTTCATAAGTTTGAACTCAAGAATAGGGACTATTTTTCAGACTTATTTCTTTCCGCAAATTAGTGATTCCTTTCATCTTACTAACCCTTGGGACAACAACTCATGATCACGTATTACTAGCTTCATTTTAAAATATCTAATTTTCTTGCTTTTCTTAAATCTCTTCCAATTTTTTATATGTATTTTTCACTTTCTAATTTTATTTTCAAAAAAATAATTAGTTGTTTTATACTGCAAAATGATACATGAATAAGCACAAATCTCCCCCAAATCTATTTGCAGCAGTTCCTTCACCAACGTCATCTTTTAAGCTCAAAACCTGTAGACTTGGGAGAAAAATTCTCAATAATTAGTAAAAGAGACAAAAGTCAATGACAGTGAAATCCTCCCCCAAATTTATTTTTGGCTCACAATCGTGCAAAAAATTTCTATTCTTTCAAGAGCCATTTTCAAAATATTTTTCACCTCCCTCCCAAACTTAAGTAAAATAGTATTTTTAAGCATTGAAATTTAACATAACAGGGGAAAATATTATTGGTCTATATAAAGCTTTACAAAGACCAAAAGTCAACACCAACCATTCAAATATTTTATCAATATAACACCTTGGTTGGTAGAAGATCATGTTACAGATAGACGTGAAGAAGTGGGAAGGAGAAAAGAAGTGTAATTGAACGGTTTTACGTTTCGGTTGATAGAGACGAAACGGTGACGGCGGATGAAATCGTGAATGTGAAAGCTAAGGAGTAGGTGGAATATTCGCATTCTCGTACTTAATAAGAAGAAGGGATGGCGGTTCAACTTCTTTTGATGGAGATTGATTCATCACAATATCCATGTCTTTTAGGAATGCGAGTTCTTCGGCTAATATGTCTTCAAAACTTCCATCGATATTCCGAATGATAATCTCATCGGAAAGAAAGGTATGATACTCGGATAGCTCGACTAAATCATTTGACAAGTCAAGGGATTCGGACTTGGGTGTAGACTTGTCGACAGAAGGGTCCTCACGTGTATAATAAACAGTAGGATCAAACAATAACGCACTAGTGGCATCGAGATCAATATCGTGAAGCAAGAATTCCTCAAGTTCGCAACTGTCGGTAGCTATCTTGTAGACAAAACATACATCAATTATATGAGCGTAAGGTTCGTGTTGGGTTGCCGGGTACGCTCACAAGGTTCTACGAAGCATCAACCATGCCCGATTTAAAAATTAGCCGTGCCGAACAACCCAAAGCCGGATCTTTAAACTAGGGTTTAGGCGAAAACAAGTATGTTAAACAGTTTAACACTAAGTGAGAGGGATTACAACCTTTGTAGATCCGGTCCTTCACTTCTAAAGCTCCGTGTTGAAATCCCTTCGCTGCGATCATCGTGTTCCGGACTCTCGAGAGGTTCCACGAAGAGAAAGCTGCAGTCTTGCTTCCGATCTTCGATACAAAGATGATCTACCTTGAAGTTTCGTTAACAAAAGCTAACACTCATAATATGAAGTGAGCACCCTCATCTAAATGGCAAGGATAGATGAGGATGATGAAGTAGGATTATTGCTCTCTTTTATTTTCATTTACTCACTCATTTTTCATCACAAATAAAAAGCAAGAAAGCTTTGCAAAAGGAGGAAGAAGAAGAAGAATAGTGATCCATTTTTATTTGTGATGAATAATGAAAGGATTAATATGATGAATAATGCAACCATGGTTGACTAAACCATTGTAGAGAATTAACCAAGGGCTAGGATTTAGGTTGGGTTAAGTATGAGTCATAGATAAAAATCAACACAAATATCTTTATCATGACAAAAAGAAACCTTCTAGAAACTTCTAGAAATCTTAACCCTAATCCAAACCCTAATCATGTTTAAACTCCACAAAATATGTTGCATTAGTTATCATATCATGTTACAATATTATATATCACATATATAATATGTATCGTAACAAAATAAAATAATACATTTAACATATATTGCATATATATCAATGTATTACTCGAGTGAGAAAAAAATCTTTTAGTGAGCTAATATTAGTTAATGTAATTTAATATATCATATATATTATTATACATTAAATTATCGAATCAACACTTGATCCGACAATTCGGCTATATCGCATATAACCGACTAATATTTATCCGTACCGATTCATCGAATCAACACTTGATCCGATGACCCGGCTGATATCAAATATCGCGAGAATACAATACGGTATCTCATATCGCATTATCCTTGGTCCCGTACATATCACATATGTGCCCCTACTCCGTTTTGCCTGAGTCAAGAAACCTTTGTGTAGGACTCTAAAGAATCGTTAATACGCCGACAGTAGGTGATGATCAATCAAACACCCACAAGCTGCAAGCGGTCAGCTAAACGTAACAGCCACCCAGGTATTGAGCGCTCAGAAGATCAACAAGCAAGCCTGTACATTCTCCTGTCAATCCAATCAGTAACACTCCCGTACAGTCCGGTCTCGTCGTCTGATATGTCGCATATCTCGCCTAGGGGTGGTAAACGTCAGACCCCAGTAGCTCGATAAGTCATGTCTATATGAGGTCTATAACAGTTCGAGAAACTACTGATAACACTTACCAGTAAATCTCAGCAACCCTGGCCAGGGATTTTCGGTTATAGCCAATCGAACACAGCACAACATCAACTCCCTATACCGGGAGAGACGAATCCCCTCCTATCGCTCATTGCCTCTATGTGATTCGGGACTGTACCCAAAAGCCACCTTTTTGCATGCCCTCTTGGACGTGGTATGATGGAAATCAAAGCACAGTGGGAATCACACAAGACTCTATGACGATCTCGGGTCAACAGACTACTCTGTACCAGTGTCACCGGAGAACTGCCATCTGACGTGAGGTATAATACCATCTGGGAGTTCTCGGTGAGTCCGTTCAGTGTACCCAGTCTCCACTGAGCACCCGTACACCATCCTTGATGTCAAACACTGATGGATATGGGATCATCCATCGCCCATCATATGGGTCAAGATGCGTATACGCTAGTCTAGTCTGGTGTATCGATGCCCTGTCTCGATACACCCTCGACTAGGAACAGTTATAGGATGTACTCGTCGACTACCGTGGCCCCACTAGTATGATCTCATCATAGTCCCAGTAGTCGAGTACATATCCTAAAGGCTTTATCAACATGTAATATAGAGACAATCAGAGTATATGTTAAGATAAAGTACAACCAGATAGCATACTATCATGTCGAGCAAGAAAGTCCTCCCTATATATGTCCAAGCATCCATTACAATATACATCGTATGTACAGTAATGGCCTCTAGGGCATATATATAACTAACAATCTCCCACTTGCACTAGGGCCATCTGTTGTGGTATCGCATACCCAACAATTAGCTGCGGTTGAAGTATCTCATACTCAACCATCCCTTAAAATTCTCTACTGGGAAAAAGGCCTTTGTGAGTGGATCCGCACTGTTGTCCTCTGTGTCTACTCTCCTAACCTCGATCTCCCTGGAGGTCAACCATCTCCATGATCAGGTGATACTGTCCAAGAATTATATCTGGATTTCTGATGGGACGATAGTTCGTTGGCAAAAGCCATAACTCCATTGTCACATAATGGTAGGAACGAAGTTTATCTCATGAACTTATATATCCAGACTGCCTGTTTGGTAGCATCCTTGGTAACGATGTATCTTACCTTTAATCGTCTAGTAAGTCACGGTATCTAGCTTGGAACTCTTCCAACATACCGTCCCTCCACTGAGGGTAAAGACAATACCTGCGACTAACATTCAGTCGTCCTTATCACCCTTGAACCTTTCCAATGATTCTCCCCAGGATCCATTGATACCATCTCACTACAAATAGGCATCCAAATAGATCTATCTCATAGATCCAAAACACAGGATTTAGGAGGTATCATCTTGATCCTATATGGAGAATCCTTGTGATAAGCGGAGATTGACCAAGTGTAGCATAGGAAACTCATTTCCTATCAAGAGTATGTCATCCACGTACTCTACGAGGATCACCACCATACTCTCTACTACCTTTTTATATATACAAGGTTCATCTACCATTTTGATGAAGTCAAACTCTTTGACTACCACATCAAAACAGACGTTCCAACTCCGCGATGCCTGTTTTATCACATAAAACATCTTGCACACGTTTCCGCTGCTCCCGCTGTCTACGAAGCCCTCTGGCTGTGTACTTATAGACGCTCTCTTCCAAATCAACATTTAGAAAAGCAGTCATGACACCCAACCGCCAGATATCGTAGTCATGGTATGTAGCCGTGGCAAGTAGGATCTGGATGGACTTAAGCATAGCTTTGAAAGTCCCAACTTTTCCATGTACACTTAGTAATCTTCTCAAGATATACTTGCTCCTGATGGGGATTTAACCCTTCAGATAGAGCAACTAAAGTCCATACTTTGTTGGTGTATAAGGATTCCATCTCAGATCGATAAGCATCCAGCCATTCTTACAGAGTCTCACTCCTGATGGCCAGCTCGAAACTAGTTGGGTCATCATCTCATAACGCAATCCTCGCTCCCACTGTCATAGAGAAAACAGAAGTATCTCTCAGGTGGGTGAGGAATCCTACTAGATCGGCGGAGAGGCTGAGGTTCGTTGGAATCTATTGAATCCTTTGGTTCTACCAAATCATCAGCTGCAGTTTGTATAGCTGGAACCTTTCCAGTTCTACATAACAGACCTTGCCTCGAGCTTGTCCGGATTTTGCTTTTAGACATAGGCCGGACAACCCTAAATCTTAACAAACTTAAGATATGGGCTCTTCCCTTTCCATATCATATATGAAGTGGTAGGCAACTGATTTGATTTGAACCCTATTCAATAGGTATGCAGCTTCTCAAGTGCATAACTCCCAAAAGGAAATAGGAAACTCAGTAGTACTCAACATAGAGCACACCATATCACATAGGGTGTTATTGCTCCGCC
The DNA here is from genome assembly GCA_030015575.1 of Agapanthus africanus. Classification (NCBI taxonomy): domain Eukaryota; kingdom Viridiplantae; phylum Streptophyta; class Magnoliopsida; order Asparagales; family Amaryllidaceae; genus Agapanthus; species Agapanthus africanus. Next base: position 378,666,582 of record CM057347.1, on the reverse strand, counting down.
CCGATATACCATAGTGTTATGGTGTATACGGAGGAGTAATGCTGAGAGAGAATCTCATTCTCCTTTAGTATAGTCCAGGAATTCCGTGCTCAAGTATTCTCCTCCTTGATCTCATCAAAGGACATAATACTTATACCCATATTTTGGTTCTCTACTTCTAACTTATATTCTGTGAATATCTTAAAAGCTTCGGACTTGTGTTTCAACAGGAACATATGTCTGAATCTTGAGAGATCATCAGAGAATGTAATGAAGTACAAAGAACCGGTCTTGGCATGTGTAGACAGGGGACCTTCATACATCAGCATGTATCAATCCCAAGAGTTCACTAACTCTTTCTCTGTTTCGAATAAACAGAGTTGTGGTCATCTTATCTTTGCGACATGACTGGCAAGTTTACTAAGATGTAAATTCAAACAGATTTAAATATGCATCTAAATGTAACTTAGCTAGTCGGGTCGCATTGATATGACCTAGTCTACAATGCCTCAAGAAGGATCGTTTATTTCTGAACTCTTCCTCTCGTGTGTGTTCTGTATACTAAGAACTGTAGTTTGATTTAGAATGTCAATGATTTTAGATAACGTGCCTGAACCGATCAACTCTTGATATAGGAAATGTTCAAAACATTATCCAACAATACAAAATTATATCCTTCTTTACTAATAAAGAGACTGATATGATGTTGTATATCAGGTTCGGTATCTAATAACATTCGTTCAGAATCAATGTATTCTGATAATACAGGGTGATAGTGACCAACAGACTTGGCTGCAACACTTGCACCGTTTTCTATCTCATGAAACTTATCACCCGTTCTCAGTTCTCTACCTATCTGTAGCCCATGTAACAAATTACATATGTGGGATCCTGATCCGGTATCAAATACCCAGGACGTAAAGGATACTGAGAAACGGTTCTCTGTAATGAACACACCCGAAGAAGATGCATCAGCATGCACTTTCTTCGTTTGGGCGGCACGGGAATTCTGGTAATCCCCTATTTCCTGCTCTGTCTTATAACAATTATAAGTTGGAGCGGGACCAACGTTCCCCAGCTCAGTATAACAAGCGGGTTCGGTCAATATATCCGTATTAGTATCTTGATTAAGGCGTGATATGGTCGCTACCTTGAGAGAGAGAGAAGAAAACACTCAGCGTATGCTCTTGCAAGATTAGATTGGTTATCTAATATATCTAATCAGGATGTCTCCCACTGTTTTAGTCAAATCTTCCTTCAAACCCTAAAAGGAAAAACTAGCCGGGATTAATTACACCCTACAAGTTCGCCAATCTTTCAGCCAGGCCAGTGTCGGTACTTTGAGGGAGGTCCCCCGTGCTTTCGTACGAACCTAATTAAAGTAAACCTCGTTTTTTCAGAGGCGTAACCCCGTTAACACCTTTCTAGACACCTACTTGATCGGCTAATTGTAATGTGTAAAACTCTCCCAGGAGTAACTCTTACTCGCAGTGGGTATCGGGATCCAACTATCTCATAGAAGGTATGCAATCTCATTGCAAATTTCAACACTTGAAATTCCCAATAATATTTTACCCCAAGCGATCTACGACCTTGACAAGGTCAAAAAACCATAGACCGCAAGTCAAGTTCAACCCATAATTTCCTGATTGAATTAAACCCACCCACACGACCTTTGACAAGGTCAACAAAGTCGCACGACTACCCTAATCCAATCGCATCATATGCTTATGCAGATAAGCATAAATAGCTACCGCACACTACGCCTTGACAAGGTCAACAAACGCAGCACGAATACTATGAAGTACTTATCTGAAATGACGGAGGGCTACGACGGGTTTTTCAGAAAACCCTTTGCGTAATGAACTTGATATCGTTATAGAATCGAGCGATTTTAAATGGAGTGTTTTTTAGGCTTTTCTAGTTTTGCTAAAGGGGTCACTCCCGGTGAAGGGATCGTTGGCCCTTTGCTCATCGAATAAGGTGCAGGATATTCTACAAGGAACACCGCTATGCAAAGCAAGAACTATAGAAGCAATCAAAAGACAAACCGAGTTTGTAGCATATGCTAGTTTCACTAAAGAGGTCACTCCCGGTGAAGGGATCTCGGCTCTTTCCTTATCGAATAAGGTGCTGAATGTTCTACAAGGAACACCGCTATGCAAAGCAAGAACTAGAGCTACCAGTTTTTAAACAAGTTTCTACAACATCTTTGGGTTTCTTTTATTTCATTAATCTCATTAATGAAGTCTCATTTTATTATGCTTCACAAGTATCACATTTGAAACGAAATCTGCAATATAACATATATCTCATATATATAATATAAACATTCGTCTCAGGCAGTAATATGATCTCATTACAGAACATTGCAGCAGAAGAACATATATGAAACATTGGATATACTAGGACGTCCGTGTTTTAGTACGAGCCTGCATAAAACACGGATTCCACGGTCGCGATGAATAGCCAAACCCACATCCCTAGACCCCTACGAGAGCGGCAAGTAACACTGCCAATTCTAGGGTTAGGAGACCCGGTCTCGACTCCTCGAGATGGTCTCCCACTGGACCCTAGAACCCGGTTACTTGTGCTCCCCGCCTTGGGTCTACCTAATGTGGAAAAGTAAATAATATACAACGGTGACAACATCCTTAGCCCGGAAGTGCCCCAATAAAAGAATATTACATTCAAATGAATTTTACAAGAATGAAAAATAAAAAAAACTCTCATCTCACATAAAACCTTCGGCTATTCAAACGTGACGATCCAATACAACATATCACAGCAACACATAATATCTCATATCATCAACGTAAGCAAGTATGCGTATCCCGATTGTCGTTGATGTATAGCAACGAAGCCGGCGATACACCACATACTACGCTTACGGTCACAGAAAAGAAAGTGTAAAACAACAACAGTTGGAATCCGCAACCTCTTTAGACATCGCATGCCTAACCAAATGAATTCCTTAGACATCACATGCCTAACAATTATAAACCCCGCATTTTAGTCTCATTATCAAAAACACTTTTCAATATCAAGTCGGGCAATTCAACAAGATTCCCGACATCCTGATCGAATGCTCGTCGCAAACTTTAGTAGACGGCCGCACCCCCAGATGCCGTCGACGAAGTGCACTAAGGCGGAACACCGCTGCCGCGAGCACCCGAACGGATGCTTTTGGCGACGGGGTTCTCCTACAGTCACTTGGTCGGGGCTATAGGGCGTGGCTGTCTGTTAAGTTTACCCGGCGAGTATCCGCGTATGCTACATGATTGCGACGGACATTTGATCACATCAAAATTCTGTGGCAACCGATCATATGAGACTGAACTGTTAGATTTATAACATTCAAATTAGTTATCTCATAACTACCTGTGGATTCTAAATATTGTATCACATTCCAGATAAATAGACAATGTTAAACTTTCCGATCGAATAATCAAACACCCAAGATTTCCCCAATATATCTCAACACTTGAAATCAGTTTAAAAAACATCTATCACATGCCACAGGACCAATGGTCCAGCCGTAGAAGGGTCAAGCCAACACCTCACACGTGGCACGCCGTACTGCCCCAAACCCTAAGATTTAGAGGCAGTTCAAGACGGTCACATAATCGAGTTAAGGTTTGTTGTCTTCTAGAGGGTCCACCGCGTTACTTGCACGACTTAGAACATTCTTAAACTCGAGAAAAAATCCAACTTTTGAAAAATTTTCCGACAGGGGAAAAAGTGAGTTATTGATATCCGTTTGAACTTTTTAACAGTTTCTATAAATTACCCGGACAAACTAAACAAAGTTAAATTATCCGATCGAATCAACGAGTCCCTAATACAACCCTAGAAAACTCAACACTTGAGTGGAAATAAAAAATTCCCAGAAAAAAATAACAACAAAAGGACCTAAGAATAATTACATGAAATTCCAGAGACTAAGTCACAATTTGGGCCGCGAAACCGCCGCCAAACCCTTGGTTTGGCCGCGGTTCTGCGGTCAAATTATTGACTTAGAGGACCGTACTTCACAGTAATTCTTAATTTTTCCTGCTTGTTTTTCTGAGCATTTTTAATTCAGAAAAAACCACATTTTTGAAAAATGTACAGAGAAGGGTTCGTGTCGGGGATTTCGGGTTCGAGCGGACTTTAAACTTCGTCTAGACTTCGCCTAAAACTCTAGCTTGGCTTTGATACCACTGTTGGGTTGCTGGGCATGCTCACAAGGTTCTACGAGGCATCAACCATGCCTGATTTAAAAATTAGCCGTGCCGAACAACCCAAAGCCGGATCTTTAAACTAGGGTTTAGGCGAAAACAAGTATGTTAAACAGTTTAACACTAAGTGAGAGGGATTACAACCTTTGTAGATCCGGTCCTTCACTTCTAAAGCTCCGTGTTGAAGTCCCTTCGCTGCGATCATCGTGTTCCGGACTCTCGAGAGGTTCCACAAAGAGAAAGATGCAGTCTTGCTTCCGATCTTCGATACAAAGATGATCTACCTTGAAGTTTCGTTAACAAAAGCTAACACTCATAATATGAAGTAAACACCCTCATTTAATTGGTAAGGATTGATGAGGATGATGAAGTAGGATTATTGCTCTCTTTTATTTTCATTTACTCACTCATTTTTCATCACAAATAAAAAGCAAGAAAGCTTTGCAAAAGGAGGAAGAAGAAGAAGAATAGTGATCCATTTTTATTTGTGATGAATAATGAAAGGATTAATATGATGAATAATGCAACCATGGTTGACTAAACCATTGTAGAGAATTAACCAAGGGCTAGGGTTTGGGTTGGGTTAAGTATGAGTCATAGATAAAAATCAACACAAATATCTTTATCATGACAAAAAGAAACCTTCTAGAAACTTCTAGAAATCTTAACCCTAATCCAAACCCTAATCATGTTTAAACTCCACAAAACATGTTGCATTAGTTATCATATCATGTTACAATATTCTATATCACATATATAATATTTATCGTAACAAAATAAAATAATACAATTAACATATATCGCATATATATCAATGTATTATCCGAGTAAGAAAAAGAATCTTTTAGTGAGCTAATATTAGTTCATGTAATTTAATATATCATATATATTATTATACATTAAATTATCGAATCAACACTTGATCTGACAATCCGGCTATATCGCATATAACCGACTAATATTTATCTGTACCGATTTATCGAATCAACACTTGATCCGATGACCCTGCTGATATCAAATATCGCGAGAATACAATACGGTATCTCATATCACATTATCCTCGGTCCCGCACATATCACATATGTGCCCCTACTCCGTTTTGCCTGAGTCAAGAAACCTTTGTGTAGGACTCTAAAGAATCGTCAATACGCCGGCAGTAGGTGATGATCATATCAAACACCCACAAGCTGCAAGCGGTCAGCTAAACGTAACAGCCATCCAGGTATTGAGCGCTCAGAAGATCAACAAGCAAGCATGTACATTTTCCTGTGAATCCAATCAGTAACACTCCCGTACAGTCCGGTCTCGTCGTCTGATATGTCGCATATCTCGCCTAGGGGTGGTAAACGTCAGACCCCAGTAGCTCGATAAGTCATGTCTATATGAGGTCTATAACAGTTCGAGAAACTACTGATAACACTTACCACTAAATCTCAGCAACCCTGGCCAGGGAATTCCGGTTATAGCCAATCGAACACAGCACAACATCAACTCCCTATACCGGGAGAGACGAATCCCTTCTTATCGCTCATTACCTCCATGTGATTCAGGACTGTACCCAAAAGCCACCTTTTTGCACGCCCTCTTGGACGTGGTATGATGGAAATCAAAGCACAGTGGGAATCACACAAGACTCTATGACGATCTCGGGTCAACAGACTACTCTGTACCAGTGTCACCGGAGAACTGCCATCTGACGTGAGGTATAATACCATCTGGGAGTTCTCGGTGAGTCCGTCCAGTGTACCCAGTCTCCACTGAGCACCCGTACACCATCCTTGATGTCAAACACCGATGGATATGGGACCATCCATCGCCCATCATATGGGTCAAGATGCGTATACGCTAGTCTACTCTGGTGTATCGATGCCCTGTCTCGATACACCCTCGACTAGGAACAGTTATAGGATGTACTCGTCGACTACCGTGGCCCTACTAGTATGATCTCATCATAGTCCCAGTAGTCGAGTACATATCCTAAGGGCTTTATCAACATGTAATATAGAGACAATCAGAGTATATGTTAAGATAAAGTACAACCAGATAGCATACTATCATGTCGAGCAAGAAAGTCCTCCCTATATATGTCCAAGCATCCATTACAATATACATCGTATGTACAGTAATGGCCTCTAGGGCATACATATAACTAACAGTTCGGAGCGTTGACTTCCTAACTTGTAGATGTTAAGCTCAATTATCATCTTCCCAAAGGACCGGTTCATTGAACCGTTATGACAATTGATTATTGCGTTGGAAGTTACTAGAAAAGGTCGACCTAGAATCACCGGGATTTAGTTATGTGGTTTTGCCACAGGCTTTGTATCTATAACTATAAACTCGACAAGGAATATAAATTCCCTGACTTTGATCAACACGTCCTCTAGCTCACCCCTAGGTTGGGTGATAGATCGATCGGCCATTTCGAGAGTGCAGTGCATAGGTTTCAACTCTCCTATGCCTAATTACTTATAAACAGAATACGGAAGCAAGTTAACACTAGCACCTAAAATCGAGTAAAGAGCAATTGATGTTTTTACCCCCAATAGCAATAAATAATGTAGGACAATTCGGGTCCTTACGTTTATTAGGCACATGTTGGGTAAAAGAATTGCTCGTATTGCTCGCTAAAAAAACCTTTTTAGGCATTTGAATTTTCCTTTTCTCGGTGCACAAGACCTTTAGAATTTTCTCATAGGATGGAACTTGTTGGATAGCATTTAGGAGAAGAATATTTATGTTAACTTGCTTAAAAATTTCCACAATCTTCTCCATTTGGTGACTTGGTCTGTTGGCCCTTAACCCGTTTAGAAAAGGAGTTTTATCAATAAGGGTTGGGTCCAACATTTGAGGAGAAGTTTGTGGGGGTTAAAATGGATCCCAAAATTGGATTTAGGATGGTCGTAAATGGCAATTCCTTCAAGGAAGTGGGCTGAGGGTTCGAGCCTAGTGGAAAATGGAAAATAGGCTCGGAAGAAGATATTGGATCAGACGAAATAGGAGTAGAAGTAGTAGTCGGGGTATCATCAATATCATCAACTTCAACTTGTTCACCAACATGATTGTTCAGTACTCTTCCCGATCTCATTGTAGTTACGGCACTCACATTATGATTTTATTGATGAAGGATGAGATTTGCGCTGTGTGGGTGGCCGGGATTTAGTAGAGGTTGAGATGGAAGTTTCCCTTTCTCTCTCTCACTCATAGCGGCATTTAACTGTGCAATTTGTGTTTCGATTGATTTTATGCTTTCACCGTGGGAAGCAGTGTGTTGCACTAACGTTTGGATGGAAGACATTAGATTAGCCATCGTTTGTGTAAATTGTTTAATAAACGTTTCTATGTTTTGTTCGAGTGCAAAAATTCCATCGGTATCGACCGTTGGAATATTAATCTGTGATTGGAAAAAATTATTATAAGGGGCAAGATCGTTGGCCGTATTTTGAAAAGATTGCAGTTGAAAAGGCTGCTGAATTTATTGTGGTGAATGTTGTTGCTGTGGGGGGAAGCCTTTGATAGTTATTTTGGCTTGGGAATTGATTTTTATTTTGAGACTGGTTTTGGTTCCAAGCAAAATTAGGATGATTCCTCCATCCCTGACTATAAGTGGAAGAATAAGAGTCATTTCTAGATGTTGCTGAAAAGCAGTATTGGTTTGTTCATGACCTTGAGATAAAGGATTCAAAGGACATTCTTCCGTTAAATGTGATGGGTCAAAACACCAACCGCACACGGTTTTAAGGAGCGTAACTTGTTTTAGGGAGGCTGAAGAGAATTTGCTTTCAATAGCCTCGAGTTTCTTTTGCATCGCGGCCATTTCGGCTTTCACTACGATGGAAACGTCGAGATGATAGATACATGCCCTAAATGAAGATGATGTTGGTCTAGTACTCTCCCATTGTAACGTTTCTTCGGCGAGATCTTCCAGAAATTTCCATGCTTCGCTATCGTGTTTTGACATGAAATGACATTGACAAATGGTTTTAAACATTTGTTTTGTGGCTGGATTAAGACCCTTATATACAATGCGGCAAAGTTGCCATCTATCGATTCCATGATGAGGGCACTGGACAAGAAGATCTTTAAACCGTTCAAAGCATTTCCAAAAGGGTTCGTTAGGAAGTTGGGCAAACTGGTTAATCTCGCTATGAATACGGGTGGTCTTGTGATGAGGATAGAATTTCTTAAGGAATGCTATAGCGAATTCATCTCATTTACCGATAGAATGTGCGGCGGTGCTATAAATCCACTTTTCTGCGAGATCGCACAAGGTAAAAGGGAGAAGACGTAATCGTAGAGTATCCCTTGAAAGTTGGGTTATGCTCATCATTGCACATATGTTTTCGAACTTAGTTATAAAAACATATGCATATTCAGATTCAAGCCCGTGAAATTTAGGAAACAAGTTGATGAAGTGGGGTTTAATTTCAAAATTATCCTCATTGGCTGGTGGAAGAGACAGACAAGTAGGAAGGGGTCAACGTACGGGGTAGCATCTTTCTTGGAGAAAGATGCACGATAGATTCTGTGCACCTACGTGTGGTGGCAGGGTAGTATCGTTAAATCCCATTGGGATCCATCCATCTTGGGAGATCCTTCCATCTCGGGAGATATGGTAGGTGAAGGAGAAATAGAAGATGAAGAAGTACCGACTTCGGAGTCGATAGAAAAAACGCGGACTAGACGGATACTAGAATCCCGTGTCCAGCCGATCATGCACTAAGCGGGTTTAGTGCACGTGGCAGTGTGTGATATGTGTGAGAACAATATTAAGAAGGTTTGTTTTGGAAAAAAATATCGGACGTGAAGCTTGACTCAACAAATCACAAAATGCACAATCAATCCCTAAAGCTGGGGCTCCTGGGTCAAGTCACTAGACCGCTCCTAGACTTCCAAAGGACAAGACGAAGGATCAATCCTCTACTATCTCCTTATCACTCTTGTGACCAGGTAAGTGTCAGGTAAGTGGGAGGTATCCGCTATACGAATCACCGAAATAGCGGGCCAAATTAAGTAACCACTTTCGTTAGTCACACTTGCCTATACACCACAAGAGAAATGCGGATAAACAATAGATAGCCCACGACCCTCCTCCGTCCTAATTGAGCGCGACAGTTCTTAGATTGGTCTAGATATTTTTTAATTAATGTAGGGTAAGAGTATGCTCGTTTGTGATTTGTGGGGCCTAGGAAGGGTGATGAAATCCCCACCTAATCTGAGTTTGGGTTTATTGCCCCTTAAAGTCCGGTTTAAGTATGCAAAAACAAATCAAAATCAAAACACGCAAAAAGATTTTTTAGCGGTGATGTTTGCAAAGAATCCTGCAAATAAAATTAGATTATTGGAGCTTTATAGGAGAGAGAAAGATAATAGGAGAGTACCTGAGGATTTTGGGGGCCCAATTCCACCAAGAGACTGTGGTTCCGCTGCCAACTGCACCATATTGCTGCAGTTCCGCCGCCGTGTGGAAGGATCATTTGCTATTTTTTTTTTCAGAACACCCCTATGCTCCTCTGGTTCATGTTGAAAGTCTCTGAATCTATGTTTCCTTACTCCAGTTACTCCAGATTCCCTTACAAAACTCGCACAATAATCGTTAAAAACGCAAAATACGATTTTGGTTCTCGTTTATTTTATGTTGCTGGATTTTTTAAGAAATCAATCCGAATAACAAGAAAAAAATTACGACCGTTTTCCCGGCAACGGTGCCATTTGATTGGATGCAAAAAGGTGTGTATGTGTATGTTGTAAATAACCGCAATCAAAACGGTGTCACAAGTAGCTAGCCGCGATGAGTACGGGTCGTCCATAGGGAAACGTGAACTCTTTTCTTACTTTAGACGAGTTGATAAAAGATATTGGTGATTGTTGTTGTTCTATTTTAATACGGATGTAAAATTTATAATAAAAAGGCTTGTATGGTTCATAAGACTTATTAGTTAATGGATGAATATTAAAAATGACTCTTTTTATCTTTTAATAGTTAAAAACTATAGCGATAGCGATGAATGTGGATTAGGGTTCTTAGAAAGAATTAGGGTTTCCCACTTCCAACCCTTGTCCGTCCATTGATCTCTATTCATGTCAAGCCTTTAACAAAATAAGTGTTTAACCAATCTCAAATCGCGGTCGTGACTTATCAATAAATTGATAGCGCGCCCGATAAGGAGGTTAACATTTATTTTGCTAAAATTTATAAACTTTAAAATGTTAAAAATAAATTAAAAGATTTTTCATCCATTATCCTACCCTATCCTACAAACCCTAGAATGCAAGGAATTACTTGCTCATGGTTAGTGATTTAGAAGAAAAGTTGAAGAAGAATGAAAGCATAATTAAGATGCTCGTAAAAGTAAGTGCAGAAATTAAATACGGAAAATAAATGAAAAAAGAATTAAAATAAAAACTACATTTATTAATCAACTATTTCATTTACAATTCTCCTTAGAAAGTAGATTACAAGAACCCTAGTTTGCTCTGAATCTCTCTCTTGTTGGAGGTAGATGAATAGATAATGATCACTCGGATATTTGGATCTCTTGGATCTTTTCGATGATGATTTTTGAATGTACAGCTCTCGGTACTTTATATAGTCCTTGAAACCAGAAACCCTACATTTTATATGTGAGTCGATGCAGTTAAGATCATATCCACAAAATCTCTCATCCAATGGCTATCAAAAAGCCATGGAACCGCCGCATATTGCCACGTTTGGTCGCGGTTCCACCGTATCATAGTGAAACTGGGTTTTGAGATTTCTTCTGGCTTTTTGTGTTGACATGTGGAGATCCTTTTGATGTATAGATTCTGAAAATATTGCTCTGAGTCTCTGCTGTTGCTTGATTTCCTCGATTTGCATCTAAAATTTGGTAGATTCGGTTTCGATATCCCGATTTGACTTGGATCTCTTATTTGGATTCCAGATCTGAGCAAATACCTACACAGTATCTCAAATCAAAGTGTGAGTAGCATTTGGTACTTTTGAGATATTATTCCAACCATTTACATGATATTAAATCTTAAGAATATTGAATAGGAATATGATATGCATATTTTAATTACCAATATTTCACTTAAATATTATGTGCATATATTTTCCCTAATTATATTAATTATAATGTAGAAACATATGATAATAATTCTTTTACAAATAAACCTACGTATGTTCTCTATTTACAATTAACACCTTTTAACACTTAACAATAGTAGAGAAAATGTTCATACAAATATGCAATATTTTAAGACTAATCAGTCGTCCACAGAGAAACGGTGAACTGTTTTTCTTGTTTTAGACGAGTTGATAGAAGAAAGGAGGGATTGTTGTCGTTTATTATTAAAAGGGGATGAAAAGTTTGTAATAGAAGGCTTGTAGCGTTTATAGGACTTATTAATAAATGGATGAAGTTAAAAGAATAATAATTCTTTTTATCTTTTAATTGTTTAATACTAGAGAGATAGCGATGAATGTGGATTATGATTCTTAGAGAGAATCAGGGTTTCCCTCTACTGCCTCTTGTCCTTCCATTGATATCTATTTATCTCAAGCCCTTAATAAAACAAGTATTAACGAATCTCAAATCGTGGTCATGACTATCATAAAGTAATAGTGCGCCCGATAAGAGGGTTAATATTCATTTTGCTAAATTTTATAAAAATTAAAATTTTAAAAAGACTTGAAGAAATATTGTTCATCCATTATTCTACCATATTCTACAAATCCTAGCAAGTAAGAATTTACTCGCTCATGGATATTAACCTAGTAGAAAAAATGTGGAAGAAAACGGAACCCATAATTAAAAATAAAAATACAGAAAGTAAGTGCATAAAATAATTGCAGAAAGTAATGCGGAAAGTAAAGTGCAAAACGTAAATGCGAAAGAAAAAAAAAGAACTACCTTTATTGATCAACTAGTTACAAAATTGCTCGCTGAAAAAGTAAATTACAAAAACCCTAGTTGCTCGATAGATCTTAATCGATTCTGCGATGGATAGATAATTCCCGGTCCTTTTATAGGCTCTGGAATGTGAAACTCTAGATGTCATATTGAAGTATGTCAAATTACGATCATGACCCTAAAGTTTCAGATCTTACGGCCGCCAAATGACAACTGAACCGCCGCCTATAGCCCTATTTGACCGCGCTTCCACCGCCGTTTGGTGGGTTCGTGCCTCCAAATTTTTTGTGCATTTTCTTCTCGATATTTGGAGATTCTTATGATAAAAAGATTCTGAAAATATATCTCTTAGTCTCTGCCGTTGCGAGATTCTTCAGTTTGCTCCCAATATTCGGCAGATTCGGTTCGATACTTCGATTTGCTTTGGATCTCATACTTAGATTTCAGGCCTGAGTTGATCTATTATAATACCTGCACAATATCTCAAAATCATCTTGTTAGTAGCATTTTTTATTTGAGATATTATTCCAACCAATTATATGATATGATATCTTAAGAATACTGATTAGGAATATTTGATATGATATGCATATTTTAATTAATGATATTTCATTTAAATATTATATTTAAATATGATATGCATATATGTAACGACCCTAAAAATCCTATACGCTTTTATTGATCCAATGTTAATAAAACAGTGTATTTCTGTTCTGGTTTCGAGTTATAAGTTATTTTTGATAACTTATGTACAAGAAACTCTTTATAGCTCACTGGTTAAGCCTTTCGTTTGCTATATCATATCCTGCAAGTTACTCTTTATAGCTCACTGGTTAAGCCTTTCGTTTGCTATACCATAGCATACAAGTTTGAATTCCATCAGTTCTAATTATTTTTAATATATTTTTTTTAATTTTTCGGAAGCCCAAGAGTTGCACGTGCATTACATGGAGAAATGAAGAGTTGCAAATAAATCAAACAATAAAAACAAAACAAAAATAGCCAGATGAATGCACTGCACGAACCCCGAGACCAACCCCCACTTTTGGACCGCCGGTTTTCCTATTTTGACTGCTACCGGCGGGTGGTTTTTGCCCAAATCCTCCCATTTTTTGCCTGTGCACCCCTTCAGCTCCCCTCTACTCTATTTTCTTCTTTGATTTCTATGATTTTAGCCAGAGACTCTTCAATTCCCCCATTAACACTATTTCAATTCTTTTAATTCAATTTTTTAAATTCACACACCTTCATTTTTCTCCTATAAATACCTAGACCAGTCCTAGCTCTTCCCTTAGGCATACCATTCTCTCAAATCTATCTTCTCTCTCAAAATTCTCAAGCACTTAAGTTCCCTCAAGGAGTCGAGCACGTTTCTTCCCTCTCGCGTCGTCATTCTCTCAAGAACTTTCATCCCTTTCCATTACTCCATAACTCTCTCAAGTGACGTCTTGAGATCGAGCTCGCCCCCTAGTTGCATTCACGGTCTCGGTTCTACAAACCGAGGCCTCTACTCTTTCTTCTCGTTTTAGTATGAATGCGCAATCGTAAGACCTCTCATTCTCTTTTCTTTCTCTCTTGTATACTCACTTCTACCTTTTTCTTGTCGCAACTCCACATCACCTGTAACTACGCTAACTCCCTCTCTACTTCTTTCTCTTTTTGTTTCAACTCATATATCGACACAAAAAAATACGGTATTATAAATAAGTTTAATAAGAAAAATAATATATTCATTGTAATTCAACATGTTCATCATAAATTTCATGCCATGATATCAAGAAAATACGAATTTACAACTCTATCCATGTCTCATAATTTTTTTAATATGATGTTTGTTAAGTTAAATAATATGTAGATTACAAATCATGAATAAATACTATGAATTTTAGTATAACCTTTTTTTCGATAACTAGTATACCCATCTCTAGAACTTTCACGGGGTAACGACCTACCCCACACGCACACAATGGTTTCATAGCACGATATTTTGGTTAAGTTTTCTTTAAAAGAAACAATTTACATTAAAATACCATCATTTTTATAAAATGTTTTATCGCTATTCTTAATCCTTTGCAATTGCGCTTCTACAACCCTTTTAGGGGAACCCATATATAGATGGTGCGGATTATCGCACGTCCTTGAGATAGTAGAGTGACATACAGAGCTTCTCACGGAGAATTCGGTCTCGAAAAGAAATAAAAATACTGATTTTAAGAATACGGTCTTTTCTAAACAAAACAATCTTTGAAAATTTATATAAAACTACCAATCCGTATTTTCAATAAAAAAAACTTGTGAAAATATATTTTTAAAAGGAAGATTAGAATTTTTTATAAAATACCATCAAGTTTCCAAAAGAGCTAGTTTTCATAAAAATACCATAAACTTTTAAAAACTAAGTTTTATCACCAAAACACCACAAAAATTAAAATACATGTTCATGAAAACCTTAAATATTATAAATCACGCTTGAGCTTTAATTTTAAACTATATTAAAGTATTTTTTATAAAACCCCCTCGAGATATGCAAACAATATTTTAAGGACTATAGACTAATATAGGTTTAAACGGTATCATTTATCTTGAGCCTCGGGGAGCCGGACAAAGTGAGTGCTTGCTTATTCAGGTTAGACAATTTAATGGAGTTATCAAGTGGTAATTATCTTGGGAAAAGACACAAATTCTGTCTTCCATGTGCAGCAGTTGTCCGATTACTTTCGAACATAAGAAATTCAAGAGCTAAATCCTTTTATAAGATATTTACTCTAACGTGAATACAAACTCAACCAGGAATAAAACTTTAACATAAACTTGAACACTTGATCATGAACCAGAACACTGGAATTTGGATATCCCAAAACTTGAATACTAGAATATTATGACTTGATATGAACTTAACATGAATATCATAACACAATGGCTGCTATCGAAACCGGTTTGACTCGAACCATGAATACAACTTGACATGAATACATGAACACTTAACACAAATACTTGACATTGACATGAACTCAATCTTGCAACTTGATGTATTTATAGATTCGAGCAAGACTTGTAATTTTAACTGTAACCTAGAATACACGGGGTGTTGGATGGTTCAAGTGCGAATCCAACGAAATCTCAGGAGTCCCCCTAGATTATGAATTCATGTCTACTAACACAAGTAAGCTATCATGAGGGCCTGTGTTTCCTTGCTCCTGAATTATACCCTATTGAGTTTGGAATACTTCAACACTAGGTTGAAGTCCCGTTATTAACACTTGATTCGGGCCCGTGGTTCCTTATCCCTGGATTACAGCCTGTTGGGTTCGAGAACACTCTTGAGATTGGTTGACATTCACCTTTGAACTTATGTTAAATTAGTTTACCCATGTAGATACTTACATGCACTTCATGTTCACTATACTTACACTATACGGCCATGTTATACTATGCTCATGTTACTTTGCCATGATATATATAGAACTATACATTAAATAGAATTTCTATGGTTACATTAAATAACATATTTAAACACCATATCTCATAGTCCATTGCTTCATGATATCCAATTTTCTTTGTTATTATACTTTTATATATCACACCCTTTTCTTGGCGACTTACCGAGCGAAAGTTCGCTGAAGGGCATTCCACCCACCTTTGTTTCTTGGAATGTTCGTTAGATACTTTGGAGACTGAGGAGATGGACACCACAGAGAAGGAGTACGATCAGATCGCGACTGAGGCCTAGACTAGTTATCATTTTCTTTCAGTTTATGTATGCCACCTGTTTAGGCATTTCTTTTCTTGTATTTCCTTTTCGGTTGAACTCATGTATTGTAAATGTATCAAGTTCGAACTTTAAAAAGTTGTTGAAGTTTAAATCTCATATTAATTTCTTGTCATTTTATATTGCTCAATTACGCTTAGCATATTTATTTCGGGAAAGGACCTTCTCGAAATAAATACGTCGTGGGCCTCGTCACGTACCTGCTTCCCTCTACTGGGAAGTGGGGTGTGACAAGTTTTATTGGTGGCCCGTGCAGGTCAGTTCTGCATGAAGTCGTAAGCAATATATCATAAGAAATATGAAATTCAACAACTTTACATTCCTTGCAATTCAATTTCTGTTGAATCTATCCTAATCTTTCTTCTCTATCTAAGGTAATAGATTCTCAGAACAACCCTAGCACCAACGTTAATGGAAGTGTACCACCACCACCTACCCTTACCGCTCTACCTCCTCCTCCTACCATAGCCGCTCCACTCATAGAACAGACGATGCTTCTGAAGACTTTCAAAAGCCTACTTGAAGGTCAGCAGGCTCAAAGCACGATTTTGCAGGAGCAGACTGCTCTCCTTCAATAGAGTTTCACCCGCTCTGAAGCAGAAGCACCGGGAGTGAAACAATTTCGAGTATTACACCGGAAGAAATTCTCAGGGAAAGAGAAACCGCTTGAAGCTAAGGATAAAAGATGACCTGGCTGCAGCCCAAGTTCCAGAAGCGGTGTGGGTCAGAATAGCAAAACTCCAACTTACTAACAATGTTAGAGTCTGGTGGAATGCCGAAGAGAGCTGTCTTGAACAGCCGATCAAGTGGAAGATTTTCCGTGATCTCTTCGACCCCAAGTATTTTCCAGAAACTGCACACTTCAAGATGGAACATAAATTCATATGCCTGCAATAAGAATCCATGTGGGATAAATTGGTGGACGAGTACGATGCCGAATTCACCATGCTCGGCAGATTCACCGCCCATCTAATTCCTACTGCAGAAATCAGAGCCAGACGCTTCTAGCAACGATTAGACCCTGAGATCTAGGCTGCCTTAGCAACGGGAGAATACTTAACACATGAAGCAGTTTTGAAGTCAGACCGTCGCTATGAAGCTGTCATTAAGAAGAAGGGAAGGCCACAGTCGGTCAGTATGAAATGTCCTACCAACCAGATTACTGGAGGAGCCTTTTCTAAGACAACTCTCCCAGCGCCACCTATGAGGCAAAGAGGATCATTTTCCAGGACTGAACCAAACTTCTATATCTATTGTAAGAGCACCGGACACCAGGTCAAGAATTGCCATTGAGCAAAAGGTCTTTGTTTGATATGTGCATCACCCTCACACACTGTAGGAACTTGCCCACACAACCGAACTGGCCCAACCCCCATGGCTAGACCAACTATTCAAGCTCCACCTACTCGCTTAGCCCTTCCTGCACCACCTCCGCGCGGACCACCTTTACCTCATCAGCCATCGATGTACCAGCGTGCACAGAGAAATGTGCCAAGATGTTAGGTTTTCACTTTTGAGGCCATAGAGGCCGAACCCATAGGTCAAGATAACAGTGGAGAATCTCCTCCAATCTTTTTCAGCCTTTTTAAATTCTTGCATCCTTTTGTTCTCTTATCTACCTAAACTTTTTCATGCACTTTCGGTACGATATTAGTAGTTCCTTTACCACTACTTTAACCTAAATTTTTTGAATCTGTTACAACATCCCCCTTGTATAAATTTCGAAGGCGAAATTTTTCTAAAATAGGTAGGATGTAACGACCCTAAAATTCCTATACACTTTTATTAATCCAATGTTAATAAAACAGTGTATTTTTGTTCTGGCTTCGAGTTATAAGTTATTTTTGATAACTTATGTACAAGAAACTTCTTATAGCTTACTAGTTAAGTCTTTCCTCTGCTATCCCATAGCCTGCAAGTTCGAATCCCATTAGTTCCAATTATTTTTAATATTTTTTCTTTTTAATTTTTCGGAAGCCCAAGAGTTGCACGTGCATTACATGGAGAAACGAAGAATTCCAAATAAATCGAACAATAAAAACGAGACATAAATACCCAAATGAATGCACTGCACGAACTCCGAGACCAACCCCTGGTTTTGGACCACCAGTTTTCCTATTTTAACCGCTACCGGCGGGTGGTTTTGGCCCAAATCCCCCCACTTTTTGTCTGTGCACCCCTCCAGCTCCGCTCTACTCTATTTTCTTGTTTGATTTCTCTGATTTTAGCCAGAGACTCTTCAATTCCCCCATTAACACTATTTCAATTATTTTAATTCAATTCTTTAAATTCACACACCTTCATTTTTCTCATATAAATACTTAAACCAGTCCTAGCTCTTCCCATAGGCATACCACTCTCTCAAATTTATATTCTCTCTCAAAATTCTTAAACACTTAAGTTCCCTCAAGGAGTCGAGCACATTTCTTCCCTCTCGTGTCGTCGTTCCTTCAAGATCATTCATCCCTCTCCGTTACTCCACAACTCGCTCAAGTGACGTCTGTAGATCGAGCTCTCCCTCTAGTCGCATTCATGGTCTCGGTTCTACAAACCGAGGCGTCTACCCGTTCTTCTCGTTCTAGTATGAACGTGCAACCGTAAGTCCTCTCATCCTCTTTTCTTTCCCTCTTGTATACTCACTTCTACCTTTTTCATGTCGCCACTCCACATCAGCTCTAACTCTTCTTTCTCTTTTTGTTTCTCATCATATATCGAGGTGAAAGAATACGGTATTATAAATAAGTTTAATAAGATATATATATATATATATATATATATATTCATTGTAATTCGACATGTTCATCATAAATTTCATGCCATGATATCAAGAAAATACGAATTTACAACTCTATCCATGTCTCACAATTTTTTTAATATGATGTTTATTATGTTAAATAATATATAGATTACAAATCATGAAAAAATACCATGAAGTTTAGTATAACCCTTTTTTCGATAACTAGTATACCCTTCTTTAGAACTTTCATGGGGTAATGACCTACCCCACATGCACACAATGGTTTCATAGCATGATGTTTTGGTTAAGTTTTCTTTAAAAGAAACAATTTACATTAAAATACCATCATTTTTATAAAATGCTTTATCGCTATTCTTAAATCCTTTGCAATTACGCCTCTACAACCCTTTTAGGGGAACCCATCTACGGATGGTGTGGTTTATCGCACGTTCTTGGGATAGTAGAGTGAGATATAGAGCTCCTCACGGAGAATTTGGTCTCGAAAAGAAATAAAATACGGTTTTTAAGAAATATGATTTTTTTTAAACAAAACAATCTTTGAAAATTTATATAAAACTACCAATCCGTATTTTCAATAAAAACAACTTGTGAAATTATATTTTTAAAAAGAAGATTAGAATTTTTTATAAAATACCATCAAGTTTCCAAAAGAGCTAGTTTTCATAAAAATACCATAAATTTTTAAAAACTAGGTTTTATCAACAAAACACCACAACAATTAAAATACATGTTCATGAAAACCTTAAATATTATAAATCACCCTCGAGATTTAATTTTAAACAATATTAAAGTGTTTTTTATAAAACCCCCTCGAGATATGCGAACAATATTTTAAGGACTATAGACTAATATAGGCTTAAGCGGTATCATTTCTTTTGAGCCTCGGGGAGCCGAAGAAAGTGAGTGCTTGCCTATTCAGGTTAGAAAACTTAATGAAGTTATCAAGTGGCAATTGTCTTAGAAAAAGATATAAATCCTACCATCCATGTGCAGCAGTTATCCGATTACTCCGAACTTAAGAAATTCAAGAGCTAAATATTTTCATAAGATATGTACTCTAACCTGAATACATACTCAACCAGGATCCCAACATAAACCTGAACCCTTGATCATGAACCAGAACACTGGAACTTCAATATCCCAAAACATGAATACTAGAATACTATGACTTAACATGAACTTAACATGAATATCAGAACACAATGGCTGCTATTGAAACTGACTTGACTCGAACCATGAATACAACTTGACAAGAATACATGAACAATTGATATGAATACTTGACATTGACATGAACTCAATCTTGCAACTTGAAGTATTCATGGATTCGAGCAAGGCTAGTAATTTTAACTCTAACCTAGAATATACGAGGTGTTGGGGTAATTCAAGTGTGAATCTACCGAAATCTCAGGAGTCCTCCTAGATCATGAATCCATGTCTACTAACACAAGTAAGCTATCATGAGGGCCCGTATTTCTTTGCTCCTGGATTATAGCCAGTTGAGTTTGGAATACTTCAACACTAGGTTGAAGTCCCGTTACTAACACTTGATTCGGGCCCATGGTTCCTTACTCCTGGATTACAGCCTGTTGGGTTTGAGAACACTCTTGAGATTGGTTGATATTCACTCTTGAACTTACGTTAAATTAGTTTACCCATGTAGAGACCTTTTAGGACACTTTCATGCACTTCATATTCACTATAGCTACAATACACGACCATACTATACTATGCTCATGTTACTTTGCCATGATATATATAGAACTGCATGTTAAATTTCATACTTACATTAAATAACATATTTAAATACCATATCTCATAATCCATTACTTCATGATATCCAATTTTCTTTGTCATTATACTTTTATACTTCACACCCTTTTCTTGGGGACTTGTCAAGCAAAAATTCGCTGACGGGCATTCCACCCACTTTTGTTTATTGGAATGTTCATCAGATACTTTTGAGACTGAGGAGGTGGACACCACAGAGGAGGAACACGATCAGATCGCGACTGAAGCCTAGACTAGTTATTCTTTTCTTTCAATTTATGTATGCCACCTGTTTAGGCATTTCTTTTCTTGTATTTCCTTTTCGGTTGAACTCATGTATTATAAATGTATTAAGTTCGAATGTAAATAAAATTGTTGAAGTTTAAATCTCATGTTAATTTCTTGTCATTTTATATTGCTCAATTATGCTTGGCGTATTTATTCCGGAAAAGGATCCTCTCGAAATAAATACGCCGCGAACCTCGTCACGTACCTGCTTCCGTCTACTGGGAAGCGGGGCGTGACAATATATTTTCCTAATTATATTAATTATAAATGAAGAAACATATTATAATAATTTTTTTACAAATAAACCCACATATGTTATTTATTTACAATTTGTTTGTGATATATGCCCTAGAGGCCATTATTATATAATACGGGTTTGTATATTACATTTTGGATGCTTGGAATATATACAGATATAATAACAGTCTTTCTCAATATGATAGTATGCTATCGGGTTTGATTCTATCTTAACATGTGTATATATTTCTTTTAACATATCGCAAATATATGTTGATAGAGCCCTTAGGATCTTTGCTTGACTACTAGTATTGTGATCGTAGTTATACTAGTAAGAGTTGTGTAGTCTATAAGCACATCCTTAAACTTGTCCCTAGTCGTAGGATTATCGAGACTGGGTATCGATACTCCAGAGTAAACCAGTGTATATGCTTCTCATCCCCGTCAGGGGAGGTGGCCTGTCCCGCAGCCATTGGTATACGGTACCAAAGATTGTATACAGGTGTTCATTGGATTATGAGTTACACCAGGCGGACTTGCTGGGAACTGCTGGTTGGTATTATACCTATCGTCAGTTAGCAATTCCCCGGTAACATGAGTACAAGTTTGTCCGTTGACTTGACATCACTATTCGCCTCGAGTGTGTTCCCATTGTATTAGATTACTACCCTACTACGGCTCAAATGAGTCGTGCAAACTGGTAGTAATTGGGTGTAGTCCCGGAGCACTTAGGGGCAGTAGGGAATAAAAGGGATTCGTCTCTCCCGGTATTGAAAGTTGATAATCGCGCTGTGTACGGTTAGCCAATGCAAAAAGTCCCTTGCCAGGGCAAGTGAAATTTACTGGTAGGTACACTAGTAGCTTCTCAGGGTATATTTGGTTCCACACCGACACGACTTATTGCGCTATTAGGGGTATGATGTTTACCACCCCCTAGGCCCGATATGCGATACTCTTATATGAACAGACCGGAATGTACGGAGAATGTCACCTATAGGCTCAGTAGGGTTTTCAGACGAGTTATCGTGTCGATCTTTCCTTCGATAGATACCTGGGTAGCCGTTACGTACAGCTAGTGCCACTGACGTGCTTATGATTAAACCCACTGCATGTGTATTGTCGAGTCTTTAGAGTCTCACACAGAGGGTTTCCCGGTTCAGGCGAAACGGTTTAGTTTGCGTATGGTTTTACGCAGGGGTGTTCGATTGAACACGTGTATTTATGCACGTGCTTTAATTGGATGGTTTAGTAGTATTAGTAGGTTTGAAAGACAGACAGTTTTGATGCTATTATTGTATTGCTCTCTTTTGGGTATTTGTATTTTAACACGAATACGGTATTTATACGAATACGTGTATTTTATAAATACAGATATTTGTGCTTTGATACAAATACATGGATTTCTTTCTAAATATGAATACGCGTATTTTGTATTTTCGGTACAAATATGGTATTCGTATTTTGGTAGAAATATGGTATACGTATTTATACGGGTTTTGGTATACTTTTTTATATACATGCATTTGTATTTATATATTTGTATGTATATGTATACTAGTGAGGTGGCTACACACTCTCTCTTTTCTTCATCTTAAACATAGATGTGTGTGGGCTTGGTGACTCACGGCTTGTGACTCACCCTAGTGAGTAACCAAGCCTACCAACACTTTTATTTTAGGTGATGAAGGGATAAGAAGAGGGTGTGAGATATTTAAGAGATGAGGATTATCTTTTCACACTTGGAGAAAAATCCTAAGTAGCCATCCTCTTCATCTTCTTCCCCAATCCTCTCTCTTGAGTTGTGAGGATTAAAAGAGAGCATTTAGTTTCACAAACTACACCACTCTAAGTATCTTGTCATAGCAAGACTTGATCTTTAGTTGCTTTGGACGAAACTATCGCTTGAACCGGTATCCTCGGGTGGATCGTCTTTGACACGGATGATCGGCTTCGAGAGCTCGTTCTATCAATCCAAGGAGCTTGAGGAGTCAACTTTCAAGACCCGAAGGACCGTCTACAAAGATTGTAATTTCAACCGATTAGCTAAAACTCTAGTTAGGGTTTGTTTAGTATAGTGTTTGGGCTTATATCCTGGGAATTTTAGTGTATTGTGCTCAAGTTTTAAAGTTTTTGATTCCGCATAGCCGTAGTTGACACGGCAAGGAGCACATATACATATACACAATTAACACCTTTTAGTACTAAACAATAATAGAGAAAATGTTCATACAAATGTACAATATTTTTGACTAATCAATTAGCCGGTATATATATTGATATGATCGGATTATTAAATCAAAATTTTATTTTATATATATATATATATATATATATATATATATATATATATCATGTTTATTTTATTTTTCCTTCTCTTTACATATTATTTGTATATGATACAGATAGTATTTTATCATGTATGTTTATACATGAAACTTGTCGTGAGTATGGGATGCTCATGGAAATGAGATCAGAACAAATTAGTTTCTTTAATTTGTTAAAGAAAATAATATGAGTCGTGAGAAAAAGAAGTGAGTGGGATACTTTGGAAAATCCCTATACTAATCATTTAGATAATTATGGATATTTCTTTCATTCTCATGAAGTTCTCATATCATTCTCATCCCCTCTCTTTCTCTCTCTCTCTTTATCTAAGTGAGAAAGAAAAAGAAAAAGAGAAGAAATTAGTGAGCAAATTTTACATCACTTGCATCATATTCCCAACAAGTTTATGAAGCAAGTTGTTTCATCAAGATCATGTTCTAATGGAGCTAAAGCTTGGATTGAAGAATTCTCAAGATGGATCATTTTTGGCTAGGAGATTATCTTGCAAGCTTAATCCAAATCATGTGGTGGCTAGCTTGTGTCTTTCCCTAAACGAGAGAACACGCTAAAAGGTTGTAGCCACTTGAATTGCTCTCTTGAGTTTTCTAGTTTACTTCAATTGCATGTATTTGATGATTCTAGCTTGTGGGTTGGTTATATGTTTTGAAAAAAATTGTGTTTTCAACTTCAGCCGCGGTCCGCGAATGTCGCGACCCTAAGACCAATCCCTAAGAAAGAGGACACAAGCGTCGTTACCCACCGTTAACCTAAATTGTAAGATTGAAGACCTAACGGTTTAACCAAAAGATCCCACAACACAAAAAACAAAATAACATGGCTCTGATAACAGTTTCTTGCGACGAAACGATCATGAAGTAATATCAAAAGATATAGAGAAGAAACACAAATCAATCAATCACAGGAAAATAGAAAAAAGAATACTAACTGAAAGGTGAAAGAGAATATTTTATTAATCACAAAAATATGGAGAAGTACGAACTGATGGATGAATCACATAAATCCCTTAAAACCCTAGTTCCCATATTACAAAAGGGTTCTCTCAAATAATATCAAAAGCTATCCGATCTAGGGTTACATTTATATAGTATAGAAAAATAGATCCAAATAACTAATTTCCAAACAAAGAAATTATCAGGCCCAAGACACGGCAGACGTCTGAAGAAGGCATAGCCGGACATCTGCCCTAGAAGTCTTCAAAAAAAAAGAGTATCCCAGATGTCTGAAGAAGGTGCTTAAGCCGTATGGCCTTGAGTTTTTCCATATAACAGAGCACTCGCAGATGTCTAATGTGTTAGCTATAGTGCCATCAAGGAAATTATCGTAGTCGCAGGCACATGATTATGATGATTGAGGGAGGACCTATACCGGTAGAACAGTCTTACTCGAGATGATAGTATGCTATCTGGTTTGTCTTTATCATCACTATTACATATTGATAGAGCTCATAGGATTTTTGCTTGACTACCAAAATTATGATGGCGATCATATACGTCAAAGCTAGGTGGTCTATAAGCACATCCTTAAATGTCCCTAGTCGTGGGAGTATCGAGACTGGGCATCGATACTCCATTATAGACTGGTATATACTGATCGAGACCCTGACGAGGGGCGGTGGCAAGATCTCATAAGTCATTAGTGTGAGTTTGTTCACCTAAGAGTATACAGGTGCTCATTGCGTTATGAGTACACTGGACGGACTCACCGGGAACCTGCTAGAGGGTATTATACCTATTGTCAGATGGCAGTTCCCTGGTGACATGTGTACAGGTTAGTCTGTCGACCTAAGATCGTCATTTGTCTCATGTGAGTTCCCACTGTGCTTTGATTACTACCCTACCACGGCTCAAAGGAGTCGTGCAAACAGGTTTTAGTTGGGTACAGTTCCGAGCCACATAGAGGCAGTGAGCGGATCGTCGGGGATTCGTCTCTCCCGGTATTGGGGGTTGATGTCGCGTTGTGCACGGGTGGCCATCACCAGAAATCCTTGGCCAGGGTGGACGAGAATTACCGTTCTAGGATCGATAGTTTCTCAAATGGTGATTGGTTTCATACCGACACTAAATGTAGCGTTTCTAGGGGTCTGACTTCATCCACCCCTAGACTCGATATGCGATACTCTTAGACGAACAAACCGGACTGTACGGATATTGTCACTGTCAGGCTCAGTAGTGGTTTGGATGAGTTTACTCGTCGGCCTTCCTTTCACTCAATACCTGGGTAACCGTTACGTACAGCTAGTGCCGCTGACGTGCTTATGGTTAAACCCACTGCCAGTGTATTAATGAGTCTTTAGAGTCCTACACAGAGGGGTTTCACGGTTCATGCGATATGGTGTAGATGACGTATGTTGGTACATATAGGTGTCCGATTAAATATGTGTATAAGCTGCACAGACTTTAATCGGACGGTTGATAATACTAGCGGTTTAGGATTAAGCCGGATTATTAAATCAGGTTTTGATTTAATAATTTATATATGTATTTATATATATGTATTCTAGTATTATTGTTCACTATTCATTTTCTCTCTTGGCTATTCGTATTTTGATAC
Organism: Agapanthus africanus; assembly: GCA_030015575.1. NCBI lineage: Eukaryota > Viridiplantae > Streptophyta > Magnoliopsida > Asparagales > Amaryllidaceae > Agapanthus > Agapanthus africanus. The sequence continues at coordinate 378,640,770 of CM057347.1, read as the reverse complement.
GAATACGTGTATATGTATTTCGATACGTGTACCGGGTTGCATTCCGTATTTATACGGATTAGCTTCTAAAAGATGGCCACCTCATTATTTGATTTTCATTTTTAGAAAATTAATTTTAGAAATGAGGTGGAGGGTGAGTTGGCATGAGCATGAGTGATGGCATGTTGAGAGGTATAGCATGGATTTGTTTATTGTGAAAATGAGAAAAGATATTTTGATTGCATGGTTGTAAATTATTGTAGCCATTTTTTTTTCTTTACATGCCATCCATTCATTTTTTTCTTCACTTGCTTCATGATTTTCTCATTCTCATTTTTCTCACCTGGAGACTTAGCCATTTCCAAGGTTGCTCATGCCATTGCTTTCTTCACCTCCTCTTGATCTTCTATGGTTGCTCTTTGAGCATTTGTGATGAGAGAAAAATTATAGTGACACAATCCTACACCTCCACTCTCCATTGCTAGCAACCTTGGAGTGTCAGTTGCCTCGCTAGGCGAGGATGGAGCTTGCGCCGTTTCCCTCGGGTGGATCATCGTAGATGGAGGAAGACCGGCAACCAAACTCGATCCGCAACCACTAGGAGCCTGGGATGAAGGTTGAAGACCGAAGGACACGGATCAACTCGGTATAACCATTCCTAACTCTTTATATTGCTTGCTAATATAGAGTTTAGGGTAGATCCGGGCATCGGGTCATGGTAGCGCCAGTTTAGAAAATTTGTGTTCCGCATTTGGCCACGGTTTGAAGGGCGGGGCGCTGCCATAACCCAACATGATATCAGAGCCAACCCTTAAACCCTTAGCTAGCTAAATTAGACAATGTTAAAGTATCGAAACAGAAACAACCCCGAAACAGTACACTGCACATTTCAGTTTATGTCGATTTTTCAAAGTCTTCAAAAAAAATTTTAAGCAACTACAGAAGACTACTTTGATGACAACTAGAACACCCTACAAAAACAAGCCCCATCCGCCGGATTTGACCCAGCGAGCGTTGCGAAAAAACGGGTGAGGCCGGTTTTTTAGTGGAGTTTGGACTTGATTTTTTTAGGGTTCTCTGGTCTCTGGAATATTGGTGCAGTGGTATTGCTTGTTTTTCCCATTTTGGATATTATGTTATCTTTTATTTAGGGGCAATTCGGGGTGTTTCGAAATCGATAATTTAACACTGTTTAAATGTTTATCAATAATGCATTACTATCTGCGACCGTGAATGTCATTCGAGCGATACAACTCGTTTAATTGCTATATGTTCTTTTAGACGAGTTTGCGAACATGACATTCACGTTGATGTTCTGTGTTGTGCTGTGGTTGTGATCGGATCGTCGTGGTGGATAGCCAGTGGTGCAATGGTAATTAAGTTTAGATTCATTTGTACATTTGAAATTGCGGGGCGAGCGTCTGACATGTGGACTGCCGTCTCTGCCAGTTTGTATATTATTTGTTTAGGATACGACCGGGTTGAGGTCGATGTCACCCTTGTACATATTATTTTCTTTTCTATACTGGATTACTCCGCGGTGGAGTGCACGAATAGCCGGGTTCAAGAGCACAACGGGTCGGCATCTCATAGCGTTAAGATGGAGGGGACTTTACTATAGAATTGGCGGGCTATTCGCCGCACTCGTAGGGGGTATAGGTTGACCCATGGAGGGGTGCCTAAGTTACCAGATTCTGTGAAGTGTTGCGTGGCCCATTCACATTGTTGATTGGGGTTGCCTCGCTACTGGGATTGGCGGGTAACTTGCCGTAATCGCAGGGGTCTAGGTTTTCATTGCACAGGCTATCCACATGACAGGGGAACGTCGGGTCTCATTTGCGGCTCAAGTAAAATCCGGGGCTCCAGGATTATCCACCACTCTGTGTTGCTTGGCTGAGATTCTGTGATGTTGCTTATATCATGCCTGAGACGATTGTTATATATTTTATATATATACTAGTAGATGTTGTATATGTTTTGCACCCATGCTAGTCCAGTCCCCGCTCTGTCGTTAGTTAAGTAACCTAACGGGTGATGACAGGACCCAGTGGCGAATGCGGATGGCATATACGTACATCATATATTTTCGTTCTTTTCTGGTGTGATTAATTGATGGGACTGTGTTGATTCTGATCAATACAAGGATAAAACAAACCTATATATGATGTTGTTGGAACCAAGTTTTTTTTTAAAAACAGACATTACAGACGTTTACTTTTGTTTTGCACAGTGGTATTCAATTGGGAATATCCTGCACCTCATTCGACAAGGCAAGGATCGAGATCCCTTAATCGGGAATAACCCCTTGGCAGAAGTTTGCATCAACGTAATAACTTTACTATAGTGGATTCTTTTGCTTTGCGTCGTGGTATTCATTTTAGAATATCCTGCACCTCATTCAACAAGAAAAGAGCCGATCCCTTCACAGAGAGTGACCTCTTTAGCAAAAGTTTGCGCCACTATATATTTGTAAAATCACTTGGATTCTTTCAACGATATCAAGTTCATTACGTTAAAGGTTTTTTGACAAAAACCAACCGTAGCCCTCCGACATTTCTTACAAGTATTGCTTAGTATTCGTGCTGCGTTTGTTGACTGTGTCAAGGCATAGTGTGCGGTAGCTAAGTAGTGCTTATGTGTGGCATATTAATGCGATTGGTTAGGAAAGTCGTGCGGTCTTGTTGACTGTGTCAAGGGCTCGTAAGGGTGGGTTTAATGCAATCCTGGATATTGAACTTGACTAGGACTCTTTAATTTGTTGACTGTGTCAAGGTCACTTGGGTCCTAGGAGTAAAAATCACATCGGGAGTTTCAAATATACAGGAAACTTGCCAGGCAAGCGCATACCTTCTGGAGTGTGGTGACTTGAGTGGCTACCATCAAGTTATCATGAGATGATAATTGGATCCCGATTCCCACTGATGAGTACGATTACTCCTTTGGTGATTTTAGATGATCCCAACTAATTCTCCTTTGGGTTTGGAGGAGAATTCGAGGAAAAAGTGGGAGCCATCCTGATTAGATAAAGTGATTAACCATTCTGATCTAGGTTAGAGTGCACGCTGAGTGTTTCTTTTCTCTCTCTCTCTCTCTCTCTCTCTCTCTTTGGTTGCGACTATGGCATGGCCCTAAACTAAAACTCATGAACCAAGTTAACCGAACCTTCTTAAAACACTTTGGCTTTTGAAATGTCACGGTGTCGCATATATCATTGCCACATCTATATCACATTTGCATTTCTCCAGAACACCCCGTATCACTATGAACATCCACTCCTATTGGATATATCCATCATGTAGTTATATATGAACTCGAAGGAACTTATTCCTGATTCGAGGATGGATTCTGGTTCTGAAGAGATTGAATAGGATTATTCGGTTGTCTTTTCCCTTTACCTTCTCTCAGGTTGTGAGGGCTCCTAGGATTAGGAGAGGGTACACCTATTGATCTTATTGGATAGTCTTCCTCCAAACCATAGGCAGGTGCCGAACGGTAGGGAAGGAAGAAAACCAATTAGCCTAAGTGTGGTGTATAGAAGGTAAGAAGTAAAGACAAATAAAGGGATTAGAATAACGGCAAAGAAAATTGCGACTGCTATCATTCACGACAAAACCGTGTATACCCCTATCACTCCCACATCCACTTTGGATTTCTCCAGAACACTTTGTATCACTACGAACGTCCATAATGCTTGGACATGCCATCGTATAGTTACATACGAACTCGAAGGAATTCATTCCAGATTCGAGGATGGTTTCCAGGTCAGGAGAAATAGAATAGGATTATTCAGATGTCTTTTCCCATTACCTTCTCTCAGGTTGCGAGGGCTCCTGGCATAAGGAGTGAACACCTATTACGCTTATTGGATAGTCTTCTTCCAAACCATAGGCTGGTGCCGAAGGGTAGGGAAGTAAGAAAACCAATTAGCCTAAAGAAGGTGTACAGAAGGTAATAAGTAAAGACATAATAAAGGGATTGGAGTGAGAGCATGGAAGTATACGGTTACAGTCATGAATCAGGATATTGGAAGAGGCATTACTAGGAATACCCGATTACCCCTTCGAAATATTTTCATGTTTCAGTTTCACTATGCGATGTTAATTGAAAACTGTTTTCCTAAATTGGAATCTAACTCCAGGGTATGTATTTACCAGATCAGTTTCTCACATCAATATGTTATTACAGATGGTGAGTGGGAGTAAGATATTGAGAATTGGGTGAATAGATCCTCATAATATCGGAATTCGTTGTAATTGGTGATATTTGAGGAAATCACCTGGGTTTTGCCTGACGGCAAATATTTGATTTTGAATATCCGTTGTTATGCACCAATTTCAAACTGATATATTTATACGTTTATTTTATAAAGTGAGATATAACTTTTTGATATTATCTCTGTGACATTTACCTATATCAGTTGATGGTTAGATAAGGTGCATTCAACAGCGGTGTAATTCTACTTAACCATAATACAGTTTTCAACCAACGACGCACAGGGTTTGAGTTATCGAACTCAGGGGACTTGTACAAAGTATTGTATGTTGTCCGGTATCCATTAGGACAAAGGGGTCGGTACTCATACTATATTCTGTTTTTACTCATGACTTCTACAGTTCTAGACAAGTATTTCGTTGAAATGCAAGGTCCAGATATTGAGAAGTTATAGGTATAAGAATAAAATAGAGAACCATTTGTTAGAAGTATCAAGATTTTTCGAGGTAGTCGAAGATGTAGATACTTGTGTTTGGTATTCCGTTGATAGTAATGGTTTTAAGAACTTGCTTCTTTTTCAGGTTACTCATATATGGATGCGCTCCTAGATAAGTAATGCTGATTGGCCTCTTTCCATTTGGTTGATATGCACTGGAGACAGCTGCATGATTTTGAATCTGGTTCCAATTAAATTAGTGCCTTTGTTTCTATTTTGGATACATATAGTATCAATTTATATCTTAACGATGTTAAGGTATAGGGAGTTGTCCGGCTGATACTTAAAACCATAATCTAGACAAACTCAAGGCACATTTCAGTAATGGCAGTTTGTGGGTTATCCCGGGCTTTGACAAGGGTTAAATTTCTACCATCAGGAAGATCAATAGTTATATTGTTCTTGACTCGCCACAGTTTTAGAAAAATGGACTTTTTCAAAAAAAACAGTAGTGGGAGTATGGTAGAGCTGAAAGTTATTCCAGAACCAAAAACGATTACTGAAAATTTAGTAGAACCTAAAGATTCAATTAGACTCGACAATCCATTAGCCACTCCGCAGATTTGGTGGGTAACCTCAGGCACCCCAGAGGTACTTCAGTCTTCTCAAAGACGGTGACAGGGAGGTTCTTGTTTACTCAGACTTTCCATTGCTACTGTTCTAGACTATGAGACCCGGCAGGAGGATAAGTATAGCATCGTTCTAAACTAGCTTTAGAAGTGCACGTGTATATGATTCTGCCAGAGGGTTTTTGTAGTTAGTGGGAGCAGCGGAAGCATAGAGGGCAAGTGGCTTATGTCTATTTCTAGACTAAAGCAGGTATAGCAGAAATAGATCATCTGTTTTTGATGTGACAGTCATAGGTTTTGACTTCATAAGAATAGGAGATGGATCTGGTAAGAAGGTAGTAGGGTGTGATGTCCTGGTATATGGGATGACATGCACTTTATAAGAAGTGAAATTCCTATACTACAATCGGTTATACTGTGGTTATCACAAAGGTGTTTCTCCACATAAGATATGGATATAATATCAGGGGTTCTGGTGACTAGATCTATGATTTTAGATCTAGATTTGGGAAGTGTCCCAATTATGGTACTTGACAATATTCTAAAGGTGTTTTAGAATGGACGACTCCTGGTATGGTGGTGAACCTGCAAGTGATGAAGTCACCCTCTCTAAAGGATGTCTTTCAGACTAAAGAGGAGAGAGATTTGCATGATTGGCATATCACTTGCTTATGCAGTTGAGTCAATCATATGATGTCAAGTACAACACCATATATTGTTTTTTGCACTAGCTGTAATAAGCATATATATTAATCCAATCCTGGAGAAATGTTGGGAAGCAGTTTATGAAAATAAATGGATGTTCTAGGGATATGGTAATGGCTACCTCCTTCAGGAGACGGTTATCATTTCAGGCTTCTAAAATGACCTCGATGACAGAGTGACTATCAGAATTATAGTTTTCCCTCTTTTTAGGGGCAGTATGTTGGACAGGTGGTCCAAGCGGATATTGGTAAAAGGCATGGCGCATGATACTGATTAAATTCAGTGGACGATACAGTCTAAGAAGTTTGCTGGATTTGGAGTTCATTTGTGAACCGGGTCCCATCAGATATCCAGACAAATTCTAAGACATGTATTTCTCATTTCGGGAGATAGGTTTCTCCGCGAAATTGAGATATAAAGAGATACAAAAAGAAACATTGTAGCGGGTCTACTCACTGAGGCTATTTCTCGAACGCAATAGTTTCGCAAACGGGCTTTGCGAGACTGATTAGTAGAGAAGTTGGGTGTTTGGTATCACACGGGCTGTGAGTATGCGACACCACTTTAATTGGCCTTAAGTGCAAGTGGGAGATTGTTGGTTATAGTGCCCTCAAGGCAATTATCGTAGTCGCATGCACGTGATTATGATGATTGAGGGAGGACCTATACCGGTACAACAGTCTTACTCGAGATGATAGTATGCTATCTGGTTTGTCTTTATCATCACTATTACATGTTGATAAAGCCCATAGGATTCTTTCTTAACTACTGTTCGTCACAGAAAACTGCATTTTAATACCTTTCATTCATTATCTATTTTGCTATATATTGGTATTATTAACCAGTGTCTGCTCAGTAATTACAGTTTATAGGTATCCGTGACAAATACTGAAAAATATACTCAAAATCACGGATATATCGTCTGTGAGCCGACACTGCAACCGGAACTGAAAACAGACCGATATCCAAAGAGTTTTTGCAGATAAATGTGTACACACTTTTTGTCTAAAATGGTCCAACACATAGCAAGTATACACATGCTCTTTGGCACTAGGACCGTAATGGGGCTGCCATGATACAAGGCATAAATGGGCATGGGTGTGATGTGCATTAAATGAGCATTGAATGCTAAAAGTATTGATGTGATGCATTTCTCCATGTTTCCCTCTATCCCTGAGTGCATCAAAGGCCTATATAGAGAAATCTAGCAACACCAGAAGGATATTGGGAAGCACACAAACCCACACATCCAATACGAGCCTCTCTACTCAGATTTTGGCCGAGCACATGCCCTCCAAAACCGGCCGGGCCGGCCCCACCATCTCCAATGGACCCCATCTTTTCTCTGTGCCTCTCTTGCTGCCACGTAGGCTTATTTTTATTGTTTATTTAATTTTCTTTTGAGCCTATAAATAGTAGATCAGTGGGCAAGGAATGGTCTCTCTTATTCATATGCACATATTCTATTTTTTTGTTTTTCTTTTCTTTTGTTTAGGCTTGAAGGTGAGTGAACTTCAATTGGTTTCTTCTTCTTCCCTCTTGAAGCTATCTTTGGAGAGCTTCATTAAGGAGGTTGAATAGGATACCAAAATCTTGTATCTCATTTCTTCAAGTGTTAATATATATTGTTGTTTCTTTTGTTCTTGCTTCTTTTCTTTACTTACTTTATTATCATGCTTAACTAATTCTTTGGTTGTGGTAATGGTGAGAAAGTGAGATGAAAGGCTTTGCCTCCTCCACCTCTTGTTTATATTTCATGTGCTTAATCTTATGATTCTAACTTAAATATTGTTATGTATTGATATGATATGGTATTTTGACACATGGTTACTTGTAACCTCCTCATATACCTTATTCATTCTCTTTCCCCATTTCAATGTTTAAGTTACAATCTATTTGGATTTAAGTTTGCTAAATTTGGATATCGTATGTTGTGATTAAGGACTTGACAAATCTCTTAATTTCATATATCATATACCATCACAAACACTTAGCACACTTAACACCAAAATCATTTGCTCTCACTAACTACTTTGTGTTTTTATTGTTGCGGTATGCTTGCTAACCCATGTGTTTAGTGTTGATACCCCAAACTCAGACATACAAACGGTAAATGATCAAAATGGACTCGTTTAGTGCTTTGCGGCGAATATCGGAATTTGACGGTTTGTGTTCCGCAACCGCGTTGACAAGTCATGCTTCATGCCGGGATCAAGGTAAGGCCGGACAACTCATGATCAAGGGAGTGTAGAGGTAAACGTCGCGATTCGACCTTCCAAGCCAAAATCACGGCCAATTTCATTCTTACCTTATTTGCTTGTTTTCTTGTTTTCTGTATTTTCGTATTCTTTATATTTTTCGTGACAAAACCAACAATTCATTAATTTGTTGAACCTTAAAGAACAAGACCCAATACACAACTCCCTGCGGACCGACCCGTGCTTACCGGCTCGCTACAACGCGTCGTGAACTTGTGGTTATAAATATTAAAACGAGAACGATCTCGCGTGTGCAATCCATTTCCTTCATTTTCATATCCGTTTCCGTAACATACGCGTTTGCACGCGCGGGTGAATTCCCAACAACTACCAGCATTATGATGGCGATCATATATGTGAGAGCTGGGTGGTCTATAAGCACATCCTTAAATGTCCCTAGTCGCGGGAGTATCGAGACTGGGCATCGATACTCCAGTATAGACTGGTGTATACTGATCGAGACCCTGACGAGGGGCAGTGGCAAGGTCTCACAAGCCATTGGTGTTAGTTTGTTCACCTAAGATAGTATACAGGTGTTCATTGCGTTATGAGTACACTGGACGGACTCGCCAGGAACCTGCTAGAAGATATTATACCTATTGTCAGATAGCAGTTCTCTGGTGATATGTGTAAAGGTTAGTCTGTCGACCTGAGATCGTCATTTGTCTCGTGTGAGTTCCCACTGTGCTTTGATTACTACCCTACCACGGCTCAAAGGAGTCGTGCAAACAGATTTTAGTTGGGTACAGTCCCGAGCCACATGGAGGCAGTGAGCGGATCATCGGGAATTCGTCTCTCCCGGTATTGGGGGTTGATGTCGCGTTGTGTACGGGTGGCCATCACCAGAAATCCTCGGCCTGAGTGGACGAGAATTACCGATCTAGGATCGATAGATTCTCAAGTGGTGATTAGTTTCATACCGACACTAAATGTCGCGTTTTTAAGGGTCTGACTTCATCCACCCCCTAGACTTGATATGCGATACTCTTAGACGAACAGACCAGACTGTACGGATATTGTCACCGTCAGGCTCAGTAGGGTTTGGATGAGTTTGCTTTTCGACCTTTCTTTCGCTCAATATCTGGGTAGGCGTTATGTACAGCTAGTGCCACTGATGTGCTTGTGGTTAAACCCATTGCCAGCGTATTGACGAGTGTTTAGAGTCCCACACAGAGGATTTCACAGTTCAGGCAATATGGTGTAGATGACGTATGTTGGTACATACAGGTGTCCAAATAAATATGTGTACATGCTGCACAGACTTTAATCAGACGGTTGATAATACTAGCGGTTTAGGATTAAGCCGGATTATTAAAGCAGGTTTTGATATATATATATATATATATATATATATATATATATATATATATATATATATATTCTAGTATTATTGTTCACTATTCATTTTTTCTCTTGGCTATTCATATTTTGATACGAATACGCGTATATGTATTTCGATACTTGTACCGGGTTGCATTCCGTATTTATTCGGATTAGCTTCTAGAAGATAGCCATCTCATTATTTGATTTTCCTTTTTCGAAAATCAATTTGGGAAATGAGGTGGAGGGTGGATTGGCATGAGCATGGGTGATGGCATGTTGAGAAGTATGGCATGGATTTGTTTATTGTGAAAATGAGGAGAGATATTTTGATTGCATGTTTGTAAATTATTGTAGCCTTTTTTTTTCTTTACATACCATCCATTCAATTTTTTTTTCACTTGCTTCATGATTTTCTCATTCTCATTTTTCTCACTTCGAGACTTAGCCATTTCCATGGTTGCTCATGTCATTACTTTCCTCACCTCCTCTTGATCTTCTATGATTGCTCTTTGAGCATTTGTGATGAGAGAAAAATTATAGTGTCACAATCCTACACCTCCACTCTCCATTGCTCGTAACCTTGGAGCGTCGGTTGCCTAGCTAGGCAAGACTGGAGCTTGCGTCGTTTCCCTTGGGTGGATCATCGTAGATGGAGGAAGACCGCCAACCAAACTCGATCCGCAAACACTAAGAGATTGGAATGAAGGTTGAAGACCGAACGACACGGATCAATTTGGTATAACCATTCCTAACTCTTTATATTGCTTGCTAGTATAGGATTTAGGTAGATCCGGACATCGGGTCATGATAGCGCCAGTTTAGAAAAATTTTGTTCCGCATTTGGCCACGGTTTGATGGCCGGAGCGCTGCCGTAACCCATGATGTATCCGAGTTAGATGTCTGTCCAAATTATGCGAACATATAGAGTGTCGACAGACGTCTGAAGTTTTAATTCCAGACGTCAGTCTCCTTGCTTGTAGATAAACTTGAATCTGGAATAACTCTGTGATAATGGCGAATCGACAGGAAATCCGATAGGGATTGAAATGGGAGGCATACACAACAACATTTTTTGCAAACACCTCGTTAATTTTTTCATGGATTCCGCTGAGTTTACGGTGTTTCTATATCCTCAGAGGTGTGGGCTTATATCAACTATTTCTAAGGTGGTGTTAGTGCATACTTAGAGTAACCAATGTGGTATTGTTTATTTTCCCTTGGCGTAGTCAGCATTTCTCTTCTATTTCAAGGTGGTGTTATTTTACTATTGGAGTGGCAGAGTTGTCATAATTGTGCTCCATCACATGCATATCATCCCCCTTCCTCATCATTCCAGCATCAGTTTCAGAGCTTTGGGTCATCGTCGTTGGTCATTAATGACGAGGACCTAATTTCCATAAATGAGATCTACTCATAAACGAGATCTTCGTGATATCAAGATGGATGAAATGCATAGACAAACCAGCAATTTCAAGAACGTCTTGAATGCTTTAAGGCCCCGTCGCATGATTTCAATCATGTATCAAGTGAAGAAGTTTCTTAACAAGAGGAAGAGACTAACCCCTTCCAGCGATCTCCTATCTGAGCATCGAGTGATGGGCTTTATCCCACCATTGCTATAAAAAGAATGATTACAATTGGCACCTCCAAGAACATTTCTTTTGGCCGCATTTGCAACGTGATGTGAATCATTACATTGAACATTGTTGAACGAGTCACATGTGCATAAGTTATTTGCAAATTACAGGTCCTTTCGCTCCTTTACCGGTGCCAAACACCCTTTAAAAAATTAATATGAGTCTAGTATTTGTTTTATGTTTTCCTGGAATGCAACAAGATAACGACTCTATCGTGGTGGTTATCAATATCTTCCAAAATGCGCACTTTGTTGCATGCAACAAAAATCTTGATGCTCCTCATGTCACCAAACTTTATCTTAGAGAGATTGTCAAGCATTATGAAATTTCAAAGACATTCACTTCTGATCAAGATCCGAAATTCACCAGCCATTTTTCTAGAACTTTATGAAAAAAGCTTGATACTCGACTACAATTTATTTCGTCTCATCAACCGCAAATAGATGGACAAACCGAATTTGTTAATTAATGTTTAAGTTGGTCTATAAAAATATTCGGCAGTGGGATCCTGCATTAGGACAAACCATATTTGTTTACAACTGAACACTTAAGTGAACTACCGGCTTAAGTCCAATTAAGATAGTTGATCGATGAAACTGCATAAGTCTCATGGAATTAATCTCTTTTCCTACTACTCATCATTTCAATAGCGATATTGAACCTTGAGCCAAGTAATTCAAGAAACGCGTGATTTTGAGCATGTATAGTCAAGCAAAACAAAAAAAAATGCCTAGAAACCGCAAACAACCATTGAAAATGGATGATTTTCAAACAAGGTGACAGGGTGTGGATTAATCTTTTCAAAAACGTTCTTCACCTAGTCGATATGGAATAAGATGAAGATAGCAACTCGGACTAAGGTATATCGTCCATCGACTATGGTGTATCACCGATTTGGAGAGAACACTTACAAGATTGAACTCCTAATCGACTAACGCGTATCGCCGACTTTCATTGTGACTGAACTCACTTCCAGAAAATGAAGACATCGACTCAACAACATCGGCTATCCAAGTTAAAATTATAGAGAAATTGCAGGAACTATGCACTCTAAATATCAATTTTAAAAGATAAAATCAGAGGGTTTTAAAAAAACCAAGAGAGCGATTAGTTCTATCATGAAGGATCTATGCTAAAGATTATAACTTTCAATAAAAAAAGAGCAAAATAGCTAGTAGATTGAGACTACAACCTTCGTAGAATTTTCAAGTTCTCCCAAACTGTGTTAGACTCCATTGTAGACTTCTTGAAACTCCATAGAACAAACTTGCATGCACATCTCCTCCATCAAAGATGATCCACCTTGAAGGCCCAAACACTTTGGTTCCAATCTCCAATTGAAATAACCTAAATTGTTAGAATACTAAACTAACTAGATAGGAGTTATAGTTTAAGCTCACTACTAATTTTCTCTCTTTTTATTTTCTTTTTCCTTTTTTTCCTTCTAAAGTGTAAAGAGAGGAGAAAGAAGGAGATGGGAGCTCCCATGAAAAAAGAGAGTATAAAAAAACCTTAACCGTTTCAAAAGAAATGGTTACAAATATATTTTTCTCTCAAAACAACCCAAGCCTTTGGATCAAACCAACCATCCAAGTGTTCATCACCTCCTTTTGATTATACATGCCACCATACTACAATATGGTGAGGATATGTTATGTCCAAGGAATAACATAAGGTTAAGAAAATAAAAGGAAAAAGAATTAAAAAAAAACAATATATATATATATGTGTGTGTGTGTGTGTGTGCGTAATAAAACATACTAAATACATATACTTGTAATTGTTATCCAAGGTATTTAAAATACATAAAAGAGAGATTAATTAATAATGACATAATACTAGTAAATACACACACACATATATAAAATATAAACGATTTAATATTTGTCTTTCTAAAAAGCCGAGTTAGTATCACAACCGTCTGATTACCGTCAGTATATAGAATACACTAGTTTTAATCAAAACCCGGGCGTGTATCAATGTACAGTAACTACAACATTTTGACAAAACCGGAAACTCTTTATATGGGACTCTAAAGACTCGACAATACGCTGACAGTGGGTTTAACCACAAGCATGTAAGCAGCATTAGCTGTATGTAACGGCTACCCATGTATTGTCGAAAAGGAGTTCGATAGGCAAGCTCGTCCGAAACCCTACTGAGCCTATCAGCGACATATACCATACAATATGGTCTGTTCATCTGCGAGTATCGTATATCCGGTCTAGGGGGTAAATAATTGTAAACCCCTAATAACCTGATAAGTCATGCCGGTGTCAAGCTCTATCACCAGTCGAGAAACTACTGATCGCAATCAGTAAATCCCATTCGCCTAGGCCTAGGTCTAATGGTGACGGTCAAGCGCACACTGCGCGACATCAACTCCCAATACCGGAAGAGACGAATCCCCTCAATCGCTCACTGCCTCCAAGTTCTTTGGGGCTGCACCCAAAAGCTACCTGTTTGCATGACTCTTTAAATCCGTGGTAGGGTAGCAATTAAAGTCCAGTGGGAACACACTCGAAACAAATAATGATTTCAAGTAGACAGACTACGATGTACTAATGTCACCTGAGAACTGCTATCTGACAATAGGTATAATACCATGTAGCATGTTCTTAGCAAGTCCGTCCAGTATAACTCATAACCCAATAAGCACATGTATACAATCTTTGATGACTGACTAACACCAATGGCTGTGAGACCGGCCATTGCCCCTCGTCAAGAAACGTATGCACTACTCTACTCTGGAATATCGATACCCAGTATCGATATTCCCACAACTAGGTACATTTAAGAATGTGCTTATAGACTACCCAATTCTCACAAGTATGATCGCCATCATAACCCTGGCAGTCAAGCATGAATCCTATGAGCTCTAATAGTGATATGCTATACCACACAAGACATGTACATAATGATAAAGTCGAACCAGATAGCATACTATCATATCAATAACGGATATTTTACAGATAAACCCTAATATGAGGATTAGGGTTCTTGGAAGAAACGACGCTATTTGCTTAATTCTATTTTAGAGTGTGTAGTAACCGCAATCAATAACGGTGTCGCGTATAGCTAGCCGAGATGAGTACGGATCGTCCTCGGGAAAACGTTGAATCTTTCAATTTTATTTTAGACGTGTTGAAAAAGAGAAAGAATAGAAGAATAAAGAATAATGGATAATAGTTTCTAGATCTACGTCAAAATACGGATGTATAATACAGATCTGGTTTAAATACGGATATAGAATATATAAGAAGGATGCTTGTAGGGTTTGTTAGGATTTAGTAGTCATGGATGACTAATAAAGATTACTCCTTTTATCTATTGATAGATTTAAAACTAGATAGATAGTGATGAATGAGGATTAGAGTTCTTAGAAGAAACTAGGATTTTCACACTATTGACCCTTGTCCTTTCATTGATCTCTATTCATGTCTAGCCCTTAACAAAACAATTGTTAATCTAATCTCAAATCGCAATCAAGACTAGCAATAAATTGGTAGCGCGCCCGATTAGGATGTTAACGATTCTTTTGCTAAAGTTTATAAACTTCATAAGACTTAAAAGAAGTTAAAGTATTTTCTCATCCATTGTTCTACCCTAATCCTATGAACCCTATCAAGCGGTGAATTATTCGTGCATGATGGAGATAGAAGAACGGATGGAGATCATGATGTAAATACAGAAAATAAATGCAAACTAATTAATCTAATGATCTACTTTTATTAATCAACTTCATAAGTACAAGCCCTTCAAGTTTAGATTACAAGAGGGATAAGAAGTTGCTCTCGATCTCTGCCTTATGGGAAGTAGATGCTCAGTCGAATCTCACGTCGTCTTATCACGTCGAATCGCGGACCTGTCGTGGATCACTTGTTATTTGACGGTGATTTGCTTCGTGTAAAAGATTGATTAGATATCTTTCTAGGTTTAGCCCTCGGTCTTTTATATAGCCCCAAAACCAAAAACTTTAGATCCCCAGAATTAGGGTTAGTTGTAGCAAATCATAACTAAAATTCCCAACTCCTGACTTGGTGAATCGGCCGCGGATCCGCCGCATATTGCATGGTTTGGCCGTGGATCCGCGGCCGTTTGGTGGGATCATGGGTTCATTTTTCTGGGGCTAAGGCTTGTTGACACGTGGAGATCTTCTAAATATCTGGAATTTGATAATTTTTCATGAGTCTCTGCCGGTATTGATTCTTCGATTTTATTTAACTTCATCGGCAGATTTTTGATTCCCGACATCTCAACATCTCGATCTCCTGACCTGAACTAAACCTTGCACAATATCGCAATGAATAATATTAGTAATATTTGGTATTTTTTAGATATTATCCTAACCATTTTATATGATATTATATTTTAAGACTATTGATTAAGGATATTTGATATGATATGCATATTATCAAAATATTATATGCATATGTTTTCCTTCATAATGTTGATTATAATATAAAAATATATGAAAATAGATATTTTACAGATAAACCCTCATATGTATCATATTTATAATAAACACCTTTAGATATTTAAGAAAAGTAAGGAAAGTAACATATCAAAAGTGCGATATTTTCGACTGAACACATACTATCATTTCAATTAACACCGTTCTAACCATATAGATCCTCCCCCAATCATCATAATCGCCTACTTGCTATTACAATAATTGCCTTGAGTGCACTATATCCAACAATCTCCCATTTGCACTTAAGGCTAATTATTCCGGTATCACATACCCACAGCTTGTGCAATACTGAATACCCAACTTCTCCAATGATCCGTTTCACAAACCGTGTTTGTGAAATATTCGTGTTCGAGAAATTGCCTCAGTGTGTGAATCCGCTCCAATATTTCTATCTTTATCTCTCTATATCTCAACTTCGCGGAGAACGTATATCTCCCGAAATGAGCGATACCTGACTTAGAACTTGTCTGGATATCTGATAGGACCAAGTTAATAATATGAACACCAAAACCAACAAACTTCTTAGACTGTACCTTTCATTGAATTTAATCAGTATCATGTGCCATACTTACCTAAGTGTCTGCTTGGATCCTTGTCCAACACACTGCTATTCAGAAGAGCGTAAACTTATAACTCTGACGGAAGCCTAAAACGATAACCGCCTCCCGCAGGATGCTACCATTATCATATACTAAGAATATCCTCTTATGTTCAAACCTGCTTCACATTGTTTCTCCAGGATTGGATTATACTTGCTAACTACAATAAATGCAAGAGCAATATTATCCAGATCCTATGCAGAGAAACCCTTATGACATCCAAAGTTTGACCGATTAGAGTATAGGAACTTCACTTCTTATCCGGAGGGTGTCATCCAAATCCCTGGACAGTATTCCCTACAACCTTCTTGTTGGATATAGTACCCTCTGTTGCGCCACGGCAGCGCCCCGGCCTTCTACTCGAGGCCAAAAAGCGGAATCAAATTTTTTTCTTAACTTTAACCGGCACTACCGCGGACAATATACCCGGATCGTAACCATTAACTTAATCCTAGCAAACAAGAGAAAGAGGTAGAGAGCTATACCAAGCGATCCGTCTCCTTCGGTCTTCGTCTCCACTCCGATCTCCCGCGAAATCTCCGTCCGTCACCTCCTCGTCGAAAAGGCACCACGTAGCCGGAATCTTTTACGGGCTCCCACCTCTGGACCGAGGCAACTCGGGCGCGAAGTTGGCTAGCCGACGCGGCCAAGGGTACTGTAGGTTGTAGTGTAGAATCTTTTCTCTTGGGGTTTATGAAGTTGCCTTTGGGTGATGGAAGAATCAAAGAACTTTGGAGAGGGGTTTATGATTTTGGAGCATGCAAATGAGATGATCTAATTTTCCTCATCAAAAAATGAAAACCTCTCCCTCTCAACTCATGTGGCCGGCCCCCCTTCAAAACCCAAAGTGGTGGAGGGAAAAACAAAACAAGAAGGGAGGTGAAGGTAGGAAACATGAAGGGGTGACCACATCCAAAGCAAATCAATCTCTTCTCATTAACCATCATGAACAATGCAAGTGATAAGAAGGAAAAAGAATCTCATGATGAATAACTATCATGATGCCACCAATATGCAAGAAACCCCTCCACAATAAGTTATTTGCAAACTTGCAAATAACCCCCTTCCATCGGAAAGTCCGGCCGCGAAGGAACAAAGAAAAACCGGCCGGAACGGAATGCAAACTGGCAACTCCAGAAAACTGATCCCGTAATAAATTACAGGAAAACCCCTCTACTGCATATACATGCCCGCATTTGTATTCCCACTGAACACAAATGCCAAGAGACAAAACTACACTGTCTAATACTAGGATCCGGCTTAAACCAAAGCCGGCTAGTAAAATCCGTCCGATCACGATCCGTGCAATACCGCACGTATCTGATCGAACCCTGCCATATCTCCATACGGCCTCTACAGCGTTTCGCCCGAAACTTGAGTAACTGGCTGTGTGGGGGACTCTAAAGACTCGTCAATACTATGGCTGTGGATTTAACCACTAGCACGTCAGAGGTATTAGCCATACGTAACGGGCTACCAGCTATTGACCAAAAGGGACGTCGATGAGCGAACTCATCTTGACACCCTACTGAGCCTGTCAGTGACAATATCCGTACAGTCCGGTCTGTTCGTCTATGAGTATCGCATGGCGGGCCTAGGGGGTTGGTAAAAGTCAGACCCCCAAAAGCGGTACAAGTCGTGTCGGAGTGTAGCCTAGAACACCCTGAGATACTACTGGAATACCTACCAGCAAATCTCCTGCCTCGGCCGAGGGCTTTGTGTAATGGCTCTCCTAGACACAGCGCGACCTCACCCCCAATACCGGGAGAGACGAACCCCTGCAGATCCGCTCACTGCCTCCATGTGGCTCGGGACTGTACCCAACTAAAACCTGTTTGCACGACTCCTTTGAGCCGTGGTAGGGTAGTAATCAAAGCACAGTGGGAACTCACACGAGACAAATGACGATCTCAGGTCGATGAACTAACCTGTATACATGTCACCAGGGAACTGCTATCTGACGTCTGGTATAATCCCAACTAGCAGGTTCCCGGCGAGTCCTGTCCGGTGTACTCATAACCCAATGAGCACCTATATACATCTTAGGTGAACCAACTGACACCAATGGCTTGTGAGACCGGCCACCACCCCTCGTCGGGGTCTCGACTGTATACACTAGTCTCCTAATGGAGTATCGATGCCCAGTCTCGAAACTCCCACGACTAGGGACCTTTTAAGGATGTGCTTATAGACTCCAGCTCTCACGTATATGATCGCCCTCATACTGCTGGTAGTCAAGAAAGAATCCTAAAGGCTCTATCAACGTGTAATAGCGACTCGTAAGGTCACCTAGAACAGTACACGATGATAAAGATAAACCAGATAGCATACTATCATCTTGAGTAAGACTGTCCTACCGGGATAGGTCCTCCCTCAATCATTGCAATCACGTACCTGTGATCCAATAATTGACTCTGAGGGCACTATCTCCAACAATCTCCCACTTGCACTCAAGGCTAATTATTGCGATGTCGCATACTCACAGCCCATGTGATACCGAACACCCAACTCCTCTACTAGTCAATCTCACAAAGCTCGTTTGTGAAACTATTGCGTTCGAGGAATAGCCTCAGTGAGTGGATCCAATGTGATGTTTCTTTCTATGTCTCTCTATATCTCAAGTTCGCGGAGAAAGCTATCTCCAGAAATGAGCAATACCTGTCTTGGAATGTCTGGATGTCTGATGGGACCTAGCTCATAAATGAACTCCAAATCCAAACATCTTAGACTGTATCGACAACAGAACTTAATCAGTATCCTGCGCCATGCCTTTCCCTCAGTATCCACCTGGACCACCTGTCCAAAATACTGCCCCTCGTCAGAGGGAAAACTATAACTCTGACAGCCAATCTGCCATCCAGGTCAACTTGGAAGCCTGGAATGATAACCGTCTTCTAAAGGAGGCTGTCGTTATCATATCCCTAGAACATTCACTTATGTTCTAAAGCTGCTTCCGATCGTTTCTCCAGGATTGGATTAACATCAACTTATTGCATCTACTGCAAGAACAACATCTGGTGTGGTACTTGACATCTCATGATTGACTCAATTGCCTAAGCAAGTGATCTGCCAATCATGCACATCCCTCTCTATTTTAGTCTATAAGACACGTTTAGAGAGGGTGACTCCATCACCTGCAGGTACACTACCATGCCAGGAGTCGTCCATTCTAAATACTCATAGAATGATGTCTAAGTACCCTGATTGGGAAACCACCCAAATCTAGATCTAAAACCATAGATCTAGTAACCAGAATGTCTGATATAATATCCAAGTCCCATGTGGAGAAACTACTGTGTGACAACCAAAGTATAACCGATCATAGTATAGGAATATCACTTCCTACTCTGTGTATGTCATCCAAATACCAGGACATTACACCCTACTACCTTCTTAACAGATCCATCCCCTATTCTGATGAAGTCAAACCTATGACTTCACATCAGAAATAGATGATCTATCTCCGCTATATCTGCTTTAGTCTATAAATAGACATAAGCTACCTGTCCACCAATGCTTCCGCTGCTCCCACTGACCATGACAACCCTCTGGCAGAGTCATATACACGTACACTTCTAAAGCTAGTTTAGAACGACGCTATACTCATCCTCCTGCCGGGTCTCACAGTCTGGAACAACAGCAATGGCAAGTCTGGCTAAACAAGAATCTTCCTGCCACCGTCCTTGAGCATACCGAAGTACCTCTCGGGTGCCTGAGATTACCCACTTTATCTACGGAGTGGCCAATGGAATGTCAAATCAGATTGAATCTTTAAGTTCTTATCAAATCTTCAGTAATCGTTTGCGGTTCTGGAATCACTTCCAGTTCTACCATACTCCCACTACTGTTTTCTGAAAAAATCCATTTCTTGTTAAAACTGTGGCGAGTCAAGAACAATATCACTATTGATCTTCCAGATGGTAGAAAATCAACCCTCGTCATAGCCTGGGTCAACCCACAAACAACCATTACAGAAACGTGCCTTGAGTTATCCGGAGTCTGGTTTTAAGCATAAGCCGGACAACTCCCCGTACCTTAACATCGTTAAGATATGAACTATTCTATATCCAATACAGAAACAGAGGCACTAATTTAATTGAACCAGATTCAAATCATGCAGCTGTCTCCAGTGCATGTCAACTAAATGAAAGGAGGCCGATCAGCGTTACTCAACTTAGGAATGCTTCCAATTATGAGTAACCTGAAAGAGAAGCAAGTTCTCATTACTATCAACTGAATACCATACACAAGTATCTACATCTTCGATCACCTTGAAGAATCTCGATACTTGCAATATCTGGTTCTCTACTTTATTCTTATACCTATAACTTCTCAAAACTCAGACCCTGTGTTTCTACGAAACACCTGTCTAAAACCAGAGAAGTCATAAGTAAACTGAATATAGTACGAGGACCATCCCCTCTGTCTTAATGGACACTGGACAATATACAATACTCTATATAAGTCCTCTGAGTCTGATAACTCATTCACTGTGTGTCGTAGGTTGAAAACTGTACTTATGGTTAAGAAGAATTACACCGCCGTTTAATGCTCCTTACCTAACCATCCACTGATATAGGTAAATGTCATAGACATAATTTCAAAAAGGTATATCTCACTCTATAAAAATAGACGTACAGATATATCAATTTGAAATTGGTGCACAACAACGGATATTCAAAACCAAATATTTGCCGACCGGCAAACAGCCCAGGCGATTTCCTCAAATATCACCAATTACAACGAATCCCAATATAATGAGGATAATCACCTAATTCCCAATAACTTACTCCCACTCATCATCTGTAAAACCATACAGATGTGAGAATCATACCTGGTAAATACATACCCTGGAGCAAGTGTCTAATTGGGAAATCAGTTTTCTTTTAACAGTACACAGTGAAACTGAAACATTGAAACGTTTCGATGGGGTATCCTGGTATTCCTAGCAATGCCTCTTCCATTATCCAGATTCACAACTGTAACCGTATATCTCTTTGCCATCTGTCCAAATCCCTTTATATGTCTTTAGTCATTACCTTCTGTACACCCCTTTAGGCCAAATGGTTTTCTTCCTTCCCTACCGTTCGGCACCAGCCTATGGTTTGGAAGAAGACTATCTAATAAGCATAATGGTTGTACTGTCCTAATCCTAGGAGCACTCGCAATGCTAAAGAAGGTGAAGATAAAAGACAGCCAAATAAACCTTATTCCTATTTCTCCTGAACCAGAATCCATCCCCGAACTGGAACGAGTTCCTTTCGAGTTCGTATATAACCATATGATGGATTATCCAATAAACTTGGGATCTTCGTAGTGATACGGAGTGTCCTGGAGAAATACAAAGGTGATTTAGGATTGGCGAAGAAAAACTTGGTTTGGTCGTGAATAGCAGTCGCGATTTACTTTGCCCTCTTACTAATCCCTTGCTTTGTCTTAACTTAATACCTTCTGTACACCATCGTTATGCTAATTGGTTTTCTTCATTCCCTACCGTTCGGCACCAGCCTATGGTTTGGAAGAAGACTATCCAATAAGTATAATGGGTGTACTGTCCTAATCCTAGGAGCACTCGCAATGCGAGAGAAGGTGAAGATAAAAGACAACTGAATAGTCCTATTCGTTTTCTCCAGAACCAGAAACCATCCTCGAATTCCTTCGAGTTCGTATATAACCATACGATGGTTTTGTCCAATAGAAGTGGACGTTTGTAGTAATACGGGGTGTTCTGGAGAAAAGGGGTAAAAGTAGGAGTGGCAATGAGGTCTGCAACTCTGACAATCCAAAAGCCAGTGTTAAGAAGGTTCGGTCAACTTGGTCACTGAGTCATAGTCTAGGGTCGGGTCAATGGTCGCTGCCAAAGAGAGAGAGAAAAGAAACACTCAGCGTGCACTCTAACCTAGATCAGAATGGTTATCACTTTATCTAATCAGGAAACCTCCCACTGTAACGTCGAATTCTTCCCCAAACCTGAAAGAAGAATTAGCCGGGATCACCCGATGAGTAAACCAACTCATCAGTGGGAATCGGGATCCAACTATCATCACATGATAACGTGACGGAATCCACTCACGTCACCACACTCCAGAAGGTATGCGCATGCCTGGCAAGTTTCAGTTTCTTTAGAAACTCCCGATGTATGTTTTTACCCCTAGGACCCAAGTGACCTTGACTGAGCCAACATATCAAAGGATCCTAGTCAAGTTCAACCCGTCATTATCTTGATTGCATTAGACCCACCCGCATGAGTCCTTGACTGAGCCAAAATGACCGTACGACTGTCCTAACCAATCACATATCCATAAGACAGAAAAGCATTACAGAGCTACCGCACACTACGCCTCGGCTAAGCACGACATACGTAGCACGAATACTAAGCAATACCAATCTGAAATGACGGAGGGCTACGGCTGGTTTTTGGCGAAAAACCTTTAACGTAATGAACTTAATATCGTTGAAGGAACCGGATAACTTTTTATAAAAATATAGTGACGAAAACCTTTGCTAAAGAGGTCACTCCCGGTGAAGGGATCTCGGCTCTTTCCCCGTAGAATGAGGTGCAGGATATTCCAACTGAATACCACGATGCAAAGCAAAAGTAATCGGCTATAGTGAAGTTATTGCCCTGACGCAAACTTTTGTCCAAGGGGTCACTCCCGGTGAAGGGATCTCGGCCCTTGTCTCGTCGACTGAGGAGCAGGATATTCCAACTGAATACCACGATGCAAAACAAAAGTGAACGCCTTTGCAATAACAGCTTTTTGAAAAAGTGTTCCAACAACATCAGAATAGGTTTGTTTATCTTGCATTGATCCGAATCAACGCAGTCCCATCAATTGATCACACCACAAAAGAACGAAAATAATGATGTACGTATATGCCATCCGCATTCGCCACTGGGTCCCGTCATCACCCGTTATGTTACTTAACTAACGACAGAGCGGGGACTGGACTAGCACGGATGCAAAACATATACAACATCTACTAGTATATATATAATATATAATTTTCTCTCAAGGCGTGATAAAATGCAACATCACAGAAATGTACAGATATCTGGGATCCCCGGGTTTCATAGAGCCGCTACTGAAACCCGACGCTCCTCTGGTCGTGTGGATAGCCTGTGCAATGAAAATCCTAGACCCCTACGGGCGCGGCAAATCACCCGCCAAAACCTGAAGCGAGGCAGCCCCCTTCAGCAACGTGAATGGACCACCCAGCACTTCACGGAATCCGGCAACTTGGGCACCCCTCCTGGGTCAACCTGTACCCCCTACGAGTGCGGCGAACAGCCCGCCAATTCTAGAGTAAAGCCCCCTCCGTCTCAACACCATGAGATGCGGGCTCGTTGCCCTCTAGAACCCGGCTATCCGTGCACCCCTCCGTGGGGCAATCCTAGTACAGAAAGGAAAAAATACATACAACGGGTACATCGACCGCAACGAGGTCGTGCCCCAAAAGAATAATACAAACAGGCAGTGACGGCAGTCCACATGTCGGACACTCGCCCAGCAATATCAAATGTACATATAAAACAAAACTGTACTACCACTGCAACCAGGCTATCCCCATGACCGATCCGCAACAACACAGCACAACACAGAACATCAACGTGAATGTCACGTTCGCAAATCCATCTAAAAAGGGCTACAGCAGATAGACTGGATTTACCGATCGAGTGACATTCACGGTCGCAGATATAATGTAAATACTGTGAACTAATGTGTTTAAAATATCCGATCGATCAAATTTTACCAAGTAGGCCCCAAGCATTACTGTAGCACTTAAAGAGAGTCTAGGCCAAAAAAAGAATATTCCAAAAACCTCATTTTCAACCCAGGAGCTCACTGCAAAAATTTGGTCCAATGAATAGTAAAAATGGCCGCGGAACCACCGCAAATACGTGGTTTTGGCCGCGGTTACGCGGTGGAATAGTGAGATCACGCTACCAAATTTTCACAGAATGCTTAGAATTCCCTGCACATGTCACTGCAATGTACTGAAAAAATTTTGGAGCCAAAAAATTTTCGACAAAAAACTGTGCAAATGAAAATGGGTTTTCGGAAAATCCGTTCGATCGAACTTGTAAACACGTTAGAGCAAGCTAGACTAGGTTAATGGCGTGGCTCTGATACCATGTTGCGCCACGGCAGCGCCCCGGCCTTCTACTCGAGGCCAAAAAGCGGAATCAAAATTTTTTCTTAACTTTGACCGGCGCTACCGCGGACAATATACCCGGATCGTAACCATTAACTTAATCCTAGCAAACAAGAGAAAGAGGTAGAGAGCTATACCAAGCGATCCGTGTCCTTCGGTCTTCGTCTCCACTCCGATCTTCCGCGGAATCTCCGTCCGTCACCTCCTCGTCGAAAAGGCACCACGTAGCCGGAATCTTTTACGGGCTCCCACCTCTGGACCGAGGCAACTCGGGCGCGAAGTTGGCTAGCCGACGCGGCCAAGGGTACTGTAGGTTGTAGTGTAGAATCTTGTCTCTTGGGGTTTATGAAGTTGCCTTTGGGTGATGGAAGAATCAAAGAACTTTGGAGAGGGGTTTATGATTTTGGAGCATGCAAATGAGATGATCTAATTTTCCTCATCAAAAAATGAAAACCTCTCCCTCTCAACTCATGTGGCCGGCCCCCCTTCAAAACCCAAAGTGGTGGAGGGAAAAACAAAACAAGAAGGGAGGTGAAGGTAAGAAACATGAAGGGGTGACCACATCCAAAGCAAATCAATCTCTTCTCATTAACCATCATGAACAATGCAAGTGATAAGAAGGAAAAAGAATCTCATGATGAATAACTATCATGATGCCACCAATATGCAAGAAACCCCTCCACAATAAGTTATTTGCAAACTTGCAAATAACCCCCTTCTATCGGAAAGTCCAGCCGCGAAGGAACAAAGAAAAACCGGCCGGAACGGAATGCAAACTGGCAACTCCAGAAAACTGATCCCGTAATAAATTACAGGAAAACCCCTCTACTGCATATACATGCCCGCATTTGTATTCCCACTGAACACAAATGCCAAGAGACAAAACTACACTGTCTAATACTAGGATCCGGCTTAAACCAAAACCGGCTAGTAAAATCCGTCCGATCACGATCCGTGCAATACCGCACGTATCTGATCGAACCCTGCCATATCTCCATACGGCCACTACAGCGTTTCGCCCGAAACTTGAGTAACTGGCTGTGTAGGGGACTCTAAAGACTCGTCAATACTATGGCTGTGGATTTAACCACTAGCACGTCAGAGGTATTAGCCATACGTAACGGGCTACCAGCTATTGACCAAAAGGGATGTCGATGAGCGAACTCATCCTGACACCCTACTGAGCCTGTCAATGACAATATCCGTACAGTCCGGTCCGTTCGTCTATGAGTATCGCATGGCGGGCCTAGGGGGTTGGTAAAAGTCAGACCCCCAAAAGCGGTACAAGTCGTGTCGGAGTGTAGCCTAGAACACCCTGAGATACTACTGGAATACCTACCAGCAAATCTCCTGTCTCGGCCGAGGGCTTTGTGTAATGGCTCTCCTAGACACAGCGCGACCTCACCCCCAATACCGGGAGAGACGAACCCCTGCAGATCCGCTCACTGCCTCCATGTGGCTCGGGACTGTACCCAACTAAAACCTGTTTGCACGACTCCTTTGAGCCGTGGTAGGGTAGTAATCAAAGCACAGTGGGAACTCACACGAGACAAATGACGATCTCAGGTCGATGAACTAACCTGTACACATGTCACCAGGGAACTGCTATCTGACGTCTGGTATAATCCCAACTAGCAGGTTCCCGGCGAGTCATGTCCGGTGTACTCATAACCCAATGAGCACCTGTATACATCTTAGGTGAACCAACTGACACCAATGGCTTGTGAGACCGGCCACCACCCCTCGTCGGGGTCTCGACTGTATACACTAGTCTCCTAATGGAGTATCGATGCCCAGTCTCGAAACTCCCACGACTAGGGACCTTTTAAGGATGTGCTTATAGACTCCAGCTCTCACGTATATGATCGCCCTCATACTGCTGGTAGTCAAGAAAGAATCCTAAAGGCTCTATCAACGTGTAATAGCGACTCGTAAGGTCACCTAGAACAGTACACGATGATAAAGATAAACCAGATAGCATACTATCATCTCGAGTAAGACTGTCCTACCGGGATAGGTCCTCCCTCAATCATTGCAATCACGTGCCTGTGATCCAATAATTGACTCTGAGGGCACTATCTCCAACACCCTCAAGTCAATTATTGTAACCGCAAGCACACGATTGTGATGATTGAGGGAGGACCAATACAGGTAAAACAGTCTCACTCAAAATGATAATATGCTATCTGGTTTGTCTTTATCATCATGTACATGCATTATGTGGTATTGCAGATCACTATTACACGTTGATAGGGCCCATAGGATTCTTGCTTGACTACCAGAATTATGATGGCAATCATAAAAGTGAGAGTTGGGTGGTCTATAAGCACATCCTTAAATGTCCCTAGTCGTGGGAGTATCGAGACTGAACATCGATATTCCGATGTAGACTAATGTATACGTTTTGAGACCCCGACGAGGGGCGGTGGCCGGTCTCACAAGCCATTGGTGTTGTGTCACCTAAGATAGTATACAGGTGCTCACTGGAGGTGAGTACACTGAACGGACTCGCCGAGAACTTCTAGATGGTATTATACCTATCATCAGATGGAAGTTCTCAGGTGGCATGAGTACAGATTAGTCCTTTGACCTGAAGTCTTCATTTGTCTCGTGTGAGTTCCCACTGTACTTTGATTACTACCCTACCACGGCTCAAAGGAGTCGTGGAAACAAGTTTTAGTTGGGTACAGTCCTGAGCCATATGGAGGCAGTGATCGACTGTCAGGGATTCGTCTCTCCTGGTATTAGGAGTCGATGCCGTGCTGTGTTCGGTTGGCTATCGCCAGAAATCCTTGGCCATGGTAGGGGAGATTTACTGATAGTTGATCAGTAGTATCTCAGTTAGTGATAAGCTAGACTCAGACACGACTTATCGGGTTAGTAGGGGTCGAACGTTATCCACCCCCTAGACCCGATATGCAATACTTTTTGACGAAGAGACCGGACTGTATGGAGATTGTCACATTCAGGCACAGTAAGGTAAGGACGTACTTGATTGTCGGCCTTCCTTTCGATAAGTATCTGGGTAGTCGTTACGTACAGCTAGTGCCGCTGACGTGCTTGTAGTTAAACCCACTGGTAGCGTATTGTCGAGTCTTTAGATTCCCACACAAAGGGTTTTCCTGGTTTAGGCGACAGTTCTAGGAGCCGTACGGTGATACGTGCAGGGGTCCGATTAAATATGTGTACGCGGTACACGGATTTTAATCGGACGGTTGATAATACTAGCCGGCTTAGGATTAAGCCGGATTATTAAATTAGGTTTTGATTTAATAATTTATTTAGTTATTTTGATACATGTATTTTAGTATTATTGTTCACTATTCATTTTCTCTCTTTGGTGCTATCCGTATTTTTATACGGATACGCGTATATGTAGCGATACATATACCAGGTGAAGTATTCCGTATTTATACAGGAATACTTTTAGAAGAAGGGCACCTCATATTTGATTTCTTTTATGGAAAATTAAATTGGAAATGAGGTGGCATGAGTATGGTCAAGAGGCATGGCTTATTTTTTAATATTGTTAAATCCATTTGGATGCACTATTGCATCATGGTTGGATTATATATAGCCATTATTCTTTTCTATTCATTATGACTTGAGGATTTTCTTCATCTCCTCCATGGATGGTTCATGCTCTTCCTCTAGCTCATCTCCTTCTTCTTCTTGCTTCCATTTTCAAGCAATATTCTAGAGAGAAAAATATAGTGAAGTATTCCTACATCACCGGCCATCCAAACCTAGCAATTTTGGACCGTCAGTTTGAGCCTCCTCCGCGTTCCCTCATGTGGATCGTCTTCGGCAAAGGTGATCGATACTCAAGCGTGTTCCCGGCGGCTACGAGCTTGGAGGGGTCTTCTATAATTAGGTGGACACGCGACAAAGGTTGTATTTCTCAACTTTGCATGTTTTAGCTTACTAGTTTAGGATGTTTGGTTCGAATCCTCGGATGTGAGCGTTCGGTGCCCGCAAAAAGTTTTTGTTTTCGCTTCTGTCTCACCCGCGGCCTCCGCGGTGTTGGCGCCGGATCCCAACATGGTATCAGAGCCACCCAAATATCATAAACTAGTGTTTGACGATGCTTAAGTTTCAAAACCGAAAACACCGATTTCGAAAACCCAGTTTCTGAAGAAATATTTTTGGTCTCTAAAATTTTTTTAAACATGTGCAGAAGCTTAGTCTTGACTAGATAGAGACACACAACGAAAACGAGAACATTTCATCAAAGTTGGCCCGGCGAGATCGGGAATATGGCTGGTGCCGCCGGTTTTTGTATTTTGGTTGGAGCTCGTTTTCATGGTGTGTGCTGGGTTTTGTAAAATGGTACTTTTGGTGTTGTTTGATTTGTCCCAGATTTCACTTTGTGTCATCTTAGCTTTTGGACAACTTGGGAGTATTAAAAACTCGAAACTTTTGCATGTCGGTATCTGTGATGTTGTATATATGTTGCTGAACGTCGTCTAATTACTATATGTTCATTTAGATGGGGTTGCACACATTCTGGTGTTGTTTGCTTCTGCGGTTATATATATATATATATATATATATATATATATATATATATGGTTATGGTTATGGTTTGTGCGGATTGTCATGATGGATACCCTTGTATGCAATGTTAGATGTACAGTTAAGATTCATTTGTATATTCATTATTGCGGGGCGAGTGTCCGACATGTGGACTGCCGTCACTGCCAGATTGTATATTCTTTTGTTGGGGCATGACCGGGTTGAGGTTGATATTGCCGCTGTATATATATTTTATTTTCTGTAGTAGGATTATCCCGCGAAGGAGTGCTCGAATAGCCGGGTTCTAGAGGGCAACGGGCCCGCATCTCATAGAGTTGAGACCAGGGGGTCTTACTCTAGAATTGGCGGGCTATTCGCCGCACTCGTAGGGGGTAAGGTTGACCCATGGAAGGGTGCTCAAGTTACCGGATTTCATGAAGTGTTGGGTGGCTCACTCACTTTGTTGATTAGGGTTGCCTCACTTCGGGGATTGGTGGGTAACTTGCCGCACTCGTAAGGATCTAGGATCTTCATTGCACTTGCTATCCACACAACCGGGGAATGTCGTGTTTCATTTATGGCTCAAATGAAACACGAGGCTTCTATATTATCCGCTATTCCATATTGTTATTTGCATGCTTGTGATGATTTTATCTACTGTGATGACTATTATCTGCCTGCGATGTTGAGATATATATATATATAGTAGATGCTTCTATATGTTTTACATCCGCGCTAGCCCCGCCCCCGCTCTGCCGTTAGTTAAGTAACCTAACGGTGCATGACGGGGCCCCGTGACGAATGCGGATGGCATATAAAAAGCATGTTATTTTTGTTGTTTCTTTTGTGGCTTGGAGACATAAAATAATGGGAACGCATTATCGAAATAATGCAGGGAAAAATAAACCTAAATGATGTTTTCGGAACCAATTTTAAAACTACTCGGTTTTCTTCAAAACTCATACTCATATTCTTTTGCTTTGCATAGAGGTATTCGATTAGGAATATCCCGCACCTCATTATATGAGAGAAGAGCCTTGATCCTTTCACTGGGAGTTCGCTCTTAAGCAAAAGTTTATGTTACTAGTTTTAAAATGCGGAGCTTAAACCACTCCATTTCAAAGCCACTCGGGTTCCTTCAACGATATCAAGTTCATTACGTTAAAGGTTTTTCGCCAAAAACCAGCCGTAGCCTTCCGTCATTTCAGATTAGTATTGCTTAGTATTTGTGCTGCGTTTGTTGACCTCGTCAATGCGTAGTGTGCAGTAGCTCGGTAATACTTTTCTGTCACATGGATATATGGATTAGTTAGGACAGTCGTTCGACCTTGTTGACCTCGTCAAGGGTCTGTGCTGGTGTGTCTAATGCAATCAGGATAAT
This sequence comes from Agapanthus africanus, assembly GCA_030015575.1. Taxonomy (NCBI): domain Eukaryota; kingdom Viridiplantae; phylum Streptophyta; class Magnoliopsida; order Asparagales; family Amaryllidaceae; genus Agapanthus; species Agapanthus africanus. Next base: position 378,610,465 of record CM057347.1, on the reverse strand, counting down.
GACGGGTTGAACTTGATTAAAACCCTTTGAATTGTTGACCTCATCAAGGTCACTTGGATCCTAGAGGCAAAAACCATATCGGGAGTTTCAAACATACGGGAAACTTGCCAGGCAAGCGCATACCTTCTGGAGTGTGGTGACTTGAGTGGATTCTGTTAGGTTATCACATGAGGATAGTTGGGTCCCGATTCCTACTGATGAGTATGTATTACTCCTCGGGAGATTTTTCACTTAATTGATCCCGACTGGTTCTCCTTTTATGGTTTGAAGGAGAATTCGAGGAAACGGTGGGAGTCATCCTGATCAGATAAAGTGATAATCAATCTGAACTTAATAGAGTGCACGTTAAGTGTTTCTTGAAAGTGTTTGTTAGCACCACCACTCAGTTTTACTACCATCAAGCATGCCAATTTAAAAAATTTCGGGGTGCTAATTAACACTAAACAAGATCTTAAACTAGATGATAAGAGTTTTAAGCATGATATCAAAAACTATACTAAGAGAAAGAGGTTACAACCTTTGTAGTCCGTGTCCTCCTTTTCTAAAGCTCCGGGTTGTAGTCCCTACGACTCCACTAGGATCCACTTGAAGAATGAACAAGCTTCCTTCGATGACCTTCGTGCCGAAGATGATCCATCCGAAACTCCATTAATCTAAGCTAGCTCTTCACTAAACTCTTTAGTGAAGAAAATACACTACACTTAATTGCTAATCAAGTGTAGGATGGTGAAGCAGGCGTTTTGTTTGCTCACTAGGATTCTCACAAGCTCAAGGGTTCACAACTCATGTGATCGATTGAGCTTGGAGGAGAAGGTGAAGAAAATGGAGAGAGTTAGAGAGCAAGGAGCTCAACTCAAGAAAAATGATTATGTGAAGTGAATACAAGTGTAGAATGGCTCTCATATCTCCTCACTTATTGAAGCATACAATTTTCAACAATTAAAAGTTGTAACCATGCTTCAATAGTGAGTGAAGAGTAATAAACAATAATAAAAAGCCATGCTTCACCCCATTCCTCAAACCCAAAATATCTCCTTATTTTCCAGCTCTTTTCTATTTTCATAAAATAGAAAATCCATGCAAAGCTTCTTAAATAATACACACACACACACACATATATCATATATATATATATATATTAAGATATATTAAGATAAGAAAATAATTAGTGAGCTATAATATTAGTTAATGTATAATTATATCAAATATAAATACACATCAATTGATTAAATCAACACTTGATATAATAATCCGGTTATATCACATATAACCGACTAATATCATTTATCTTTATATCACATTATCAAATCAATACTTGATTCAATAATCTGGTTATATAACATATAACCTAACCGATAATAAATAACCGCCAGATTAGAATACGGTATCACATACTCATATTTAATCAGTCCCCTGCACATATCAGCATATATGCCCTACTTCGTTTCGCTTGAACCAGGAAACTTCTATGTGGGACTGTAAAGACTCGTCAATAATCCAGCAGTAGGTGATGATCACATCAGTCATCCACAAGCCGTCAGCGGTACTAGCTGGACGTAACGGCTACCCAGGTATTGAGCGAATAGAAGATCAACAAGCAAGTTGTCCAAACTTCCATGAAGCTTATAGGTAACACTCACCGTACAGTACGGTCTCTTCATCTGATATGTCGCATATCGAGTGTGGGGGTGGAATCGTCAGACCCCAATAACTTGATAAGTCATGCCGATGTGTGGCCTATAACGGTACAAGAAACTACTGATAACTCTTACCAGGAAATCTCATCATCAGCACTAGCCAGGGACTTCCTGTTATAGCCAATCGAGCATAACGCAACATCAACTCCCTATACCGGGAGAGACGAAACCCCTCCTATCGCTCATTGCCTCTATGTGACTCGGGACTGTACCCAAAATCCACCTGTTTGCACGACTCCTTTGAGCCGTGGTAGGGAAGAAATCAAGTACAGTGGGAACCACACAAGACTCTATGACGATCTCGGGTCTACAGACTAACATGTACCGGTGTCACCAGAGAACTGCTATCTGACGATAGGTATAATACCATCTAGGAGTTCTCGGCGGGTCCTATTCGGTGTACCCATTCTCTAATGAGCACATGTATACAATCTTTGATGTCAAACACCAATGGATAAGGGATCAACCATTGCCTCCTACAGGGTCAAGAAACGTACACACTAGTCTACTCTGGAATATCGATTCCCTATCTCGATACTCCTTCGACTAGGAACTATTAAAGGATGTGGTTGTAGACTACATAAGTCCCAGTAGTATGATATGCATCATTGTCCTGGTAGTCAAGCAAACATCCTAAGGGCTTCATCAACATGTATCAGAGAGACAGTATAATAATACAAGTATACATGTTAAGATAAAGAGCAACCAAATAGCGTAATATCATGTCGATCAAGAAATTCCTCTATATATGTGTCCAAGCATCCACTATAATATACATCAATGTACAATAATAGCCTCTAGGGCATACATATCCCTAAGAATCTCCCACTTGCACTAAAACTAGTTGTTGTAGTATATCATACCCAACATCCCAAATAGTCTCTCGAATCGCGTCTGTGGAGGGCTTTTGTGAGTGGATCCGCTGTGTTATCCTCCGTGTCAACTCTCCTGACCTCGATCCCCCGGCGATCAACTATCTCCCGGATCCGGTGATACCGCCCAAGAATATGTCTGGATCGCTGATGGGACCGGATTTCTTTAGCTAAAACCATAGCTCCATTATTATCACAATACATAGGTATTGGATACTCAATGGTTGGAACCACACCAAGTTCAGTAATGAACTTCTTCATCCATACAGCCTCTTTGGCAGCATCGTTGGCAGCGATGTATTCAGCCTCGATTGTCGAGTCTGCTACGGTATCTTGCTTGGAACTCTTCCAACATACCGCCTCTCCATTGAGGGTGAAGACAAAACCCGAGACCGACTTACTGTCGTCCTTATCACTCTGGAAGCTCGAATCGGTAAAGGACTCCACCTGGAGTTCACTGTTACCATACACCAAGAACATTTCTTTAGTCCTTCTCAAGTACTTAAGAATGTTCTTCACAGATTGATACTTACTCACTACATCTAGTGAGTAAGCTACATCTGGTCTGGTACATAACATCGCATACATGATGGACCCGGCTGCCGAAGCATGGTGTATCCCTTGAATGCGAGCCCTCTCCAAATCAATCTTGGGAGACATCTCTTTAGAAAGAGTGATTCCTGAACAAACGGGTAATTTACCACGCTTAGAATCTTCCATACTAAACCTCTTTAGTATGGTGTCTATGTACCTGGATTGGAACAATCCCAACATCCGTCTAGATCTGTCTTTATAGATCTTTATCCCCAGGATGTAGGAGGCATCACCTAGATCTTTCATGGAGAACTTTTATGATAAGAAGAGCTTGACCGAGTGTAGTATAGGAATATCATTTCCTATCAAGAGTATGTCATCCTCGTACAATACAAGGAAGACAACCTTACTCTCTACTACCTTCTTATACATACATGGTTCATCTATATTTTTTATGAAGTCAAACTCTTTGATAGCTTCATCAAAACAGATGTTCCAGCTCCGCAATGTCTGCTTTAATCCATAAATGGATTTAAGTAGCTTGCACACCTTTCCGCTGCTCCCACTGTCTACGAAGCTCTCTGGCTGTGTCATGTACACGCTCTCTTCTAAATCACCATTTAAAAAAACGGTCTTGTCGTCCATCTGCCAGATTTCATAGTCATGGTATGCAGCAATGGCAGGTAGAATCCTAATGGAATTAAGCATGGCAACTGGAGAAAGGTCACATCATAATCAACACCAAGTCGTTAATGAAAACCTTTTGCTACAAGTCTAGGTTTGGAAGTCTCAACTTTTCCATCTACATCAATTTTCTTCTTAAATATCCACTTACTCCCAATGGGTTTTACCCCTTTCAGGAGCAACTTTCAAAGTCCATACTTTGTTGGTGTATATGGATTCCATCTCAGATCTCATAGCATCCAGCCATTTCACAGAGTCCCCACTTGTGATGGCCTGCTCGAAACTAGTTGGATCATCATCTTCCATAATGCAATTCTCGCTCCCACCGTCTATGAGAAAACCATAGTATCTCTCAGGTGGATGAGAAACCCTACTAGATCTGCGGAGTGGCTGGGGTTCGTTGGGGACTATCAAATTCGCCGGTTCCACCAAATTGTCAGTTATAGTTTGTGTAGCTAGAACTTCTTCCAGTTCTATCTCATTACTACTAATTTCTTTTACAAGAAATTCCTTTTCTAAAATGGTAGAATATATATCCATGTGAAATTTTAGGATATCCTACAAACTTGCAAAGAACTGACCTTATCTCGAGCTTATTCGGATTTTGCTTTTTGACATAGTCCGGACAACCTCATATCTTAACTCGTTTAAGATATGGATTTTTCCCACTCCATATCTCATATGGTGTTTTAGGAACAGATTTTGATGGAACTTGATTTAATAGGTATGCAGCTGTCTCAAGTGCATAACCGCAAAAGGAAGTTGGTAACTCAGCAGTACTCATCATAGAGCGCACCATATCTAATAGGATTAGATTCCTCCGCTCCGATACTCCATTGTACCGTGGTGTATACGGAGGAGTAAGCTGAGAGAGAATCACATTCTCTTTTAAATAGTCACGGAATTTCGTGCTCAAGTATTCTCCTCCCCGATCAGATCGAAGAATTTTAATACTTTTACCCGTTTGGTTCTCCACTTCGCACTTATATTCCTTAAATTTCTCAAAAGATTCAGATTTGTGTTTCATCAAGAAAACATGTCTGTATCTTGAGAGATCATCGGTGAATGTAATAAAGTACGAGGAACCATTCCTGGCATGCATAGACATAGGACCACATACATCACTATGTATCAGTCCCAAAAGTTCAGTAGCTCTTTCTCCGTGTCCAGTAAATGGAGTCTTGGTCATCTTGCCTTTGAGACATGACTAGCAAGTTTCATAATATGTAAATTCGAACTGATTCAAAAATCCATAATTATGCAACTTAGCTAGTCGTGTCGCATTGATATGACCTAGTCTACAGTACCACAAGAAAGCTTCGTTCATTTCTGAACTTTTCCACTTGTGTGTGTTCTGTATATTTAGAACTGTAGTTTGATTCAGAACGTATATACCGTTACACAACGTACCAAATCCAATCAACACTTGATTTAGGAAAATGTTCATAACATTATCCTCCAGTACAAAATTATATCCTTCTTTATGTAATAAAAAGACTGATATAATATTGCACATCATTTTCGGTACGTAATAACAGTCATTTAGAATCATTGTATTACCACTTGGTAATACAAGGTGATATTCGCCAACTGGTTTGGCTGCAACAATTGCACCATTCACTACTGTTAGAGACTTATAAACCTTTCCCAGTTCTCTACCTCTCTTTAGCCCATGTAACAAATTACATACGTGGGATCCTAATCCGTTATCCAATACTCAGGTTGTAGAGCATACTGGAAAACAGTTTTAGGTAACAAACACACCCGAAGAAGATGCATCATCATGCTCTTTCTTCGCTCGGGTGGCGTGGGAATCCTGATACTCTACTATTCCTTACTCGGACTTATGACAATCATAAGATAGAGAGAAACCAACTGTAGGGTGTTTGTCGTCACCCCATTGAGATGGGAATACGTGTCGCTTGTCAGGTGTACTATAGATTCCCCCTGCCTAGGGTAGACTAGGGCTTATTGATTGTGGGAATCCGAATTTCCGGCAGCCGCGGACTAAACTGCCGTTAATTACCCCTCGTCTTTGGAGCGAGCGAACCTCCGATTGACAGGTCAAACTAGTCATGCGAACTCAATGTGCAGTGTGCGTGTGTCATGCAGTAAGGGGTTTTTGATATAACGGGAGAATTGTGTATGTATATAAAAAAGGAAAAATAGCATCCAAAGGACACGTGAGCGCCAGCGCCTCACGTGCCTAGCACGCGGGCGCTTAGCGCCAGCACCCCACGTGCCTAGCACGCGGGCGCTTAGCGCCAGCGCCCCACGTGCTTGTCACGTGGGCGCTGGGTGCCGTGCCATACGTGCTTGGCACGCGGGCGCTGGGCTTCAGCAGGAAAAGGGGCTTAGCCCCTACACTGAGAGTTGTACTCCCGATTGACTTTTGGAGTTGAACTCCTGACAAAGAGGACAAAGGGGCTTAGACCCTGCACTGGGAGTTGTACTCCCAAAAAGAAAGATTTATTATTTTTTAGGAGTTAAACTCCTAAGATATTTTTGGAGCTGATGAAAGGGGACCCCTTTCTTCTTCCTTGAGCCATGGATCTTTCCCAAAGTGGGGTTTTTGGAGGTGGGTCTCCTTCTTCCTCCTCTCTATTGGCTCGATCTTGGAGAAAAAAGAGTGAGATTTTAAAAATCTCCCCTTTTGGAGATTTGATGGAAGATCCGCGTTCCCCTTCAAGGGTTTTGTAGTGAAAAACTATTTCTTTTTGGAAAAGGAAGAGTTGAACTCTTGATTTAATTCACAAAAAGGAAGAAGGTTTAGAACCTTGAGCGAAGAGAAGGAGGCACAGAAAACCTAATTTTTGGGGAGAATGAATTATTGTTTTCATTTCATCATCATGTTGCCTTTTATAGGCTTACAAATTTACACATAGCCCCGTGGGTTTTACAAAATGGCATTTTTCCCATCCCATGTCTCATGTGCTTACTTCTTTTTGCACATGAGCCATGGGCTTCACAAAAATTTGGTATTTTCCCTATTTATTTTACATTCATGCATAAAAATTATATCAAATTTATTTATTACATAATTTTCTTCTTGGCCTGGGGAAGGCCGGCCTCTTCATGTTCGGGCAAGACTCGGGCATGGGCCCACTTGACTTGGGCTTGGGCCCACTTGGCTTGGGGTTGACTTTGACTTTGACTTGGTCAATCGGGGTGTAATTTTTGACCCCAACACCAATGTTCCCCGGCTCAGTATAATAAGCGGGTTCGGTTAATACATCCATATTATTATCTTGATTAAAGCGTGTCATTAGTCACTACCTCGAGAGAAAGAGAAGGAAACATTTTAATGTGCGCTCTTACAAGATTAGATTGGTTATTATCTTATCTAATCAGGATGGCTCCTACTTTTTTTATCAAATTTTTCTTTAAACCCTAAAAGGTAAGATTAGCAGGGATTAATTACACCCTGCAAATTCGTTAATCGTTCGGCCAGACAGGTATTGGTACTCCAAAGGAGTCTCCCCATGCTTTCGCATGGAACTAATTAAGTAACCTCATTTCCGCAGGGGCATAACCCCGTTAACACCTTTCTTAGACACCTACCTGATCGGCTAATTGTAAAGTGCAAAACTGTCCCAAGAGTAACTCTTACTCGCGGTAGGTATCGGGATCCAACTATCATATAGAAGGTATGCAATCTCAATGCAAATTTCAACACTTGAAATTCCCGATATCAGTTTTTACCCCATGGGATTTATGACATTGACAAGGTCAACAAACCATAAACCGCAAGTCAAGTTCAACCCGTTCATTTCGTGATTGAATTAAACCTACCCGCATGACCCTTGACAACGTCAACAAGGCTGCACGACTACCCTAATCCAATCGCATCACATGCGGAAGATAAGCACTAAACAGCTACCGCACACTATGCCTTGATAAGGTCAACAAATACAGCACGAATACTAAATAGCACTTATCTGAAATGACGGAGGGCTACGTTGGTTTTTAAGAAAACCTTTAGCGTAATGAACTTGATATCGTTGTAGAATCTAGTGATTTTGAAAAGGAGTGGTTTAAGCTCTGCTTTTAAAATCGAGTAGTTTTCAAAAACAAACCGAATAGCTTTTACTAGCTTTTGCTAAAGAGGTCACTCCCGGTGAAGGGATCTCGGCTCTTTCCTCATCGAATGAGGTGCTGAATATCCATCAATGAATACCACTATACAAAGCAAGAACTACATAAGCTATGATGATAAACCGAGTGGGTTATAGCATTTGCTAGTTTTGCTAAAGAGGTCACTCCCGGTGAAGGGATCTCGGCTCTTTCCTCATCGAATGGGGTGTTGGATATTCATCAAGGAATACTATTGTGCAAAGCAAAAACTAAAGCTGTGTTTTTGAAAATTTTGATTCTACAACATCTTTAGGTTTCTTTTCTTTTCCTTAATCTCATTAATGAATTCCTATCATTTATGTTTCCCTAACATAAAAAGAAATGAAAATAGAACGTATGTTTATACCATCCTCATTCGCCACGGGCCCCGTCATGCATCGTTAGGTTACTTAACTAAAGGCAGAGCGGGGGATGGACTAGCGTGGGTGCAAAACATAAGCAATGTTTATTATATATTATATATATAATATAGTATCCGTCTCACGCAGCTATATGATCACATCACAGAACCAAGCAGCAGAAGTCAACATATGAAATATTGGATATATTAGGAGGTCCGTGTTTTAAATTAAACCAATAATGAAAAACACGGATTCTATGGTCGTGATGAATAGCCAAACCCACATCTCTAGACCCCTACAAAAGCGGCAAGCAGCCCTGCTAATTCTAGAGTTAGGAGACCCGGTCTCGACTCCTCGAGATGTCTCCCACTGGACTCTAGAACCCGGTTACTTGTGCTCCCCGCCTTGGGTTATCCTAATGCGGAAAAATAAATAATATATATTAATAGTGACATCATCCTCAACCCGGAAGTGTCCCAATAAAAGAATATTACATACAAATTTTTTCATGAATGAAAATTGAAAAACTCTCATCTCATGCAAAAACCCCCGGCTATTCATTCACGACGATCCAATATAACATATCACAGAAACACATAACATCGCATGTCATCAACGTAAGTAAATATGTGTATCCCAAATTCCGTTGATATATAGCAACGAGATCGATGATACACCACAAATTATACTTATGGTCGCAGAAAAGAAATGAAAAACTATAATAATTAGAATCCGCATTTCCTTAGACATCATAAACCCGGAATATCTCATATTCCGAATTTCATACCTAACCTTATAAACCTTGCATTTTAGTCTTATATCAAAAACACTTTTCAATAACTTCGTCGGGTAATTCAACAAGATTCTTGACTACCTGATCAAATACTCGTCGGGAACTTTAGTAGATGGCCGCACCCCCGATGCCGTCGACCAAGTGCACTTAGGCGGAATACCCTGGCCGCGAGCACCCGAGTGGATGCTTTTGGCAACGGGGTTCTCCTAAAATCACTTGGTCGGGGCTATGGGGCGTGGCTGCCTAGTATAATTATCTGGTGAGTATTCGCGTACGATACGCGATTGCGATGAAGTTTCGATCCGAATCGAAATTTCGTGGAAATCGATCAATAGAGACTAACATGCTAGATTTACAAACAAACTAGTTTTCACAAAACTAATTTAATATGAATTCCAACTACTGTATCACATATCAAACTTAAACCTGAAACGATGTAAAAATTATGACTACGAAACACTCCGTATTAGCCCCTTAACAAAATTTACATCACATGCAATTTTGGGCTAATCAAACATAACCTGAAACCCTAAAATATACAGACCAGAGCACCAAAGAAACACGAGATTTTTTAGAGCATATGAGACCGGCCAGGCCGGCCATTTCAAGCATTTGGCCAGTGACTTTTTTGAATTTGGGTCTCGAGTTTCTCTGGTCTTCTAGTTACATCAAATATAAGCTTTTGCACTTGTTTAAAAAAATTTCAGAGGCCTTTAAAAATTCAACAGAAACTTGGGGTTTCGGTTAACTGTTTTGGAGTAGTTTCGGTTTCATATTTAACTAATATCGTCTAATCTTCTAGCTTTGGCTCTGATACCGTAAAAGTGTTTGTTAGCACCACCACTGGGTTTTACTAGTATTAAGCATGCCAATTTAAAAATTTTCGGGGTGCTAATTAAAACAAAACATGATCTTAAACTAGATGATTAGGGTTTTAAGCATGATATCAAAAACTAGATTAAGAGAATGAGGCTACAACCTTTGTAGTCCGTGTCCTTCTCTTCTAAAGCTCCGGGTCGTAGTCTCTACGACTCCACTAGGCTCCATTTGAAGAATGAACAAGCTTCCTTCGATGACTTTCATGCCGAAGATGATCCACCCGAAGCTCCACTAATCCAAGCCAGCTCTTCACTAAACTCTTTAGTGAAGGAAACACACTACATTTAATTGCTGATCAAGTGCAAGATGGTAAAGTAGGGGTTTTGTTTGCTCACTAGGATTCTCACAAGCTCAAAGGTTCACAACTCATGTGAGGGATTGAGCTTGGAGGAGGAGGTGAAGAAAATGGAGAGAGTTAGAGAGCAAGGAGCTCAACTCAAGAAAAATGATCAAGTGAAGTGAATGCAAGTATAGAATGGCTCTCATATCTCCTCACTTATTGAAGCATACAATTTTCAACAATTAAAAATTGTAACAATGTGAGTCAAGAGTAAAAAAACAATAATAAAAAGCCATGCTTCACTCCATTCCTCAAACCCAAAATATCTCCTTATTTTCCACCTCTTTTCTATTTTCATAAAATAGAAAATCCATGCCATGCTTCTTAAATAATATATATATATATATATATATATATATTAAGATAAGAAAATAATTAGTGGGCTATAATATTAGTTAATGTATAATCATATCAAATATAAATACACAATAATTTATTAAATCAACACTTGATTTAATAATCCGGTTATATCACATGTAACCGACTAATATCATTTATCTGTATATCACATTATCAAATCAACGCTTGATTCAATAATCTGTTTATATCACATATAACCTAACCGATAACAAATAACCGTCAGATTAGAATACGGTATCACATACTCGTATTTAATCAGGCCTCTGCACATATCAGCATATGTGACCTAATTCATTTCGCTTGAACCAGGAAACTTCTATGTAGGACTCTAAACACTCATCAAAATGCCAGCAGTAGGTGATGATCACATCAATCATCCGCAAACCGTCAGCGGTACTAGTTGGATGCAACGGCTACTCAGGTATTGAGCGAATAAAAGATCAACAAGAAAGCTTTCCAAACTTCCATGAAGTCTATAGGTAACACTTACCGTACAGTCCAGTCTCTTTGTCTGATATGTCGCATATCGAGTCTGGGGGTAGAATCGTCAGACCCCAATAACTTGATAAGTCATGCCAATGTGTGGCCTATAACGGTATGAGAAACTACTAATAACTCTTACCAGTAAATCTCATCATCAGCCCTGGCCAGGAACTTCCTGTTATAGCCAATCGAGCATAGCGCAACATCAACTCCCAATATCGGGAGAGACGAAACCCCTCCTGTCGCTCATTGCCTCCATGTGACTCGGGACTGTACCCAAAATCCACCTGTTTGCACGACTCCTTCGAGCCGTGGTAGGGAGGAAATCAAAGCACAATGGGAACCACACAAGACTCTATGACGATCTCGGGTCTACAGACTAACCTATACCAGTGTCACCAGAGAACTGATATCTGAAGATAGGTATAGTACCATCTAGGAGTTCTCGGCGAGTCATGTTCGGTGTACCCATTCTCTAATGAGCACTTGTGTACAATCTTTGATATCAAACACCAATGGATATGGGATCAACCATTGCCCTCTACAGGGTCAAGAAACGTACACACTAGTCTACTCTGGAATATCGATACCCTGTCTCGATACTCCCTCGACTAGAAACTGTTAAAGGATGTGCTTGTAGACTACACAAGTCCAAGTAGTATGATCTACATCATAGTCCTGGTAGTCAAGCAAACATCCTAAGGGCATTATCAACATAGAGAGACAGTATAATAATACAAGTGTACATGTTAAGATAAAGAGCAACCAGATAGCATACTATCATATCGAACAAGAAAGTCCTCTATATATATGTACAAGCATCCACTATAATATACATCAATGTACAATAATGGCCTCTAGGGCATACATATCCCTAACATTTCTTCTCTCTCTCTCTCTCTCTCTCTCTCTCTCTCTCTCTCTCATACAGCGACCCATGACTTACCTTAAAAACTCATGAACCAACTTGACCGAACCTTCTTACACCCTTTGGCTTTGGCTTGTCTTGATTCGCGACGAAGTCGTATATATCCCTGCCACTCCTACTTTACCCTTTGCATTTCTTCAGAATACGTCGTATCTCTACGATGCTCCATATTACTTGGAACGGCCATCTTATAGTTACATACGAACTCGAAAAAGTTACTTCAGTCGAGAATGGCCACAGGTTCTGAAGAAATTGAATAGGATTATTTGGTTGTCTCTTCCCTTTACCTTCTCTCAGGTTGCGAGAGCTCCTTGATTAAGAGAGTACACCTGTTACACTTATTGGATAGTTTTCTTCCAAACCTTAAGCCGGTACCGAAAGGTAGGGAAGGAAGAAAACCAGTGTGCGCAGGGACGGTGTGCAGAAAGTAAGATGTAGAGACATATAAAGAGATTGAAGTGAGAGCAAAGGAAATTGCGACTGCTATCTTGAATCTGGATAATGGAAAAGGCATTACTAGAAATACCTGACCATCCCCTATGAAATATTTTTATGTTTCAGTTTTTCCGTGTACATGTAATAGAGAACTGTTTTCCCAATCAATTCTGACTCCTCAGTATGTATTTACCAGATTTGGATCTTACATCTGTATGGTATTACAGATGATGAGTAGGAGTAGAATATTGGGAAATGAGCAATTTGATCCTTTATCAGAATTTGTTGCAATTGGTGATATTGGATTAAATCATCTGGCTTTTGCCTGACGGCAAATATTTGGTTTCGAATAACCGTTGTTATGCACCAGATTTTAAAATAAAATATATATACCTTTAATTTTATAAAGTGAGATATACATTTTGAAAATTGAGTTGTAAACATTTACCTTTATCAGTTGAGGATAAGGTAAGGTGCATTGAATAACGGTGTAAGACATTCTTAACCATGATACAGTTTTCAATTTACAAGACACAGAATTTGAGTTAGTATACTCTTGGGACTTATACATGGAGATGTATGTTGTCCAGTGTCCTTCGGGACAAAAAGTTAGTACTCTTACTTCATTCAGGATTACCTATGAGTTCTCTAGTTTTAGACACGCATTCGTGGTAATGAAAGGTCAAAGGTTTTGAAAAGTTTGTAGGTATAAGAATAAAGTAAAGAACCATACGTTGGAAGTATCGGGATTCTTCGAGATGATCGAAGATGTAGATACTTATGCTAGGTGTTCCATTATAGTAATATCGAGAATTTGATTCTCTTACAGGTTACTCATCCGTGGACGTGCTCCATGATAAGTAATGTTGTATTGGCCTTTTTCCATTAGATGATATGAACTGAAAACAGTTGCATGACTTTTGAATCCGGTTCCATCTAAATTAGTGACTTGATTCTATATGGACATAGAATGGTTGAATATTTTCAGGTTGTTGAGATATGGAGTTATCCGGTTTTTGTCTAAAATCAGAATCCGGACAAATTCGAGGCACGCTTCGGTAATGGAAGTTTGTGGATTATCCCAAATATTCTCTAGGATATTGTTTCTACCATTTTCAAGATCAATAGTTACATTGTTCTTGACTCGCCACCATTTTATAAAAGGATCTTTTTGCAAAAGAAACTAGTGGGAGTATAGTAGAATAGGAAATAATTCTAATACCACAAACGGTTACCGAAAATTTAGTAGAACCTAAGAATTCAATTGGAGATGACAAACCGTTAGCCACTCCGCAGATTATAGTAGGTGGCCTCAGAAACCCGAGAGACATTTCGGTTTTCTCATAGACGGTGACAGGGAGGTCGGCATCATGGTAATGATGGTCCTACTAGTTATCAGCAAGTCATAGGAAGTGGAAACTTCCAGGTGACTAGATACTTCATATCCAAGATGGACTCCACGTACTTCAGCAAATTATGGGTTTTGGATTTTGCCGAGTGCTCCTTAAGGGGTAAAACCCATTAGGAGCAAGCAGATCTTTCGAGATCTGTGCAGGTGGAAAGGTACTAACCTAATAAGACTGAACTTGTTGTAAAGAGTTTTCATCAAATACCCGTTGTGAATTGTGATGTGACTTTTACTTCAGTGTCTACTCTGAAGTCCATATGGATATGTTTTGGCGTTGATGTAGTTCATGGCTATGATATCTAGCAGGTGGGTGACTATAACGTCTTTCCTAATAAGATTTTAGAAGTGCACCTGTATATGACTCTGCCAGAGGGTTGTCATAGTCAGTGGGAGCAGCGGAAGGTGTGCAAAATACTTATATCTATTCGTAGACTAAAGCAAGGATAGTGGAGACGGGTCATCTGTTATTGATGTGACAGTCAAGGTGATTGACTTCATCAAAACAAAAGATGAACCTAGTAAGAAAGATGTAGGGAGTATTGTCCATGATTTGGGTGACATACTCCGGATAGGAAGTGATGTTCCTATACTATAATCGGTCAGATTTTTGGTTGTCGCACAATGTTCTCTCCACATTGGATTTGGATAGTATATCAGGAGTTCTAGTGACTAGATCTATGGTTTTAGATCTAGATTTGGGAAGTTTTCCAAATCAGGTACTTGGACAGCATTCTAAAAGTATTTTAGAATGGATGACTCCTAGCGTGGTGATGTACCCGCAGGTGATGGAGTCACCTTCTCTAAAAGGGATGTCTTTTAGACTGATGAAGAGAGGGACTGGCATGAATAACATATCATTTGCTTACGCAATTGAGTCAATCATGCAAAGTCTTGTACAACACCAGATATTGCTTTTGCACTAATTGCAACAAGCATATATTAATCCAATCCTCAAGAAACAAAGGGAACTAGTAAGAACTTAAGAGGATGTTCTTGGTATTTGGTAACGGCAACCTCCTCCAAGAAGCGGTTATCAGTTATGGCTTCCAAGGTGACCTGGTTGACAGAGTCGCTGTCAGAGTTATGAGTTTATCCTCTTCTAAGGATCAGTATATTGGATAGTGTTCCAATAGGGATACTGAGGTAGGTATGGTTCAAGATGCTGGTTATAACTCAACAGAGGATACAGCCCAAGAAGTATGTTGGATAGAAGTTTTTCATTGATGAACTTGGTCCCATCAGGTTTCCAAAAAAATTCTTGTGGCGGGGTATCGCTCAATTTGGGAAATTGTTGATCTCTGCAAAGTTGAGATATAGAGAGATGAAGTTGAAAAATTATAGCGGATCCACTCACTGAGGCTATTTCTCGAACACGGATGTTCCTCAAACGAGATTTGAGAAACTGATTAATAGAGAAGTTAGGTATTCGGTAGTACACGAGCTGTAGGTACATGATACCGCAATAATTAGCCTTAAGTGCAAGTGGGAGATTGTTGAATATAGTGCCCTCAAGTCAATTATTGTAATCGCAGGCACGCGATTGTGATGATTGAGAGAGGACCTATACGGATAGGACAGTCTTACTCAAAATGATAATATGTTATCTTGTTTGTCTTTATCATCATGTATTGCAGATCACTAATGCATGATGATAGAGCCCATAGGATTCTTTCTTGACTACCAGCATTATGATGGCGATCATATAAGTGAGAGCTGGGTGGTCTATAAGCACATTTTTAAATGTCCCTAGTCGTGGGAGTATCGAGACTGGGTATCGATATTCCGGAGTAGACTAGTGTATACGCTTCGAGACCCCGACGAAGAGCGGTGGCCGGTCTCACAAGCTATTGATGTTGTGTCACCTAAGATAGTATGCAGGTGCTCACTGGAGGTGAGTACACTGGACGGACTCGCCGAGAACTTCTAGATGGTATTATACCTATCATCAGATA
Source organism: Agapanthus africanus (assembly GCA_030015575.1). Taxonomy (NCBI): domain Eukaryota; kingdom Viridiplantae; phylum Streptophyta; class Magnoliopsida; order Asparagales; family Amaryllidaceae; genus Agapanthus; species Agapanthus africanus. The sequence goes on along the minus strand of CM057347.1, from coordinate 378,594,625 downwards.
GAAGTTCTTAGGTGGCATGAGTACAGATTAGTCCTTTGACCTGAAGTCGTCATTTGTCTCATGTGAGTTCTCACTGTACTTTGATTACTACCCTACCACGGCTCAAAGGAGTCGTGCAAACAGGTTTTAGTTGGGTACAGTTCCGAGCCACATGGAGGTAGCGGTCGACTGTCAGAGATTCGTCTCTCCTGGTATTAGAAGTCGATGTCGCGCTGTGTTCGGTTGGCTATCACCAGAATTTCGTGGCCACGGTAGGGGATATTTACTGATAGTTGATCGGTAGTATCTCAATTGGTAATGAGCTAGACTCAAACACGACTTATCGGGTTAGTAGGGGTCTAACGTTATCCACTCCCTAGACCCGATATGCGATACTCTTTGAGGAAGAGACCGGACTGTACGTAGATTGTCACATTCAGGCTCAGTAGGGTAAGGACGTACTTGAATATCGACTCCCCTTTCGAGAAGTACCTGGGTAGCCGTTACGTACAAGTAGTACCGCTGACGTGCTTGTAGTTAAACCCACTACCAGCGTATTGTCGAGTCTTTAGAGTCCCACATAGAAGGTTTTCCCGGTTCAGGCGACAGATGTAGGAACCGTACGGTGGTACATGCAGGGGTCCGATTAAATACGTGTACGCAGTACACGAACTTTAATCGGACAGTTGATAATACTGGACGGCTTAGGATTAAGCCATATTATTAAATCAGGTTTTGATTTTCTTTTTCTCTCTTTGGTACATGTATTTTAGTATTATTGTTCACTATTCATTTTCTTTCTTTGGTGTTATCTGTATTTTTATATGGATACGCGTATATGTAGCGATACATACAGCAGATGAAGTATTCCCTATTTATACGGGAATGCTTCTAGAAGAATGGCACATCATATTTGATTTTCTTTTATGGAAAATTAAATTGGAAATGAGGTGGCATGAGCATGGTCAAGAGGCATGGCTTGGTTTTTTATATTGTTCAATCCATTTGGATGCACTATTGCATCATGGTTGGATTATATAGCGAATATTCTTTTCTATTCTTTATGACTTGAGGATTTTCTTCATCTCCTCCATGGATGGTTCATGCTCTTCCTTTAGCTCATCTCCTTCTTCTTCTTGCTTCCATTTTCAAGCAAGATTTTAGAGAGAAAAATATATTGAAATATTCCTACATCACCGGCCATCCAAACCTAACAACTTTGGACCGTCGATTTGAGCCTCCTCCGCGTTCCCTCACGTGGATCGTCTTCGGCAAGGGTGATCGATACTTAAGCGCGTTCCCGACGGCTACGATCTTGGAGGGGTCTTCTACAATTAGGTGGACATGCGACAAAGGTTGTACTTCTCAACCTTGCATGTTTTAGCTTACTAGTTTAAGGTGTTTGGTTAGAATCCTCGGGTGTGAGTGTTCGGTGCCCGTAAAAAGTTTTTGTTTTCACTTCCGCCTTTCCCGCGGCTTCCGCGGTGTGGGTGCCGGATCCTAACACTTCTTACCAGGTTCATCTATTGTTTTGATGAAGTCAAATACTATGACTATCAAATCAAAATAGATGATTCATCTCCGTTATACCTGCTTTAGTCTATAAATATACATAAGCAACCTGCGCACCACGCTTCCGCTGCTCCTACTGACTCAACAACCTTCTGGCAGAGTCATATACATGTGTACTTCTAAAATCCCATTTAGAACGATGTTATAGTCATTCACCTGCCAGGTCTCATAGTCAAGGGCGACAAGCTTGAGTCATCAAAACCTCCCCGTCACCATCTTTGAGAAAACTGAAGTATCTCTCGGATGGCTGAGATTACATACTAAATCTGTAGAATAGCTAAATGGATCGCCAAATCAATTGAATCATTAGGTTCAACTAAATTTTCAATAACCTTTTGTAGTTCTGGAGCCACTTCCAGTTCTACCATACTTCCACTAATGTTTTCTGAAAAGAATTCATTTTACTAAAAATTGTGGCGAGTCAAGAACAAAACAACGTTTGATCTTGCAAATGGTAGAATGTTAATACCTCATCAATGCCTGGGATAACTCATAAACTGCCATTACTAAAACGTGCCTTGAGTTTATCCGGATTCTGATTTAATGCATAAACTGGACAAATCCATATACCTTAATATCGTTAAGATATGAATCCATTCTATATCCTATATAGAAACAAAGGCACTGATTTAGATGAAACCAGATTCAAATAGTATGCAGTTGTTTTCAGTGCACATCACCTGAATGGAAGAAAATCAAGCAATATTACTCATCAAGGAGCACACCCACGAATGAGTAACCTAATATAGAATACTATCACGAAATACCTAGAATAAGTATCTATATTTTGTATCACCTCGAAGAATTCTGATACTTGCAACGTATGGTTCTCTACTTTATTCTTATATCTATAAACTTCTCACAATTTTGGACCTTGCATTTTAACAAAAATGTGTGTCTAGAATAAGAGAAGTTACACTAGTAAAATAGGGGGTTGCCCCTACGGATAACAAAATCCGTAGGTGCAGATTTAGTTTTGCCCTACGGATTAGTCCGTAGGGCTTTAAGGTTGCCCCTACGGTCCTTACATATTAATTTAAAAAATATTAAATCGTAAATTGTTGTTTGCCTCTACGGAGCCGCAAACCAAGAACCTACGGATTTATCCGTAGGGGCAACTAAATAGAGATTTAATTAAAAAGGCACGGATCGATCCCTACGCTCATTACCTAAAAATTATTTTCCTAATATCGCGCGCGAACCCAAAATCCCCAAACCCTTGTTCCCGCCGATCGCCTGTGTTTCATCGCCGTTATCGTCATCGCCAGCGCAGGCCAATTCTCCGTCGCCACCGCCTGGTTCATCCTCATCTCCGTTTTCGTCGTCGCCTCCTTTCGTCACCGCCTCCAATGGATCGTCGACGCCTCCACTGCACAGGTTAGGAAATCTTAAATTAAACAAATTTTTGATTATTTTAGGGCTAGGGTTCATGGTTTGGGTACCGATGAGGCATTCGTTGGGGGTAGCGTTAGGGTTGGGGTTGGGGTTGCGGTTGGGGCTGGGGCTGGGGTTGGGGTTGCGGTTGGGGTTGGGGTTCGGCAGGGGGTTGCGGTTGGGGTTGGGGTTGGGGTTAAGGTTGGGGTTAGGCTGGGGTTGGGGCTGGGGCTGGGGTTAAGGTTAGGGTTAGAATTATGGTTGGGGTTGGGGTTGCCCCGTTTCGTATCAGAACTCGAGTCTGACATCGTAGATCTTTCAGCCATTTTGGTTATATTGTTATCATGATGTTAAATTCTTTATGCTCTCATCAAATTTTTGGGATCTTTGTAATTTGCTTGCTCTGTTTGGGGTTTCAGTTAATCCTCATTAAAAAATTGGTGATTGATCTCTTCAATCATATTATTATCTGTATTTAAAATTTTTGTGAAGCCTTCAGAGTTTGGAAAAATCTAGAATTACCGTTGAAATTCTGGCAACATTCAAAAACTGTGTATATGATGTGTGTGTGTGTATGCATGTATATACATTTGAAATTTATCTTTCTTCTATGATATAAAATGGTTAAACCGAGGAAAATTACTGGGGGAATTTTTGCTAAAATGTCTTGAGAGGGGGTTCAAGTGATGGGATAATTTCATTTGGTAATCTTTTACTTATTTTACATCTCTTATTTTTTCATGCAAAAATCTGAATAGGTTTCTTGCAATTTTGCCTATCGATCAATTATTATATTTATTTCTATTTTTTGTGGATGATTTGGCTTCAATTGAATGGAGGCGATGATGGCTTGCCCTCAAGCTTCCACTTTTATGAGCTTTATAGTTATGAGATTGGCGAGGCAAGCTGGTTTGTAGCCATCTTATTTCTTTTCCTAAATTCAAATCCAAATATAAACTGTCTGATTGAGAGAGAGAGTATGGGAGATTATGTATTATTCAATGTGTTTGGAAGCTGGCATGTTCTGAGCGTCATCTCTGCATGAAAGCTATGGTTTTGCAAAGGGTTTGCCCTAACTATTTTCTGTGGGGAAGCTGAAGGCCTGAAGCTTCATCAAACTCAGGATTGGATTCTGGTCGGGTATTGTAAATTCTTGTGAAAGTTCCGTTCAAGATTTGTTCAGAGCTTGCATAACATCCTTTTCATCTTTATGAGATCTTTATGCAGTCATTTTTTTGGGTTTATATATTTCTAGAGCCCGTTTGACTTTGGACTTAGGATAACCCCAAATCTCTTTCTTATTTTGATTCCTAAGCTGGCATATCTGAGGCTCGTATTCCAGTATCGTTGCAGGAAAAACTAGGGTTGCGAACATTTTTGCAACGATAATTTCTGTATGACAGCTTAAGCACACATAAAACTTAAACAATCTTGAAGCACTGCAGTTTTTCACTAAACTACCTAAAAGTTTTTATATTGCTGCAAGCTTCCTTAAAGTGCTGCATCTAAGTGTATTTTAGTGGGAAAACCCTTGAAAGCCAAACTTCATGGGGTTTGCTGTTTGCCTTCTCTGTAGCTAGTTTGAGGTTTATTTAGTTTTGGATTTGTTTTGCAACACTCTCTGAGTTCCAAATCAACAAAAAGCTGAATGTTGAATCACAAGCAAGAAGCGGCCAAACTGGCCCTAAAGTAATCCTGAGTGATGATAATTTTCCAGGGAGTTTAAAATTTATAGAAATGGCGAGGCAACATTGGATTGTCTGCAAGTATTCAAGCAACCTGTTTGCAGCCATCATGCTATTTGTGATCCCAGTATAAAACTCAAACATGCCTCTTAGTTAGTTTACTTTAATTTGTTATTTATGTGTGTGTGTCAACATTGGATTGTCCCAAGTATAAAACCAAACCCACAAAACATCAAAACTGTCTCCGACAATCTTATGGTCATTAGACATAAGATTTATGCATATAGGTAACATCTGCCAATATGCCATATCCAGACCGCAATCTATTTTTGCCTATTGGCTAATATGAAAATATCGGCCCGCGTATATGACATAATCAAAGTTGTTAAATCTTGATACGGTTTGTGTTTCGTTTTTTTATTTATCAGTTCTATCAATGTTGCGTATAACGCTTTATGATATCAGTATCCTACATTTGTAGTTTTAATTGTTGATTGTTATAGATGAATACCATTGCAATAATAGTTTTTGGTTGATGAATGCTATTGCAATGTAGGATGATCAGTTCTATCAATCTTGATCTCAATGGTTTAAAATCATGTTACACATACAACACGAATGCACAACAAACGCATAATTAGAGAGCGACTCGAGATATTCAGGTTAAAACCAATATATAATACTCGATGATAATATGAAACCTTCATATATATTCCCATCGATACTCATATATGAAACTAAAAGCGCCACTTTGTCCCTACGGTGCCCGACATTTTAATTTAAAAATATTAAATCTTAATTTGTTATTTGGCCCTACGGAGCCGCAAACCAATAACCTACGGTTATGTCCGTAGGGGCATCTAAATGGGAATTTAATTAAAAAAGGCACAGAAATGCCCTACGCCTCAATATCTTTCCCTCTCGTTCCCAAAATTTTCTCTCATTCCCGCGTCTCCAATTTTCTCTTCGTCGCCACCGCGCGCCCTCCGTTCTCAGCCCGCCACCGCCTTCCGTTCTTGGCCCACCACCGCCCTCGTTCTTCCTCGTCGAGTTCCTCGTCGCCGATATTTGTGCCTACATTGATGCCTCAAGCAACGAATCAAATGATGTGGATCACAAACTAATTAAATAAATTTTGAATACCAATCTGGACTGGGATTTGAATACCAATCCTAGTTTGCTATATTTTTTTATATATAGTAGATGGTGATACTTCTTTAAGTAAAAACAACCCTACACTTAAGCGAAATCATAAATCGAAACACACATATATAGAATACAACTCATACATGGGTATCCTCAAATCTAACTTTCATTGAATTTGCACGCGCACTTAAAATAACAACCTTTATACTAAAAAATTATGTATGCCATTACTTAGTAGTTTATGGTTTTTAGACGCAAAAGCCATTTGAGAAATACTTTTCCAACCCACTATTAATCCATATTCTCAATATAGTCATTGAATTTACATGCGAACATAATAAGAAGGAGAAGACAATAATGTGGCAGAAGAAGAAGGAGAAGACAGTAATGTGGCAGAAGAAGAAAAAAATGACATTCCTCGTTCTCTGTTTCAGCATCAATCTTCTGATATGAACTAATGATGGCTTTCACATAGGCTTTTCCCTTTAGAGACTTCTTAGTGTCCAATGGAAAGCATACATCAGATTTGTGCAGGTCGGGTTCTTCTATGACTTTCAAGAGTCTCAACTGATTCTGTAAATTACACTCTAGTTGGGTGGTACTTTTACCACTTCTCACTGCAGGTGCGCTCTCTAATATCCATTTTGAATGTAATATTATCGATATTCAAAATGGATATTAGAGAGCGCACCTGCAGTGAGAAGTGGTAAAAGTATCACCCAACTAGGGTGTAATTTACAGAATCAGTTGAGACTCTTAAAAGTCATAGAAGAACCCGACCTGCACAAATCTGATGTATGCTTTCCATTGGACACTAAGAAGTCTCTAAAGGGAAAAGCCTATGTGAAAGCCATCATTAGTTCATATCAGAAGATTGATGCTGAAACAGAGAACGAGGAATGTCATTTTTTTCTTCTTCCGTCACATTACTGTCTTCTCCTTCTGCCACATTACTGTCTTCTCCTTCTTATTATGTGCGCGTGCAAATTCAATGACTATATTGAGAATATGGATTAATAGTGGGTAGGAAAAGTATTTCTCAAATGGCTTTTGCGTCTTAAAACCATAAACTACTAAGTAATGGCATACATAATTTTTTTAGTATAAAGGTTGTTATTTTAAGTTTTCCCTTATAGAGATATGATCTAACTGCATCTATAAACTATAAGTGTGCAGAAAATTATGATAAGAAACCATAAGAAAGGGTCGTAGCCATGCATAACCTTGAATCTACATACCAAATCATGCAAAAGCATGCACTTATTGTCACCTTGCCTTGGAATATAAAATATCTTGGAAGACTATAAGCGAGCATTTAAATCTTGATAGCTTTTGACTTCAACATATATTTTTCTCAAGTACCATGAAATATACTTGCTCCGTATAAACCGTTTTCAGGAAGATGGATTAATAATGACAAATTATCCATTGTGTCTCACTAGGTTAGCATTTTCTCTTCTATTGACCATCTTACTAATCTGCTTCGTAAATTTATTCGGAACCGGCTGCGAATCATTAAAAGACATGCATAAGAAAGAAAGCTAAAATACAGATATATAGCATACCGATACATCGAAACTTCATAGTTGCGATGGCAATCCAGAGATATTTATTTCTACACACGTGGTGCGCGTGCGAATGCGTCAGGCATCATGGACAAATATTTCAGAACATGGAAAGTATTATTCGTATAAAGTAATTAAAACTTTTAAACACCTTGGGTAGATATTTTCTTAGTTGATGCAATCATATCATGAGGACTAAATTTAAGCTATTATACATATGCTTATGTATTTTTCTAACCTAATATATCACACACACACAGAGAGAGAGAGAGAGAGAGAACACCAGGTAGATAGAGAAATCAGGTAGCAGGATCCTGAAGAAATGGAGTCCATAGCATTGCTCATCATCATCATCCGTGATCCCTTTGAAAAAATATTATCAAAGGGATCATGGATGATGATGATGAGCAATGCTATGGACTCCATTTCTTCAGGATCCTGCTACCTGATTTCTCTACCTACCAGGTGTTCTCTGTGTGTGTGTGTGTGTGTGTGTGTGTGTGTGATATATTAGGTTAGAAAAATACATATGCATATGTATAATAGCTTAAATTTAGTCCTCATGATATGATTGCATCAACTAAGAAAATATCTACCCAAGGTGTTTAAAAGTTTTAATTACTTTATACGAATAATACTTTCCATGTTCTGAAATATTTGTCCATGATGCCTGACGCATTCGCACGCGCACCACGTGTGTAGAAATAAATATCTCTGGATTGCCATCGCAACTATGAAGTTTCGATGTATCGGTATGCTATATATCTGTATTTTAGTTTTCTTTCTTATGCATGTCTTTTAATGATTCGTAGCCGGTTCTAAATAAATTTACCAAGCAGATTAGTAAGATGGTCAATAGAAGAGAAAATGCTAACCTAGTGAGCCACAATGGATAATTTGTCATTATTAATCTATCTTCCTGAAAACGGTTTATACGGAGCAAGTATATTTCATGGTACTTGAGAAAAATATATGTTGAAGTCAAAAGCTATCAAGATTTAAATGCTCTCTTATAGTCTTCCAAGATATTTTATATTCCAAGGCAAGGTGACAATAAGTGCATGCTTTTGCATGATTTGGTATGTAGATTCAAGGTTATGCATGACTACGACCCTTTCTTATGGTTTCTTATCATAATTTTCTGCACACTTATAGTTTATAGATGCAGTTAGATCATATCTCTATAAGGGAAAACTTAAAATAACAATCTTTATACTAAAAAAATTATGTATGCCATTACTTAGTAGTTTATGGTTTTAAGACGCAAAAGCCATTTGAGAAATACTTTTCCTACCCACTATTAATCCATATTCTCAATATAGTCATTGAATTTGCACGCGCACATAATAAGAAGGAGAAGACAGTAATGTGGCAGAAGGAGAAGACAGTAATGTGGCAGAAGGAGAAAAAAATGACATTCCTCGTTCTCTGTTTCAGCATCAATCTTCTGATATGAACTAATGATGGCTTTCACATAGGCTTTTCCCTTTAGAGACTTTTTAGTGTCCAATGGAAAGCATACATCAGATTTGTGCAGGTCGGGTTCTTCTATGACTTTTAAGAGTCTCAACTGATTCTGTAAATTACACCCTAGTTGGGTGATACTTTTACCACTTCTCACTGCAGGTGCGCTCTCTAATATCCATTTTGAATGTAATATTATAGATATCCATGCCTGTTTATGTCAAAATTACTTATATTGTCAATGTTTGATTGTTTAGTTGTTGGTGATGCGTCCATATCAGGGACAGAGGCCACTTCCGTTCCTCCAGGTATGTTTATATATTATATAGGGCATGTATATTGATTTAGAATTCTATATCATAAATATACACACATTCCTTTTGCTCTTAGTCGTCCAACTCATTATCATGGGCTGCTTGATGAGATTAGATTTGCGCCTGATGATCTACAAGAGCTTGTTCACTCCCTGTCATATGTGTAAGCAGCGCTATATGCGAGTTTACCTTGTTAGTATGTATGTACTGAAATTAATTAATATTATTCAAATTTTGATACATGCAGATACCAGAGGAGCACATCTTCTATCTCTGTAGGTAAGGCTTTGAATTTGTTGATTTTGGTGTTTCTTGTCAATTTTATAGACCAGTATGTGCTAAATATAATGTTCTGACAGTTGCTAGGGGGAAGGCAACATTCGAGGCTGCTGACCCCAGTCCTGGACACCGCACACAGACGGCACCACGGAGGTTGGGAGAGAGGCCGAGGACTGGGCTCTAGCAGGGCCCATATGAGGTTGGACTCCACCCCGGTGGTTACTTCCTCCGTCTCCAGTGAGCGACGTATCCAGCAGGAACAGGAGAGCTTGAAGGCCACCGTTCAAGAGTTGAATGAGATGCTGGTATGTATACTACTTAATAGTAAAATATAATGTCATATTATAGATATCAACATATCCAATATCAGTACATAGCCTGAGCTTATTTGGTTGTAGACTTATGTTTTATTAATCATACATGTACATATCTAATTAAAATAAACTACAGTTTTCCAAACTAAATATCCAAATGGGGTTTCGAAATAACTCGATAATGATAAGAATTCGAATGTGGGTGTAGGAGCGGGTGGTTGAGCAGGCCCAGGCCTGGGGAACGATTTTACCGGACAGAACGATCCGAGGCTGCTGACCCCAGTTCTGGACGCCGCACACGGAGGGCACCACGGAGGTTGGGAGAGGCCGGGGATTGGGCCCTAGCAGGGCCCATATGAGGTTGGACTCCACCCCGGCGGTTACTTCCTCCGTCTCCAGTGACCGGCATGTCCATCATGAACTGGATAGCTTGAGGGCCAGCGTTCAGGAGTTGAAGGAGATGCTGGTATGTATACTACTTTATAGTAAAATATCATTTCATATTATATACATATCAACATATCCATAATTAGTACGTAGCTTGAGCTTATTTGGTTTTAGACTTAAGTTTGATTAATCATACATACATATGTAATTAAAATAAACAACGCTTTTCCAAACTAGATATCCAAACAGGGTTTCGAAATAACTTAATAATGATACGAATTCGAATAATAAACAGTTCTTACACGCTTCTTACACACGTTATATCCAGACGCGACAGGGTAGATCGGCCGAGCCTCCACACGCATCTCCTTCGGCTGCGGCTCCGCAAGCCACTACATTGGCTGCGGTTCCGCAGACAGCTCCTGTAGCTCCACCGCCCACTCAGAATCCCGCTCGCGACGAATTGCAGAGTTTATTGACCGAGGAGCAGGCGCGCGTTATTCTATCGTTATTCAGAGGTGGAGCTGGACCGAGCTAGGGTAGATTTTTGGTTCTTTTTTTTTTAAACATGTATTTATTTATATCATACACATTGTACTACATTTTGAAACGATATTGATATTGGTTTGTATTTATATCATATTCAGTTTTTGTGTTTCTTTTGTATATTATATATATGCGTGAGATGTGATTATGAATACTGCAATATATGATTTGATTGATGTATATATTATTGTGCACAGGGCGGGAAAAAATCAAGCAGCCCATTTTTTAAAAAAAATTACAGACAATATGTACCTACGGATTAATCCGTAGACACACATTTTACCCCTACGGATATATCCGTAGGGGCTAAATATCAGCAGTAACTGATATTTCCCCCAGATGTCAGTGCCAGGGGGTTGGGAATGCCCCTACGGATATATCCGTAGGGGCCACTGACTCTCCCCTACGGCGTTATCCGTAGGGGCAAAATATCAGGAATCCTGAATTTGTGCCCCTACGGAAAAGTACCTACGAATATATCCGTAAGGGGTAATACATGCCCCTACGGGTATATCCGTAGGGCTAAGTAATTTATTAAAATAAACCGTAAATAATATAAAATCTTATACCCTACGGCTTAATCCGTAGGGGCAACTGGACCTACACATATATCCGTAGGGGCAAAAATTTAACCGTAGGGGCAAGTTCAGGGCCTCAACTTGCACCTGCGGCCTTTGCACCTACGGGGTATTTTTTCGCCCCTACATATATATCCGTAGGGGCAGTGTGTTGCCCCTACGGATAAATCCGTAGGGGCAACCGTTCTTTGTAGTAGTGTTATTGGTATTTGGAATACAGTAAGAGTACTAATCCCTTGTCATAATGGACACTGGACAACATACAATACTTTGTATAAGCCCCCTGAGCTTATTAACTTAAAATCTATGTGTCTTAAGTTAAAAACTGTATTTTGGTTAAGAAGAATTACACCGTTAATGAATGCACCTTACCTAATCATCAACTGATAAAGGTAAATGTTGTAAACATAAAAAAGTTATATCTTACTTGATGAAATAAACATACAAATATATCAGTTTGAAATTGGTGCATAACAACGGATATTCAAAACCAACAAATCGCCAATAGGCAAACCCAGGCGATTTCCTCAAACATCAACAATTACAACGAACTCTGATATTGAGGATCTAATCACCCAATTTCCAATATTCTACTCTCACTCATCATCTGTAACGCCATATAGATGTGAGAATCTAAACCGGTATATACATACCCTGGAGTCAGAATGTAATTGGGAAAGCAATTTTCAGTAACGACCGTACAGGAAAACTAAAACATAAGAATGTTTTGAGGGGGTGGTCAGGTATTTCTAGTAATACCTCTTCTATTATCCAGATCCATGACACTAGTAGCAATTTCCATTGCCATTATTTCAATCCCAATATATGTCTTTATATCTTACCTTCTGTACATCTTACTTAACCTAATTGGTTTTCTTCTTTCACTACCTTTCGCCACCTGTCTGAGGTTTGGAAGAAGACAGTCCACTAAGCATAATAGGTGTACTATCCTACTACGAGGAGCTCTTTCAACCTGAGAGAAGGTAAAGGTTAGAGAAAACCGAATAATCCTATTCAATTTCTCCAGAACCGGAATCCATCCTTGAACTGAAATAAATTTCTATGAGTTCATATGTAACTATACGAGATGGCTTATCCATTTTATATGGATCTTCGTAGTGATACAAAATGTTCTGGAGAAAGCAAAGGGTAAAGTAGTAGGGGCATGAAAATTTGCGACTTTCGTGAATCATGACAATCCAAAGCCGAATAGTAAAAGGTTCGGTTAACTTGGTTTTGAGTTTTAGTTTAAGGCGGGTCAAGGTTGCAGTCAGAAAGAGAGAGAAAAGAACCACTCAACATGCACTCTAACCTAGATTAGATTGGTTAATCACTTTATCTAATCAGGATGGCTCCTACCGTTTCCTCGAATTCTCTTCAAACCCTAAATAGAGAACTAGTCGGGATTAACCCGAGGAGTAATAACTACTCATCGGTGGGAATCAGGATCCAACTATCATCGTGTGATAACTTTGATGGAAGCCGAGCAAAATCACCACACTCCAGAAGATATGCGCATTCTTGGAAGGTTTTCTTTATATTTGAAACTCCCGATATGGTTTTTGCCCTAAGCGTCTTATGACATTGAGAGAAGCCAACAAATCATAAGTCGCAAATCAAGTTCTACCTGTCATTGTCCTGATTAATTTAGACACATCCGTACTCGTCCTAAACGGAAGCCAACAAGGCTGTACGACTGTCCTAGATTAATGTATCTCTATGAGGAAGATAAGCAATACTTAGCTACCGTACACTATGTCTTAACGTAATGAACTTGATCTCATTGTAGGAACCGGATGGTTTTACAAATATCTAGTGGCATAAACTTTTACCAAAGAGATCATTCCCTATGAAGGGATCTAAACTCTTTCCTCATGGAATGAGGTGTAGAATATTCCTAAGCAAATACCATGATGAAAAGCAAAAGAATCGACTATAGTGAAGTTATTACAGTGACGAAATTTTTTTTCTAAAGAGGTCACTCCCCATAAAGCGATCTAGGCTCTTGTCTCGTCGAATGAGATGCAGGATATTCATGACCGAATACCACTGTGCAAAGCAAAAGACTACGACAATAGTTTTTAAAAACTGAGGTTCCGACAACATCATTTTATCTTTTTTGTTTTCTTGCATTAATGAGGATTAATGCAGTCCCGTCTATTAATAATATCACACCAGAAGAAACGAAAATAATCATGCACGTATATACCATCCACATTCGCCACAGGGTCTCGTGTCTTCACTGTAAGGTTACTTAACTTACGGCAGGGCGGGGACAGGACTAGCGCGGATGCAAAACATATATAGCATCTACTAATATACACACACACACACGCGCGCGCACGCTATCAGGCATGATAGTATAGCAAACACAGAATCATAGTAGAAGCAAACACATTATGGAAATGCGGATAAACTAGGAAAAGTATATTTCAATGGAGCCAAATATGAAATGTAATTTTCCCCAGTCACGTGGAAAGCCCGTAGTATCAGACCCTAGACCCCTAACAGTGCGGCAAGCCACCCGCCAATCTTAGAAGCAAGGTAATCCCAATCAACGAAGTGAGTAGGCCATTCGGCACTTCCAAAATCCGGTGACTTGGGCACCCTTCCATGGATCATTCTTATACCCTCTATGAGTGCGGCGAGTAACCCTACCAATTCTAGAATGGGATAACCCGGTCTCAACACCTTTGAGATGGTCACCCGTTGCCTCCTAGAACCCGGTTGCTCGAACACTCCGCCATGGGTAAAATCTTGTGCATGTAATGAAAATAAATATACAAGGTGATTACATTCGCAACCAAGACGTGCCCCAAAGAATAATATACAAGCTGCAATGACGGCAGTCTACAAGTCGGACGCTTACCACGCAATAATGAATATACACTACATCATCACAGGGCATCTAATACTACATATATTGGGCTATCCATCACGACAATTCAACACAACCATAAACAGGAAACATCACAGATTATCAATGTAAGTATCAATTTCTTAACCCCATCTAATTAATACCTATAGTAATTAGATGATGTTTTACCAAACACTAGGATACTCACAGTCACAAAAGAAACCAAAACAATGACAACTAGAATCAAAAAAACCCACGAGACGGTCACTAGAAATTTCTAAATATTGAAATTCAAGCGCCCCCGGCAAAGAAAACCCCCTCATTTTTGCATGAAATCGAACCTGATTAACCCACCCAAAACCCCACACTATTGACCCGAATCACGGGACGAATCGGCCCCGCATCGGGGCTGAATCGGCCCTGGAACAGACCCAAAACGGGGCTAATCCGGTGGCTGATTCAGCGCCCGATATGGGGTTGAATCGGCCTTGGTTTGGCTCCGTTTTAAGGCCAAACCGGGCACAAATGGGTGGGTTTGGATGCGCATTAGCCTACTAGAAATCTTGGTCCAAACCAATAATCCGGTGGCTCTGGCACAAGTGAAAATGAGAGCATTTCATGCAAATTTTCAAAACAAGTTTTTTGCTAAAATGGGTTTTGATAATCTTAAAGTCATCCAAATAAGTTCTAATCCTTAGTTAGGCTCTGATACCATGAAGGGTCAGGCAGCGCAACGGAAACTGGCTATGGCGTCCATAGGTCCCTCAGCAGCTATTTTTTACGTAGTCCCCTCATGACGGACTATAACCCGCCGAACCATATAACCGCACGAGGTACCCTGGAGGTAAAAGCCTGCATATCTCCACTACTGTCACCATAGTGAGAACCCCCTCCCCCCATCAGTCGGCCCAATGCCTAGTATCTCTGATACCATGAAGGGTCAGTCAACGCAGCGAAAACTGGCCATGGTGCCCATAGGTCCCTCAGCAGCTACTTTTTACGTAATCCCCTAGCGACGGACTACAACCCGCCGGACCATATAACCGCATGGAACACCCTAGGGAAGAGATTGAGCTTCGCCACTACTGTCATTACAGTGAGAACCCCCATGTGTCGGCATCCCTGTCTAGTAGCTTTGATACCACTTGTAGGAACTAATGCACTCTAAATAACAATTTTTAAAGATGAAATCATAGGGTTTTAAAAAAACAAGAAAGCAATTAGTTCTATCATAAAGGATGTAGACTAAAGATTATAACTTGTAACAAGAAAAGAGAGCAACCTAGCTACTAGATTGAGACTACAACTTTTATAATATCTTCAAGTGCTCCCAAATTGTTTTGGACTCCATTGTAGGCTCCTTGAAGCTCCATAGAGCAAGCTTGCATCCATATCTCCTCCATTAAAGAAGATCCGCCATGAAGGCTCGAGAACTTTGGCTCCAATCTCAAATTGAGATAAACTAAGTAGTTAGGATGCTAAACTGACCTGCTAGGAGTTGTGGTTCAAGCTCACTACTAATTTTCTCTCTTTTTATTTCCTTTTTTACCTTTTCTTTTCTAAAGTGTAAAGAGAGGAAGAAGAAGGAGATGGGAGCTCTCATGAAAAAAGAGAGTATAAAAAAACCTTAACCATTTCAAAAGAAATGGCTACAAATATATTTTTCTCCCAAAAAAATCCAAGCCTTTGGATCATACCAACCATCCAAGTGTCCATCACCTCCTCTTGATTACACATGTCACCATACTACAATATAGTGAGGATATGTTATGCCCAAGTAATAACATAAGCTTAAGAAAATAAAAGGAAAAAGAATAAACAAAATATATATATATATATTGTTATCCAAGGTATTTAAAATATATAAAAGAGATTAATTAATAGCGACATAATACTGGTAAATACATATACAATATATATATATATATTAAATTGACATCCAATTTAATATCCGTCTTTCTAAAAAGACGAGCTAGTATTACAGTGGTCCAATTACCGTCAGTGTATAAAATACATTAGTTTTAATCGAACCCAAGCGTATACCAATGTACCGTAACTACAACATTTCGCCAAAGCCGAAACCCTCTGTGTGGGACTCTAAAGACTCGACAATACGCTGGCAGTGGGTTTAACCACAAGCATATTAGTGGTAATAATTGTACGTAATAGTTACCCATGTATTGTCGAAAAGGAGATCGACAAGCAAGCTCATTCGAAACCCTACTGAGCCAATCAGCAACATGTACCATATATTCCGGTCTGTTCATCTGAGAGTATCGCATATCCGGTCTAGGGGGTGGATAACGTCAGAACCCTAATAACCTGATAAGTCGTACCGATATCAAGCCTTATCACCAATCGAGAAACTACTAATCATAATCAGTAAATCCCATCTGCCTAAGTCTTATAGTGACGGCCAATCGTACACTGCGTGACAGTAACTCCCAATACTGGGAGAGACGAATCCCCTCAATCGCTCACTTCCTCCAAGTTCTTTTGGGCTGCACCCAAAAGCTACCTATTTGCACGACTCTTTAAAGACGTAGTAGGGTAGCAATCAAAGTATAGTGGGAACACACTCGAGACAAATGAAAATTTCAGGTCGATACACTATGCTGTACTAATGTCATATAAGAACTTCTATCTGACAATAGATACAATACCATTTAGCATGTTCTCGGCGAGTCCGTTCAGTGTAACTCATAACCCAATGGGCACCTGTATACAATTTTTGATGACTGAGTAACACCAATGGTTGTGAGACCGGATATCTCCCCTCGTCGGGGTCAAGAAACGTATACAATAGTCTACTCTGGAATATCAATGCCAGCCTCGATATTCCCACGACTAGGGACATTTAAGGATGTGCTTATAGACTACCCAGTTCTCATAAGTATGATCGCCATCATAACCCTGGCAGTCAAGCATGAATCCTATGGGCTCTATCAATATGTAATAGTGATATGCTATACCACACAAGACATGTACATAATGATAAAGTCAAACCAGATAGCATACTATCATCTCGAATAAGACTATTCAAACCATATAGATTCTCTGTCATGCCCCACCCCCAATACAGAGAGTATTGTCCGCTATGGCCGAAACCGCACGGTTTTGTCCTTCAGGGCAAACCGGACCCGACCAGGGGACACTTCCCAGGAGGTCACCCATCCCAAGACTTCCCTGACCCGAGCACGCTTAACTACGGAGTTCTCAAACTCCTGTGGTGCCGGTTCACTTAAAAGGTGCATCTGTATTAAAGAGTGGTATCATTCTATTTATAGTACAGATCTGTCCTCTTTCGGAATGTATTCCGAAAATTCCCCATTGTTTTACAGTGGGTCCCACGGACTCAAGAGGTGGCCCCCACGGATTCAAGAAGTGGCCTCCGCCCACTTAACATGACACTTGGCGTAGCACTTTGGTCTGTGTGGCACTTTGCTCCGTGAGCAAGAACCGAGTCCCGACATTCTCCCCACCTTTGAATAATAGTTCGTCCTCGAACCGCAGACCTACTATTGAGGAACCAGCTCTGATACCATTCTGTCACGCCCCACCCCCAATATAGAGAGAATTATCCGCTCTGGCCGAAACCGCACGGTTTTGTCCTTCGGGGCAAACCGGCCCGACCAGGAGCCACTTCCCAGGAGGTCACCCATCCCAAGACTTCACTGACCCGAGCACGCTTAACTACGGAGTTCTTAAGCTCCTGTAGTGCCGGTTCA
The DNA here is from genome assembly GCA_030015575.1 of Agapanthus africanus. Classification (NCBI taxonomy): domain Eukaryota; kingdom Viridiplantae; phylum Streptophyta; class Magnoliopsida; order Asparagales; family Amaryllidaceae; genus Agapanthus; species Agapanthus africanus. The sequence goes on along the minus strand of CM057347.1, from coordinate 378,576,837 downwards.
CTTAAAAAGCGCCTCTGTATTGAAGATTGGTATCATTCCATTTATAGTACAGATCTGTCCTCTTTCGGAATGTATTCCGAAAATTCCCGATTGTTCTACAGTGGGTCCCACGGACTCAAAAGGTGGCCCCCATGGATTCAAGAGGTGGCCCCCGCCCACTTAACATGACACTTGGCGTGGCACTTTGTTCCATGTGGCACTTTGCTCCGTGAGCAAGAACCGAGTCCCGACATTCTCCCTCAATCATCCTAATCGCCTGCTTGCGATTATAACAATTGCCTTGAGGGCACTATATCCAACAGAAACTTCCTACAGACATCTACTATAGAGAAGACAGACGGATGGACGTACATGAGAGCCATGTCAGAACACCAGAGCAAAGGCAAACGTCTGAAATCCAGCAAGGCAGACGTCAGCAGAAGAACTAAGTCAAACAACAGAGTGTGGCCAAACGTCTCGGAAAGCTTGCAGCCCGGTTCAGAGCATCGGCAGACGTATGGTGGCAAGAGTCCAGACGTCTGACCAAAGGTGATGAAGACTTACAGAGTCTAGGCAGACGTCTGACCAAGTGTGGTTAACACATCTGTTGACGGTAAATCTATGCGAATCTATGCTTATTAAATTCGATTTTATCTCCTATTTTTAGTAAGATTAGGGTATGCCTATATATAGGGAACTCTCATATGTATTATTTGCTGCCTAATTAAAAAGAAAGAAGAGACTATTGTATTAAGAGGGAGACGACTTAGATCTAGAGAGATTTGAAAGAAATCTCCTAGGGTTGCTCGTAAGTGCACTTGATTCAAGATTATAGTAAACTTTGCAGATTCCGCTCTGCTAGGGACTAGGCATACGGTGGGTGAACCTCTTTAACAAATCCATTGTCTTTTCTGATTCTATTTTCTTATTATTGCACTTAATTATTGTTTTGTCTTTCGTTGTTAATTGCGTGGTGTGTGCGTGATTTGATTTTATCGCGAGCATTGTTCCGTAGATCGACTTCCTCCCAACTACTGGTATCAGAGCCCAAGACTTGATGCTTGATACCAACAACTGGTATCAGAGCAAGATTAGGGAACCTAGGGTTCTTCGATACTACGATCTAGGTTAACGGTAGGTAACGATACTTATGTCATCTTCCCCCCTTTCTTTGATCGTTGTTTTGAAGGCGTTTTCATATCGTAGGAGAAGTTGGATTTATTGCGACATAGACAAAAAATGGAAAGAATAAAATAAGGATCGAAAAATTCAATAGTCACAATTATTGTTGGTGGCACATGCAGATGGAGGACTACCTATACCAAAAGGATCTGTATTTTCCATTGCTAGGCGAAAAGCCCAAGAAGATGACCAATGAGGCATGAAATCTTTTGGAGAGGAAAGCCCTGGCGACGATAAGACTATCATTGACTCCACACATGGCCTTTAATATCTCAAAGGAGAAAAAAACCATAGCGTTAATGACGACGTTAGCGAACCTGTATAAGAAGCTTTCAACATCAAACAAGATATTCTTGATGAAGAAGCTTTTCAACATGAATATGGCAGAGAACGGTTCAGTGGCAGAGCACCTGAACTAGTTCAACAGCGTGACGAGCCAACTAGAATCCATTTAAATCGTGTTTGAAGATGAGATTTGAGCCCTTTTATTTCTCTATTCGTTGACACAGAGTTGGGAAAACCTCATGATGGGGGTAAGAAACTCTATATCTGGGACTCTCACGTTTAATGATGCGGTGAGTTTCATATTACACGATGAGATGAAGGAAAAGGCTGCGAGTGGGAGTTCGGGAACTTCTACATTTTCAGTGGAGAACCGTGGAAGGACGGTGGAAAGGGAAAAAAGGAATAAGGGAAAGTCTAAGAGCCGAGAAATTCAAAAGGGAAGTTCCAAGACGACTGTTGGAATTGCGGAAAGAAGGGTCACAGAAAAAGCGAATGTAAACTCTTGAAAAAAGAATCATATAGGAAGGCAGATGAAAAGGAAGCCAATGTGACGTGTATACATGAACAAGAGGAACATGGGCTTTGTCTATCGACGAACGAGAGAACAAGTGCGGATACCTGGTTTCTAGATTCGCGGGCATTCTTTCATTACACTTTAGGTCGGCACCATTTTAGCGATAGTGTTCAAAGGGATCTTGGATATTTGACGGTTGGAAACGGTCAGCCATGCAAGATCATTGGAAAATGGATGATCATACTACAACCGTCAGGAGGAGGTTAGATCAAGCTGAAGAACGTGAGACACATTCCAGATTTGAAGAAAAGCTTAATTTCCAAAAGTCAACTAGACAAAGAGGGTTACATGACTATGTTTGGGAACTCTCAATGAAAGATTTCCAAAGGATCTTTGGTGGTCGTAAGGGGCAAGCTGAGTGGTTCATTGTATTCCTTCGGTGGGAGTAATGGATGTTCGGTTGCATTAGCGACGGGTTTGGAGATAGATTCGGAGACTTCGTTGTGGCATAAACGATTGGGGCACCTCAGCGGGAAGAACATGAAAATCCTTTATGGTAGGGGGGCTTCTTTGTAAGTGCACGGCGGCGCCCCGACCGTCAATCCGACGCCGGAATGCGGAAGCGGTGAAAAACTTAAATTTTGCGGACTTAGCAAACCGGCACCACCGCGCACTAAACACCCGGATCGTAACCATTAACAAGTCTAAGCTAACTAGAAGAAGGGTTAGAGATATACCGACGATCCAAGTCCTCCGGTCTTCTCGTCATCGTCCCGATCTCCTGCGGAATGTCCCGTCTCCTCCTCGTCGCCGGAAGTGCACCACACCGCCTACTTCTTTTACGGGCTCCCACCTCAATGCCGAGGCAACTCGGGCACGAAGACGGCTACTCGACGTGCCCAAGGTTCGCTGTAGAATGTAGTGAGCAAGTCTCATTTGGGGTTATCGGAATTGCCTTTTTGGTGGAGGGATGATACAAGAACAATGTGGAGGAACTTTGGGGATTTTGGGAACATGAAATGAACAAAAACCCCACACCCAAAAACTTGGACAGCCCCTATAGGGAAGTGGCCGGCCATTCCAATGAGGGTGAGTGAGAATGAGGGAGAGTATGATAGAAAAGGAGAGAGCCATCCAATAATGCAATGGAGAGAGAGAAGGCTATCATGCCAAAAAGGAAATGATCACAACAATAAACCCACACTCAACCAACCTCACCCCTCATCATCATCAACCATCATGCCCACTAAAAGTCAAGCCATCATGAGAATGAGAAGTCAATGATGGTGCACATCATGAAAACCATCATGATGCTACAATAAGCAAAGACCCCCTCCACAAAAAGCCTATTTGCAACAATGCAAATAAACCCTCCTCCACCAATCTTCGGCCAATGAACGGAACAATAGGAATTGGCCGAAACGGAAAGCAAAATGGCAACTCCAGAAAACTGGTCCCGTAATAAATTACAGGAAAACCCCGATACTGTGCATACACACCCGCATCTGTATTTCGACCGAAATACAAATGCAATGAGACAAAATCTCCACTGTACTATACTAGGATCCGGCTTATACCAAAACCGGCTAGTAATATCTGTTCGATCCTGATCCGTGCAATACCGCACGTATCTGATCGAACCCTGCCATATAACCATACGGCCTATAGTACAAACTGTCCGATCCTGATCCGTGCAATACCGCACGTATCTGATCGGACCTTGCCATATCTCCATACGGCCTCTACAACCTTTCGCCCGAAAGCTGAGTAACTGAATGTGGGGGACTCTAAAGACTCGTCAACACCTTGGTTGTGGATTTAACCACTAGCACGTCAGAGGTATAAGCCAATACGTAACGGGCTACCAGGTACTGACTAAAAGGGATGTCTGTGAGTGAACTCAGCCTGACAACCCTACTGAGCCTGTCAGTGACAATATCCGTGCAGTCCGGTCCGTTAGTCTATGAGTATCGCATGGCGGGCCTAGGGGGTTGGTAAAAGTCAGACCCCCAAAAGCGGTACAAGTCGTGTCGGAGTGTAGCCCAGAACACCCTGAGATACTACTGGAATACCTACCAGTAAATCTCCTTGCCTTGGCTAAGGACTTTGTGTAATGGCTCTCCTAGACACAGCACGACCTCACCCCCAATACCGGGAGAGACGAACCCCTGAAGATACGCTCACTGCCTCCATGTGGCTCGGGACTGTACCCAACTAAAACCTGTTTGCACGACTCCTTTGAGCCGTGGTAGGGTAGTAATCAAAGTACAGTGGGAACTCACACGAGACAAATGACGATCCCCAGGTCGATGAACTAACCTGCACACATGTCACCAGGGAACTGCCATCTGACGTCTGGTATATGACCAACTAGCATGTTCCCGGCGAGTCATGTCCGGTGTACTCATAACCCAATGAGCACCTGTATACATCTTAGGTGATCCAACTGACACCAGTGGCTTGTGAGACCGGCCACCGCCCCTCGTCGGGGTCTCGACTGTATACACTAGTCTACTAATGGAGTATCGATGCCCAGTCTCGAAACTCCCACGACTAGGGACCTTTTAAGGATAAGCTTATAGACCCCCAGCTCCCACTTATATGATCGCCCTCATACTGCTGGTGGTCAAGCAAGAATCCTAGGGGCTCTATCAACGTGTAATAGCGACGTGTCAGGTCACCTAAAGCAGTACACGATGATAAAGGTAAACCAGATAGCATACTATCATCTCGAGCAAGACTGTCCTACCGGGATAGGTCCTCCCTCAATCATTACAATCACGTACCTGTGACCTAATAATTGACTCTGAAGGCACTATCTCCAACAATCTCCCACTTGCACTCAAGGCTAATTATTGCGATGTCGCATACTCACAGCCCGTGTGATACCGAACATCCAACTCCTCTACTAGTCAGTCTCACAAAGCTCGTTTGCGGAACTATTGCGTTCGAGGAATAGCCTCAGTGAGTGGATCCGCTAAGTTGTTTCTTTCTATGTCTCTCTATATCTCAAATTCGCGGAGAAGGCCATCTCCCGAAAAGAGCAATACCTGTCTCAGAATATGTCTGGATGTCTGATGGGACCTAGCTCATAAATGAACTCCAAATCCAAACTTCTTAGACTGTATCGTCAACTGAACTTAATCAGTATCCTGCGCGCCATGCCTCCCTCAGTATTGCCTTGGACCACCTGTCCAAAATACTACCCCTCATCAGAAGGAAAATTATAACTCTGACAACCTCCTTGTCGTCCATGTCACCTTGGAAGCCTGGAATGATAACTGTTTCCCGAATGAGGCTGTCGTTATCATATCCCTAGAACATCCACTTATGTTCTAAAACTGCTTCCGACTGTTTCTCCAGGATTGGACTAATGTCAGCTTATTGCATCTAGTGCAAGAACAACATCTGGTGTGGTACTTGACATCTCACGATTGACTCAATTGCCTGAGCAAGTGATCTGCCAATCATGCCCGTCCCTCTCCCCTTTAGTCTGTAAGACACCTTTGGAGAGGGTGACTCCATTACCTGCAGGTACACTACCGTGCCAGGAGTCGTCCATCCTAAATACTCTTAGAATGCTGTCAAGTACCCTGATTGGGAAACCACCCAAATCTAGATCTAAAACCATAGATCTAGTAACCAGTATGTCTGATATAAAATCCATTTCCTTTGTGGAGAAACAACTGTGTGACGACCAAAGTATAACCGATCGTAGTGTAGGAGTTTCTTTACCTACTCTGTGTATATCATCCAAATACCAGGATATCACACCCTACTACCTTCTCAACAGATCCATCCCCTATTCTGATGAAGTCAAACCCATGACTGTCACGTCAGAAATAGATGATCTATCTCCGCTACATCTGCTCTAGTCTATAAATAGACATAAGCAACCTGTCCACCAATGCTTCCGCTGCTCCCACTGACTACGACAACCCTCTGGCAGAGTCATATAGACGTACACTTCTAAAACTGGTTTAGAACGACGCTATACTCATCCTCCCGCCGGGTCACGTAACCTGGAACAACAGCAATGGCAATTGTGGGTAAACAAGAACTTCCCTGTCACCGTCCTTGAGGCTACCGGAGTACCTCTCGGGTGCCTGAAGTTACCCACCTTATCTGCGGAGTGGCCAATGGAATGTCAATTCAGATTGAATCTTTAGGTTCCTTATCAAATCTTCAGTAATCGTTTGTGGTTCTGGAATCACTTCCAGTTCTACCATACTCCCACTACTGTTTTTCTGAAAAAATCCATTTTTAATAAAACTGTGGCGAGTCTAGAACAATATCGCTATTGTTCATCCAGATGGTAGAAAATCAACCCTCGTCATAGCCTGGGTCAACCCACAAACAGCCATTACAGAAACGTGCCTTGAGTTGTCCAGTGTCTGGTTTTAATCATAAACCGGACAACTCCCCGTACCTTAACATCGTTAAGATATGAACTGTTCTATATCCAATATAGAAACAGAGGCACTGATTTAATTGAACCAGATTCAAATCATGCAGCTGTCTCCAGTGCATGTCAACTAAATGGAAGGAGGCCGATCAGCGTTACTCAACTTAGGAATGCTTCCAATTATGAGTAACCTGAAAGAGAAGAAATTTCTCTTTATCATTACTATCAACTGAATACCATACACAAGTATCTACATCTTCGATCTCTTTGAAGAATCCCGATACTTGCTATACCTGGTTCTCTACTCTATTCAAATACCTATAACTTCTCAAAATTTGGACCCTGTGTTTCCGCGAAACACCTGTCTAAAAACTAGAGAAGTCATAAGTAAACCGAATATAGTATGAGGACCAACCCCTCTGTCCTAATGGACACTGGACAACATACAATACTTTGTATAAGTCCGCTGAGTCTAACAACTCTTTCACTGTGTGTCGTAGGTTGAAAACTGTACTTATGGTTAAGAAGAATTACACCGCTGTTTAATGCTCCTTACCTAACCATCCACTGATATAGGTAAATGTCATCGATATAATATCAAAAGGTATATCTCACTCTATGAAAATAGACGTACAGATATATCAATTTGAAATTGGTGCACAACAGCGGATATTCAAAACCAAATATTTGCCGACCGGCAAACAGCCCAGGTGATCTCCTCAAATATCACCGGTTACAACGAATCCCGATATAATGAGGATGATCACCCAATTCCCAATAACTTACTCCCACTCATCATTTGTAAAACTATACAGATGTGAGAATCATACCTGGTAAATACATACCCTGGAGTAAGTATCTAATCGGGAAATCAGTTTTCCTTTAACATTACACAGTGAAACTGAAACATTGAAATGTTCCGATGGGGTATTCTGGTATTCCTAGTAATGCCTCTTCCAGATTCACGACTGTAACCGTATAGTTCTTTGCCACCTCTCCAAATCCCTTCATATGTCTTTAGTCTTTACCTTCTGCACACCCTTTTAGGCCAAATGGTTTTCTTCCTTCCCTACCGTTCGGCACCAGCCTATGGTTTGGAAGAAGACTATCCAATAAGCATAATGGGTGTACTGTCCCAATCCTAGGAACACTCACAATGAGAGAGGGTGAAGATAAAAGACAACCGAATAAACCTTATTCCTATTTCTCCTGAACCAGAATCCATCCCCGAACTGGAACCAGTTCCATTCGAGTTCGTATATAACCATACGATGGAGTATCCAAATAAACTGTGGATCTTCGTAGTGATACGGAGTGTCCTGGAGAAATTCAAAGGTGATGTGGGAGTGGTAACGAAATATTTGGTTTGGTTGTGAATATCTGTTGCAATTTACTTTGCCCTCTTACTAATCCCTTGCTTTGTCTGAACTTAATACCTTCTGCACACCATCGTTATGCTAATTGGTTTTCTTCATTCCCTACCGGTCGGCACCAGCCTAAGGTTTGGAAGAAGACAATCCAATTTGCGTAATAGGTGTACTACCCCTAAACCAAGGAGTACTCGTAACCTGAGAGAGGGTAAAAGGAAAAGACAACTGAATAATCCTATCCGTTTTCTCCAGAACCTGAAACCATCCTCGAATAAATCTTTTCGAGTTCGTATCTAACCATACGATGGTTTTGTCCAATGGAAGTGGACGTTCGTAGTAATACGGGGTGTCCTGGAGAAAAGGGTAAAAGTAGAAGTGGCAATGAGGTTTGCAACTCTGACAATCCAAAAGCCTGTGTCAAGAAGGTTTGGTCAACTTGGTCACTGAGTCATAGTCTTAGGGTCGGGTCAATGGTCGCTGCCAAAGAGAGAGAGAAAAGAAAACACTCAGCGTGCACTCTAACCTAGATCAGAATGGTCACCAATTTATCTAATCTGGAAACCTCCCACTGTACCTCAAATTCTCCTCCAAACCTGAAAGAAGAATTAGTCGGGGTCACCCGAGGAGTAAACTAACTCATCAGTGGGAATCGGGATCCAACTATCATTGCATGATAACGTGACGGAATCCGCTCACGCTATCACACTCCAGAAGGTATGGGCATTTCTGGCAAGTTTCAGTTCTTTTGAAACTCCCGATGTGATTTCTGCCCCATGCTCTTATGACCTTGGCGTGAGGTCAAAATATCATAAGTCACATGTCAAGTTCTGCCCGTCATTATCCAAGTTAATCTGAACCCACCCGTACATACCCTTGACGTAGGCCAAAATAGTAGTACGACTGTCCCAAACCAACGCATCTATCTATGCAACAGATAAATACCCGGCAGCTACCAATCACTATGCCTTGGCGTGAGGTCAAAATACATAGCTTGAATACTACCGAATATTTAACTGAAATGACGGAGGGCTACGAATGGTTTCTGGCGAAAACCTTTAACGTAATGAACTTGATATCGTCGAAGGAACGGATAGCTTTTTGAAAATATAGTGACGAAAACCGCTGCTAAAGAGGTCACTCCCGGTGAAGGGATCTCGGCTCTTTCCCCGTAGAATGGGGTGCAGGATATTCCAACTGAATACCACGGTGCAAAGCAAAAGTAATCGGCTATAGTGAAGTTAATGCCCTGACGCAAACTTTTTGTCCAAGGGGTCACTCCCGGTGAAGGGATCTCGGCCCTTGCCTCGTCGACTGAGGAGCAGGATATTCTAACTGAATACCACGGTGCAAAACAAAAGTGAACGTCCTTGCAATAACAGCTTTTTGAAAAAGTGTTCCAACAACATCAGATTAGGTTTGTTTTTAACTTGCATTGATCCGAATCAATGCAGTCCCATCAATTGATCACACCAAAAAGAACGAAAATATACTGATGTACGTATATGCCATCCGCATTCGCCACTGGGTCCCGTCATTACCCGTTAGGTTAGCTTACTAACGACAGAGCGGGGACTGGACTAGCGCGGATGCAAAACATATACAACATCTACTAATATATATATACCAATATATTATATTTCGCTCAAGGCGTGAATAAAATGCAACATCACAGAGAAGTACAGCATCACAGAAACAATACAGATATCTGGGATCCCCGGGTTTCACAGAGCCGCTGAAACCCGACGTTCCCCTGGTCGTGTGGATAGCCTGTGCAATGAAAACCTAGACCCCTACGGGCGCGGCAAGTCACCCGCCAAAACCTGAAGCGAGGCAGCCCCCTTCAGCTCCGTGAATGGACCACCCAGCACTTCACGGAATCCGGCAACTTGGGCACCCCTCCTGGGTCAACCTGTACCCCCTACGAGTGCGGCGAATAGCCTGCCAATCCTAGAGTGAAGCCCCCTCTGTCTCAATGCCATGAGATGCGGGCTTGTTGCCCTCCAGAACCCGGCTATCCGTGCACCCCTCCGCGGGGTAATCCTAGTACAGAAAGTAAAATATACATACACCGGGTACATCGACCGCAACCAGGTCGTGCCCCAAAAGAATAATACAAACTGGCAGTGACGGCAGTCCACATGTTGGACGCTCGCCCCGCAATATCAAATGTACATAATACAACAAAACTGTACTAGCATTGCATCCAGGCTATCCCCCACGACCGATACGCAACATCACAGCAAAAACAGAACATCAACGTGAAAGTCACGTTTGCAAATCCGTCTAACCGGGCTATAGCAGTTAGACCGGATTTACCGATCGAGTGACATTCACGGTCGCAGATATAATGTAAATACTGTGAAAAATGTGTTTAAAATTTTCCGATTGATCAAACTTAACAAGTGGGCCCCCAAACCAATACTGCAGCACTCACAGAAAAACTGGGCCCAATTTTAATATTCCAAAACCCATATTTTAAGCCCACAAGCCCACTGAAAAAAATTGATGAAGTGAAGTCTTATTCTTGCGGCGGAAGCGCGGCCAATGAGGGGCTTAGGCCGCCCTTCCGCGGTCGTACGGAATCATCACTTCACCAAAATTTTGCAGTATTCTTAGAACTCTCTGCACATCACTCTGAGACAACCTGAAAAATTTTTGGACTCAAAAAAAATTCGACAGAAACTGATGTGCATGAAAAATGCGGTTTCGGGATTTTGTTCGATCGGAAACGAAAAACACATTACACAAAGCTAGACGAAGTTAATGGCGAGGCTCTGATACCACTGTAAGTGCACGGCGGCGCCCCGGCCGTCAATCCGACGCCGGAATGCGGAAGCGGTGAAAAACTTAAATTTTGCGGACTTAGCAAACCGGCACCACCGCGCACTAAACACCCGGATCGTAACCATTAACAAGTCTAAGCTAACTAGAAGAAGGGTTAGAGATATACCGACGATCCAAGTCCTCCGGTCTTCTCGTCATCGTCCCGATCTCCTGCGGAATGTCCCGTCTCCTCCTCGTCGCCGGAAGTGCACCACACCGCCTACTTCTTTTACGGGCTCCCACCTCAATGCCGAGGCAACTCGGGCACGAAGCCGGCTACGCGACGTGCCCAAGGTTCGCTGTAAATGTAGCGAGCAAGTCTCATTTGGGGTTATCGGAATTGCCTTTTTGGTGGAGGGATGATACAAGAACAATGTGGAGGAACTTTGGGGATTTTGGGAACATGAAATGAACAAAAACCCCACACCCAAAAACTTGGACAGCCCCTATAGGGAAGTGGCCGGCCATTCCAATGAGGGTGAGTGAGAATGAGGGAGAGTATGATAGAAAAGGAGAGAGCCATCCAATAATGCAATGGAGAGAGAGAAGGCTATCATGCCAAAAAGGAAATGATCACAACAATAAACCCACACTCAACCAACCTCACCCCTCATCATCATCAACCATCATGCCCACTAAAAGTCAAGCCATCATGAGAATGAGAAGTCAATGATGGTGCACATCATGAAAACCATCATGATGCTACAATAAGCAAAGACCCCCTCCACAAAAAGCCTATTTGCAACAATGCAAATAAACCCTCCTCCACCAATCTTCGGCCAATGAACGGAACAATAGGAATTGGCCGAAACGGAAAGCAAACTGGCAACTCCAGAAAACTGGTCCCGTAATAAATTACAGGAAAACCCCGATACTGTGCATACACACCCGCATCTGTATTTCGACCGAAATACAAATGCAATGAGACAAAATCTCCACTGTACTATACTAGGATCCGGCTTATACCAAAACCGGCTAGTAATATCTGTTCGATCCTGATCCGTGCAATACCGCACGTATCTGATCGAACCCTGCCATATAACCATACGGCCTATAGTACAAACTGTCCGATCCTGATCCGTGCAATACCGCACGTATCTGATCGGACCTTGCCATATCTCCATACGGTCTCTACAACCTTTCGCCCGAAAGCTGAGTAACTGAATGTGGGGGACTCTAAAGACTCGTCAACACCTTGGTTGTGGATTTAACCACTAGCACGTCAGAGGTATAAGCCAATACGTAACGGGCTACCAGGTACTGACTAAAAGGGATGTCTGTGAGTGAACTCAGCCTGACAACCCTACTGAGCCTGTCAGTGACAATATCCGTGTAGTCCGGTCCGTTCGTCTATGAGTATCGCATGGCGGGCCTAGGGGGTTGGTAAAAGTCAGACCCCCAAAAGCGGTACAAGTCGTGTCGGAGTGTAGCCTAGAACACCCTGAGATACTACTGGAATACCTACCAGTAAATCTCATTGCCTTGGCCAAGGACTTTGTGTAATGGCTCTCCTAGACACAGCACGACCTCACCCCCAATACCGGGAGAGACGAACCCCTGAAGATACGCTCACTGCCTCCATGTGGCTCGGGACTGTACCCAACTAAAACCTGTTTGCACGACTCCTTTGAGCCGTGGTAGGGTAGTAATCAAAGTACAGTGGGAACTCACACGAGACAAATGACGATCCCCAGGTCGATGAACTAACCTGCACACATGTCACCAGGGAACTGCCATCTGACGTCTGGTATATGACCAACTAGCATGTTCCCGGCGAGTCCTGTCCGGTGTACTCATAACCCAATGAGCACCTGTATACATCTTAGGTGATCCAACTGACACCAGTGGCTTGTGAGACCGGCCACCGCCCCTCGTCGGGGTCTCGACTGTATACACTAGTCTACTAATGGAGTATCGATGCCCAGTCTCGAAACTCCCACGACTAGGGACCTTTTAAGGATAAGCTTATAGACCCCCAGCTCCCACTTATATGATCGCCCTCATACTGCTGGTGGTCAAGCAAGAATCCTAGGGGCTCTATCAACGTGTAATAGCGACGTGTCAGGTCACCTAAAGCAGTACACGATGATAAAGGTAAACCAGATAGCATACTATCATCTCGAGTAAGACTGTCCTACCGGGATAGGTCCTCCCTCAATCATTACAATCACGTACCTGTGACCTAATAATTGACTCTGAGGGCACTATCTCCAACATTCTTTGGGGCTGAAAAAGGTGGAGTTAGGTCTTTGTGAGAGCTGCATTTATGGGAAGCAAAGTGTGCTCAGATTTCATATTGGAGCCGTAGCTAAAAAGACCAAGAAGCTGGAGACGTGTCTGACTTCAGTGGAGTCTTATGGAGGAAATCGGTACTTCGTGACGTTCATCGATGATGCAAGCCGGAAGACAAGGGTGTATGCAATGAAGAAGAAGTTCAATGTGTTTAGTATCTTCAAACACTGTATTGCATAGGTGGAGAACCAAACGGGGCTGAAGGTTAAGTGCCTTAAGTCCGATAATGGCGGGGAATATTGCGTACAGGAATTCGAGGCGTTTTGCTCGTAAAAAGGTATTCATTATTTGAAGACAGTACCAGAGAAGCCACAACAAAATAGCATTGCTGAAAAGATGAACAGGACGATCCTAGAGCGAGTACGGAGCATGACCTTGGACGCGGATGTGCCGAAATTCATATGGGCAGCAGCGGTCGATACTGCTGTGTATCTAATCAATAGAAGCCCGACAAGTGCGTTCGATATAGGTATTCCGGAAGAAAATTGGTCATTTAAGCTGGTTAATTACTCGCACCTAAAATTATTTGGTTGTATTGTATATTCTTTGATTGATAAGGCGGAAAGGAGTAAGTTTGACTCCAAGTCTAGGAAGTGTGCTTTTATCGGGTATAATGGAGATGAATTCAGATATCGGCTATGGGATTACACAAGAAAGAAGGTAATACGAAACCAAAACGTCATCTTTGATGAGCAATATTTGTACAAAGAAGAAAAGCAAGCCAAGGATAGTGCAATACATGAGTTCGGCAAGTTAGATGGAACTCAAAAGAGTGATTGGGTATGCACAGGTGGAGATCAAAATTTAGAGGAGATTGCAGTGCAGGATCAGGTTCAAGAATAGGTTGGTGACCAAGTTCAGCAACTAAATATACCAGTTCTGAGGAGATATACACGAGATAGGAAGCTACCTGATAGACTTGTTATCAACTTTATTTTGTACACAGATTTGGAAGAGCCCAAATCCCTTGCGGATCAACAAGCGACAGTGCTAGCAAGCAGTCGGAGCAATCTATGAATGAAGAGATGGATTTTTTGAAGAACATACATGGGATCTAGTGAATCTACCCAAGAGTTGAAAAGCATTACTGAATAGGTGGGTATATAGGATAAAAGATGAGGTTGATGGTGTGAAGTGGTACAAGACTTGCTAGATAGTCAAGGGATATGCACAACAGCATGGGATTGACTATCAAGATATTTTTTCCACACTGGTGAAGATGAAATCAATTCGGGTGATTCTCAGTATCATGGCGGTGGAGGATTTTCATGTAGAGCGGCTGGATGTGAAAACAACGTTCCTTCATAGAAATTTGAAGTAGGAGATCTATATGATGCAACCACCGGGATATAAGGTGAAGGGGAAAGAAAGTATTATGTGTAGATTGTGAAAGAGCTTGTAAGGCCTCAAGCAAGCTCCTAGGAAGAAATATCTCATGTTCGATCAGTTTATATTAGAGGCAGGATTTGTGCGCTGTGAGTTAGATCAATATGTGTACATTCAGACTTTCAAGGATGGAGAGTACATTATTTTTTCACATTACGTGGATGACATGTTGGTAGAGGATCCAAATTTCAAGAATATTTAAAGTCTGAAGAAGATGATGGCTAAAAAATTCTCCATGAAGGATTTGAGAGCGGCCAAGAAAATTCTGGGCATGAAGATCATGAGAGATAGGAAGCAGCAAAAGCTGTGGTTATCGCAAAGGGACTAAATCGAGAAGGTTTTGAAGCGGTTCGATATGGACAAGACAAAACCGGTGAGTATGCCTTTAGCAAAACACTTCAAACTCAGCAAAAAGTTGTACCCGAAACTCAAGAGTATAAAGATGAGATGGCAAGCGTGCCTTATGTATCTGCGGTGGGGAGTTTGATGTATCCGATGGTGAGTACGAGACTAGATATTGCACATGCAGTGGGAGTTGTGAGCAAGTATTTGTAAAACCTGGGAAAGGAGCATTGGAATACGGTGAAGTGGATACTAAGATATCTTAGGGGACTGCCTGGTCATTATTTATGCTTCAGGGGTGATTCTCTAAAGATAAAAGGTTATGTTGATGCGGACTACCCGGGTGATCGAGATAGTGGGAAGAGCAAAATGGGGAACGCATTTATGGTTGGGGGAATAGTGATGAGTTGGGTCTTTCAATTACAAAAGGTTGTGGTATTGTCAACTGCGGAGGCTGAGTACGTGTCCATCATGGAATCCAGCAAGAAGATGATATGATTGCAACGATTACTTGAAGAATTGCGGAAGAAACAAGATTTCAATACCTTGTGGAGAGACAACCAAAGTGCGATACATTTGCCCAAGAACGCGGTATATCACTCTCGGACGAAGCACATCATATAATGGTACCGCTTCATACGCGATACATTATTGTATCCTTGAAGTAGTTAAGTTATTCCAATCCTGTTCCATCTCCTATCATCCATTTGTTCCTGCATTGTTACATCTCAAGAGTAAATAAATTTATGATGTATTGGGAACTTGGGGCTGAATGATATAAGAATATTGAAGGAAACGTATGTATACTTATGGTAGAAACACATGAATCAATTTCCTAAAAACGAATTTTTTATTTAAATTAAATACATACCTTTTGTGTTGATCAAATCGACAAAGTACTTTTTAGGTAGCCTCCACAAATACAAAGTACTTCAACTGAAGTCCACCAACCTTTTGTGGAAGAATCACCCGATGGATTATAGGCATCCAAACTTTTAAAAGAAAATTTTCATAATTAATTTCTAAATTTCATGGCAAACCATTACCCCCTTTATATAGGGTTCCAGTACGATACCTCAAGCCCCGATATCCGATATAGGACTGAAAACCCACATATTAATTAATACAACGATTATATTATTAATAAAACACCTCGTATGGTTGTGTCTGAATCTTCCACCGAAAGATTTATAGGTGGGATTAATTGGGTCTCAGCCAACTATCAATTAAATTAATTCGTAATTAATAAATTAATAGTTTTAATTTAATAGCCAAACGTCTATCGTACCAACTGTTTATAAAAGCTTTACCATAATTTGATATGATAATAAATATTAACTTACATGCAATCCCTTCCGACATCAAGTTGCTTATCCTTAAGCCATTAAATGAGTAGGACACTATGTGCACCTAATTGCTCAAACCTAAAGTTTCATTACCCATGAAAAAAATTCATTTCGGAAATAAATATTACTATAATAATATAATTTTGAAAAACATTTTTCGATACACCTATTGACATGATTTTTATGCCTTTATGGGAATGAACAGTAAACTTATTCTCATCAACATAAGAATTCAAATTTTATCTAGACATTCATTGTCCTCCTAAATACCTTTAAGCAGCCGAATATTTCAGATTTGTTATTCATACTGACGATAAGAGGTACCATTATATTAAAGCTTACTCAAATAACAGATCGAAGACAACAATGTTATCAAGAAAAAGGGATCATGTAACTGTTTAAATTCTTTATCTTATATGTGACATGTTCTAGAGAATTTAAACGTGGTCATATACTACATGCATCTAAATACGTGCTCATAACATACATCTGGAGAATCTCCATTCTCGGTGACTGAGACACATCACCACATCTAATATGTCAATGTCATGTATGATAGCATGTTATAAATTTAGTTATCCAATGCTAGTTATAGGCTAAGTACTCTTTTAAAAAATCACTAAATTAAACCATGTCATCATGCAAGTTGTTGATCTATGAGTCTCGTTCCCTTTAGTTTTGATTATTTTATAAAACCATATTATAAAGATATTATATGTTACTAACCATACCATATAATTTAAAAGTGCTACAACAATAGAATTACTCAAGTGAGATAACAATCAACACTTCAATTGGCATCACAACAGTGACATCGAGCGACTCTGAAGACCAAATTGCAAGACTTTTATTTTTTTTGAGTCTAGAATCGACCTCATTGGTTAGAATCTCTTTTCAAATTCTAAATTTTTATACTAGATCTCTTTACTTAAAGAGACATCTAAACTTTTTATTAGAGTTTTCAAAAACAAACCAAATCCTTTTTAAATTATTTTAAACATCTGTGTCGGATATATCAAATATCAGACGTCCATTAGGATGTCTCCCTAGACGTCCATAGCATCAAACGTCCACTAGGACGTCCTTATGGATGTCCCTCGAAACGTCCATAGCAATTATACCCTTTTTTCAAAAATCTGTTTTTAGTTTGAAATTAAAATCTTAACGGCTATTAATTACTTATAACGGTCCTAAATTTCAAAGACAGTTATTCTAACTGCCCGAATTGCCCTTCATTGTTTTTTTTTTATATAAAGGACTCATTTTCAAAGAGTTTTTAACAACTTTTGACTTATCGTTTTCACATTTTCGAATTTTCTTCATTCTTTAATTTTTTCGTGAAAACTCTATTACTCTCTCATTCTTAAGTTTTTACTACTCTTCTAGAGAAAAGAGATCTTTCAGGGCTTTAGAGTTTTTTAGTCATTAGAAACAAAAAATCTCTAATTGTCGAAGAAGTTTTGTTTAAACTTTTCTTAATTCTTTTTGAAAACTTCTTCAATCATTTTTAAGTTTTTGATACTCTTTAGATATAAGAGATCTTTCAGGGCCTTAGAAATTTTTAGTCATTAGAAAAGAAAGATCTCTAATATTCGAAAAAGTTTTGTTTTAAATTTTTCCTAATCTTTTGAAAAACTTCTTTGAATGGTTCTTAAACATTTTTTAATCTCCAAAAACATAATCCATTATCACTTTAGAATAAAAACTTGATTTATACTTTGTGATCAATAGAATTATATAGTTAGTTCTCTAAAGATTTGTTAAAAATCTTATTTGTAACCTAGTTAAGAAAGGTCTAAGATCTTCACACCTGTAATGGTTTTGGACTTGAGCTTTGATAAAAAGTCTATATGTTCACCATCTGTAAGTGTAAAAAATTTCAGACTTGAGCATTTGGGAAAAAGTCTAGGTGTTCACCACCTACAAGTGTAAAGGTTTTAAAATCTAAGCCTGGATCTGGGTTTTTCCACTCGTAAGGAGTCACTGAATAGTGAAGTTGAATTCTGAGCAGGAGTTCTCAGGCAGGGATTAGCCACAGAGTTGGTGAACCCTGATTAACAATTCTCTGTGTCATTTACTTTTTGCGCACTTTGTATTTGTAAAATTGCTTATTTTTATACTCTGGTTTTTTTCCACCACAAATTTTCTTAAATCCGCTCAATTGCAATGAGTTTTCCATAAACCTTTATTCATCCCACTATAAGGCTGTTTCAATTGGTATCAGAGCAGTTTACTCTGTTTTACAAAGATTAATCTCTTGAATTTATGATCTTATGACAAACCACATGAAAGGACAATCCACTAATTGCCCTCCTATTTTCAATGGTACCAACTATCAATTCTAGAAAACTAATATTAGAGTTTTTCTTCAGTGTATAGCTGTAGAAATCTTAGAAATCGTTGAAAAGCGCTTTTTCGTTCTTATCGCGGATCCATTATCTGATGTCGATAAAAGATTGACGACTTTAAATGTCAAGGCAATGAATGCACTTCGTTATTCTTTGAATTCAGAAGAATTCAATAGAATCTCTATGTGTCAAACGACAAATAAGATATGAAATACTCTCCAGACTGTCTATGAAGGAACCAGTCAAGTAAAAGAGAGTAAAATTAACCATCTCATGCACGAGTATGAGATATTCCAAATGAGAGACGATGAGACTATCGACTCTATGTATTCTAAGTTTAATAATGTTATCACGGAATTTTCAATTTAGGAAAGAAATTCGATGAGAAAGAAAAGTGTTACGAGTTGCTGAGATCTTTAACGATCATATGGCAACCCAAGATCACTGCCATCAAAGAATCCAATGACATGATAACATTAACAGTCGATTCGTTAATATGTAAGTTAAAAACGTACGAAATGTAACTCAGTGATCTAAAACGAAAACAGGAGAAGGACACTCAAAGAAAAAATATCGCGCTAAAGGCTTCAACTAGTAAGTCCAAGTCAAAGGAAATAACTAGTGATGAAGAAAGTGATGATGAAGAAATGACTAAAATTGCTAGACACGTCAGGAAGTATCTGAAGTCCGGGAAATTTTCTCAGAAGAAAGGTATGTATAAATCTAATAAGAATTTTAATACTAATAAAATTTTGTGTTGTTTTGAATGTAATAAGAAAGGTCATTTGAAGTCGGAGTGTCTTACGCTCAACAAGGATAAGTGGAAGTCTAAGAAAGAATCAAAAAAGCGTTTGTTTCGGGCTATTTAGGATGATATGGATTCCAACGACTCAGAAGAAGAAGAAGTTGCAAATATGTGCTTCATGGCACAAGAAGATGGGGTAATAAATGACAAGCTTGATTTAGAATCTCTTAGTAAATATAACTTTATATATTTTTGTCATTTTCTTAAGAATAATTATGATAAGATTAATTCTAAGTATAAAACATTAAAGTCAAACCTTTCCACCAAAGACAATTTAGAAATATCCACTCAAAATAAATTAAATTAAATTAAATTAGAAAATTAAATTTTAAATAAAAATTAAAATCCATAACTTTAACCAATCATACATTAATTAAAACTAATAGTACATTAAATTTTGAAATCTTTAACCTAAAAGGAAAAGTAGATTTAAAAGATAAAATGTTTTTAAAATTCACTAAAAGTAAAGACAATTTAGATGCATGTTAGGACAATCAATCAAACACTATAAGAAAGTCGGTATTGAGTTTGATAATATTCCCAATTAGTCTCTGAAACTAAACCATTTAGAAGTAAATAGTATTATAAATATGGAAATAAATATACTAATTTTATGTGTAACAATTGTTGCACCTTAGGACAATTATCTCAATTTTATACAATTAAAAATAACTCATCTTATAAATATTATTTTTCTCCAAAGACCAACCCGAGTGGACCAAGTATGATATAGGCCCCGAAGGTTACACAATCTTCTTCTTGCTTTGCAAGACCTCTAAAGACATAGCAGTTGTTAGATCCTTGATAGCGGTTGCTCGAGGCACTTGAACAGAAATATTCAAAATTTAGAAACACTATCAAGAGAAGAAAGTGGCAATGTCATTTTTGGAGATAATTAATAGGGTAATAATTAGAAAATATTTAAATAAAACCCCATATGAATTATTTTATGGTAAAACACCCCATAAAAGTCTTTGGGTGTAAGTGCTACATATTAAATACCTTAGATAACTTAGAAAAGTTCGATTCTAAATGTGATGAAGGAATATTTGTTGGTTATTTAACGACCAACAAAGCCTATCACGTTTATGATAAACGATCTTTAACCATTCAAGAATGTATGCACGTTTAATTTGATGAAACTTACTCTTTAAGTCCACTAGATAACGATGATTCTAACCTATCAAAAGATTTAGATGACTCATCAATAGACAAAGATGTCGAAACCAATCAAAAAGAACAATAAGAACAAGTAATTGATGCTTCTGTTCCAAAAGGTTGGCAATTCAATAAAGACCATCTTAAGGATTTAGTAATAGGAGATATAGATAAAGAAGTGGTTAATAGGTCATCAACGTTTCACTTATGCATCAATTCAGCCTTTATTTCGGTTATAAAACCGAAGAATTTTAAAGAAGCTAAAAAATAATTAGCATTGGATAGAAGCAATGCAAGATGAGTTAAATCAATTTGAAAGAAATAAATTTTTGAAACTAGTTCCAAAATCCGAAAATAGACCAATAATTGGTATTAAATGGGATTTTAGAAACAAGTTAGACGAGTCAGGGAATATAATAAGGAATAAAGCACGTTTAGTTGCTCAGGCTTATAATCAAATCAAAAGAATTGATTATGACGAAACTTACGCACCCATCGCTAGACTCGAGGCTATTAAAATTTTATTAGCTTATGATTGTTTCAAAAACTTTAAAGTATTTCAAATGGATGTCAAAAGTGCATTTTTGAACGGTAGAATAGAAGAAGAGGTATACGTACCGTAACCACTAGTCTTTGAAGATCATAAATATTCTGAATACGTATTTAAACTAGAAAATGCATTGTACGGTCTCAATCAAGACCCTAGAGCTTAGTATGAGAGATTAAGTTCATTCTTAATAAAAAAAAGGATATATAAAAGGCATAGTTGATAAAACCTTATTTACAAAATCATATGGAAATGATATCATAGTAGGTCAGATTGATGTTGATGATATTATATTTAGTTCTACTAATGAGGTAGGTCTGCCAAGATTTCTCAAAGTCTATGCAGGATGAGTTTGAGATGAGTATGATGAGAAAATTAAATTTCTTTCTCGGACTTCAAATCAAACAAAGTCAAGAAGGACTATTCATCACTCAAGCCAAGTACATTAAGGAACTTATCAAGAAGTTCGGCTCAGAGGATGCAAAGACATGTAAAACTCCAATGGTAACGACAACTAAACTTACCAAGGATGAATCTAGAAAGGAGGTATATATACGACTTTACCGAGATATGATTGATAGTTTATTGTATTTACTGCAAGTAGACCTGATATTATGTATAGCGTGTGTCTATGTGCTAGATTCCGAGCTGATCTTAGATAATCTCATCTAGTAGCCGTTAATAGAATTTTTAGATATCTTTAGGGCACTATCAATCTAGGATTATAATATTCTAAGAATAACGTGTTCAACTTAACAAGTTATTCGGATGCTGTCTATGCTGGAAGTTAAACTGACAGAAAAAGTTCTAGCGGTACATGGCATTACTTAGAAAATTGCCTTGTTTCTTGGAATTCTAAGAAACAAGCATCGGTAGTATTGTCTACTGCTGAAGCAGAGTATATAGCCGTTGATGCATGTTGTGCTCAGAGTCTTTGGATTAAACATATTTTAGAAGACTATAAGGAAATAGTCTTTAAAATTATAATACTCTGTAACAGCAATAGCACTGTCCAAATGACTAAGAACGCTGACCGAAATTCAAGAACCAAACATATAGATATTAAATATAATTTCCTACGAGATCACTATCATAAAGGTGATACCAATCTTGAATATATAATGACTGAATCTCAGTTGGCCGATATATTCACAAAATCTTTAGATAGAACTCGTTTTGCACAAACAAGGAGTGAACTCAATATGCTAGAACTAGATACTTAACCCCTATAAACCGTTTTTAACCAAAATCTTGTAAATTAAAATACACCCTAAATTTCATAGGCTTATAGACTTCCCTATCCTATTGTGGACGTCTCTATAGACGTCCCCGCAGACATTTATAGTCGTGTCTGTTCATAAAAACTACACGACAGTTTTGTGAACAGCTGTATCGGTTTTTGAAATTTCAAAATTTCTAAAATTCCTGAACATTTTAAAAACTAAGATTCTGGTTTTAAAACTTCTCTTCAGTTTTCAAGTCCTCCTTCTATAAATTCAAGTGAATTTCTTCTTTCAAATTCACTATTTTTCCTCCCAAAAACCTACACACATCCACACTTACTATGTCAAAACATACTATTTCCTCTAGGAATACCCCTATTATTCAAAAAATGTCCCCTTCCTGCAAGAAACCTGATATTAAGATTAAGAAAAAGTCACTTACTCATAATTCAACTAACACCGAATCCATCTCGGATTTTGATATTTACCCTTTCTCGCTCCCCTTCATGTTCATCCACAGAGGATCCTTCGGAATACCTATTAGAAGAGCCTTTCGAAAAGCGCCCATTCATGTACCTCAGGTGGAAGAAATTCCCAGGGAAAATTCTCCGGCTGCCGATCCACTTGATCATGGATCATCCCAAACAGTCCTAATTATAATCGGTATCACTTTGAACCAACTGGACATGTAACAAGCGCTGATGATCTTTTCTATGTTCATCCGCTGCATACTCAGCGTTTCATGTTCATTGCTCGGTATGAAGTGAATGATGTTCATACCCAGATATTCGATCGGGTCAAAAAGGGTTTTCATTATGGAAAAGGAAACGAAGACGACGGAGTACTGGAAGCATCTCCCTAATCTCTAGGAATCCATTAGGTCTAGAAGTCGCCGTATTTTTATGTTAGTAGGATTGTATGTTTTAATTATTTTGTTTGTATTTTTATTTTAATATATTTATGTCTTAATTATTGTGTTACTTTAATATGTATTATTGTTTATATAAATAAAAAGCATTTTTTAACTAGTATTTTTCTATTATTCACTTGCTACTTAAATTTTTTATTATTCTTCCTCCATACTAAAACTTTTTGATATTTCCAAAAAAGGAAAGAATATGTATATATTCAGGGGAAGCATTTGAATGATAATATCTTGAAATATATAACTTTTTGAAAAAATTATGCCTATATATAATTTAATTAATTAAGTTTTTTAAAATATCAAAATGGGAGAGATTGTTGACCTATGAGTCTCATTCCCTTTAATTTTGATTATTTTACAAAAAACATATTTCAAAAATATTATATATTATTAACCATACCAGATAAGTTAAAAGTGCTACAACAATGGAATCACTCAAGTAAGAGAACAATCAATATTTCAACTGGCATCATAATAGTAATATTGAGCAACTCTAAAGACCAAATTGCAAGTTCAAAAGAAATATCGAAGAAGTCACACAACAGAGTATTCAAAACTTTTATTTTCTTTGAGTCTAGAGTCGATCTCATTGGTTAGAATCTCTTTTCAAGTTCTAAAATTTTATACTAGATCTTTTTACTTAAAGAGACATTTAAACTTTTTATTAGAGTTTTCAAAAACAAACCAAATCTTTTTTAAAATTATTTTAAACATCTATGTTTGATATATCAAATATCAGACGCCCACTAGGACGTCACTATAGATGTCCCCCCAGACGTCACTATAGACGTCAGACGTCCCCCCAGACGTCCATAGCGGTTGTACCCTTTTTTCAAAAATCTGTTTTTAGTTTGAAATTCAAACCGTAACGGCTATTAACTGCTAATAACGGTCGTAAATTTCAGGGACAGTTATTTTAACTTCCCCAACTTCTCTTCATTGTTTTTCTATATAAAGAACTCATTTTCAAAGAGTTTTTAACAACTTTTGACTTATCGTTTTCACGTTTTCGATTTTTCTTCATTCTTTAATCTTTTCGTGAAAACTCTGTCACTCTCTCGTTCTTAAGTTTTACTATTCTTTTAGAGAGGAGATCTTTCAGGACTTTAGAATTTTCTAGTTATTATAAACGAAAGAGCTCTAGTTGTCGAAGAAGTTTTGTTTAAACTTTTCTTAATTCTTTTTGAAATCTTCTTCAATCGTTCTTAAATTTTTAATGCTCTTTTGATTAAAGAGATATTTCAGGGTCTTAGAAGTTTCTTGTCATTGGAAAAGAAAGATCTTTAGTTTTCGAAAAAGTTCTGTTTTAAGTTTTTCCTAATCTTTTGAAAAAATTCTTTGAATAATTCTTAAACTTTTTTTAATCTCCAAAAGCACAATCCATTATCTCTTTTGAATAGAATCTTGATTTATTTTTTGAGATCAATGGATTGTATAGTTGGTTCTATGAACATTTGTTAAAAATCTTATTTGTACAACCTAGTGAAGAAACGTCTATGATCTTTACAACTGTAAGGGTTTCGGACTTGAGACTTAGTAAAAAGTCTAGATGTTCACCACCAGTAAGTGTAAAAGGTTTCGGAGTTGAGCCTTTGGGAAAAAGTTTAGGTGTTCACCGTCTGAAAGTGTAAAGGTTTTAAAATTAGAGCCTGAGAAAAACTCTGGGTTTCTCTACCCGTAAGGAGTTACTGGATAATGAAGTTGAATCCTGAGCAATAGTTCTCAGACGGGGATAAGTCACAGAGTTGGTGAACCCTACTTAACAATTCTCTGTGCCGTTTACTTTTTGTGCACTCTGTGTTTGTGAAATTTTTTATTTTTATACTCTGATTTTTATTCCGCTGCAAAATTTCTTTAAATTCGCACAATTGTACTGAGCTTGCCATAAATCCTTATTCACCCTCCTCTAAAGTCATTTTCACAAGTGACATATCAAAGTGCATGATTTAACAATATTATTTCTAAGTATATTATAACGATTGTAAACATATATGACCAAATTAATAAATCACTATTAGTGCAAGTTTAAAATCATATTAATATTCAACAAATATTACAAGATTTGTATTGGATGTGTAAGGGCACATACAACTACTCTAGCATATCTTCTATTATATATACATATGAGGGCTTAGTATTCTGTTCCCTCCAAAATTTGACGCTCGAAGCTTAAGCTTCTCCAAGGCAAGGAAAAAAATGCCAAGGTAAAAGTGGCAAGCCGGCATACGCATGTGCACCATGTGAAAAGCAAATGGTGCAAACCATCAAGCCGGCTGCGCATGCACACCACGTGCAAAGCATGTGGTGCAAGCCGCCAAGCCCATGCAAATGCGCACCACGTGCAAAGCACGTGGCGCAAGCCGCATATTGGGTTGAAGCGCATACTTAAATCAGAGCTTAAGCACTATTTGGAAAAATATTTTCCCTATCTTTTTTAAACAAAAAGATAGTTTCTTGTTAACAAAAAATCTCTTTGGATCGATAATCCAACAGTGCTTAAGCACCATCTATTGATCTTAAGATCAATTCTGATTAACAATCTTCTCTCCTATAAATAGGAGAGGGGAGATTAATCTTCATATAAAGAATTTCTTCCATAAGCTTTGAGAAAAACAGAGACTTAAGTCCATTTCTCAAGAAAACTCTTGGTAAGAAGATCAATCTCCATTAAAAAGAAGGTAACCTTCAAAAAAGAACTTAAGTTTTTCCTCTCGATCATAAATCCTTAAGTCAAACTTCTCCTTATTGAAAACTTAAGTTTTCACAGAGGGATTTTCGATCTCAAGATCTTTGCTTTGGAGGAAAACTTAAGAATTCCCTTCACCAAAACGATAACAAAAACATCAAAATCCTAAAGATTTACATGGAAAAATTGAAATTTAAACATCAGTAGACCAAAAGTTCATATCTTGAACAAAAAATAAAATCCAAGGTCATAGTAAGTTGATATTGAAGGTTTTAATGGCCAAACAGACCATTAAAACATAAGCTTAAACTTCAGGAAACTTAAGTTTCTAAAATATAGAGATTAATCTCTGGAAAACCCTAAGTTTTGTACTCCACATGCCCTACACGTAGCGCTAGCGCCATAAAAGGGATGTGCCTTGTGAGCATGCGTCATGTGATATGCATGTGGACATGCGTCAAGCCGCGCCAAATATGCCAGCGCCAGAAACCAATGCGCCACGTGATATGCACGTGGATATGCGTCAAACATTCATAAACATTACCCATGTGCCATGTGATATGCACGTGGGCATGCGCTATGCACCAAACTATGCCATATAAACTAATTCTTAGCCCCAAATTGGGTAAATGTTGATCTTAAAATCAATTGAGCCTATATGCTCAAAAATTCTAAGTTGATCTTAGTTCTTAAATAAGACTAACGATCCTTAGATAAGGATTTTGCAAGCATGTGAACCCATGGACCTCACAAATGTGGAAAATACGTCCTAAGTTCGCCCCCGTTGGCAAATTAAAATACCAACGTGGACCCGTCGAGCAAATACTTAACCCAAATCTAAAATATGTACGGATTTGGACCGATCCACGCCTTACAGACGACGACATAAATTAGTCTCCGTACATAATCTAAGAGCAACCTAAAATAAACAAAACCAAAAGACACGACACATGAAACTAAAAACCTTGAGTGCAGAAAGTTGTTATCGTTCTCGATAACGTAATTAGCTGCAGAGGCTTGCGCTTGTAGGAAAATGTGTCCCCACAATTAATAAACCTCTAACTCTAAGATAGAATCTGAAATTCAGCTAAATCGGTCACATCCTTCTAAATCTCCGATATACAGCGCTATAAATCAACTTAGTGTTTTCGGAGAGGTGAATGGATCAAATCTATGCATTTATCTTCAAATTCAGGCTAGACGTTCGACACCAGTTCGTCTGAGTGGTCTTTGGCGGTAAACACACTCTCTGTTCTAGTGAGCGCATCATATGGAAGGAGAAGAGATGGAAGAAATGTGTGTATATTATTATTTTTATTATTTTTTATACGTTGTGTTTTTCTTAAGTTAATTAGACCATAGAGGGTGTTAGTCCCGATTCATTTGAAAATGCAAGTCAAGACTTTGACATTCATATTAGCCCCAACTTATTTAACATTGGAATTTTCTAAATAATTTTAGTCGAAACCAGCATTTTAGAATGCAAGAATTTGGAATTTAGAATTTATCATTCAATTTATATGTACAAAAATAAGAAAACCAATTAATTTCAAAATCACCAGGTAACTCTAGGTTTTCTAAAATATCATAATATACATAACAAATCAAAATTTAAGTCAACCGTCCCACCGGGTATCGCCATCATCATTAAACGGCCGGGGACTGTCGCCACCACCGTTGGTCACCGTTGCCGGCCGACCGTCCACACCACCGCTAACCGATCCCCGCCGCCGCCCTTGGCTCAGCGCCGACCAGCTTCGCCTCTACCAGCCAACCGTCCCCGCAGCCGATTGTCGTTGCCATCGCCGCCACCACCCATCACTAATCGCCACCAACGCCCGTCAACAATCGCTACCATCGACCGCCGACCGACCATCCTCATCGCTGGCCACTAGTCATCCTCCACCGTCGATTAATGTCTGTTGCACCTCCATCAGTTGAATACCGGCTACCGTCCACTAAATGTACTGTCATAAATTACATAGGGATATTGAAATCAAATGACTAGCATTTTGAATAAAAAAGAATTTTATCAAAATAAGCGTAATTACATTTATAAATTCTAAATTCTAAAATTACTTGATACTAACACCCGCTTGGTGACCGAGACTTCCTAGATACAGATCAAATCATAGAAATTTTTTCCATATTCGGTTCACTTGGATAGGGCTCTTGTATCAACATATTGGAAGCTGAGGTCCCAATTTACATGCCTCATGCTTTAAAAGTGAACTTTGTTATGTTTCTTTTGTCTTTATAAACCTAGACCTAATTAACTACATTAAGTTTATAGAACTGAGAAACATTCTATGGACAAACAAATTGGGAGGCCTTATTACTTTTAAATTTAATCATAGTATAAAGAAACAAATTGGGAGGCAAATTTCGATTTTATTTCTTCAAAAGTCAGTAAAATACCTAAGAGAGAAGTACTAGAAGAGAGAAAGTTTGGTTGAAGGTTGATATAATCCACGAGATTATTGAGAATAATTGGCATCGCAAACTAGATGAAATAGAAAATCTATTGAGAAGCTTAAATTTACTAAACAGTATCTCAGGAATTGATGGTGCTCAGAAGTGGAATTCCTCAGATCACAACACGTGGCGAATGACGTGCCATCCGCGACAGCTCACTGAACTCCTGGGAGGCTACCGAGGTAAAATCAGTACGGAGCATTGATGACCTTCCTCAGCTTATCCCCGAACTAACACTCCGCCTCTTACCCAAGAGCGACCTAGCCGCCAAACTGGTGTCCATTCTCCTGTGTCTGCGAGCTATTACAGAGCTGAGCTTCCTCGGCCTCCCGGCTCGTCTCCGAGCCTCACGCCGAGCTAAGCCTCCTCCAGCTCTCCCGATCAACCGAGAACGCAAGGCCTTAGCGCTTCCGCAATGGTTCCGCGTATCTCGCCAAAACGAGATATCCGCCGCCATACGTCCCGCGTCCCACGCAGGCTCGTCCCCCTATTAATGAGCGGATCAAGCCATTAATGTGGGCGTAACATACGGGCGCAACTGACGGCGGAGATCTCACACCGGCTCGCTCCACGCGACCCCTATATAAACCCCTCTCTCATACGACTCAGGTAAGGCGAATCTATCTGAATAGGCCGCTACTCTGCCCAATTCCCTTGACTAACTTGATCGTCGGAGGGTCCACGGTGGTACAACCACCTCAGGACTTCCTTGCAGGTAGCTCGAGTTTGGTTGAAGGTTGATATAATCCACGAGATTATTGAGAATAATTGGCATCGCAAACTAGATGAAATAGAAAATCTATTGAGAAGCTTAAATTTACTAAACAGTATCTCAGGAATTGATGGTGCTCAGAAGTGGAATTCCTCAGATCACAACACGTGGCGAATGACGTGCCATCCGCGACAGCTCACTGAACTCCTGGGAGGCTACCGAGGTAAAATCAGTACGGAGCATTGATGACCTTCCTCAGCTTATCCCCGAACTAACACTCCGCCTCTTACCCAAGAGCGACCTAGCCGCCAAACTGGTGTCCATTCTCCTGTGTCTGCGAGCTATTACAGAGCTGAGCTTCCTCGGCCTCCCGGCTCGTCTCCGAGCCTCACGCCGAGCTAAGCCTCCTCCAGCTCTCCCGATCAACCGAGAACGCAAGGCCTTAGCGCTTCCGCAATGGTTCCGCGTATCTCGCCAAAACGAGATATCCGCCGCCATACGTCCCGCGTCCCACGCAGGCTCGTCCCCCTATTAATGAGCGGATCAAGCCATTAATGTGGGCGTAACATACGGGCGCAACTGACGGCGGAGATCTCACACCGGCTCGCTCCACGCGACCCCTATATAAACCCCTCTCTCATACGACTCAGGTAAGGCGAATATATCTGAATAGGCCGCTACTCTACCCAATTCCCTTGACTAACTTGATCGTCGGAGGGTCCACGGTGGTACAACCACCTCAGGACTTCCTTGCAGGTAGCTCGGCCTCACTCCAAACCAAGCCCACTGAGATTCACATGCTTCAGGAGGCAACCCTCAAATCCAATCTCAGCCATTCATAAATGCTCGCGACAGATCAACGGAAGACAACATCTGAAGGAGATCCAGACATCCATCAGTTGGCGCCGTCTGTGGGAAAGCTCGAAAGTTCCGCTCAACGAAAGTTGTGTTGGATATAGTGCCCTCTAAGTCAATTATTGGATCGCAGGTACGTGATTGCAATGATTGAGGGAGGACCTATACCGACATGACTGTCTTACTCGAGAAGATAGTATGCTATCTGGTTTGTCTTTATCATAGTATACATGCTTTAGTTCACTATTGCATGTTGATAGAGCCCATAGGATTCTTGCTTGACTGCCAGCAGTATGATGGCAATCATATACATGGGAGCTGGGGTCTGTAAGCACATCCTTAAAGTGTCCCCAGTCGTAGGAGTTTCGAGACAGGGCATCGATACTCCAGAGTAGACTAGTGTATACAGTAGAGACCCCGACGAGGGGCGGTGGCCGGTCTCACAAGCCATTGGTGTCAGTTGGTTCACCTAAGATGTATACAGGTGCTCATTGAGTACACCGGACAGGACTCGCCGGGAACATACTAGTTGGTATTATATATATCGTCAGATAGCAGTTCCCAGATGACATGTGTACAGGTTAGTTTGTCGACCTGAGATCGTCATTTGTCTCGTGTGAGTTCCCACTGTGCTTTGATTTCTACCCTACCACGCTCAAAGGAGACGTGCAAACAGGTATTTTTTGGGTACAGTCTCGAGCCACATGGAGGCAGTGAGCGGATCGTCGGGGATTCGTCTCTCCCGGTATTGGGGGTTGATGTCGCACTGTGCACGGGTGGCCATCACTAGAAACCCTCGGCCGAGATAGTGGAGAATTACTGATTTGGATCAGTAGTTTCTCAGGTGGTGATGGGCTTCATGCCGACATGATTTATCGCGTTATTAGGGGTCTGACTTTATCCACCCCCCTAGACTCGATATGCGATACTCTTTAGACGAACGGACCGGACTGTACGGATATTGTCACTGTCAGGCTCAGTAGGGTTTCTGGATGAGTTCGCTCGTCAGCTTCCCTTCCAATCAATACATAGGCAACCGTTACTTACAGATTGTACCTATGACGTGCTAGAGGTTATACCCAGTGCCAGTGTGTTAATGAGTTATTAGAGTCCCCCACAGACCGTTTCCCATGTTCGGACGAAACGTTGTAGAGGCCGTATGGTTTTATGGCAGGGTTCGGAAAATGCACGTGCATTTACGCACATGTCATATTTCGGGCAGATAATACTGGTAGGCTTTGGTTTAAGCCGGATCCGAGTATTATACTGTGTAGATATAATATCTTTGTCTCAGTTGCATTTGTATTCGGTCGTAATACAAATGAGGGTATGTTTATACTGATACGGGGTTATCCTGAAATTCGTTTCAGGATCGATTTTGGAAGTTGCCAGTTTCCAGTTTTCTATCACCCGTATTTAACATTCGGTTAAATGCGGATTTATCTTTTCTTCTTGAGGGTGAGTCATGAGGTGGGTCATGAGTGGAAGCTTCTTGATATGGTGACTAGGATTAGTGACTCATGGATGCATTAAATGCTTTAGTGATTAGGTTAATGTTCATTGGTTTGCATTTAATGTTTTGTGTGACTCATTCTTTTCGTTAAGTGAGATGATAAGATCTTTCACCTTGTGGTCACCTCCCCCTCTCCTACACTCACCCCCTTCTCTATATTTGGCCGGCCCCTCTCTCTTGAGTTTGGCCAAGTTTGTTTTGGGAAAAGATTATGATAGATTTGTGTATGGAAATTTCATATAGCTCAAATTCTTATCACTCGATTTCAAAAGGCAACTTCATTAACCGTTCGTCCATAACTTTGGACGTAACGAGACAAAGTGGTCTACCCATTCTCTACATCAATCTTGGTCATCTCTTTTAGTAAACTTGATGATCGAGTTGCCTCGGTTCAAAGGCGGGATCCCGTTTAAAGATCCGTCGACATAGTGCCACCTGGACGAGAAGACTGGAGATTCAGGAGATCGGAGCAGCCGCAACAAAGCGTGGGATGATGGTTGAAGACCGAAGGACTCGGATCGTTCGGTATAACATTTCTACCTACTTTGTAGTTTGTTAGTTTAGCTTTAATGGCAGATCCGAGTTATAGTATGCGATAGCGCCAGTTGTAAAAAGTTTTTGTTCCGCATTTGGCATCTGTTAGACGGCCGGGGCGCTACCGTGTACTTACAGTAGTATCAGAGCCTCACCATTAAGCTATACTAACTTGTGCTAACGTGTTTAAAATATCGATCGAACGGATTTTCGAAAATCGCAATTTCCATGTGTAAAGTTTCTGTCGATTTTAAAACAGGCCTAAAAATTATTTTGCACATACCAGAAAATTGAGCAGGCTTTTTAAACGACACAGAAGAAATTTGACACACTGATCCGACCGTACGGCCGCGGATCCGCCGCTAAAGCCAAGCTTTGTCCGCGGAACCGCGGCCATAATGGTGAATCAGTGTGCCATTTTTATTCTGGGGCTTCTACAGGGGAAATTGGGGTTTCTGGTAAAGTTCTTTTGGACCCGGTTTTTGTTACTGTACAGCAGATGTACGTAGGGCCCACTTTGGGAAGTTTTGCCGATTGAAATTTTAAACTTGTTAGTATGTAGTACTTACTTTATATCTCCGACCGGGAATGTCATTTGAGCGGTAAACCGCGTATAATTGCTATAGTCCTTTTAGACGGGTTTGCAAACGTGACATTCACGTTGATGTTCTGTGTTGTGCTGTGATGTTGCGGATTTGTCGTGGTAGATAGCAGGGTGCAATGATAGTGCAGTTTGGATTTATTTGTACATTTGTTATTGCGGGGCGAGCGTCCAATATGTGGACTGCCATCACTGCCTGTTTGTATAATATTCTTTTGGAGCACGACCGGGCTTAGGTCGATGTACCCGTTGTATATATTTTTATTTCTGTACTAGGTTTACCCCGCGACGGAGTGCACGGATAGCCGGGTTCTGGAGGGCAATGGGTCCGCATCTCATGGCTTTGAGAGGCAGAGGGGCCTCACTCTAGAATTGGCAGACTATTCGCCATACTCGTAGGGGGTATAGGTTGACCCAAGGAGAGGTGCTCAAGTTACCGGATTCCGTGAAGTGTCGGGTGGTCCATTCATTTTGCTGTAGGGGGCTGCCTCGCTTCAGGTTTTGGCGGGTAACTTGCCGCACCCGTAGGGGTCTAGGTTTCATTAATCAGGCTATCCACACGACCAGGGGAACGTCGGGTTTCAGTAGTGGCTCTGTGAAACCCGGGGATCCCAGATTATCTGTATTGTTCTGTGATGCTTATTACTTTTCTGTAATGTTGCATATTATCATGCCTGGAGCGATTATTGTATATTGGTATATATACTATTAGATGTTGTATATATTTTACACCCGCGCTAGTCCAGCCCCCGCTCTGTCGTTAGTTAAGTAACCTAACGGGTGATGACGGGACCCAGTGACGAATGCGGATGGCATATACGTATATTTTATTTTCGTTCTTTTCTGGTGTGATTGATTGATGTGACTGCGTTGATTCTTATCAATGCAAGAAAAACAAACCTATAGTTGATGTTGTTGGAACAAATTTTAAAAGGTGTTATTACAAAGAGTTTACTTTTGTTTTGCATAGCGGTATTCAGTTGGAATATCCTGCACCTCATTCGACGAGGCAAGGGCCGAGATCCCTTCACCGGGAGTGACCCCTTGGGCAGAAGTTTACGTCAGGGTAATAACTTCAATATAGTCGATTACAAGTTGCTTTGCATAGCGGTATTCAGTTAGAATATCCTGCACCTCATTCCACGAGGAAAGAGCCGAGATCCCTTCACCGGGAATGACCTCTTTAGCAAAGGTTTTCGTCACTATATATTTATAAAAAGCTATCAGGTTCCTTCAATGACATCAAGTTCATTACGTTAAAGGTTTTTCGCCAAAAACCGGCCGTAGCCCTCCGTCATTTCTTTTGGGTATTCAGTAGTATTCAAGCTATGTATGTTGGCCTTCGTCAAGGCATAGTGTTTGGTAGCTGCTGGGGTATTCATTTGTTGCATAGATAGATGTGTTGGTTTGGGACAGTCGTATAGCTATTTTGGCCTTCGTCAAGGGCTTGTACGGGTGGGTTCAAATTGACCTGGACAATGACGGGTAGAACTTGACATGTGACTTATGATATTTTGTCCTTCATCAAGGTCATAAGAGCATGAGGCAAAGATAACATCGGGAGTTTCAAACATACAGGAAACTTGCCATGCATGCGCATACCTTCTGGAGTGTGATAACTTGAATGGCTTCCATCGAATTATCATGCGATGAGAGTTGGATCCCGATCCCACTGATGAGTTAGTTTACTCTTCGGGTGATCCCGACTAATTCTTCTTTTAGGTTTGGAGGAGAATTTGAGATAACAGTGGGAGGTTTCCTGATTAGATAAAGTGATAACCATTCTGATCTAGGTTAGAGTGCACGCAGAGTGTTTCTTTTCTCTCTCTCTCTTTGGCAGCGACCTTTGACCGACCCTAGACTATGACTCAGTGATCAAGTTGACCGAACCTTCTTAAAATACTGGTTTTTGGATTGTCTGAGTTGCATAAGTTATTGCCACTCCTTCTTTTACCCTTTGAATTTCTCAGAACACCCCGTATTACTACGGACATCCACTTCTATTGGATAGATCAATCGTATGGTTATATACGAACTCGAAGGGACTTTTTCGAGGATGGATCCAGGTTCAGGAGAAATAGAATTGGTTTATTCAGTTGTCTTTTATTATCACCTTCTCTCAGGTTGCGAGGGCTCCTTAGTTTAGGAGAGTACACCTATTACGCTTATTGGATAGTCTTATTCCAAATCATAGGCAGGTGCCGAAAGATAGGGAATGAAGAAAACCAATTAGCCTAAGTAGGGTGTACAGAAGGTAATAACTAAAGACAAAATAAAATGATTAGAAAGAAGGCAAAGTAAATTGCGACTGTTATCATTCACGACCAAACCGCGTACTTCATCGCCACTCCTATTTTCACCTTTGTTTTTTTCCCAGTTCGGGAGAAATAGAATAAGGTATTATTTAGCTGTCTTTTATCATCACCTTCTCTCAAGTTGCGAGTACTCCTAGGTTTAGGAGGGTACACCTATTATGCTTACTGGATAGTTTTCTTCCAAACCATAGGCTGGTGCCGAACGGTAGGGAAGGAAGAAAACCATTTAGCCTAACGATGGTGTACAGAAGGTAATGAATAAAGACAAATAAAGGGATTTGGAGAGATGGAAATAAAATATACGGTTAAAGTCATGAATTGGATTATGGAAGAGGCATTACTAGGAATACCAGGATACCCCTACGAAACATTTTCATGTTTCAGTGCATTGTTAAAGGAAAACTGATTTCCCGATTAGATACTTACTCCAGGGTATGTATTTACCAGGTATGATTCTCACATCTGTATGATGAGTGGGGGTAGGTTATTGGGAATAAAGGTGATCATCCTCATTATATCGGAATTCGTTGTAATTGGTGATATTTGAGGAAGTCGCCTGAGTTTTTGCCGGACGGCATGTATTTGGTTTTGAGTATCCGTTGTTGTGCACCAATTTCAAAATGATATATCTGTACGTTTATTTTTATAAAGTGAGATATAACTTTTTGAAATTATGTCCGTGACATTTACCTATATCAGTTGACGATTGGGTAAGGAGCATTAAACAAAGGAGTAGTTCTTAAACCATAAGTACAGTTTTCAACATACGACGCACAAGTTTTTGAGTTATTCAACTCAGCGTACTTATACAGAGTATTGTATGTTGTTCAGTGTCCATCAGGACAAAGGGGTAGGTCCTCGTACTATGTTTTGTTTACTTATGACTTCTCTAGTTTTTAGACAAGTGTTTCGTAGAAATACAAGGTCTAAGTTTTGAGAAGTTATGAGTATAAGAATAAAGTAGAGAACCAAATGTCGCAGGTATCGGGATTCTTCAAAGAGATTGAAGATTTAGATACTTATGATTGGTATTCAGTTGATAGTAATGGTTTGGAGAAACTAGTTTCTCTTTCAGGTTACTCAGATATGGAAGGATTCCTAAGTTGAGTAATGATGATTAACCTCTCTCCATTAAGTTGATATGCACTGGAGACAATTGCATGGTTTGAATCTGGTTCCAGTTAAATTAGTGCCTCTATTTCTATATTGTATATAGAATGGTTCATATCTTAACGATGTTAAGATACGGGGAGTTGTCCAGCTTATGCTTAAAAACAGACACTGGATAACTCAAAGCACGTTTCTGTAATGGCAGTTTATGGGTTGACCCTGGCTTTGACGAGGGTTGATTTTCTACCATCTGGAAGATCAATAGTGATATTATTCTTGACTCTCCACAGTTTTAGTAAAATGGATTTTTTCAGAAAACAGCAGTGGGAGTATGGTAGAACTCGAAGAGATTCCAGAACCGCAAACGATTACGGAAAATTTAATAGGACCTATATATTCAATCAGGTTTGACATTCTATTAGCTACTCCACAGATATGGTGGGTAACCTCAGACACCCGAGAGGTACTCCGGTAGCCTCAAGGACGGTGACAGGGAGGTTCTTGTTTACCCAGACTTAACACTACTGTTGTTCCAGGCTATGAGACCCGGCAAGAGGATAAGTATAGCGTCATTCTAAACTAGCTTTAGAAGTGTACGTATATATTATTCTGCCAGAGGGTTGTCATAGTCAGTGGGAGCAGCGGAAGCATAGTGGGCAAGTAGCTTATATCTATTTATAGACTTGAGCAGATATAGCGGAGATAGATCATCTATTTTTGATGTGACAGTCATGGGTTTGACTTCATCAGAATAGGGGATGGATCTGTTAAGAAGGTAGTAGGGTGTGATGTCATGGTATTTGGATGACATACACAGAGTAGGAAGTAAAATTCTTATACTACAATCGGTTGTACTGTGGTCGTCACACAGTTGTTTCTCCACAAAGGACATGGATATAATATCAGACATTCTGGTTATTAGATTTATGGTATTAGATATAGAATTGGGTAGTTTCCCAATTTGGGTACTTTGACAGTATTCTAATGGTAATTTAGAATAGATGACT
The DNA here is from genome assembly GCA_030015575.1 of Agapanthus africanus. Classification (NCBI taxonomy): domain Eukaryota; kingdom Viridiplantae; phylum Streptophyta; class Magnoliopsida; order Asparagales; family Amaryllidaceae; genus Agapanthus; species Agapanthus africanus. Next base: position 378,540,099 of record CM057347.1, on the reverse strand, counting down.
CCTGGCATGGTGGTGCACCTGCAGATGATGGAGTCACCCTCTCTAAAGGTGTCTTACAGACTAAAGGAGAGAGGGATAAGCATGATTGGCAGATCACTTGCTTAGTCAATCGTGAGATGTCAAGTACCACACCAGATGTTGTTTTTGTATAAGATGCGATAAGTTTATATTAATTCAATCCTGAAGAAACATAAGGAAGCAGTTTTAGAACATAAGTGCATGTTCTACGGATTTGATGACGGCAGCCTCCTTCGGGAGACGGTTATCATTGCAGGCTTCAAAGGTGACATGGATGACAGAGTGATTGTCAGATTTATAGTTTTCCCTCTGACAAGGGACAGTATTATGGACAGTTGGTCCAAGAGGATACTGTGGGAGGCTTGGTGCTAGATACTGATTAGGTTCAGTTATCACTACAGTCTAAGAAGTTTGGATTTAGAGTTCATTTATGAACTAGGTCCCATCAGATATCCAGACATATTCTAAGACAGGTATTACTCGATTCGGGAGATGGCTTTCTCCGCGAACTTGAGATTAAGAGAAACATAGAAAGAAACATCAGGGCGGATCCACTCACTGAAGCTATGAGTATGCGATATTGCAATAATAGCCTTAAGTGCAAGTAGGAGATTGTTGGATATAGTGCCCTCTAAGTCAATTATTGGATCGCAGGTACGTGATTGCAATGATTGAGGGAGGACCTATACCGACATGACTGTCTTACTCGAGATAATAGTATGCTATCTGGTTTGTCTTTATCATAGTATACATGCTTTAGTTCATTATTACATGTTGATAGAGCCCATAAGATTCTTGCTTGACTGCCAGCAGTATGATGGCGATCATATACGTGGGAGCTGGGGTCTGTAAGCACATCCTTAAAGTGTCCCTAGTCGTAGGAGTTTCAAGACAGGGCATCGATACTCCAGAGTAGACTAGTGTATACAGTCGAGACCCCGACGAGGGGCGGTGGCCGGTCTCGCAAGCCATTGGTGTTAGTTGGTTCACCTAAGATGTATACAGGTGCTCATTGAGTACACCGGACAGGACTCGCCGGGAACATGCTAGTTGGTATTATATATATCGTCAGATAGCAGTTCCCTGGTGACATGTGTACAGGTTAGTTTGTCGACCTGAGATCGTCATTTGTCTCGTATGAGTTCCCACTGTGCTTTGATTTCTACCCTACCACGCTCAAAGGAGACGTGCAAACAGGTATTTTTTGGGTACAGTCCCGAGCCACATGGAGGCAGTGAGCGGATCATCGGGGATTCGTCTCTCCCGGTATTGGGGGTTGATGTCGCACTGTGCACGGGTGGCCATCATTAGAAATCCTCGGCCGAGATAGTGGAGAATTACTGATTTGGATCAGTAGTTTCTCAGGTGGTGATGGGCTTCATGCCGACACGATTTATCGCGTTATTAGGGGTCTGACTTTATCCACCCCCTAGACTCGATAAGCGATACTCCTTAGACGAACGGACCGGACTGTACGGTTATTGTCACTGTCAGGCTCAGTAGGGTTTCTGGATGAGTTCGCTCGTCAGCTTCCCTTCCAATCAATACATAGGCAACCGTTACGTACAGCTTGTACCTCTGATGTGCTAGAGGTTATACCCAGTGCCAGTGTGTTGATGAGTCATTAGAGTCCCCTACAGACCGTTTCCCATGTTCGGACGAAACGTTGTAGAGGCCGTATGGTTTTATGGCAGGGTTCGGAAAATGCACGTGCGTTTACGCACGTATCATATTTCGGGCAGATAATACTGGTAGGCTTTGGTTTAAGCCGGATCCGAGTATTATACTGTGTAGATATAATATCTTTGTCTCAGTTGCATTTGTATTCGATCGTAATACAAATGCGGGTATGTTTATACTGATACGGGGTTATCCTGAAATTCGTTTCAGGATCGCTTTTGGAAGTTGCCAGTTTCCAGTTTTCTATCACCCGTATTTAACATTCGGTTAAATGCGGATTTATCTTTTCTTCTTGAGGGTGAGTCATGAGGTGAGTCATGAGTGGAAGCTTCTTGATATGGTGACTAGGATTAGTGACTCATGGATGCATTAAATGCTTTAGTGATTAGGTTAATGTTCATTGGTTTGCATTTAATGTTTTGTGTGACTCATTCTTTTCATTAAGTGAGATGATAAGATCTTTCACCTTGTGGTCACCTCCCCCTCTCCTACACTCACCCCCTCCTCTATATTTGGCCGGCCCCTCTCTCGTGAGTTTGGCCAAGTTTGTTTTGGGAAAAGATTATGATAGATTTGTGTATGGAAATTTCATATAGCTCAAATTCTTATCACCTGATTTCAAAAGGCAACTTCATTAACCGTTCGTCCGTAGCTTTGGACGTAACGAGACAAAGTGTTATACTTATTCTCTACATCAATCTTGGTCATCTCTTTTAGCAAACTTGATGATCGAGTTGCCTCGGTTCAGAGGCGGGAGCCCGTTTAAAGATCCGTCGACGTGGTGCCACCTGGACGAGAAGACTGGAGATTCAGGAGATCGGAGCAGCCGCAACAAAGCGTGGGATGATGGTTGAAGACCGAAGGACTCGGATCGTTTGGTATAACATTTCTACCCACTTTGTAGTTTGTTAGTTTAGCTTTAATGGAAGATCCGGGTTATAGTATGCGATAGCGCCAGTTGTAAAAAAATTTTGTTCCGCATTTGGCGTCTGTTAGACTGCCGGGGCGCTACCGTGTACTTACAAGTTGATCTTCCGATCTCGAATTCATGACGAGTGATCACCGCGACGATCCAAGCACTAGCCGTCGCCCTCCTCACAACGGGGGGCGCGGACGGATCATCTCCTCCCCCGAACGCCGTTCACACCCTATCTGCCCGAATCGACAGGCTCGCATCTATCGTGGATGCCCACGTCCGTATCCAAACGACGGGACGAGCCCCCTAGGTCGCCGCTCCTCCACCTCGGGACCGGGACCTCCACAGAGGGGGAGAAGACACCGCCCACACTGGCACGACCAAATAGTGCCTTGCTATTTCCGGAAGCCACAGATCCCCCATGGCGACCAATTCAATGACTCACTGGCCGCCTCATAGTTCCACACCGAGGTCTTATGAAAGAGCACCCCGTCCTGAGGCCCATCGCGCTCCTGTCCCTCCCGAGGAGGTGTCGGTCAGCTCGCTTGCTCGCAGGCATGGCCGGCGCCCTCTCCCTCGACAGAGTCGCGCGAATGGGACTCAGCATGGTAGCTCGAGGACAACCTCGCCAGGGGACCTGAGGAACCTCATAGAACGGAACCGGAACCGCGGCCAGGCGCAGGCCGCCAGTGGAGCCATCGTTCCGAGTATGCCGAATCCTCGGGATACCACGACCAACTCGATGCCCTCGAAAAGAGGATCGAGGGTATACATCGGGAGAGTCTCCCTTCAAGCGAGGTGGTTAGATATGCCACTGACTCTCTCATAAAGCCCTTCACCGAAGAGCTGCTCGCTGTCCGCGTTGTAGGGTGTTTTTCATCACCTCATTGAGATGGGAATACGTGCGCGCTTGTCAGACGCATTACAGATTCCCCCTGTCTATGGTAGGCTGGGGTTTATTGATTGTGGGGATCCGAATCTCCGGCAGCCGTGGACTAAGCTGTCGTTAATTACCCCTCGCCTTTGGAGCGAGAGAACCTCCGATTGACGGGTCAAACAGATCATGTGAACTCAATGTGCAGTGTTGTGTTTTAAAGGGGTTTTTGATATATCGAGGACCCGCAGAGTTTTTACGGAGGTCTTGCTACCCGGATAGCGGGCTGGGGGTCAAGAAGGCTAGCAGCCCCCTTGTTGGGTGCGGGGCAGCGCCCCATTAGAAATTTTTTCTAACGGGGAAGGTATTTTTAGTACGGAGTACATGTAAAATGAGGGGAAAATGGCGTCCAAAGTACGCGTGAGCGCCAGCGCCTCACATGCCTAGCACGCTGGCGCTGGGCGCCGGTGCTGGGCGCCTGGGCACTTGGGTTAGCGCTAGGCGCTGGCGCCTCACGTGCCCGGCACTTGGGCGCTCGAGCGCTGGCGCCTCACGTGCCCGGCACTTGGGCGCTCGAGCGCCAGCGCTTTGGGCGCTGGCGCCTCACGTGCCTGGCATGTGGGCGCTTGGGTGCCAGCGCCGGCGCTTTGGGCGCTGGCGCCTCACGTGCCCGGCACATGGGCGCTTGGGCGCTAGCAAAAGGAAGGGGGTTTTACCCCCAAAAATAAGAGTTAAACTCCAAAAGAGGATTTTAAGTGTAGTTAAACTCCAAAAGATCTGGATTAGGAGTTAAACTCCTTTGAGGATTTGGGTCTTAAAGTTGAACTCCCTAAAAATTATCAGAGGTTCTTCTCTCTTAAGCCTGGGATCTTGTCTTGAGCCTTAGATCTTTTTCAAAGTGGGATTTTAGGAGATGGGTCTCCTTCTTCTTCCTCTTTGTTGGCCGGATCTTGGAGAACAAGAGGGGTGAGATTTCAAAAATCTCCCCTTTTTGAGGTCTAATGGAAGATCTGAGCTCCCCTTTATGGGTTTTGCGGTGAAAAACTATTTAGTTTTAGAAAAGGAAGAGTAAAACTCTTGATTTAATTCAATAGAAAGAAGAAGATTAAGAACCTTGAGGAAGGAGAAGGAGGCATAGAAACCTAGAGTTTTAGAGAAATGAAAAGGTTGTCATAGATATCTTCATCATGTTTGTCTTTATAGGCTACACACTTTACATATAGCCCCTTGGGCTTTACAAAATGGCATTTTGCCCATCTCATGCCTCATGTGCTCATTTCTTTTGTAAATAAGCCATGGGCTTTACAAAAATTTGGCTTTATGCCCATTTTTCTTATATTTATTCATAAAATAAAATAAAATAAAATAAATACACCAAAATTATTTATTACAAAATTTTTATTTTGGCATGGAGGAGGCCGGCCGCTTCATGTTCGGGCTCGACCCGGGTATTGACCCACTTGAGCTGAGCTTGGGCCTACTTGGTTTGGGGTTAACTTTGATTTTGACTTGGTCTAACGGGGTGTAAATTTTCGCACGGCACAAAGCGCCTGGTAGAATTTTGAAGAGACAGTGTGATACTTGTTCAGTTGATAAAACTGCACATTTAATATGACATTTTTCCTACTATTCTATATAATAAAAGGTGTTTATTATAATATATGACACATATGAAGGTTTATATGTAAAAATACTATTTTCATGTGTTTATATATTATAATTAATATTATGAAGGAAAAATTAAGCATATAATATCCATGTAACATTTGGCCCATTTAATATGCTTACCTTATTAAATACCTTTAGCCAATTCTCTTAAAACTAAAATATCATGACAAATGGTTAAAGATAATATCTCAATAAAAATAAATTCTGCTAACATTAGTTATTGAGATAATTGTGCAGAAATTATTTCAGGACTGGAATCATGGAAATCCGAATTATCGAGATCAAATCTGCTGAAATAGTAAAGTAAATTGAAGAAATCAATTCTGGCAGAGACGTAGAGAAGATTTGCAGATTCCAGATACCAAAATAGTCTATATGTGTCACCAGAAGAAGCCTCAAGAAAAACGAACCCACGATCCGCTTAATCCACCGCGGATCCGCGGCCAAACCCACCATTACACCACGGTTCCGCTGCACTTCTGAGGAGTTAGGGCCCTGGATTTTCTGGTTGGGATCCTAACAACTAGTTACCATATATGGAAAGTCGTCATATTAGGAAAGTTACCATATATGGAAAGTCACCATATTAGGAAAGTCACCATATATGGAAAGTCACCATATATGGTAACTAGGTTTTCTTCTTTGAGGGCTATATAAAGGACCAAGGGCTAAACTTAGAAGGCATCAAGCTGAAGAGATCACGAAGTCAGGCTCACGCATCCGGGCTGATCATCAACGGTTCATCTACCTCCTTAGAAGAGATCGAGAAGCAAACTAGCATTTTGTAATCATTTTCTAAGGAAACAAAGTGTAAATGAATTTTGTTGATTAATAAAGGTAGTTGTTTTCTTATTCTATCTCTTTGTAGTTTTAATATGATTTCCTTCTCCATCTCTTATTCTCCCAATATGCGCGAGTAATTCTCCGCTTGTTAGGGTACATGGGATTAGGGTAGGTTAATGGATGATGAAGATCCTTAAACTCTTTTTAAGTCCTATAAAGTTTATAAACTTTATCAAAAGAATAGTTAACATCCTAATCGGGCGCGCTATCAATTTTGCTAGTCTCGACCGCGATTAGAGATTAGATTAACAATTGTTTTGGTAAAGGCTAGATATGAACGGAGTTCCATGTCGAGATAGGGGTTAAGAGTGGGAACCCTTTTCCTTCCAGAAATCCTAATCTACATGCATCACTGTCGTTCTAGTTTTAAATCTATTAAAGGATAAAAAGAGTAATCTTTAATTAATCATCCATAACTATTAAATCCCAATGAACCCTACAAGCCCCCTTTTAATATTAAACTTACCTCCGCAGTTAATCAAGATCTATAGTTTGCATCCGTGTTTAACGTAGATCTAGATCCTACAACCATTCTTCACCATTCTTTATTCTTCCTCTCTTTTTCAACACGCCTAAAATAAGAATGAAAGGTTCCACGTTTCCCTGAGGACGACCCGTACTCACCTCGGTCTAGCTACGCGCGACACCGTTCTGATTGCGATTATTCTACAAACACAACTTTAAAACAGATCAATCAAATGGCGCCGTTGCCGGGGAAACGTGCGTAATTTATTTTTCTTACTATTCGTGTTGAAATTCGATCTATATCATAAAATAAACAAAACTGCAAGTTGTGTATTTAACGATTATTGTGCGATTTTTGCGAGGGAATCTGGAGTCAAAGATTTGAGGAAACAGCGATTCAGAGACATTCATCAAGATCTAGAGGTACAAAAGAGGCCACGTAGCAAAAATCTTCAAAAGATCCTTCAGATTGGCGGCGGATCCACGGTTCATTTGGGGATCTAGGGGTGCAAACTTCTTTGGTATCTTTTCTATATCTTTCTCTCTCCTCTGAAAAATCCAATAATATATTTTTTGCAGGATTCTTTGCAAAATATCGCCGCTCAAAAAAAATCTTTTTGCAAGTTTTGTTTTGTGGTTTTTCTTTGCATATTTTAATACGGACTTTAAGGGGCAAGACCACAATTCAGATTAGGTAGGGATTTTATCACACTTCCTAGGCCCCGCAAATCACAAAACGAGCATCCGCATCAACCTTACATTAATTTAAAAAATATCTAGACAAGACTCTAAGGACTGTCGCGCTCAATAAGGATAGAGGAAGGTCGTGGGTAATTTATCGCTTATCTGCATTACTTTATGGTGCCTAGGCAAGTGTGTCTAAGGCAAGTGGTTACTTAATTAGGCCCGCTATTTTCGGCGATTCGTAAAGCGGATACCTCCCACTTACCTGGCCCTTACCTGGCCGCAATTGTAGTAAAGAGGTGATAGAGGATTGATCCTGCGGCTTGTCCTTTGGAAGTCTAGGAGCGGTCTCGAGCTTGTCCTGGGTAACCATAGTTCTAGGGTTGTTTGTGCATTTTTTGTGATTTTGTGAGTCAACCCCCAAGTCCACTTTTAAATAAAAACAATCCAATATTTTTTTTCTTTTCCTTTTTACCCTTCCCCCCTCTTTTCTTCTTATAATGGGTAATCCAAACAGACGAACTCTTGCCGAGGTTTGCTATCCGCAACCGGATATTTCTTGTCTTCGTAATCGCTTCGGTATACCATCCAACTCTGCCATGTCTTTAAGAGATCAGATAGCGCAAGCGGATAGAAATAATTGGCCACCTCAGTCCATGTCTTATCAACCGTATCCTAATTCTACATCTGTTTCCGTTGATACTCCGAATGAGGATGCCCCTAGACGCATGTCCGTTGCTGAGCATATAGCTAGGGCTAAAGACCAAAGTTTCAATCCGGACCAATATCAACCATCACCTCCACTTTCTAAAAAAGAATTTCATAATCGGTTTGTGGCTGTTCCCCCAATCAGAGCAAGGCTCTGCTTAAATTTTGAAAATTCAAATTTTGAAGCAACGCTTCAGTTCCCGTGCGCTGCGCGCAACGCGCCACGTGTCAGAAGTTGACACGGCAGCACAACGCCCAAGACAGTACGTCCAATCAGAGCAAGGCTCTCTAAAAAACATAAGCAACGTTCAACTGCGCAAGCTCACGGCTGCGCGACACGTGTCTGCGCAGTTGCGCAAGCGCACGGCTGCACGACACGTGTCTGCGCAGTTGCGCAAGCGCACCGCTGCGCGACACGTGTCTGCGCAGTTGCGCAAGCGCACGGCTGCGCGACACGTGTCTGCGCAGTTGCGCAAGCGCACGGCTGCGCGACACGTGTCTGCGCAGTTGCGCAAGCGCACCGCTGCGCGACACGTGTCTGCGCAGTTGCGCAAGCGCTGTTGCGCAAGCGCTTCACTGCGCGACACGTGTCACACGCTGGTGAGTTGCACAACAACAGATGAAGATTTAGGGATTTTTTTTTCTGTTCTTGTTTAAACAAGAAGATTTCTTCTGTAAAACAGGGGCTTTGGATCAAAGATCCAACGGTGGGGAAAATTCCCCGAATCACTCAGAAAAGATCTTTTTAACAAATTTAACTGATTTTTGAGCACTATAAAAAGAACCCCAGACCCCATTTCAAAGGAAGAGAGAATTTGGGATAAAAAAAAAGAAGAAGAAGAGAACTTCTTGAGAACACAAAGAAGAAGGTAAAAACCTTTGAAATAAGAGAAAATTCTCTTAGAAATAGATCATTGATCTAAAACACAAAATCAGTGATCTTTAATAAGTAAATAAAAATAAAAAAAAAATAGTGCCTTGCACTTGCTAGGGAACCTCTGGTTCTCTGAGATAGAAAAAAAAGAAAAGATTTTCTTTTCTTTCTTTTCTTTGATCTAAATTTAGATCATTAATAAGTGCTCTGCACTCATTTTCTTGAATCTAAAAGATTCTTGGTGCTTTGCAATATTTGAAGGGCCAGGCCCAAATCAAAAGACCTAGCAGGCCAAAATAAATTGCAAAGCAATAAAAGGGCTGAGCCCAAATAAAATTGATGCTCTGCATCATTCATAAAGAACAGAGCCCAAAACAAATTGATGCCCTGCATCTTTTCTGGACAAAGCCCAAATAAAAATAAAAGGAAATGCAAAAGCAATGTCGGACATTTTCTTCACTGGACTTAGCCCAATCGTGGCCATAAGTCCTTAAATTAAATTGGCTGAGCAAATGGCTCTTCTAAATCAATCTACATCCGGTTCGAGGGTACATCTCCGAACTCCTTTGACATCCATCGTTGTAATTCCTCAACGACGTCAGAGAGGTGACGGGTCCCAACGGCCATACACCCAATATTGGACCGAGACGTCCGTAAACTAATATTGGACCGAGACGTCCTTAAACTAACATCGGACCGAGACGTCCCTAAACTAACATCGGACCGAGACGTCCCTAAACTAACATTGGACCGAAACGTCCCTAAACTAATATCGGACCGAAACATCCCTAAACTAACATGAGACCGAAACGTCCCTAAACTAATATTAGACCGAAACGTCCCTAAACTAATATCGGACCGAAACGTCCCTAAACTAACATTGGACCGAAACGTCCATAAACTAACATCGGACCGAAATGTCCCTAAAACTAATATCGGACCGAAACATCCCTAAACTAATATCGGACCACCACGTCCCTAAACTGGCACAATAGAGCCCAAATGCTCTTTTATCGGATCTAAACGGTCCCGTTAAGTTGATCTTAGTCTCAAACTGGACTAACGTATCCTTAACAAACGTTTAAGTTGATCTTAGCCCCAAACACGGCTAACGTATCCTTAAATATTCAAATGGATTATAAAACTCCCAATCAACTCTGGTTCGAGGGTACATCTCCGAGCTCCTTTGATACATGTCGTTGTAATCCTTCAACGACGTCAAAGAGGTGACGAGTCCCGATGGCCATACATTAAATTAATCACTACGTTGAGTTGATCTTAGTCTAAAACAGGACCAGATTCTGGCACGCCCGGTGGGACCTTTTCCTCTTTCCACTCCACACTTCGTATGTCGTCTTCGCGAACCAATCGCGGTTTGTTAAATGGTTGCCTTTGGATTTCAAGTTGCTAAGATTTGGTCTTTTGTCTGGCGCAGAACTCAAGCATCCATGGATTCTAACTGCACCAAATGCGCGAAGCACCACTGCAACGGACGCTCCACCTCACCGAGAGGTGTAACATATGGGCCCCAAGCGGCCTCTTTCCTCGCTCTGCCGGTAGAACAGGTGACCCAGGCCACTACCGGCCTGTTTTTCGGGACCATGGTCCCACCTACAAGCTTCTCTATGCCGATATCCGCACCGGAAGCGAACAAGAAGTCGGTGTTCGACCGGCTCACTGCTACCACGACCCCTGTCAACGGGTCGCCCGCTGCTAAACCGACAGCCTCCGTTTTCACCAGGTTAGGTCAGAACTATAAAGTGGCCGTCCCAAAGAGGGCAACGGCCGCTGCTATGGAAGTCGTTAAAGCGGCTTCTCCCATCAGAGAGTCGGTCTTCACAAGATTGACGGTTCCCACTCCTCCCCCAGCTGGTCAAAAGGCATCAGTCTTCGATAGGCTGACATCGGCAGTTACCCCACACTCGAACAGGGGGCAACGAGAAACCATCTCGATGTCCGAGCCAGTCCCAACGGCTCGTCGTGCGCGACGTCGCCATTGGCAAAGAGTAAGAAAAACAGGGGGCAACTCCCCCTCAGGGCTAACCCCACCTGCTCCAGTGGTGGAGGTCAACGCTGCTGTTCCAACTGGGAACAGCTTTGAACTACTGAGGAGAGTGCGTAAGAACTCTCCAACCGCTACCTTGAAAAGATCTCCTCCACTTGCGGAGAGAGTTCCAGAAACAAAACAAGAACAGCCCCCTCAACGGCTGTCGTCAAAAATTTATAAAGTTTGGCGGAGGGTTCAAGACTCCGTGATTGACCCAGACCACTTTCATCGTCAGAAAAAGGCAAAGGTGGAAAAGGACAAAAACCGCCCCATTAAACAGCAGGGGGCAACAAATGCTAGGATGCCCACTTCAACGGCTCCTTCAACCTCAATGGTCCACAAAAGAAAAAGGCCAGAGAAAGCTCCCATGACGCTGACAAAGTTTAAAAGCGGTGAACCTAAACGCCCCAAGTCAGGGGGCATAACAGTTCATACGGTTTATATGGCTTCTGGAAAGGAAGAAAGTCGTACTTCTACGGGTCACCGACCGCTTACCCGATCAGTGACCAAGGCCCAGGAGCAGCAACAAAAGCTCCAGGAGATGATGACTACAATGGCTGCACTCACGGAGCCAAAAGAGAACCCTGAGACGTCTTTAGATGAACGCCAAGAGGAAGAGACCGACGCCGAGTTCCTCCGCCGAGTACTGGAAAAGAGAGACAAAGAGACTCTGAACAAGCAGCCAATATACAGCGGATGGGCCTCCTCTTCCAGGACATAATAGGGATGATGATACAATAAGATCCTCCCGCTGAAGAACCCCTGACCGTCCTTGGAGATGATAAGGGAGATACATTAAATCCGCAGCCCGCTCTATTAACAGCTAAAGAGGATACAATCTCTAAGACTGATCTGGACGAATACATAGCCCAGCAAATAAAGGTTCATCATGCGGCCGAAGCAGCCGGCCACGTCGTAAAAACAGGGCGGCCATATCCAGGCTGGTATGACCAAATCAAGTACCCGCAGAGTTACACAATTCCCAAGTTTCATGTCTACAAAGGGACTGGCAATCCCCATCAGCATGTCGCCCAGTTCAGGGCGCTTTGCGGTAACACCGGCGGCGATGACAAGCTTTTGCTCCGCCAGTTTGTCGGAAGTCTATCAGATACGGCGTTCGAGTGGTACTCTGAACTCCCTAATGATTCTATTAAAACCTTCGCAGAGATGGAGCTGCTGTTTACCCAACGCTTTGCAAGTGCCAGTGAACGTACCCCGATGACGGCACTGATTAACGCTAGGGTAAAACCCGACGAAACATGGGTTCAGTACGCTATAAGATGGCGTAATCTATGGTCAAAGTGTGAACAGCGCATAGAAGAAGCCCCTGCGGTGGGAATGTTTGTTGGAACCCTTGATCCACAGGCAACCATCTCACAGTTTATGATGTTTTTCAAGCCGACTTCCTTCCAGGCTTTGATTGACAAACTAGCGTAAATGGACCAGATGGGTCATAAACCCCCTCTCCCAAAGCCAGATTCCCGAACTGACAAAGGAAAGGGAAAAGCGATCATTGTCGCTAATGCTCAACAACAACCGAACGACTTGAAGCCGGTTGCTCGTCCAAACAATACGCGCCCTTACGTACCCCTTGAGGATAGGATGGGACGTCCTTATTCCTTTCCCCGCGATAAAACGAAGAGGTTATTCGAGCTGGCATTACGCAACAGACTCATAAATCTGCCAGATCCAAAACGTCCGTTGCAACCAAGTGACGTCAACGAACCTAATTACTGCCCCTATCATCGAGTGCTAGGCCATCCGATTGAGGACTGTTACGTTTTCAAAAATTGGCTTGAAAACCAGTATAGACAGGGAAAATTTGCGTTATCTGACAAATGGAAGGTGAATCCCCCGCAGCCCCACACCTCTAAAGGGACGAATACGCCGGGGCAACATGCTCTGTCATTGAAGAAACTCCGTGGGAGGTTGTATTATCATCAAAAACGAAGAGGATGCTAAATGATCTTCGGACATGTCCGGCGATCAAGTGGAAAAGCCCATTGGAACCGTAGGTCGTTGAGGGGATGTTAAAGCCACGTTCAACTCCAAAGACCAATGATGGGGGTTCAAGCACTAGTAGCCAGTCGTCAAAGTCTTCGAAGAAAAAGAAGAAGGCCAAGAAACCGGTGAAGCCTAGCGATAGGCGCACGGACCTGCAAAAGCAAATTGACGCGCTGGAAGAGTACAACCAGAAGGCGCGGACTCCCGTCACATTGCAAGAGTTCCTCAACCACGTCTTCCAAGCAGAAAATGAGGGAGGTAGTTCGTCAAATGAATCTGAAGAACATGTAGCAAGTTGCCATGTGATTTCCCATTTGTCCACAAGCGATGAGGAGACTCCTCGCGCTGAAAAGCTGGGGGCAAAGCCTGCACTAAAAATCCTGGATCCGTCGGATGAAGCGATTGATGCATTCCTAAATCAGGCGTTTTTAAAGGGCAAAGCTGATCGGGATAACGAAGCGGTTATATTCGAAAAGGCCAAACGCCAGCGCCTTGGCGAAAGAATTGCGGTACTCCCGCTAGAACAAAATACACCCACCACAGATAAAATCAAGTTCAAGATAAAGAAAAGATTCGCTAAGGCTGTGTCGATAGGTATAAAGCTACCACCCTCCGAGAAAAACATTACGGGTGAAATGGAAAACCACCCCTCCTATTGCTTGTACCATCGGAAGGTGTCGCATCCCACCAAAGAGTGCAAAGCTTTCGGTAAGTGGTGGCAAGGATATGTTACTCACCGGCAACAGTTTAAGCGGGAAAAGCGCAAAGCCCGCCGAGAGCAGAACGGAATAAACGAAGTGCTTGATAAAACTAGCGGTAGTTGTTGCATGATTGACGCCGGGAAGTCACAAGTACCTGTATTTGGGAGTGATTCTGATGAGGAGCTAGAGCTTGGCCCCCTCTTTAAAGAATCCACTTCGGGAAAAGAAGAAGGACCAAAGGCTTGCGAGAATATACAGCTACGCAACCGGACGTTACCTGAAAAGAATCTTGGACCCTTAAACAAGAAAGACAAAGGGAAAAAGAACGCCTCTAAAGACATCGCCTTGGATGATCGAGTTGCGGAAGAGTTAACCGCCAAGAACCCGCCAAAGAGGAATAAAGTGGATTACAACGTTTTAGCACATCTGAGGAAACTGCCCTCGCAGCTCAGCATTCTCGACGCCCTTTTGTTATCAAAAGAGGCGAGAGATTCATTGATTAAGGCACTCCAAGACCCGGAACAATTCCAAGCATGCCTGGCCGAGGAAAAGATGAAGGATGAGTTGGAGGAAGTACACACGGCTGATGTTACTTTTGGCGATGAGGACCTTCTACTTGGGACTTGCGAACACAATCGCCCTCTCTATGTTTCGGGATACTGCCATGATATAAAGATAGGCAAGATTCTGATCGATAACGGGTCGTCTGTTAACCTACTCAACGTGCGGGTGTTGAAGGAAATCTGCATGAGCGTCCAGCACCTTGCTCGGGACAAGATCACCATATCCGGGTTCGACTTCCAATCGTCAAAGACTCTTGGATCTGTGATACTGACGCTACGCTTCGGATTACTCGTCACGGACATTAAATTCCACGTCATAGATGCCAAGACATGCTACAACGCTTTGCTCGGCCGACCATGGTTACACGAGTACAACATCATCCCTTCTACACAACATCAGTGTATGAAGTATTTTAAGGATGGTTTCGAATATACCGTGACAGGAGAACTGAACCCGTTCTCTGTGAACGAGGTCCGCAAATACGAAGATGCCAAATACTTTTTGCCGGATTTCGAAGACACGGAGAAGTGTCACAAGCCGGAAAATAAAACTAACGCCACCATCCCTGTCTTCGGCAGTGATACCGAGGAAGAAGAGGAGATCGTTTATTCGGGTCCGCCCCAACATAACAAGCCAGGACCGTCCACTCCTACATTGGTCTTTGGTAGTGACTCGGAGGATGAGGTCCATGTCATATTCTCTGCTCGACCTTCAATACAAGCTTCCGCTGACGAAGAACAAAGTCTGCAAGTCGCCATGGTGCCGCCTAAACATCATAAAGAACTGAACGCACTTAATATCTACAGTGTAGAGGAGCTGCGGACATTCTATATCCCTCCCAGGCGAGAAAACGAGAAGGCAATCTTATTCTACCGTTCCGAAGAAAACAAGGTGGAAAAAGAAGTTTGGCATGGCATGGATCCCACGCTCGACAGGCTTCAGCCTATCCGTCTTCCCAGATATTATACCGAAGGTTTGAAGAAACTGCTGAAACGCCAGGGGATATCCTTCAGACAGACCGTTAGAGAGGCCAAATTCTATGACAGGGTCTGGAATGTTTCCGGGACCCAACGCAAACTGCCTAACGGGAGAATGGAAACAAAAGGGCTTGGGTACATCCGGCTAAAGAAACGAGAGCTAGTAAATAGCTGTTATGTCATGTATGACTTCGATGAAGATGCGGACGCTCAATGGAAGGACGCTAATCCTAAGCCAGTAAAAGTTCCTGATGAAAAAGTGCCCGGTCCATCATTTGAAGAACAAATGGACAGGCTTATAAGGGAAGCTGGTCAAAAAGTCCGAGATGACCACAATCGCGAGACGGCCATCTATGAGAAAGCCAAGACGCAACGCCTTCTCCGACAGGCCGTGAAGGATGAAAAGGCCGCTCCTTGCCAACCTGCTACAAAAAAGGTTCGACGCGAAAGCAAAAACAAGTCAGAAGGCAGAAAAGACGCTCAACAACCACAAGGCAGAGCTAAGAAACCACGTATCCGAGAGTCAAGCGTTACTGACTTAGCCCTCATGAAGAAAATGGGTCGAGCATACTCATTTCCTCGGAACAAAACAAGGAAGATATTTGATCTTGCTCTAAAACATCAAATGCTTACGCTGCCAGAGTCCAAGCACCCCGAGCACGCGGGCGAGGTATTCAACCCAAATTATTGCTTTTACCATCGAGTAGTAGGTCATCCTCTTGAAGATTGCTTCACCTTCAAGAATTGGGTCGAAGATCAATATCAGCTTGGTAAATTCGCTCTGTCCAACAACTGGAGGGTAGCACCACCACAAAAGCACGAGCCTAAGGCCACGAAAGAAGAACCAGTTCCACATTGGGATTGGCAGAAAATTCGCACCTGTCGTATGATAACGATATTAAAAGAAGAGTCCGAGAATGTGGACAGCCTTCCCTGGTGCTTCGAAAACAGCAATGATGAGGTGATCTCAAAATTTCCCCCAGCTCTGAAAGAACTGGAGGATGGCATACATACCACTGTGGATAACCTCAAGAAAATTGAATTGGGGACGATAAACGATCCGCGACCAACATTCGTCAGCGAACTGCTGTCCGAAGAAAAGGTGACTGCGTTAAAGGACGTCCTTGTACAGCATAAAGATTGCTTCGCATGGAACTATGCCGAGATGCCGGGACTTGATCCAGAAGTTGCTGTACACAAACTGGCAATATCCCCGAGTGTCAAGCCGGTCAAACAAGCGCCGAGAAGAATGCGGCTTGAGCTCGAAATGAGCATCAACGCGGAAGTCAAAAAGCTGATAGACTCCGGCTTTATCCAAGAGGTTCAATACCCTGAATGGATTGCTAACATCGTCCCAGTGATGAAGAAAAATGGTACGGTGCGCATATGCGTGGACTTTCGGGATCTCAACAAAGCCTGCCCGAAGGATGACTTCCCAGTACCAGTCACCGAACTAATGATAGACAATACGTCCACGCATAAGATTTTCTCATTCATGGACGGCTCATCAGGATATAATCAAATAAAAATGCACCCTGAAGACCAGAAACATACGGCTTTCCGGACTCCTCTGGGAATATTCTGTTACAAGGTGATGCCCTTCGGTTTAAAGAACGCCGGTGCAACCTACCAAAGAGCCACGACGAAGATTTTCGATAACCTTATACACGAAATTGTTGAATGCTATATCGACGACCTCGTTGTTAAAAGCAAATCATATGAGGAACATCTCGAGCATCTGAAGACCGTATTTCAACGTCTTCGACAATACAACTTGAAGATGAACCCTCTAAAGTGTGCATTCGGGGTTTCCTCGGGAAAATTCCTGGGATTCGTCGTTCGACACCGAGGTATCGAGATAGATCCGTCCAAGATCAAGGCAATCATAGGAATGCCTCCACCGAGAACTCTCAAACAGCTGCGGTCTCTCCAAGGAAAGCTCGCGTACATACGACGATTTATAGCCAACCTCTCAGGAAAGTGCCGCCCTTACAGCCACCTGATGAAGAAGGGAACCCCGTTCGTCTGGGATCAAAAGTGCCAAAGCGCACTAGACGAGATCAAACAGTACCTGCACAACCCTCCAGTGTTGGCTGCTCCAGTGAAGGGAAAGCCTCTCATTCTTTACACGGCCGCCCTTGAAGGTTCTTTGGGCGCATTATGGGCACAAGAGAATGACCAAGGGAAAGAAAGAGCACTTTACTATTTAAGTCGAGTGCTGCTGGGGGCAGAAAGCAATTATTCCCCCATTGAAAAACACTACCTGGCGTTGATCTTCGCAATAACAAAGCTTAGACATTACGCATTAGCGCATGAAGTCTATCTCATTTCAAAGGTGGACCCTCTCAAATATCTAATGTCAAAGGCCATATTGACAGGACGACTCGCTAAATGGGCCCTGCTCTTAATGGAGTTTTCGATAACATATCGACCGCTCAAAGCAGTAAAAGGCCAGGCCATCGCCGACTTCCTTGCTGAGCACCCGATACCAGCCGACTCTCCTTTAAACTGCGATCTTCCAGACGAACATGCGTTTGATGCGATCGATGGTGATAATACCCGATGGGAGCTTTATTTTGACGGAGCATCTTCCGTGAAGAAGCGCAAACAAAGTACCCCTATAATCAAATCGGGGGTAGGACTCATCTTTATAACTCCACAAGGAGGGATAATGCGCTACGCGTTCTCCCTGACGGAACCGAGGACAAACAACGAAGCCGAATACGAAGCTCTGATAGCAGGCCTCGAGATCGCCATTGACATGGGAATTGAAAACCTCCTCATATACGGAGATTCGCAACTGGTCGTTAGTCAAGTAAACGGCGATTACCAAACATGCAAACCGGAGTTAGTAAAATATGGTGAAAAGGTGCAACAACTGCTAACCCAAATTCCCTCCTATACTTTAGAGAGCATACCACGCGCGGATAACAGCAAAGCGGACGCGTTGGCCAAACTCGCTAAAGAAATGGCTGACAAGAACCTCGATGACGTTAGAATCATGGTACAAAGTCGTCAGGTGCTCGCCCCCGCAGAAATACCTTCGGAATCACCCGAAGAGAAGGGAGTGACTAGACAAGCGACCTTGCAAATAAAAGAACATGAGAAAGTTGAGGATTGGAGGGAAGTCTTTATAGACTACTTCAAGTCCCACCAAATGCCCGAAGATGCGTCCGCAAGACATCAACTCATAAAACGAGCTCTGTCCTTCGCCTTCGTCAATGATACTCTCTACAAGAGGTCATTCGATTCTCTGTGGCTGAGATGCTTAGGACCGAACGAATCGGAAAGAGTCGTTCAGGAAATTCATGACGGAATCTGCGGTTCTCACCAAGCAGGTCCAAAGATGAAGTTGAAGATCAAACGGATGGGCTATTACTGGCCCACGATGATTCAAGACTGCATCGAATATGCGAAGCAATGTCATTCATGCCAGATTCATGGGGACTTCATCCACCAGTACCCAAATCCGTTGCATCCAACGGTAGCTAGCTGGCCATTCGAAATGTGGGGGACTGATATAGTCGGCCCCATCGAGCCAGCATCGTCTAAAGGACATCGTTTCATCCTAGCGACGACTGACTACTTCTCTAAGTGGGCAGAAGCAGTACCATTGAGAGAAGTGAAGACGGAGAATATCCTCCATTTCTTCAAAACGCACGTCATATATCGGTTTGGAACTCCGAGGCGGATCATCTCCGATAACGGGCCGGCCTACCGAAGTCATAAAATCAGCTGCTTCGCACAGCAGCATAACATAGACTGGAGATATTCCTCAGTCTATAATCCACGAGCTAACGGTCTCGCCGAGGCCTTCAACAAGACCTTGACGAAAATTATAAAGAAAACAGTGTCCCGAAATAAGAAAGACTGGCATGAGAGACTGCAAGAAGCTCTTTGGGCGTATCGAACCACGTTCAAGACAGCTACAAACACAACGCCATACGCGTTGGTGTTCGGTACGGAAGCAGTACTCCCTCTCGAGGTAGAGTTACCCTCTCTACGAGTGGCAGTCCATTACGAGCTGACGGACGAAGAAAATGCTCATCTTCGGCTTGAAGAGCTTGACGCCCTTGAAGAAACACGGCTCATAGCGCAACAAAATCTGGAGGCCTATAAAGCAAAGATGATGCGCTCATACGAAAGATTGACCCGACCGAGGACATTCCACCAAGGCGAACTCGTGCTAGTGGTCAAAAGGCCTATGATCCCCAATCGCGCCAAGCGGGGAAAATTCGAGCCGAACTATGAAGGCCCGTACATCATAGATAAAGTTTACCAGGGTGGGGCCTATCTACTCATGGACATGCATGGTGAAAGGCCTTTCAGACCAATAAACGGTCGCTTCCTAAAGAAATACTATGCTTAATGAGCCACAGCCTAGGTCAACGATAGACGACGACGACTATGTCCGCTCGCTATCTTCCTAAGCTCAAACTGTATAAGCAGTAGCCAGCTTCTCAACAGCAGACCGAAATGTCCCTAAACTAACAGCGGACCGAAATGTCCTTAAACTAATAGCAGACCGAAACGTCTTTAAACTACTACCGTAGCATCTTTAGGCTGACGAGATATAAAAAAAAACATATAAAAAAAACGGTATGTCCATAAGCAAAAAGGGGTACGGATGAAAACCCGAAAGGGCTCCGTGAGTAAAAACAGCAGGGCTACCGGCGAGTGTTCGTGAAAACCTGAAAAGGCGCGAACTCGTTAAAAAAAAAAGAGAAAAAGAAAATAAAAAGAATAATAAAAAAAAGGGTATGTCCATAAGCAAAATGGGCACGGATGAAAACCTGAAAGGGCTCCGTGAGTAAAAACAGCAGGACTACCGGCGAGTGTTTGTGAAAACCCGAAAGGGCGCAACCTCGTTAAAAGACACTTATAGGGTCCTCTCGACCTTGTAAGGAGAAACCACCCGCGTGAGATCCTTACGACTCACAAGGGAGCAACACACTTAGGGATCCCCACGATTCCTAAGGAGAAAATAAACTTGCGAGATCCTCACGACTCGTAAGGAGAACTCTCTTATGGGACCCTCACGGCCCATAAGATTTGAAAGTCTTAAGTTACAGAGACCTAAACCTGTGCATAAGCAAACCCCCACAAACTTCCAATATTGCCCTATAAGTGGTTCAATACTGACCCTTGTATACAATCCACAGGCGCGAATAAACATTTCCCTAATCAAGTCTCATCCGAGACTGGGGATATGTTCGCATGATGAACAACCTTTATAAGTCCTCTCGACTTACAAGGAGGAAAACCCTCCTGTAGGATCCTTACGACCTACAGAAGAACAAAACACTTAGGAATCCTCACGATCCCTAAGGAGAAAATACACCTACAAGATCCTCACGACTTGAAGGGAGAAATACCTTTGTGAGACCCTTACGGCTCATGAAGTCAAAAGCCTTAGCCGACAGGACCTTAACCCTGGTCGCTAAGCCACCTTTGTTCGACAGAGGCAGATGATGATTCGCTCCTGGTAATATCCCATTTGTAGCGGTGCCGATGCCGAAATCGGTGTCTAATTCCAAGTTTACGGCAAAAGCCAATAGGCCGCTCGTGCATATGAAATAGCCGAAATGATGGGGCAACTTGCAATAAAAGCAGCAAGTAAAAATGTATGCATGCGAAATAGCCGAAATGATGGGGCAACTCGCAATAAAAAGCAGTGAGTAAAAATAAAATAAACAGCCGAAATGATTGGGCAACTCGCAATAAAAAGCAGCGAGTAAAAATGAAATAAACAGCCGAAATGATTGGGCACCGCGAAAAATAGCCGAAATGATTGGGCAATCGCGACCTTCGCGATATAAAAGCTGAAATGATAGAGCATCGCGGAAATAAAACAAAAAAAAGGAAGATGATAAAACTTTGGCCCTACAGTTAAGATCACATCGATCCCTGTATACAATCCAAGGGCGTAAACAAAGAGGGAGCCATACTCTCCCAACAAACTCCTCGACTCACTGATACGAACACTCCTTGACGAGAGACTCCTGATCCGCGTCGACCTGCAGAGCCACCAGCGCCTCCGTGGGAATCGTCGACTCGCTTCAAACCCCAAGGAAACAAATAATCCTTGGCGCTCGGGAAACAAATTATCCCTAGCAAATTCCTCGACTCACGGATACAAACACTCCTTGACGAGAGACTCCTGATCCGCGTCGACCTGCAAAGCCACCAGCGCCTCCGTGGGAATCCTCGACTCGCTTCAAACCCCAAGGAAACAAATAATCCTTGGCGCTCGGGAAACAAATAATCCCTAGCAAATCCCTCGACTCACGGATACAAACACTCCTTGACAAGAGCCTCCTGATCCGCGTCGACCTGCAGAGCCACCAGCGCCTCCGTGGGAATCCTCGACTCGTTTCAAACCCCAAGGAAACAAATAATCCTTGGCGCTCGGGAAACAAATAATCCCTAGCAAATCCCTCGACTCACGGATACAAACACTCCTTGACGAGAGACTCCTGATCCGCGTCGACCTGCAGAGCCACCAGCGCCTCCGTGGGAATCCTCGACTCGTTTCAAACCCCAAGGAAACAAATAATCCTTGGCGCTCGGGAAACAAATAATCCCTAGCAAATCCCTCGACTCACGGATACAAACACTCCTTGACGAGAGCCTCCTGATCCGCGTCGACCTGCAGAGCCACCAGCGCCTCCGTGGGAATCCTCGACTCGTTTCAAACCCCAAGGAAGCAAATAATCCTTGGTGCTCGGGAAACAAATAATCCCTAGCAAACTCCTCGACTCACGGATACAAACACTCCGTGATGAGAGCCTCCTAACTCATGTCAACTCGCAGAGCCATCACCCTCTCCGGCAAATTCCCGATTCGTCCCAATTTGTAAGAAGAAGTCTCAGACAGCAAGGATTGAAAAACTTGCTTCTTGAGCAATGGGGCCCTGCAAGTCAATCCAAAATGGTCTCTTGCATACTATTCACGGGTCTCACTCTCCGAAGTCGAATTTCTACGAGGAGGGAAACAACCACTTACGAATCCTCTCGACTCATAAGAGGGAAAAATTCTCTTATAGGATCCTTACGACTTATAAGAGAAAACCACACTTAGGAATCCTCACGATTCCTAAGGAGAAAATCCACCTATGAGATCCTCTCGATCCGTAGGGAGAAAAGCCTCTATGAGACCCTCACGGCTCATAGAATTGAAAAGTCTTAGGCGGTAAACCTGAACCTGCGGCCTAAGCCATCGCTATTTCCTGAGGAAGTCGGAATACTCGTTTTAGACATCCATCAACCATGATTATTAAGACAGCCTACTGACATTAAAAGAAAGAAGATGACAGAAAGAATATCCGTTCTACATTTGATCTGGCATGCGTGACGCATTCATTTATGCATGGACAGAAGACTCAGGACGAGAAATAAGACAAGCTGAAATAGAAAAGGGGAGGGTTTTCATTCATACCGCTAAAAGTTTTTACAAGCATAAGAATAATGCATAAGAAACATTGTTCAAAATATTACAACGGTATAACCTCGGATCCGGGGCACGGATTGAGGAAATCAAAAGTAAGGCTATCCAGAGTTCTTCTGGCCTTTCTAATTATTCTTATGCGCAGTCTTTCGCGCTCCTCGGTGTCGATATCATCGGCAAGCCCTTCCGGCCTTTGATAAGCAGCAACAATCATCGTCTGCTGAAACACTTGATGCAGGATGTCAACGAGGTCGTTCCGTCGCTTCTTTGAGATCAGCCCTGTCAGGTGCACTGAATGCACCTTGTCCTCGGCATCATCCAGCGCATTGAGTGGTAGGGCCTCGTGAAGACCCGGAAGTGCCCTCCATATTGCTCCCAGCACGACTTTCAAAAGAGCCGAACGCCGAGGCAACAGCCAACCACCGCTTGCGTTCAGACGACCCATAACTTCTGCACATTCGGCGTCTGTAAACTCCTGGTTTTGTTGACGACCCTGAGCGCGGATATCATCGTAGGTAATGAACTCGTGCAGACTGTATAGATGCACCGCCGCCATTATGCCTGGAGAAAATATTACAGGAAGATCAACAATAGAAAAGCAATAATATACATGGATGACTAAATTCCTAGGGAGCAAAACTATGTTCAAAGATGAAACCCACTAGACGAGAGCTCTGCTATTTAAGATTGATCTAAGAATCGATTTTACCTGAAGTTCTTCTCAAAAACTTTAAAAAAAAGGGGAGCAAGGCACCGGAGTTCTTAAAGGCAAGAACAAAGCTCTGAAGTCTTCAAAAATGGAAATCTGGAAGATGATAAGTATCTGGAGGGGGACCAAAGGTCCTATTTATAGGCCTCAAGTGCCTCTTCGACTCCCAAGAGTCGTCACGGCAGTTTACCCTAATTGGAGCGAATTTCCGTTCGAATTCCGAGACAGGAGATGAAGCGTCGCTTCATCCTTCCCCGATTAGAGCAAAGCTCTGTCTTGAAGAAGCGACGCTTCAGCACGGAAGCGCTAGCGCAGTTGCGTTGCGCTGCGCGCTACACGCCACGTGTCCAGCGCAAACGCATCAGCGCAACACCCTAAAGCAGCGCACCCAGCCAAAGCAAAGCTCTGTTTCAAGCAAAACCAAGGGAAGCAACACTTCAGCGGCGTATGCGTCGTGCGCTGCATGACACGTGTCGGCGTAGATGTGCTAGCGCAGTTGCGCTGCACTGTGTGCTGTGCGACACGCGTCATATCCTGGAGCATTCGCGCTAAACAAAAAGGTTCTGAAGAAATCTTTTCAGTTATTATCTTCTGTAAAACAGAAGCCCCTAGATCAAAGATCCGATGGTAGGGGAAATCCCGCCAAATCTTTCAGAAAAGGGATTTCCTCAACAAATTGAACTTGCTTCTTGGTCTGCAAAATGAAGCCTCAGGCATCAGAGGTAGGAGAACTTGCTTCCTGAACAGTGAGACCCTACAAGTCAATCTAAATTGGTCTCTTGCATACTATACGCGGGACTCACTCTTTAAAATCGAGTTTCGATAAGGAGGGAAACAACCGCTTACGGGTCCCTTCGACTCGTGAGAAAGAAAAACTCTTGCAGGAGCCCTACGACTTATAAGAGAAAACCACACTTAGAAATCATCACGATTCCTAAGGAGAAAATCCACCTATGAGATCCTCTCGATCCGTAGGGAGAAAAGCCTCTATGAGACCCTCACGGCTCATAGAGTTGAAAAGTCCTAGGCGGCAGATCTGAACCTGCAGTCTAGGCCATCGTTATCTCTGGGAGAAATGAAGTTATCTGTCAATAACGTGTATTAAATATGTCATGCTGAAAAGAATAAAAAAGGTGAAGAAATGACACAGGACGTTACAAAAATGTGTATCTTTTATTCATGAACATTGACTGGGTACAGGATACATTGTACTAAAGAATAAAAAATATATATACATATATTTTACAAGTACAAATGATACAAGGAGAAATTACTAGGAAGGAAGCGTCTTGCATAGATTTAACAATTGCTCGCATACTTCCTTCCACGTCTTCTCTCGATCGGCTACTACCGCCAGCTCTGCCTCCACTTGGGCTCGCTGCTGCAAGACCGACACAAGCTGCTCCCTGACGACCTGAAAGGCAGCTTCCCGACTTGGGGTATTGCGCTCAGCTACGTCAAGCTTCCGCTTCAAGTTTAGCCTATGGGAGATACGCTCCAAGAGACCCTCGAAGATAGTCTTCACTTGGGCAGCATTTGCCTCAACCTCAGCGCGCAGATGGGCCGTTTCGTTCGAGGTCTTTTGGCATTCCCTTATCTTGAAGCTGCTTCTTGTTCCAAGTGGCGAAGGTGCGAAATGCTTTGCTCGAGCCAAGTTGTGCGTTGGGTGCTCAGAGCTAAAACTTCGGGAGAAGGGCGCGTCGACTCCAGCCGATATAGACAGGCCTCAATCCCCCTGCAGTGGTTAACCCAAGATTCGACGACGCCTTCGTTATGAAAATTTACGAGCGCCGCCAACATCGGGTTAACCTCCGCAGCAAAATCTACGGCAGAAGGGAGAGCGTCCATATTGAGCTCTTCAATGTACCCGCTCAGCATGCCCAAACTCATCACAGCACCCTTAGAAGATGGACGTCTCAAGAAAGGGCCTGCCGGTGAAAGGACGCGAGCCTCAAAGGGGACCGGAGCCGGAACAATAGCTGCAAAACAAAACATGGTTAAACGATGGTTCAGAAGATGTTGAAGGGTTACCAAAAAAGGAAATTTATTATACCAGCTGCAACGGACGGTAAAGCCAGAAGGGCCGGTGGCGCGGCAGGTCTTGCATCCCCTCCTTCGATTTGTAGCACTGCAGTAAAAAAAAGGAAAAGTCATAAATTATCCCATTGCTAGGAAAAAAAGGGGTAAGTAAAGATATTATAGTGAAGGTATACTCACCGGCGCCACCAGAAGGAGAAGCGAGTTCGGATGGAAAAGAGAAGTGTGGGAGCAACACTTGATATAAATGATCGAAGAGCACTCCTGCAAAGGCACAATGGTATAACGTTAGTACAAAGCTACATTTTTGAAAGATTAATGCATGAGTCGTGAATCCATACCTTCCAACATCCGTGATGGTACAAGGGAAGGCGGGGAGGTGACCACCGCCAAAGCAGTAGTCGACGATGCCCCCTCGAGCAAAGGAGCATCGGCACTGGCCGCACCTGCAAAGACAAGCTTGTTAGAAGAGATCGCAAGATATATAAAAAAGGGGGGAACGCTGGTGACAAAAAATTTTACCTGACGAGCTACCAGCAGAAACTGAAGCAATCCCCTCATCCATCGACATGAGACCACCCCCCGTAGCCTCATCGCCCGACTCGATGGGAACCGTTGTTGTGCTCACGAGCCCGGGAGACGGCAAGGGACCATACGCGGGGAGGGCTATGATCGGAATATTACCAGATTCCTGAGAAAGAGCGGTTCGCTCCTCCTCAGGAATCGTGGCCGCCTCACCCGATACTCCCTCGGTTTCTGCGGTCACGGTTGTCTCGTCCATCGGCACCGTGACGTCTCCAGCCTCAAGCGCCTCGACTTCTACTGCCTTCGGCTCGACAATCATCTCATCTGCCGCCACTTCAGACGCGGCATCAATGACCTTCTCGGCGGCGGATCCTTCAACTTCTGTTTCAGGCACCGTGGCCCCGACGACGATGCCCACCGTCAGCTCAGGTTCGGCAGGCGCCGCTTCCGCCGTTTCCTGGGGTCCAACGGTCTCCGCCTCCCCTTCAGTCGGACTTGGTCCTACAAGATGGAATGCATATGAGACAATGGCTTTATGATAATTCTTACAACAAGGTTCTGAAAGAGATGCTACCTGAAGGGGATTTATTGTTTGCACTTCGGGCCGCGCGCGCCACTTGCCTATAAGCAGTAGACAGGGCGACAGGGGCCTCTCCAGAAGGAGTGTCAGCGCGAGGAATGGTACTGGGACCCGCTCCCGCGGCCAAAGCAGCTCTACGCGCCTTTGCTTCGCGTCTCAACCGCTTCCGCTCCTCCCGAGCCGTTGAGACGGATGCCACTAGAGCTTCCCTAATTGAGGTGTCCTCGTCCGTGAATAGGGAAGCCTCTAAGGTTTTCAGGGCATCCCTCGTCGTTTTGTCAAGCCGAGGCTCTTGCGGCAACTTCGACGAAGCCGGGACTTCAGTAACAGGCTCGGGAAGAATCCCCGCATCAACTGATATAACCCCTGCTAAGAAACGAAAGAAGGTTAGGTTGACCATCATAAAAAGACAACAAACTTTCCTTATAAAAGAGAAAGGGGTGAAACATACCAGCGCCTGCTAGGGCACGCTTCTCCTCCTCCTCCTGGAAGGTTTTCAGGGAGGCAGCAATAGCCTCTTCAGTAGAAACACCTGTTGAAAATGGAGCAAATGTTAGTTAAATATAACAATACAAAGTGCAATAAAACGAAAAATGAAGCGTCTGATGATTACCGGACTCAGCGAGTTTGCTTAACATCGCTTCAAGCCTCGCCGATCGCTCCGAAGCTGCAATGGCGGCAGCCAAATTGGTGTCCGCAGGGTCTACCACGAAGCCCTCATTGCTGCCATACTCACATATGGCCTCGGCAGGAGGAGCCGCAGGCTTTAAGCTAGGGATCGCGTCGAGGGATAGGGTGGACTTCTTCTTCTTCTGTCCGCCAGCTTTAGATCCACCCGGAGCAGCTTTGCGCTTGGCAATCACTTTAGGGCGACGAGTCCCGATATCCGCTCCTACGCCAGACTCTGGCGATACCACTTTAACCGTCTTTGTGGGAGCACGGGGCGCCGGTGGTGCATCCACCATAGTAGGCAGTGGCAATCCACGCGGGGGGGCCAACACGCGTGGTCGGTCAACTCCGGCATCTTTCATCGGGAGGGTGACCTGGATCCTTGGCTGCAAGGGAGCCTTACGATCACTACCAGGAGGCGCACCCCTACGGTCAACCAGCAAGCGTTTCTCCATTAAAATAATTGGCCCATAGCATGCGCATACCAGGCTACATACGGATGGATTATTTTAGGGGCACAGCTAGGCTCACTGATGAAAAAATAAGAGCCTGTATTGAGCCGGGTGAAATGATGCATAGCATTCCTTATTCCCCCTTGGTTGGCCGCGGGTGTTTCCAGAAAGGCTTCCATCGGGATCCCTTGATTGTAACTCGATTGTCGGGCAAATCGATGTGGGTTATACCTCATAAAGAGAGCCGTCTCATTCTGCCTAAATACTAGGTAGCCCGGCTGAATGGAATAAAGGTGAAGGATTTCCCGAGCCTTCAGTACAGAAACCCCGCCCTTAAAGTCATCACGCAGCGACACCACTGACTTAGTGGTCTCGGAGCCTATGGTGATGACCTTATCCACAAAAGAGGTCTTCGCTCCGACTAGATGTGAACGCAGGAGCAGTCCCCTAGACTCCCGCGGAGGTGCAACCACAATTGAAGCCCCGACCAACCGCATGATTCTTGGGAGTCTGTATTTCTCAAAAAACGGAGGAGTCTTATGGGCACCAAACACCCCTCGCACATGCAGCTCCATCCAAGAAGTGAAGTAGTGCATCGGGAAGTTAGCAGGCTGTACCCCAGGCTCATTAGCATCCGCCGCTACGCTAAGTCCATTGTAGAGGTAAGCCAGCCCGGCGATCCCTACTGATAACTGTAAACCAGCCGCCATTCGATGCGCCGGGTAAAAGACAGAGGACCGCATGAGGCGTGGGTGCATGGGAAGCGCGAAGCTGCATAGCCATAGACCCAAGAACCCTATGAAGAAAGTCTCCTCGTCCATGCCAGGAACGGCGATCTCTGAGAAAGGGACGCTGGCAGTGCCAGGGAAATAAAAATCCCGCTGGTCATTTTCCAATGAAGGTCGACGGTCCAAGCCGAAACCAAAGGGGTCAGCAAGCTGAGCGAACTTCTCGCCCTGCTCTGATAGGAACTCCGGGCGGATAAAACGAGCAATGAAATCCGTGAAACTGACGCCCCGGTCGCCCGATTCCAAATGGAGTTCCTCATAAATCTCCAACACCTTCACCAAGCCCGGGTGCTGATGCTGAATGGCATTTTCCGGAGTTAAGTCAAATACAAGCTGCTTGGTGGCGAAGACATACTCGTCAGGAGGAAGCAGCTCCTCGTAGTGTTCTCCCCTCATTGGCAGACCTGAAATCTCAGCAAACTCCTCCAGAGAGATGGAGACTTCCCTATCCGCAGTCAGGAAGGTATAGATGGGGATATTCCATTGTTCGATGAAGGCCTTTATCCACCACGTCGGAGGAGAGGGATACTCGAAAAGCGAGACGTAGACAGCTGAGTATAAACCAATCGTCGTCAGGAGAGCCCTCTTCGTCGCCAAAATGTAACGGGCCCATTGCAAATATCCGGCAAGCGGCCGCGGGATTAATCCAATGTTATAAGCCTGTCCCCAAGGGCGTGCTTCACCCTGACAGATTCGCCTCCCTAAGATATCTATAGCCGGCGGCGGCTGCACCGGAATGGCACCGATTGCAGGCTGAAGGAGGTCGTCGGCATTCCAATTTTTAACCTCCACGGCATACTCCACCGGGGGCTTGTCCGCATAAGGGATCGTAACTATGGGCTCAGAAGGCGAAGCGGAGCTGAAGCTGCGACGGCCTTGGATGATTTGGCTGTACCACCTTCCCCACAAATGGAGTCTCTTGCACTCTGGATCATGATCTTTAATCAAGGCGAACACCACCCGGTCCACCGGCGCATGGGGGAACCCTCCTTCCGAGCGAACAAAGGGGAAAGATAAGTCGTCAGACATGTTTCCTGTAGAAAGATAAAAATAACCGTTAGTGTTCTGACACTTGGCATTTTGAAATCTTACTCAACACTATGATGTAATGGGTAGGGGACAAAAAGAGGGACCCACAAAATCTGGATGACGGTACATCATTTAATAAGACAACCCCATCATTAGATGAGACTGTCAATTAATGAAAAGGTCCCCAAAAGAATATCCTCACTGATGGGAAATCCCTAGAGACAAGGAGAAATATTCTCTTTCAGAGCAAAGCTCTGTCACAGAGTGACATTTGTCAAACTCTGGTCTCAGGGGAACAAGATTCCTTAAAAGAGCATAGCTCTATGGTAATGGTGGAAAGATCCATCAATTTTATCTTTAGAGTTTTGGAATCTTAAAAAAGATCCATGAAAACTTATAAGACAAAATTTTGCTCCGTTTATCAGATCTAAAAAGATCTACATTTGATCTAAGAGCAATGCTCTGTTCATGGGTTAAAACCCATGGATCAGATCTCTGTAAATCTGTAAATTTTTTAGAGCAAGGCTCTGTTGAAGAAACCCCAAAAGGGTTTTCCTTTAGATCAAAGATCTATGAGAGCAAGGCTCTGTTAATTAAATTTAATTTAAATTAATTTAATTTAATTAATTTTACCTAGAGTGATTCTAAAACTAGAACTTTGAAGTTCTCACAAGAGCAAGGCTCTGGAAGTGCTTAAGCGAGAGCAAGGCTCTGAAATTCAAATTCTTGAAATTGGTAAAGAATTACCAAGGACCAAGGGTCCTATTTATAGGCGCCTGCGCCTTTTCAACTGACCCCCATGATCCAACAGTCAGGATCTTGCCACCGCTGCACTCACGTGCGCGCCACGTGAGCGCAACGGTGGGGGGGCATTTGTTCCCCCAATCAGAGCAAGGCTCTGCTTAAATTTTGAAAATTCAAATTTTGAAGTAACGCTTCAGTTCCCGTGCGCTGCGCGCAACGCGCCACGTGTCAGAAGTTGACACGGCAGCACAACGCCCAAGACAGTACGTCCAATCAGAGCAAGGCTCTGCGCAACGTTCAACTGCGCAAGCGCACGGCTGCGCGACACGTGTCTGCACAGTTGCGCAACGTTCAACTGCGCAAGCGCACGGCTGCGCGACACGTGTCTGCGCAGTTGCGCAAGAACAACTGCGCAAGCGCACCGTTGCGCGACACGTGTCTGCGCAGTTGCGCAAGCACAAGTTGCGCAAGTGCTTCGCGTAGCGACACGTGTCTGCGCAGTTGCGCAAGCGCTGTTGCGCAAGCGCCTCACTGCGCGACACGTGTCACACGCTGGTGAGTTGCGCAACAACAGAGTGAAGATTTAGGGATTTTTTTTCTGTTCTTGTTTAAACAAGAAGATTTTTTCTGTAAAACAGGGGCCTTTGGATCAAAGATCCAACGGTGGGGAAAATTCCCCGAATCACTCAGAAAAGATCTTTTTAACAAATTTAACTGATTTTTGAGCACTATAAAAAGAACCCCAGACCCCATTTCAAAGGGAGAGAGAATTTGGGATTAAAAAAAAAGAAGAAGAAGAGAACTTCTTGAGAACACAAAGAAGAAGGTAAAAACCTTTGAAATAAGAGAAAATTCTCTTAGAAATAGATCATTGATCTAAAACACAAAATCAGTGATCTTTAATAAATAAATAAAAATAAAAAAAAAATAGTGCCTTGCACTTGCTAGGGAACCTCTGGTTCTCTGAGATAGAAAAAAAAGAAAAGATTTTCTTTTCTTTCTTTTCTTTGATCTAAATTTAGATCATTAATAAGTGCTCTGCACTCATTTTCTTGAATCTAAAAGATTCTTGGTGCTTTGCACTATTTGAAGGGCCAGGCCCAAATCAAAAGACCTAGCAGGCCAAAATAAATTGCAAAGCAATAAAAGGGCTGAGCCCAAATAAAATTGATGCTCTGCATCATTCATAAAGAACAGAGCCCAAAACAAATTGATGCCCTGCATCTTTTCTGGACAAAGCCTAAATAAAAATAAAAGGAAATGCAAAAGCAATGTCGGACATTTTCTTCACTGGACTTAGCCCAATCGTGGCCATAAGTCCTTAAATTAAATTGGCTGAGCAAATGGCGCTTCTAAATCAATCTACATCCGGTTCGAGGGTACATCTCCGAACTCCTTTGACATCCATCGTTGTAATTCCTCAACGACGTCAGAGAGGTGACGGGTCCCAACGGCCATACACCCAATATTGGACCGAGACGTCCTTAAACTAATATTGGACCGAGACGTCCTTAAACTAATATCGGACCGAGACGTCCTTAAACTAACATCGGACCGAGACGTCCCTAAACTAACATCGGACCGAAACGTCCCTAAACTAACATCGGACCGAAACGTCCCTAAACTAACATCGGACCGAAATGTCCCTAAAACTAATATCGGACCGAAACGTCCCTAAGCTAATATCGGACCACCACGTCCCTAAACTGGCACAATAGAGCCCAAATGCTCTTTTATCGGATCTAAACGGTCCCGTTAAGTTGATCTTAGTCTCAAACTGGACTAACGTATCCTTAACAAACGTTTAAGTTGATCTTAGCCCCAAACACGGCTAACGTATCCTTAAATATTCAAATGGATTATAAAACTCCCAATCAACTCTGGTTCGAGGGTACATCTCCGAGCTCCTTTGATACATGTCGTTGTAATCCTTCAACGACGTCAAAGAGGTGACGAGTCCCGATGGCCATACATTAAATTAATCACTACGTTGAGTTGATCTTAGTCTAAAACAGGACTAACGTATCATTGACGAACGTTTAAGTTGATCTTAGCCGCAATGCGACTAATGCATCCTTAAACTGAAAACACCAAACCCAAATCTAAGTAAATACGGATTTGGACTAATCCACGTCCTACGGGCGACGGCATTACTCAGTCTCCGTATACAATCCACGGGCAACCATAAACAAAATGAACACACACGACACGAAGTGAAATTCTGGAGAAGGAGAAAGTTGTTACCGCGATGCGGTAGCGTAATTAACTGCAGGGGCTTGCGCCTGCAGGGAAGAGCGTCCCCATAATCAAAAACCCCTCATCCTGAGGGGGAATCTGACGAAGTCTGCTACATCGGCCGCATCCGTCTAAACCTCCGATACACGGTGCCATAAATCAACTTGGCATCTTCGGAGAGATAAACGGATAAAACCAAATAGCATCTGCCCCGAACATCAGGCATGGACGTCCCAAGTCTAGGCCGCCGTTCGGAGGGGAACAGTGGCATGTATGATGTCCAATAGCCAACCGACCGACCAATATCAATATTCTTCTTATCACAATGTTGACCCTACTCCTGCCCAATTTTCACAACCATTCTGTTCCTATCAATCCAATCTGACTTTTCCACCTTCTCTAAACGGTCCTTCTAATCAGTCATTTGGGAGTTTTAATTGTCCACAAGAATTTCAATCTTATATTGAAACTCCTTATCAACCCAAGTCCAGTCTTGAGCGGTCATTAGAAGAAGGTTTAGTGATGTTGATGTAAGTCGATGTACAACACCCCACGACTTGCGGGGAGGCGAAAAAATGAAAAACGATCTTGTTTAAGGCGTAAGCATCGACTAACCGAGAATCTTTGCATAAACAATAACTAACAACTAACATAGGAGTTAACAACTATCCTTAAAGATCCGAGTCCTTCGTCTTGTCGTTCTCCACGTGCTCTCCGGCCTTCTCTAAGTAGTAGAAGATCCACCCGAGAGCTTTACTACAAGCTTCACCTCAAACTAGAGGTAACTAGGTTTCTTAAATCGCTAATCTAAGCAACCTAGGTGATATAAAGAATGGTTAAGGATTAAGTAGTCTAATCTAATCCTTGTACTCAACACATGAGAGGGGAGGATTAGGGTTTGAAGAGAGGAAGCTTGAGGAGAGAGAAGGTGAGAATAAATAATGAGATGAGAAAATGAGCTATCATAATATATATCAAGCATTATTATTTTTCAAGAAAAGAAAAGAAAATGATTTACAACCATGCTTGATAAATATCTAATGGTGATTCATCTCCATGAGTCATTAAGCATTTATGATGCATTAATGACATGGATGAATCATCCATATGACTCACTAATCTCATTCAATGTATATGCCACCTTAACCCCCTTAGTCACCATCTTCTAGAAGCTTCTCGTGCAATTTCGAGAACGCCCCTCCTATCCGTGAAAACACGGAAAAACTTTAGACTGTATAAATCCAATAACCGGATACTAGTAACTGGCTTAAACCAAAGTCGACTAATAAAAACTGTCCGAAAGTCGTACGTGCGTAAACACACGTATGCGTCCGAACCCTTGTCGTAAAACCATACGACCTCTATATCGTTTCGCCTGGAGTAGGGAAACTCTCTGTGTGGGACTCTAGAGACTCGACTACTACGCTGGCAGTGGGTTTAACCACAGACCGCAAGCGGCACTAGCTGTACGTAACGATCCCCAGGTAGATGTCGATAAGAAGGCCGATGAGGAAACCC
This sequence comes from Agapanthus africanus, assembly GCA_030015575.1. NCBI lineage: Eukaryota > Viridiplantae > Streptophyta > Magnoliopsida > Asparagales > Amaryllidaceae > Agapanthus > Agapanthus africanus. The sequence continues at coordinate 378,506,344 of CM057347.1, read as the reverse complement.
ATCTGAACTCCTACTGAGTCTGATGTGACAATCTCCGTACAGTCCGGTCTGTTCGTCTAAGACTATCGCATATCCGGCCTAGGGGGCGGCAAGCGTCAGTCCCCTAAAAGCGGAACAAGTCGTGTCGGAGCGAAGCCCATTACACCCTGAGAAACTACTGGAACCTACCAGTAAATCTCGCTTGCCCTGGCCAGGGACTTTGCGTAATGGCTCTCTGACACAGCGCGATATCAACTCCCAATACCGGGAGAGACGAATCCTATCTAACCGCCACTGCCTCCAAGTGCTTCGGGACTGCACCCAACTGCTACCTGTTTACACGACTCCTTTGAGCCGTGGTAGGGTAGCAATCTAAGAACAGTGGGAACACACTCGAGGCGAAGCAGCAGTGTCAAGACTGCGGACTATGCTGTACTCATGTCACCTGGGAACTGTTCACTGACGACTGATGTAAAACCAACCAACAGTTCCCTGTGAGTCCTGTCTGGTGTACCCGTAACCCAACGAGCACCTGCATACTATCTCCAGTACGACGTACTGACGGCTGTGGGACAGACCATCTCCCCAACTGGGATGAGAAGCGTACACACTAGTCTACTCCGGAGTATCGATGCCCTGTCTCGATAATCCAATGACTAGGGACCTGAATAAGGATGTGCTTGTAGACTACCCAGCCCACACTAGTATGACTGCCATCACAACACTGGTAGTCAAGCAAGATCCTAAGAGCTCTATCAATACGTATACTCACATATTAAGATAGAAAAAACCAAGTAGCATACTACCATATTTAGCAAGACTGTTATATACATGTGAATATCCCAAGTTTCCATTAAGTAATATACAAACTAGTATGATACAATAATGGCCCCTATGGCATATACACTAATAATCTCCCACTTGCACTAGGGCCATGTACTGGCATATCGAAGACCGATGATCTCGAGTAGCCTCTCGAACTGAATCTGAGGTAGGGCCTTTGTGAATGGATCAGCAATGTTCTCTTCAGTAGCAACTCTCTGAACCTCGATCTCCTGACGATCAATGATCTCCCTGATCAGGTGATACCGCCTTAAGATGTGTCTGGACTTCTGATGGGACCTTGGTTCCTTCGCTAAAGCTATAGCTCCGTTGTTGTCGCAATACAGAGGTATTGGATCAACAATGGTAGGAACCACCTGAAGTTCTATTAGGAACTTCTTCATCCAGACTGCTTCTTTTGCGGCATCGCAAGCAGCTATATACTCCGCTTCCATCGTCGAGTCAGCAACGGTGTCCTGCTTGGAGCTCTTCCAGCACACCGCCCCTCTATTGAGGGTGAAGACATAACCTGACATGGGCTTGGAATCGTCCTTATCACTCTGGAAGCCGGAATCAGCATAGGCCTCCAACCTGAGGTCTTTTGCGCCGTAACCAAGAACATCCCCTTAGTCCTCCTCAGGTACTTGAGAATGTTCTTTACTGCTATCCAGTGCTTCTCCCCTGGGTCTAACTGATACCGGCTTACCACGCTCAGTGCGTAAGCTACATCTGGTCTGGTGCACAACATCGCATACATTATAGAGCCTACCGCAGAAGCGTAGGGTATAATAGACATGCGTTCCCTTTCCAAATCAGTCTTGGAAGACATCTCTTTGGATAGGGTGATTCCGTGACAAGCCGGTAGATTACCGTGCTTGGAATCTTCCATACTGAATCTTTTCAGTACAGTGTCGATATACCTGGACTGTGAAAGTCCCAACATCCTCTTGGATCTATCACGATAGATCCGGATCCCCAGAATGTAAGAGGCATCACCCAGGTCTTTCATGGAGAACCTGTGTGATAAGAATCCTTTGACAGATTGTAGCATAGGAATGTCATTTCCTATCAATAGAATGCCATCCACGTATAAGACGAGGAATACGAACTTCTGGCTATAACTTTACTATATATACATGGTTCATCTGGATTTTTGATAAAGTCATATTCTTTGACTGTCTCATCAAAACAGATGTTCCAACTCCGCGATGCCTGCTTTAGTCCATAAATAGACTTAAGCAGCTTGCATACTTTCCCGCTGTTCCCACTCTGATTGAAACCCTCTGGCTGATCCATATAGACGCACTCTTATAAATTACCATTCAGAAAAGCCGTCTTTACGTCCATGTGCCAGATTTCATAATCATGGAAGGCAGCAATAGCAAGAAGGACCCAAATGGATTTGAGCATAGCCACTGGAGAAAAAGTTTCGTCATAGTCCAAACCAGGTCTTTGACGAAAACCCTTTGCAACAAGTCTAGCTTTATAGGTTTCCACCTGTCCATCTACACCAATCTTTTTCTTGAAGATCCATTTGCATCCTATGGGTTTTACCCCATCTGGAGCAAAGTCCAAAGTCCATACTTTGTTGGTGTACATGGATTCCATTTCGGTCCATATTGCATCTAGCCATCGTACCGAGTCGCCGCTCTGGATGGCCTGCTGGAAGCCAGTAGGTTCATCATCATCTATGATGCAATCCTCTCTATCCCCATCTATGAGAAAACCGTAGTATCTCTCAGGCGGATGAGACGGCCTACTACTCCTGCGGAGGGATGCGGGAATGTCCTGTTCTTCTTGAACTACTTGTTCTACCAAACTTTCAGTATTAGTTTGTGGTTCTGGAATTTCTTCCAGTTCTATTTCGCTCCCACTTCTTTCCTTTTCTAAAAACTGATGTTCTAGAAAATGGGCATTACGAGAAACAAATACCTTTTGTTCCTCTGCGTAATAGAATAGATATCCCCTGGAGTTCTTTGGATATCCCACAAACTTACACTTTACTGATCGTGCCTCGAGCTTGTCCACATGCTGCTTTTTAACAAAAGCTGGACATCCCTAAATCTTTATATACTGAAGATGGGGTTTCTTCCCACTCCACATCTGATATGGAGTGGTAGGCACAGTCTTGGTAGGAACTATGTTCAAAAGATATGCCGCTGATTCTAGCGCATAACCCCAGAAAGATCGCGGTAACTCAGCATTACTCATCATGGATCGTACCATATCTAATAGGGTTCGATTCCGTCTCTCCGATACACTGTTATGCTGTGGAGTGTATGGAGGAGTAAGCTGAGAGAGAATTCCTTTCTCTTTTAGGTAACCTAGGAACTCGGCACTCAAGTATTCACCACCTCGATCAGATCTTAGTGTCTTGATACTTTTGCCGGTTTGGTTTTCTACTTCATTCTTATACTCTTGGAATTTCTCAAAAGCCTCGGATTTATGTTTCATCAGATAAATGAATCCGTACCTTGAGTAATCATCCGTGAAAGTAATGAAATAGGAAAAACCACCTCTTGCATGTGTAGACATTGGACCACATACATCACTGTGTATGAGTCCTAAGAGCTCGCTCGCTCTTACTCCATGTCCAGTAAATGGAGTCTTTGTCATCTTTCCTTTGAGACAAGATTGACAAGTGTCATAAGATTGATATTCGAACGAGTCCAAATATCCTTCTCTATGCAACTTAGTCAACCTTCTCTCATTGATGTGACCCAGTCTACAATACCATAAGAAAGTTTTATTTAAATCTGGAGACTTTCTTTTTAGTGTGTTCTGGACATTGAATATTTGGAGTTGGTTTAACACATATATACCGTTTTCCAGTGTACCGGACCCAATCAAACTATGATTAAGGTGGATGTTAACAACACCACTTCCAAACGTGAAATCATAACCTTTATTTGTTAACAAGGAAACAGATATGATATTACACGTTAAGCTGGGTACACAAAAACAGTTATGTAAAACCAAAATGTGTCCATTCGTCAATCTCAGGTGATAATCCCCTACGGACACAGCTCCCACGCTAGCTCCGTTAGCAACCATCAAAGTCATATCACCTTCCTTCAGCACTCTACGGTTTCTCAGTGCCTGCAATGAATTGCAAATATGAGATCCTGATCCGGTATCCAATACCCAGGAAGTAGAGTTGATTGACAGACAATTCTCAATTACAAACACACCTGAAGTCGAAGCCACAGCTTGCTTCGGTTCCTGGTTCTTGGCGTTCCACGCCTTGCAATCCTTCTTCCAGTGCCCTTTCCTGTGACAATGGAAGCACTCATCCTGGCCCACTACCGGTACCGCAAACTTTTTCTTTCCCTTCCCTCCCACCTTACTTACACCTCCTCTAGGTCTGGGGGCGGCCTTCTTTTTCCTTCCTTTGGCCCTACCCTTAGACCCGGAAGAAGAAGCACCGCTAACAAACATAGCGGGTGTTTCCCTTGCCTTCTGCAAGGTGCCCTCTGCACTCCTTAACATGTTCAGGAGTTCCGGAAGTTCAACTTCTTTTCTTTGAATGTTGAAGTTCAGGATAAACTGGGCGTAGGTGGGAGGAAGGGACTGGAGAATAAAGTCTGTATAGAACTCATTATCCCAAGTCGTCCCAAGGTCTGCGAGCTCTTCTATATAGCCGATCATCTTTAGGACATGTTCTCCTACCGATGACCCGACAGCCAATCTCGCTCGAAACAAGTTCTTTGAGGTCTCGTATTTTGCTATACGAGATTGCTCTCCATAAAGTTCCTTTGTATGGAGAAATATGGCATCTAGTTCCATATCCTCGTGCCTCCTCTGATGTTCATTGTTCATCGAGGCAAGCACGATGCACTTGGCTTTCGCGCAATCGAAATCCCAGGTTTTGTGGATTTCCTTATCCGCATTACTGGATTTGGGACCAGGGACAGCAGGTGCCGTAGCGGTGAGGACGTACCCCAATTTGTCATAGGTCAAAACCATTTTGACATTCCGCAGCCAATCTTTATAGTTTGGCCCTGTCAGTATATTTTTCTCTAAAAGTAACTTAAGTCCAGTCATATTCAGGGTCGCTGCAATTAGGAGAGAGAGAAGAAAAACTCTTTAGTATGATGCTCTTGCAAGTTTAGAATGGTTTTTAATTTATCTAAACTGGATGGCTCCCACTGTTTCTCGAATCCTTCCCCAAACCATAAAAGAAGAATTAGCCAGGACTATTCTCACCGTACAATACTTGCTTAACCGTTCAGCCAGGCTAGTGTTGATACTTCGAGGGAGGTTTTCCAACGCTTTCGCGAAGTTCCTTAATTAAATAACCTCTTTTCTCTGGGGGCGTAACCCCGCTGACACCTTTCTTGACACCTACTTGGTTTATAGCATTGATCGTTAAGTGACGAATCTCCTGATGAGTAGCATATACTCACAGTAGGATCGGGATCTAAATATCATCGTATGATAATGTTGAAGGAATCCTACCAACATTCATCAAACTCCAAATGGTATGCATCTCTTTGCAAATTTCAGTTTCTTTATAAATTCCCGATATAAATTTTTGCCCCATGCTCTTATGACCTTGGCGTCAGGTCAAAATGTCATAAGTCACATGTCAAGTTCTACCCATCATTATCTTATCAATTTGAACCCATCCGTATATATCCTTGACGTTCGGCCAAAATGATAATACGACTGTCCCAAACTAACTCATCTATCTATGCAACAAATGAATACCCAGTAGCTACCAAACACTATGCCTTGGTGTTAGGTCAAAATACATAGCTTGAATACTACTGAATACCCAGATGAAATGACGGAGGGCTACGAATGGCTTTGGCGAAACCATGAACGTAGTGAACTTGATATAACCGAAGGAATCTGATAGCTTTTAAAGGGAGTGGTTAAAGCTCCGCATTTAAAAATATCTGTTTTAAAATTAACCGAGTGGTTTCTTTTAAATTATTCTAACGATTAAACTTTTGGTTTATTTTCTTTGCATTATAAATAATGCGTCCCATCATTTAACCTATCATTGCAGAAAACAACGAAAATACAACGTCCTCTTATGCCTTCCGCATTCGCCACTGGGTCCCGTCATCACCCGTTAGGTTACTTAACTAACGACAGAGCGGGGGCTGGGCTAGCGCGGGTGTAAAACATAAGTGACGTCTAAATAGCTATCATATATATAGATATTTTACATTCGTCAGACGCAATAATAGTCATTCCAGATCACAGATGAACTTTATTGGATTTGCAAGCAATCCGTATTTCTTTTGAGCCTGCAATGAAAGACGGATTACACAGTTGTGATGAATAGCCATTACCCCACCCAAGACCCCTACGGGTACGGTAAACTACCCGCCCGGTAGTTTGTGCACCCCACCTTAGGTCTGTCCTAGGAGCAAAAACGGTAAAATGAAATAATACAACGGTGGCTACAACCGCAACCTGGATGTGCCCCGCAAAAATAATATTACAACAAATTACATTTACATTGAATGAATTAAATAATAACCCATCACAAAACCCCGGCTATACATCACAACAGTCCAACACAGTTCATATACACAAACAGATAAAATCCATTACAGAAATGTGCAACCCCCTGCCAACCGACATACTAGCAGTTAGGGGAGGTTTACGAACACATTATACAAACACAGATATAATCATATTAGCAAACATCGTAAAATTTCGATCGTGCAAACACATTAGATTCTACTCCAATACTTCTCTGTGCACCTGAGACTTGAGCAGAAAAATAAACATCCCAGAAAACACAAAAATATCACAGAAGAATTACTGGTGAAAATTGGGTTGAATCGGCCCCAACTCGGCTGCTGTTCCGCGGCGGATCGGTAGGATCCACCGCGGTTCCGCGGTCGTTTGGCCGATTCAGGAACCCATTTTTCACCAGTTTTCTTAAAATTCTCTGTAGGTTATGTTGAAGCACCATGAAAAATTTTTAGAGCCTGTTTAAAATTCGACAGAAAGTAGTGATATCGATGTCGTTTTTTGGTTCGTTTTGCGTTCGAATATCTTACGACTTTGCTAATGAGTTAATTATTGTTTAGCGAGGCTCTGATACCACTGTAAGTCGATGTACAACACCCCACGACTTGCGGGGAGGCGGAAAAATGAAAAACGATCTTGTTTAAGGCGTAAGCATCGACTAACCGAGAATCTTTGCATAAACAATAACTAACAACTAACATAGGAGTTAACAACTATACCTAAAGATCCGAGTCCTTCGTCTTGTCGTTCTCCACGTCCTCTCCGGCCTTCTCTAAGTAGTAGAAGATCCACCCGAGAGCTTTACTACAAGCTTCACCTCAAACTAAAGGTAACTAGGTTTCTTAAATCGCTAATCTAAGCAACCTAGGTGATATAGAGAATGGTTAAGGATTAAGTAGTCTAATCTAATCCTTGTACTCAACACATGAGAGGGGAGGATTAGGGTTTGAAGAGAGGAAGCTTGAGGAGAGAGAAGGTGAGAATAAATAATGAGATGAGAAAATGAGCTATCATAATATATATCAAGCATTATTATTTTTCAAGAAAAGAAAAGAAAATGATTTACAACCATGCTTGATAAATATCTAATGGTGATTCATCTCCATGAGTCATTAAGCATTTATGATGCATTAATGACATGGATGAATCATCCATATGACTCACTAATCTCATTCAATGTATATGCCACCTTAACCCCCTTAGTCACCATCTTCTAGAAGCTTCTCGTGCAATTACGAGAACGCCCCTCCTATCCGTGAAAACACGGAAAAACTTTAGACTGTATAAATCTAATAACCGGATACTAGTAACTGGCTTAAACCAAAGTCAACTAGTAAAAACTGTCTAAAAGTCGTACGTGCGTAAATACATGTATGCGTCCGAACCCTTGTCGTAAAACCATACGACCTCTATATCGTTTCTCCTGGAGTAGGGAAACTCTCTGTGTGGGACTCTAGAGACTCGACTACTACGCTGGCAGTGGGTTTAACCATAAACCGCAAGCGGCACTAGCTGTACGTAACGGTCCCCAGGTAGATGTCGATAAGAAGGCCGATGAGGAAACCCATCCGAACTCCTACTGAGTCTGATGTGACAATCTCCGTACAGTCCGGTCTGTTCGTCTAAGACTATCGCATATCCGGCCTAGGGGGGCGGCAAGCGTCAGTCCCCTAAAAGCGGAACAAGTCGTGTCGGAGCGAAGCCCATTACACCCTGAGAAACTACTGGAACCTACCAGTAAATCTCGCTTGCCCTGGCCAGGGACTTTGCGTAATGGCTCTCTGACACAGCGCGATATCAACTCCCAATACTGGGAGAGACGAATCCTATCTAACCGCCACTGCCTCCAAGTGCTTCGGGACTGCACCCAACTGCTACATGTTTGCACGACTCCTTTGAGCCGTGGTAAGGTAGCAATTTAAGAACAGTGGGAACACACTCGAGGCGAAGCAGCAGTGTCAAGTCTGCGGACTATGCTGTACTCATGTCACCTGGGAACTGTTCACTGACGACTGATGTAAAACCAACCAACAGTTCCCTGTGAGTCCTGTCCGGTGTACCCGTAACCCAACGAGCACTTGCATACTATCTCCAGTACGACGTACTGACGGCTGTGGGACAGACCATCTCCCCAACTGGGATGAGAAGCGTACACACTAGTCTACTCCGGAGTATCGATGCCCTGTCTCGATAATCCAACGACTAGGGGCCTGAATAAGGATATGCTTGTAGACTACCCAGCCCCCACTAGTGTGACTGCCATCACAACGCTGGTAGTCAAGCAAGATCCTAAGAGCTCTATCAATACGTATACTCACATATTAAGATAGAAAAAACCAAGTAGCATACTACCATGTTTAGCAAGACTGTTATATACATGTGAATATCCCAAGCTTCCATTAAGTAATATACAAACTAGTATGATACAATAATGGCCCCTAGGGCATATACACTAATAGTTGAACCACATCAGAAAGGAATGGAAGGGAGGCATGGCTAAATATGAATGAGCAACTAGTTCCGAACCAGCTAAAAATTTTTCAATGTCTAAGATGGCCATAGGACGAAATGAGAATTTGGGTAGTGAGAGAGAACTATACACCTTTCCTAATCAAACCTGCCCATTCCAAACTGAAATCCACAACTCCAGTTTCACAGATCCATCGAGTACACCAAATGATTCATTAATTGAAGATAGAATGTCTGATAAGTTGTGTGACTTTAAAGTGTTTGATTTACCCGATTATGAAAGGTCCATTTCAAGTGAAACCATACCCAACCCTTGTGATCTCTACACCTCCACTCTTGAACCAAAATTGATTGAAAACCATAATTTTAATGAGGTATTTGAGAATTCTAACCTTCACTTGAATGAGGAGATTGACATTGGGGATATGTTGAATGATGAACCCGAAATTTTGGATGAGTTTGTCCCACCAATTCATCAGGTCCTTTCACTTCCTTGTGGTTATCATCTCGAGCCTTTAATTATTCTTCCCGAATCCCATACGCGTCTTGAAGTTGATAATTGTATAACCGAACAGCAGACTGAAATTCAGCCTTCATCTTCCATATCTGGTTCAGCGATACTCGACACACCAATTTGTTTACCCATTTCACCTTCTATTTTCTCAGGTTCTTCTTCTATTATTCCTATAATTTGAGTGAGTGTTGATGAATCACAATCCGATAATTCAAGTTTGATAATTCCAGAAAACCAACTTGATTTGGATACTTTTGAAAATGAAGTAGATGAGTTTTTCGAGTCTCCTACCTCTATAATTTTTGACAAATCAAGTATGATAAATTCGGGCACAAAACTTACTGACAGCAAAATGTTCAATTACATTATCGATGAAAGTTTTGAAGAACTTTTGCTGACGAACTTGCATTCCTAAACAACACGGATTTTGTGATTAATCAACCTCCACCTATAGAAGTTGAACCACCACCCTTTCTTCTTATAAAATACGAGAATGCCAATATTCCACTCATTTCTGATCATTCACATTCTCGTTTTTATTTATCATCATCTCTTATCTCTTCACATTCACGTTCACATAAACTCTTTCCATATCACCACTTATCTCTTCCCCGTTTTTTCTTGGCTCTATATAACATGTTCTTCCACCGACCTATACATTATATCGATAAAATCTTTGAATGATTGGTATTAACTTTTGGTCTTTGTAAAGTCTTATATTGACCAAATAACTTTACCCCCCTTAAAATGCTTAATATTGTTTAACTCAAGTTTGGGGGGTATATTTTTGGCTCTTGAAAATAAAATTTGTCCTCAAAATTGTGAGCCAAAAATAAGTTTGGGGGAGGATTTTCACTTTCAATTTGTGTTGACCCCGTTAATAACCTTTCCTCCCAAGTCTATAAGTTTTTAAGATTTAAAAGAAACAACAGTGAGGACACTGCTGCAAACAGGTTTGGGGAAGGTTTATGCTATTTACGCATTACTTTGCATTATACTATATATAAGCACACAAAAAAAATTTGATAATAAAAGTTTGAAAGTGAAAATTTACATATGAAAGATAGGAATAGTTTGAGAAAATAAAGAAAATTAGATGTTTTCTTAAATGAAACTAGTAATAAGTAGTTATAAGTTGTTGTCCCAAGGGTTAGTAAGATGAAGGAAATTACTAATCTGGGGATAAAAATAAGTCTGAAAAATAGTCCCTATTCTTGAGGCCAAACATTTGAACGTTGATACCCTACTATACGCATTTACATACATCTTGAAACTTGGGATAGTAGAGGATACCTTGAAATGCTCTTGTCTAAAATCCTTAGTATAAAGGAAAATAAAATAAAATATATGTGGTGGAAAAAAATGAACACTGGTTTTGCAATTACCAAGGCAGCATAAAAAAAATATAGCGAGGGTGCTTTATTACCTAGTGCCTTAGACCAACTGGTTTGGGAGCCACTGCTAAGCCTTAGGTGTTGCAAGACGAGGAAAAGCACCTAATTAGCAAGCACATGAGTAATCGGTCGGTTAGTACCTCAAGAAGTATTAACGGTCGCATGAAAAATGTGTGAGCATATTCCATCCAAATATCGATTAAAAAGTACTAAGGTAGATGGACAAGAGTATGATTGCTTGAATTGAATTCTCCGAGTGTAGGGATGTCCAGTTCACACACGTAGGGGTATATGATCAATGTTTGGAGGAAAGATAGGGAAGAAAACTAAAGGCGGTGTTTTATTGAGGGATGATGTGATTTCTAATATTTTTTCACGACCATTAAGATAGGGCTCATAGCAACTGAAAAACTGGTGTAGTTGAAAACTCTTATTTTCAAGTTCTTTCTTTTATAGTTCTTATCTTTATATGTAAGTTTCACATCTCTCTTTTATTATAGGATTTTGTGGGTGTAATCCGCTGAAAACTATCAGGAGACAACACTCCTCCTACTAGAGACACCTAGAGGTTTAACGGCTTGTTGCACACGCTCAGTGCAATCGTGTTGCCTACGAAAGTGTGTTTAGCTTTCTCCTTTCTTTTTTCTCTTGAATAAACTAGTTTGCTCGGGACGATCAAAAATATGTTTTGGGGTATTTGTTCAGTTGATAAAACTGCACATTTAATATGACATTTTTCCTACTATTCTATATAATAAAATGTGTTTATTATAATATATGACACATATGAAGTTTTATCTGTAAAAATACTATTTTCATGTGTTTATATATTATAATTAACATTATGAAGGAAAAAGTAAGCATATAATATCCATGTAACATTTGGCCCATTTAACATGCTTACCTTATTAAATACCTTTGGCCAATTCTCTTAAAACTAAAATATCATGACAAATGGTTAAAGATAATATCTCAATAAAAATAAATTCTACTAACATTATTTATTGAGATAATTGTGCAGAAATTATTTCAGGACTGGAATCAAGGAAATCCGAATTATCGAGATCAAATCTGCCGAAATAGTAAAGTAAATTGAAGAAATCAATTCTGGCAGAGACGTAGAGAAGATTTTCAGATTCCAGATACCAAAATAGTCTACATGTGTCACCAGAAGAAGCCTCAAGAAAAACAAACCCACGATCCTCCTAATCCACCGCGGATCCACGGCCAAACCCACCATTACGCCGCGGTTCCGCCGCACTTCTGAGGAGTTAGGGCCCTGGATTTTCTGGTTGGGATCCTAACAACTAGTTACCATATATGGAAAGTCGTCATATTAGGAAAGTTACCATATATGGAAAGTCACCATATTAGGAAAGTCACCATATATGGTGACTAGGTTTTCTTCTTTGAGGGCTATATAAAGGACCAAGGGCTAAAGTTAGAAGGCATCAAGCTGAAGAGATCACGAAGTCCACGAAAGGTTCCCGCATCCGGGCTGATCATCAACGGTTCATCTACCTCCTTAGAAGAGATCGAGAAGCAAACTAGCATTTTGTAATCATTTTCTAAGGAAACAAAGTGTAAATGAATTTTGTTGATTAATAAAGGTAGTTGTTTTCTTATTCTATCTCTTTGTAGTTTTAATATGATTTCCCTCTCCATCTCTTCTTCTCCCAACATGCGCGAGTAATTCTCCACTTGTTAGGGTTCATGGGATTATGGTAGGTTAATGGATGATGCAGATCCTTAAACTCTTTTTAAGTCCTATAAAGTTTATAAACTTTATCAAAAGAATAGTTAACATCCTAATCGGGCGCGCTATCAATTTTGCTAGTCTCGACCGCGATTAGATATTAGATTAACAATTGTTTTGGTAAAGGCTAGATATGAACGGAGTTCCATGTCGAGATAGGGGTTAAGAGTGGGAACCCATTTCCCTCCAGAAACCCTAATCTACATGCATTACTGTCGTTCTAGTTTTAAATCTATTAAAGGATAAAAAGAGTAATATTTAATTAATCATCCATAACTACTAAATCCCAATGAACCCTACAAGCCCCCTTTTAATATTAAACTTACCTCCATTGTTAATCTAGATCTATATTTTGCATCCGTGTTTAACCTAGATCTAGATCCTACAACCATTCTTCGCCATTCTTTATTCTTCCTCTCTTTTTCAACAGGCCTAAAGTAAGAATGAAAGGTTCCACGTTTCCCTAAGGACGACCCGTACTCACCTCAGTCTAGCTACGCGTGACACCGTTCTGATTGCGGTTATTCTATAAACACAACTTTAAAACAGATCAATCAATACTTTTTCTATAGGGGCCGGGACACGTCTCTTTGAAGCAACATTCGGACCGCTGTCTTCTTGATTCTGGCGGTCATGGCATTTTTCTGAACCCACTTCAGAGGTTCGAAAGAATTGCTGATTTTTACGGCCAATTCAGCCATCGTCGTAGGATGACTCTGCTCTTGGAATCTCATAAGATTCCACTTGGCCGGAGTCCTGGCCCTCTTGTTGGCTCGATACCTAAGCCGCTTCTGTCTTAGCCTTTCTGTTTTGAGCACTTGGCTGGTTACGGCTCTTCGGGAAGCCGCCGTAGACCAGGCGATGGAGGGCTTTGGAGATAAGCCTGATTGTGCATTTGTTGGAGTCATCGCCTGAGCTCGTTCGCAACATTTGATGTTGCCCTCTGTACCGGAAGTCTTTCCCCCAGCTGGAGCACCAGAGAGTCATTCAAGCACCGTCTTAAGTTTCGGTTGTGGTGCCTTAGCGATCACAACATTCGGCCTCTTGCCCCTTGAGACCGGCTTGGCGACCTGTTTTGCCAGCTTTTCTGCCAGATGAGCGCTTCCGACAGGTTAGATGATGATGGAACCAAATTGGCGGGGCAGTTCCTCCCACTGTCGACTAAGGCTTGCGGGGAGAACCACACGATCATTGATCTTAACCACGTACGGAATCGGGGTAACATCAGAAGCTGGATCCATCTTAGGAGACATTGTCGTTGAAAGTTGATTGCTGCACGAAAAAAACATTATTTCAGTACAAACATCGGCATATATGTTAAATGAGTTCGCATGAACACTTAACCCGAGGTATGGCAAGAGAGAAAGGTCCCACCGGGCATGCCAGAATCTGTATGGTGTTTTTCGTCACCCCATTGAGATGGGAATACATGCGCGCTTGTCAGGCGTATTACAGATTCCCCCTGCCTAGGGTAGGCTGGGGTTTTTTGATTGTGGGGATCCGAATCTCCGGCAACCGCGGACTAAGCTGCCGTTAATTACCCCTCGCCTTTGGAGCGAGAGAACCTCCGATTGACGGGTCAAATAGGTCATGCGAACTCAATGTGCAGTGTTGTGTTTTAAAAGGGTTTTGGATATATCGAGGGCCCCGCAGAGTTTTTACAGGGGTCCCGCTATCCGGATAGCGGGCTGGGGGTCAAGGGGGCTAGCAGCCCCCTTGCGGGGTGCAGGGCAGCGCCCCGTTAGAAATTTTTTCTAACGGGGGAGGTATTTTTAGTGTGGAGTACATGTAAAATGAGGGGAAATGGCGTCCAAAGGACACGTCGGCGCCGGGCGATGGTCACCGGTGCTGGCGCTTGGACGCTTGGGTTAGCGCTAGGCGCTTGGGCGCTGGCGCGAGCTCTGCGCTAGCGCTTTGGGCGCTGGCGCCTCACGTGCCCGGCACGTGAGCGCTCGGGCGCTAGCGCTTTGGGCGCTAGCGCCTCACGTGCCCATCACGTGGGTGCTCGGGAGCTAGCGCTTTGGGCGCTAGCGCCTCACATGCCCGGCACGTGGGCGCTCAGGCGCTAGCGCCTCACGTGCCCGGCATGTGGGCATTTGGGCACCGGCGCTAGTGAAAGGAAAGGGTTTTACCTCCATAAATAGGGGTTAAACTCCAATAGAGGATTTTGAGTGAAGTTAAACTCCAGAAGATCTGTATTAGGAGTTACACTCCTTTGAGGATTTGGGTCTTGGAGTTGAACTCCCTAAAAATCTTCAGAGGTTCTTCTCTCTTAAGCCTGGGATCTTCTCTTGAGCCTTGGATCTTTTCCAAAGTGGGATTTTTTGATATGGGTCTCCTTCTTCCTCCTCTTTGTTGGCCGGATCTTAGAGAACAAGAGGGGTAAGATTTTAAAAATCTTCCCTTTTTGAGATCTAATGGAAGATCTGAGCTCCCCTTTATGGATTTTGTGGTGAAAAACTATTTAGTTTTAGAAAAGAAGGAGCAAAACTCTTGATTTAATTCAAAAGAAAGAAAAAGGTTTAGAACCTTTAGGAAGGAGTAGGAGGCACAGAACCCTAGAGTTTTAGAGAAATGAAAAATTTATCATATATATTTTCATCATATTTGCCTTTATAGGCTACACACTTTACATATAGCCCCTTGGGCTTTACAAAATGGCGTTTTGCCCATCCCATACCTCATGTGCTCATTTCTTTTGCACATAAACCTTGGGCTTTACAAAAATTTGGCTTTATGCCCATTTTTCTTACATTAATTCATAAAATAAAATAAAAGAAATACACCAAAATTATTTATTACAAAAAATTTATTTTGGCATGGGGAAGGCCGGGCGCTTCATGTTCGAGCTCGACCCGGGCATTGGCCCACTTGACCTGGGCTTGGGCCCACTTGGCTTGGGGTTGACATTGATTTTGACTTGGTCTAACGGGTGTAAATTTTTACCCCAACACGCGTCTCCTCCAGGAACAAGCCCCCAAAGGTGTCCCTCTTCGACGGAATGTCCGACCCGAAAGACCACTTAGACACATTCACAGCGGGGATGAGCTTCCAGGATAACTCTAACGCCGCCCAATGCCGAGCGTTCCCTGCCACTCTCATCAGTGCAGGACGAGATTGGTTCAGAGGACTCACGCCACGCTCTATCTCTACCTTCGATGAGTTGGCCGCTCAATTCCTCGGCCATTTCGTCGGGAACAGATGGCAGAAGCGGACCGTCGACTACCTCTTCACTATAAAGAGCGGAGACAAGGAATCTTTCAAAGGATACGTCACCCGCTTCTACAACGCTCATCTTGAAGTCCTAGAGCACCGGGACAAGACGGTCATCACGGCCCTTAGGACGGGTCTTAGGCACAAGAAGTGGCTCCGCTCCTTTGCATTAGCGCAACCTAAGACCACGGCTGAGGTAAAAGCCTGGACCGAGCGAGAGATCCAGCTCGAGTTTGAGGTGAACGCAAACCTACCCCGGACCGACCAAGCCGATCAAAAGAAAAGAACCAGAGAAGAGAAAAAGAAGATTGACTGGCCAAAGCCATACTCCCCGAATTTCCAAGAGTATAGCCCACTCAACATCTCCCAAACAGAGCTGTTGGAAGAGGCGAAGGGCGAGAGATTCTTCAAACTCCCCCCGGTCAATAATAGGGCGGCCAAACGAACACGATGCCCTTACTGCGCCTTCCACAGGTCATAGGGACACCCTACCGAGAACTGCAAACAACTCCGTGACTATATCGAGGAGTTGATCTACTCGAGTCACCTGGAAAAGTACCTATGGGACAAACATCAAATAGATCGGAGGCAAGATGATCAAATTAACGATGCAGAGCTAACGATCGTATAGATCATGGTCATCACCGACTGACCCGAGTCCGAGCAATAAGGGCACCTGTCAATCCCGGTCACTCTATACAGGAGAATCTAAACTAAATTACATAAATTGTATTTTGTTTAATAATAAAGATTCTTGCTTCTTTGCGATCTGAATTGCTTCCTTTTGTTTCCATGCTGAAATTCCGTGCAGGACCGACGAAGGTATTCGGCTCATCCGCAGCTGGTAGCTTCCTACCCTACAACATTGCAGATCGAAGCCCTCATCTCGAGGACACCGAGCAGCTACTCTGCCCGGTCCATCCGCAGCTAGTAGCTTCCTACCCCACAACGCTGCAAATCGAAGCCCACATCTCGAGGCCATCGAGCAGCTACTCTGTCCGGTCCATCCGCAGCTGGTAGCTTCCTACCCTACAACGCTGCCGATCGAAGCCCTCATCTCTAGGCCACCGTGCAGCTACTCTGCCCGGTCCATCCGTAGCTAGTAGCTTCCTACCCCACAACGCTGTGGATCGAAGCCCTCATCTCGAGGCCACCGAGCAGCTTCCCTGTCTGGTCAATCCCTAGCGGGTAGATTCCTACCCATCTACGCCAAGGATCGAAGCCCTCATCTCAAGGCCACCGCGCAGCTACTCTGCCAAGTCCATCCGCAGCTGGTAGCTTCTTACCCCACAACGCTGCGGATCGAAGCCCTCATCTCGAGGCCACCGAGCAGCTTCCCTGCCCGGTCAATCCCTAGCGGGTAGATTCCTACCCATCTACGCCAAGGATCGAAGCCATCATCTCGAGGCCACCGCGCAGCTACTCTTCCCGGTCCATCCGCAGCTGGTAGCTTCCTACCCCACAAAGCTGCAGATCGAAGCCCTCATCTCGAGGCAACCGAGTAGCTTCCCTGCCCAGTCAATCCCTGGTAGGTAGATTCCTACCCATCTACGCCAAGGATCCAAAGCCTTCATCACGAGGCGACCGGGCACCCTCATGCTCAGATCATCCTGACGGGCAACTTCCTGCCCCACGACGCCAAAGATCGAAATCCCTCCTCAAAAGGCGACCGGGCACCCTCATACTCGGTTCATCCTGGCGGGCAGCTTCTTGCCCCACAACGCCAAAGATCGAAGCCCCATCATGAGGTGACCGGGCACCCTCAAGCTCAGTTTATTTTGGCGGGCAGCTTCCTGCCCCACGATGCCAAGGATCGAAGCCCTCCTCAAGAGGCGATCGGGCACCCTCATGCTCGGTTCATCCTGGCGGGCAGCTTCCTGCCCCACGACGCCAAGGATAGAAGCCCCGATCATGAGGAGACCGGGCACCCTCATGCTCAATTCATCCTGGCGGGCAGCTTCCTGCCCCGCGACGCCAAGGATTGAAGCCCTCCTCAAGAGGCGACCGGGAACCCTCATGCTCGGTTCATCCTGGCGGGCAGCTTCCTGCCCCACGATGCCAAGGATCGAAGCCCCCATCACGATGCGACCGGGCACCCTCATGCTCAATTCATCCTGGCGGGCAGCTTCTTGCCCTACGACACTAAGGATCGAAGCCCTCATCACGAAGCGACCGAGCAACCTCATGCTCGGTTCATCCTGGCGGGAAACTTCATGCCCCACGACGCTAAGGATCGAAAGCCCTCCTCCCGAGGCGACCGGATATCCTCATGCTCGGTTCATCCTGGCGAGCAGCCTCCTGCCCCTCGACGCCAAGGATCGAAAGCCGTCATCACGAGGCGGCCAGGCAGCTTCCCTGCTCGATTCATCAACATCGGGCAGCTTTCTGCCCCACAACAATGCGGATTAAAAACCCTCAACACGAGGCGACCGGGCATTCTCCTGCTCGGTCCATCCACTCCAGGCATCTTCCTGCCCTGCAAAGTGATGGATCAAAGCCCTCATCATAAAGCCGCAAGACATCTTCATGCTCGGTCTCAACTGTGGATCCCTGAGCCTCACATTGAACCAGCTGGCAAGCCTTTGCCCGGCACATGCGCCCGAAGAAGGCAAGCTCCTAACATGGCTCAATCAACATCATGATTCTCGGTGCCAAACTGAGCAGAAGATTCTCCGTGTATGCCACTCTCGATCCGACCCATGAATGGGTCAGAATGAGAGTGGAGGATAATGATGGTGCTCAAAAGTGGAATTCCTCATATCACAATACGTGGCGAATGACGTGCCACCCGCGACAGCTCACTGGACTCCTGGGGGGATACCAAAGTAAAATCAGTACGGAGCATTGATGACCTTCCTCGGCTTATCCCTGAGCTAACACTCCGCCTCTTACCCAAGAGTGACTAGCCGCCTAACTGGGGCCCATTCTCCTGTGCTCGTCTGCGAGCTATTACAGAGCTAAGCTTCCTCGGCCTCCCGGCTCGTCTCCGAGCCTCACGCTGAGCTAAGCCTCACCCAGCTCTCCCGATCAACCGAGAATGCAAGGTCTTAGCGCATCCGCAACTATTCCGCGTATCTCACCAAAGCGAGATATTCGCCGCCCTATGTCCCGCGTCCCACGCAGGCTCATTCCCCCATTAATGAGAGGATCCTGCCATTAAAGCGGGTGTAACGTGCGGGCGCAACTGACGGCGGAGATCTCGCACCGGCTCGCTCCTCGCGACCCCTATATAAACCCCTCTCTCAGACGACTCAGGTAAGGTGATTCTATCTGAATAGGCTGCTACTCTGCCCAAATCCCTTGACTAACTTGATCGTCGGAGGGTCCACGGTCGTACAACCACCCCGGGACTTCCTTGTAGGTAGCTCGGCATCACTCCAAACCAAGCCCACTGAGATCCACACGCTTCAGGGGGAAACCCTCAAATCCAATCTCAGCCATTCATCAACGCTCGTGACAGATCAACGGAAGACAACATCTGAAGGAGATCTAGACATCCATCAGTTGGGGCCGTCTGTAAGAAAGCTCGAAAGTTCCGCTCAACGAAAGTTGATCTTCCAATATCGAATTCATGACGACTGATCACCTCGACAATCCAAGCACTAGCTGCCGCCCTCCTCACAACGGGGGCGCGGACGGATCATCTCCTTCCCCGAACGCCGTTCACGCCCTATATGCCCGAATCGACAAGTTCGCGTCTATCGTGGATGCCCTCGTCCGTGTCCAAATGATGGGATGAGCCCCCCAGGTCGTCGCTCCCTCACCTCAGGACCGGAACCTCCACAGAGGGGGAGAAGACACTGCCCACACTGGCACGACCGAATAGCGCCTCGCAATTTCCGGTAGCCACAGATCCCCCGTGGCGACCAATTCAATGACCCGCTGGGCGTCTCACAGTTCCACACCGAGGTCTCATGAAAGAGCACTCCGCCCTGAGGCCCATCGCGCTCCTGTCCCTCCCGAGGAGGTGTCAGTCAGATCGCCTGCTCGCAGGCATGGCCAGCGCCCTCTCCCTCGACAGGGTCGCACAGAGGGACTCACCACGGTAGCTCGAGGACAACCTCACCAGGGGACCTGAGGAACCTCATAGAACGGAACCGGAACCACGGCCAGGCGCAGGCCACCAGTAGGGGGGCCATCGCTCCGAGTATGCCTAATCCTCGGGATACCACAACCGACTCGATGCCCTCGAAAAGAGGATCGAGGGTATACATTAGGAGAGTCGCCCTTCAAGCGAAGGGGCTAGATATGGCACCGACTCGCTCACAAAGCCCTACACCGAAGAGCTGCTCACTGTCCGCGTCTTCTCCAGGAACAAGCCTCCAAAGGTGTCCCTCTTCGATGGAAAGTCTGACATGAAAGACCACTTGGACGCGTTCACAGCGGGGATGAGCTTCCAAGATAACTCTGACTTTGCCCAATGCCGAGCGTTCCCTGCCACTCTCATCCGTGCAGGACGAGATTAGTTCCGAGGACTCACGCCACGCTCCATCTCTTCCTTCGATGAGCTGGCCGCTCAATTCCTCGGCCATTTCGTCGGGAACAGACGGCAGAAGCGGACCGTCGACCACCTCTTCACTATAATGAGCAGGGACAAGGAATTTTTCAAAGGATACGTCACCCACTTCTACAACGTTCTTCTTGAAGTCCCAGAGCACCGGGACGAGACGGTCATCACGGCCCTTAGATCGGGTCTTAGGCACAAGGAATGGCTCTGCTCCTTTGCATTAGCGCAACCTAAGACCATGACCGAGGTAAAACCTGGACCGAACAAGAGATCCAGCTCGAGTCTGAGGTGAACGCGAACCAACCCCGGACCGACCAGGCCGATCAAAAGAAGAGAACCAGAGAAGAGAAAAAGAAGATTGACCGGCCAAAGCCATGCTTCCCGAAGTTCCAAGAGTATATCCCACTCAACATCTCCCAGACAAAGTTGTTGGAGGAGGCGAAGGGCGAGATATTCTTCAAACTCCCCCTCCCCGGTCAACAATAGGGCGGCCAAACGGACACGATGCCCCTACTGCGCCATCTACAGCTTACAGGGACACCCTACCGAGAACTGCAAACAACTCCGTGACTACATCGAGGAGTTGATCTGCTCGGGTCACCTGGCAAAGTACCTACGGGACAAACATCAAACAGATCGGAGGTAAGCCAATCAAATTAACGACGCAGAGCTAACTATCGTACAGATCATGGTCATCACCGACTGACCTGAGTCCGAGCAATAAGGACACCTGCCGATCCCAGTAACTCTATACAGGAGAATCTAAACTAAATTACATAAATTCTATTTTGTTTAATAATAAAGATTCTTGCTTCTTTGCGATCTAAATTGCTTCCTTTTGTTTCCAAGCTGAAACTCCGTGCATGACCGACGAAGGTATTCGTCTCATCCGCAGCTAGTAGCTCCCTACCCCCACAATGCTGCGGATCGAAGCCCTCATCTCAAGGCCACCGAGCAGCTACTCTGCCCGATCCATCCGCAGCCGATAGCTTCCTACCCTACAACGCTGTAGATCGAAGCCCTCATCTCTTGGCCACCGTGCAGCTACTCTGCCCGGTCCATCCACAGCTGGTAGCTTCCTACCCCACAACGCTACGAATCGATGCCCTCATCTCGAGGCCGCCGAGCAGCTTCCCTGTCCGGTCAATCCCTGGCGGGTAGATTCCTACCCATCTATGTCATGGATCGAAGCCCTCATCTCAAGGCCACCGTGCAGCTACTCTTCCCGGTCGATCCGCAGCTGGTAACTTCCTTCCCCACAACGTTGCGGATCAAAGACCTCATCTCGACGCCACCGAGCAGCTTCCCTACCCGGTCAATCCCTAGCGGGTAGATTCCTACCCATCTATGCCAAGGATCGAAGCCCTCGTCTCTATTGGGTTATGCAAGCCCCCCGCCCATCAATCCGTGGCCAAATGCGGAACAAAAATTTTCAAAAACCGGCGCTAACACAACCTATTATCCGGATCTACCCATAATCCCTAGATAACAAAACATGCAAAGGAGTTAAAATGGTTATACCGAATAGATCCGTGTCCTTCGGTCTTCAACCATCATTCCAATCTCTTAGGGGCTTCCTTGATCAAGCTTGATCTCCGGTCTCCCTCCATCGAAGATGATCCACCCGAGAGTCTATGCAACGAGCTCCAACCACATATCCGAGGCAAATAGGGCACCTAGATCGCCACTCTACATACCGTAGGTGAAGTAGAGAGTGATGAAGGATTAATTTGTCTCAAGACACCCCAAGGATTCTCAACTCATGAGAGGGTTTGGGTGGAGCTAGAGGAAGAAGAAGATGCCATGAGAATGAGGTGTTGAGAGCAACTCAAGAGAGAGAAAAAGAAATGAATAATGGCTTGTGTTTTTGTTTGTTGTGTGAGTATGATAAGAAATAATAGAGCCATCACATAAATGTCCATGTCTCCAAAATATCTTAGTCAACAAAAAATATCTCAAGTCAATATAATCTCACAACAAACAAAAACCCTAAGCATGCTAGAATAGTAACCATGGGTCACTAATTAGCCATGCCACAAAAATGCAATAAACACCTCATCCTACACCTCAATAACATTTTAATCCAAAAAGGTCTAAATCATGATGAGATGTAATCTTCTAAAAGTAATCTTGTAATAAATTACAAGAATACCCCTCAACCGTATATACATACTCGCATCCGTATTCCGAAGAATACGAATACAAAGAGACGAAAATAATCCAACAAATATAATACTAGGATCCGGCTTAAACCAAAGCCCACTAGTATTATCCATCCGAACATCATCCGTGCACAAGTACACGTATGTGATCGAACCCTGCCGTAAAACCATACGGCCTCTACATCGTTTCACCCGAAGCAGGGAAACCCTCTGTGTGGGACTCTAAAGACTCGTCAATACGCTGGCAGTGGGTTTAACCACAAGCACGTCAGCGGTACTAGCTGTACGTAACGGCTACCCAGGTATTGAGCAAAAGGGAGGCCGACGAGCAAACTCATCCTGAAACCCCTACTGAACCTGACAGTGACAATATCCGTACAGTCCGGTCCGTTCGTCTATAAGTATCGCATATCGAGTCTAGGGGTTGGATAAAGTTAGACCTCTAATAACGCGACATTTAGTGTCGGTATGAAACCTATCACCACCTGAGAAACTACCGATCCTGTATCAGTAATTCTCGACTACCTTGGCCAAGAATTTCTGGTGATGGCCATCCGTGCACACCACGACATCAACCCCCAATACCGGGAGAGACGAATCCCCTGACGATCTGCTCACTGCCTCCATGTAGCTCGGGACTGTAACCAACTAAAACATGTTTGCACGACTCATTTGAGCCGTGGTAGGGTAGTAATCAAAGCACGGTGGGAACTCACACGAGACAAATGACGATCTCAGGTCGATAGACTAACCTGTACACATGTCACCAAGGAACTGCTATCTAACTATAGGTATAATACCAACTAGCATGTTCCCGGCGAGTCCGTCCGGTGTACTTATAACCTAATGAGCACCTGTATAAATCTTAGATGAACCAACTAACACCAATGGCTTGTGAGACCGGCCACCGCCCCTCGTCGGGGGTCTCGATCAGTATACACTAGTCTACTCTTGGAGTATCGATGCCCAGTCTCGAAACTCCTACGACTAGGGACATTTTAAGGATGTGCTTATAGACTACCCAGCTCCCACGTATATGATCGCCATCATAATGCTGGTAGCCAAGCAAGAATCTTATAGGCTCTATCAACATGTAATAATGATCTGTAATGTCACATGAAGCATGTACACGATGATAAAGACAAACCAGATAGCATACTATTATCTCGAGTAAGACTGTTCTACCGGGATAGGTCATCCCTCAATCATTGCAATCACGTGCCTGCGATCCAATAATTGACTTGAGGGCGCTATAGCCAACAATCTCCCACTTGCACTTAAGGCCAATTATTGGGGTGTCGCATACTCACAGCCCGTGTGATACCGAACACCCAACTCCTCTACTAATCAGTCTCGCAAAGCTCGTTTGCGAAACTATTGTATTCGAGAAATAGCCTCAGTGAGTGGATCCGCTCCATTGTTTCTTTTTGTATCTCTCTATATCTCAACTTCGCGGAGAAAGCTATTTCCCGAAATGAGTAATACCTGTCTTAGAATATGTCTGGATATCTGATGGGACCCGGTTTACAAATAAACTTCAAATCCAGCAAACTTCTTAGACTGTATTGTCCACTGGATTTAATCAGTATCCTGCACCATGCCTTCCTCAGTATCCGCTTGGACCACCTGTCCAAACTACTGTCCCTCAAAAGAGGGAAAACTAAATCTCTGACAGTCACTCTGTCATCCAGGTCACCTTGGAAGCCTGGAATGATAGCCGTCTCCCGAAGGAGGCTGCTGTTACCATATCCCATGAACATCCACTTATGTTCATAAACTGCTTCCCAACGTTTATCCAGGATTGGATCAATATAAACTTATTGTAGCGCGTGCAAAAACAACATCTGGTGTGGTACTTGACATCTCATGATTGACTCAATTGCCTAAGCAAGTGATATGACAATCATGCACATCCCTCTCCCCTTTAGTCTATAAGACACCTTTAGAGAGGGTGCCTCCATCACCTGAAGGTACACCATCATGCCAGGAGTCAACCATTCTAAAACACCTTTAAAATAATTTCAAAGTACCCAGATTGGGATACTTCCAAAATCTAGATCTAAAACCATAGATCTAGTAACCAGAAACCTTGATATTATATCCATATCCTATGTGGAGAAACAACTTTGTGACAACCACAGTATAACTGATCGTAGTATAGGAATTTCATTTCCTATAAAGTACATGTCATCCAAATACCAGGACATCACACCCTACTACCTTCTTAACAGATCCATCTCCTATTCTGATGAAGTCAAAGGCTATGACTGTCACATCAAAAATAGATGATCTATCTCCGCTATACCTGCTTTAGTCTATAAATAGACACAAGCTTCTTGTCCACTATGCTTCCGCTGCTCCCACTGACTACAACAACCCGCTGGCAGAGTCATACGCACGTGCACTTCTAAAGCTAGTTTAGAACGACACTATACTCATCCTCCTGACGGGTCTCATAGTCTAGAACAGCAGCAATGGTAAGTCTGGGTAAACAAGAACCTCCCTGTCGCCGTCTCTGAGAAGACCGAAGTATCTCTTGGGTGCCTGAGGTTACCCACCATATCTGCGAAGTGGCTAATGGAATGTCAAACCCGATTGAATCTCTAGGTTCTATTAAATTTTCAGTAATCATTTGTGATTCTGAAATCACTTCCAGTTCTACCATACTCCTACTACTGTTTTCTGAAAAAGTCTATTTTGCTAAAACTGTGGCGAGTCAAGAACAATATCACTATTGATCTTCCAGATGGTAGAAAGTTACCCCTCGTCATAGCCCGGGATAACGCATAAACTGCCATTACTGAAACGTGCCTTGAGTATGTCCAGAGTCTGATTTTAAGCATAAGCCGGACAACTCTATATACCTTAACATTGTTAAGATATGAACCATTCTATATACAATATAGAAACAGAGGCACTAATTTAATTTGAACCAGATTCAAATTATGCAGCTGTCTCTAGTGCATGTCAACTAAATGGAGAGAGGCCATCAGCATTACTCCACTAGGAGTGCATCCAGATATGAGTAACCTGAAAGAGAAGCATGTTCTCAAAACCATTATTATCAACTGAATACCAAACACAAGTATCTACATCTTCGATCCCCTTGAAGAGTCCCGATACTTGCAACACATGGTTCTCTACTTTATTCTTGTACCTATAACTTCTCAAAACTTGGACCTTGTATTTCTACGAAATACTTGTCTAAAAACTAAAGAAGTCACAAATAAACAGAATATAGTACGAGTACCAACCCCTTTGTCCTAATGGACACTGGACAACATACAATACTTTGTATAAGTCCCCTGAGTTCAATAACTCAAACCCTGTGCGTCGTAGGTTACAAACTGTACTATGGTTAAGAAGAATTACGCCGTTGTTGAATACTCCTTACCTAACCATCAAATGATATAAACAAATGTCACAGACATAATTTCAAAAAGTTATATCTCACTTTATAAAATAAACGTACAGATATATCAGTTTGAAACTAATGCATAACTACGGATATTCAAAACCAAATATTTGTCGTCCGGCGAAAACCCAGGTGATTTCCTCAAATATCACCAATTACAACGAATTCCGATATAATGAGGATATAATCACCTAATTCCCAATATCTTACTTCCACTCATCATCTATAATACCATACAGATATGAAAATCAGATCTGGTAAATACATACCCTAGAGTGAGAATCTAATTGGGAAATCAGTTTTCAATTAACAACTCACAGTGAAACTGAAACATAAAAATGTTTCGAAGGGGTATCCGGGTTTTCCTAGTAATGCCTCTTCCATTATCCAGATTCATGACTGTAACCATATATTTCCTTACCATCTCTCCAATCCCTTTATTTTTCTTTACTTATTACCTTCTGTACACCATACTCAGGCTAAATGGTTTTCTTCCTTCCCTACCTTTTGGCACCAGCCTATTGTATGGAAGAAGACTGGCCAATAAGCGTAATAGGTGTACCCTCCTAATCCTAGGAGCCCTCACAACCTGAGAGAAGGTAAAGAGAAAAGACAACTAAATAATCTTTATTCTATTTCTCCTAAACCAGAATCCATTCTCGAACTGGAACAAGTTCCTTCGAGTTCGTATGTAACTATACGATGGATTATCCAATAAATGTGGATCTTCGTAATGATACGGGATGTTCTGGAGAAATGCAAAGGTGAAGTAGGTGTGGCGATGATATACGCGGTTTGGTCATGAATGATAGCAGTCGCAATTTACTTTGCCTTCTTTCTTATCCCTTTATTTGTCTTTACGTATTACCTTCTATACACCTCATTTAGGCTAATTAGTTTTCTTCCTTCCCTACCTTTCAGCACCTGCCTATGGTTTGGAAGAAGACTATCCAATAAGCGCAATAAGTGTACCCTCTCCTAATCCTAAGAGCCCTCACAACCTGAGAGAAGGTAAAAGGAAAAGGCAATTGAATAGTCCTATTCAATTTCTCCAGAACCGGAAACCTTTCTCGAATCTGAAACAAGTTTATTCGAGTTCGTATGTAACTATATGATGGTCATATCCAATAACTGTGGATCTACATAGTGATACGGAATGTTCCGGAGAAAATCAAAGGGTAAAAGTAGGAGTGGCAATAAAGTATGCAACTCTGACAATCCAAAAGCCAAAGTGTTTTGGGAAGGTTCGGTTAACTTGGTTCATGAGTTCTAATCTAGGGTCTGGCCATGGTCGCTGCCAAAGAGAGAGAGAGAAAAAAACACCTAGCGTGCACTCTAACCTAGATCAGAATGGTTAATCACTTTATCTAATCCGGATGGCTCCCACTGTTTCCTCGAATTCTCCTCCAAACCCAAAAGAATTAGTCGGAATCATCTAAAATCACCTGAGGAGTAAACCAACTCATCAGTAGGAATCGGGATCCAATTATCATCGCATGATAACTTGATGGAATCCACTCAAGTTATCACACTCCAGAAGGTATGCGTATGCCTGGAAAGTTTCAGTTTCTTTAGAAACTGTCGATGTGATTTTTACCCCATGCTCTTATGACCTTGACTAAGGCCAACAAATCATAAATCACATGTCAAGTTCTACCCGTCATTGTCCAGGTTATTTTGAACACGCCCGTACTCACTCTTGACTAAGACCAACAAGGCGTACGACTGTCCCAAACCAACGCATCTATCTATGCAACAGAAAAGTAACAAATAGTCACCATACACTATACCTTGACTAAGGCTAACAAACATAGCATGAATACTAAGTGCTACCCGTTTAAAATGACGGAGGGCTACGAATGGCTTTTGGAGAAAAGCGTTTTACGTAATGAACTTGATATCGTTGAAGGAACCGGATAGCTTTACAAATATATAGTGGTGAAAACTTTTGCTAAAGAGGTCACTCCCGGTGAAGAGATCTCGGCTCTTTCCTCGTCGAATGAGGTGTAGGATATTCCAAATTGAATATCACGATGCAAAGCAAAAAGTAATCGACAATAGTGAAGTTATTACCCTGACGCAAACTTCTGCACAAGAGGTCACTCCCAATGAAGGGATCTCGGCTCTTGCCTCATCGAATGAGGCGCTGGATATTCATAACCAAATATTGTTGTGTAAAACAAAAGAAAACGTCTTTGTAATAACAGCTTTTGAAAATTATTCCAACAACATCGAATAGGTTTGTTTTCCTTGCACTGATCAGAATCAACGCAATCCCATCGGTTAACATATCATACCACAGAAAAAGGAACGAAAAATAAAATGTACGTATATGCCATCCGCAATTCGCCACTGGGTCCCGTCATCACCTGTTAGGTTACTTAACTAACGACAGAGTGGGGACTAGACTGGTGCGGGTGCAAAACATATACAACATCTACTAGTATATATATAAATATATATAACAATCGTCCCAGGCATGATATATGCAACATCTCAGAATCTCAGCCAAGCAACACAGAGTGGTGGATAATCCTGGAGTCTCGGGTTTCATTTGAGCCGCAAATGAGACCCGACGTTCCCTGTCGTGTGGATAGCCTGTACAATGAAAACCTAGACCCCTACGAGCGCGGAAAATTACCCGCCAATCTCAGAAGCAAGGCAACCCCAATCAACAACGTGAATGGGCCACCCAGCACTCCACAGAATCCGGTAAATTGAGCACCCCTCCTTGGGTCAACCTATACCCTCTACGAGTGCGGCGAATAGCCCGCCAATTCTAGAGTGAGGCCCCTCCGTCTCACCGCCATGAGATGCGGGCCTTTTGCCCTCTAAAACCCGGCTATTCGTGCACTCCACCACGGGGTAATCCTAGTACAGAAAAGAAAATATGTACAACGGTGATATCGACCTCAACCCGGTCGTGCCCCAAATAAATAATATACAAACAGGCAGTGACGGCAATCCATATGTCGGACGCTTGCCCCGCAATATCAAATGTACAAATAAATCCAAACTGTACTACCATTGCACCCAAGCTATCCACACGATGATCTAGCCACAACACAGCACATCACAGAACATCAACGTGAATGTCACGTTCGCAAACCCGTCTAAAAGAACATATATCAGTTAGATAAATTGTACCGCTCGAATGACATTCACGGTCGCAAATAGTAATGTATGTACTGAAAACTATAACATTAGAATTCCGCACGCAATTAGTAAACTAAACAAATTTCCAAAACCATGAAAAACAGTGAGCTAAAGTTCCAAAAACCGACCGTTTAAAGCCAATTCAGAAGTCCGAATCAAAACGAAATGCGTCCGAACCTTCGCGGGCAGTTAGAGCATGAAATTAACTTCAATTCGGGGGCCTAGAGGGGGTACCCCACCCCTGAGGCCACCATGAGGTGGCCAGGGGGTGAGGCAGACCCAAAACTGCCTAAGGTGGGGCAGTTTCGGGTCCCCACTGCCAAGACCACCTTGTGGTGGTCTTGGGGAGTGGGCCCAGCCATTAGGTCCTCCCTGGGGGTTCCTTAGGATGCCCATGCAGCACCCTGTGGCTTCTCAGTTCAAACCGTGAGCCCGCGAAGTGTGCAAACATTTCAAACATTCAGTTTTTGTCGACGGTTTTTGCACGACAAAAACAGCGGATTTCTAATATCGCGATGAGTTAACTAAGGCTTATGGAGTGGCTATGATACTATGTTGGGTTATGCAAGCGCCCCGGCCATCAATCCGTAGCCAAATGCGGAACAAAAGTTTTCAAAAACCGGCGCTAACACAACCTATTACCCGGATCTACCCATAAGCCCTAGATAACAAAACATGCAAAGGAGTTAAAATGGTTATACCGAATAGATCCGTGTCCTTCGGTCTTCAACTATCATCCCAAGCTCCTAGGGGCTTTCTTGATCAAGCTTGATCTCCGGTCTTCCTCCATCGAAGATGATCCACCCGAGAGTCTATGCAACGAGCTCCAACCTCATATCCGAGGCAACTAGGGCACCTAGATCGCTACTCTAGATATCGTAGGTGAAGTAGAGAGTGATGAAGGATTAATTTGTCTCAAGACACCCAAGAATTCTCAACTCATGAGAGGGTTTGGGTGGAGCTAGAGGAAGAAGAAGATGCCATTAGAATGAGGTGTTGAAAGCAACTCAAGAGAGAGAAAGAAATGAATAATGGCTTGTGTTTTTGTTTATTGTGTGAGT
The DNA here is from genome assembly GCA_030015575.1 of Agapanthus africanus. Lineage (NCBI taxonomy): Eukaryota > Viridiplantae > Streptophyta > Magnoliopsida > Asparagales > Amaryllidaceae > Agapanthus > Agapanthus africanus. Next base: position 378,476,403 of record CM057347.1, on the reverse strand, counting down.
GTGATAAGAAATAATGGAGCCATCACATAAATGTCCATATCTCCAAATATCTTAGTCAACAAAAAATACCTCAAGTCAACATAATCTCACAACAAACAAAAACCCTAAGCATGCTAGAATAGTAACCATGGGTCACTAATTAGCCATGCCACAAAAATTCAATAAACACCTCATCCTACACATCAATAACCTTTTAATCCAAAAAGGTCTAAACCATGATGAGATGTAATCTTCTAAAAGTAATCTTGTAATAAATTACAAGAATACCCATCAACCGTATATACATACCCGCATCCGTATTCCGAAGAATACGAATACAAAGAGACGAAAATAATCCAACAAATATAATACTAGGATCCGGCTAAAACCAAAGCCCACTAGTATTATCCGTCCGAATATCATCCGTGCACAAGTACACGTATGTGATCGAACCCTGCCGTAAAACCATACGGCCTCTACATCGTTTCACCCGAAGCAGGGAAACCCTCTGTGTGGGACTCTAAAGACTCGTCAATAACTGGCAGTGGGTTTAACCACAAGCACGTCAGCGGTACTAGCTGTACGTAACGGCTACCCAGGTATTGAGCGAAAGGGGGGCCGACGAGCAAACTCATCCTGAAACCCCTACTGAGCCTGACAGTGACAATATCCATACAGCCCGGTCCATTCGTCTATGAGTATCGCATATCAAGTCTAGGGGTTGGATAAAGTTAGACCTCTAATAACGCGACATTTAGTGTCGGTATGAAACCTATCACCACCTGAGAAACTACCGATCCTATATCAGTAATTCTCGACTACCTTGGCCAAGGATTTCTGGTGATAGCCACCCATGCACACCGCGACATCAACTCCCAATACCGGGAGAGACGAATCCCCTGACGATCCGCTCATTGCCTCCATATGGCTCGAGACTGTACCCAACTAAAACCTGTTTGCATGACTCCTTTGAGCCGTGGTAGGGTAGTAATGAAAGCACAGTGGGAACTCACACGAGACAAATGACAATCTCGGGTCGATAGACTAACCTGTACACATGTCACCAGAGAACTGCTATCTGACTATAGGTATAATACCAATTTGCATGTTCCCGGCGAGTCCGTCCGGTGTACTCATAACCCAATGAGCACCTGTATACATCTTAGGTGAACCAACTAACACCAATGGCTTCTGAGACCGGCCACCGCCCTTCGTCGGGGTATACACTAGTCTACTCTTGGAGTATCGATGCCCAGTCTCGAAACTCCCACGACTAGGGACATTTTAAGGATGTGCTTATAGACTACCCAGCTCCCACGTATATGATCGCCATCATAATGCCGGTAGTCAAGCAAGAATCTTATGGGCTCTATCAACATGTAATAGTGATATATAATGTCACCTGAAGTATGTACACGATAAAAAAGACAAACCAGATAGCATACTATCATCTCGAGTAAGACTATTCTACCGGTATAGGTTCTCTATCAATCATTGCAATCACGTGCCTGCGATCCAATAATTGACTTGAGGGCACTATAGCCAACAATCTCAAGGCCACCGCGCAGCTACTCTGCCTGGTCCATCCGCAGCTAGTAGCTTCCTACCCCACAACGCTGCAGATCGAAGCCTTCATCTCGAAGCCACCAAGCAGCTTCCTGGCCCGGTCAATCCCTGGCGGGTAGATTCCTACCCATCTACGCCAAGGATCCAAAGCCCTCATCACGAGGCGACCGGGCACCCTCATGCTCGGTTCATCCTGGCGGGCAGCTTCCTGCCCCACGACGCCAAGGATCGAAAGCCCTCCTCAAGAGGTGACCGGGCACCCTCATGCTCAGTTCATCCTGGCGAGCAGCTTCCTGCTCCACGATGCCAAGGATCGAAGCCCCCATCACGAGGCGACCGGGCACCCTCATACTCAGTTCATCCTGGCGGGCAGCTTCCTGCCCCATGACGCCAAGGATCGAAGCCCTCCTCAAGAGGCGACCGGGCACCCTCATGCTCGGTTCATCCTGGCGGGCAGCTTCCTGCCCCACGACGCCAAGGATCGAAAGCCCTCCTCAAGAGGTGACCGGGCACCCTCATGCTCAGTTCATCCTGGCGAGCAGCTTCCTGCTCTACGATGCCAAGGATCGAAGCCCCCATCACGAGGCGACCGGGCACCCTCATACTCAGTTCATCCTGGCGGGCAGCTTCCTGCCCCATGACGCCAAGGATCGAAGCCCTCCTCAAGAAGCGACCGGGCACCCTCATGCTCGGTTCATCTTGGCGGGCAGCTTCCTGCCCCATGACGCCAAGGATCAAAGCCCCCATCACGAGGCGACCGAGCACCCTCATGCTCAGTTCATCCTGGCGGGCAGCTTCCTGCCCCTGACGCCAAAGATCGAAGCCCTCCTCAAGAGGCGATCGGGCACCCTCATGCTCGGTTCATCCTGGCGGGCAGCTTCCTGCCCCACGACGCCAAGGATCGAAGCCCCCATCACGACGCGACCGGGCACCCTCATGCTCAGTTCATCCTGGTGGGTAGCTTCCTTCCCCACGACACCAAGGATCGAAGCCCTCATCACGAGGCGACCGGGCATCCTCATGCTCGGTTCATCCTGGCGGGCAGCTTCATGCTCCACGACGCCAAGGATCGAAAGCCCTCCTCCCGAGGCGATCGTCCATCCTCATGCTCAGTTCATCCTGGCGGGCAGCCTCCTGCCCCTCGACGCCAAGGATCGAAAGCCCTCATCACGAGGCGATCGGGCAGCTTCCCTGCTCGGTTCATCAACACCGGGCAGCTTTCTGCCCCACAACAATGCGGATTAAAAGCTCTCATCACGAGGCGACCGACCATTCTCCTGCTCGGTCCATCCACTCCAAGCAGCTTCCTGCCCTGCAAAGTGATGGATCAAAGGCCTTGTCACGGAGCCACCAGACATCTTCATGCTCAGTCTCAACGGTGGATCCCTAAGCCTCACATTGAACCAGCTGGCAAGCCTCTACCCGGCGCATGCGCCCGAAGAAGGCAAGCTCCTAACATGGCTCAATCAACATCATGATTCTCGGTGCCAAACTGAGCAGAAGATTCTCCATGTATGCCACTCTCGATCCGACCCATGAATGGGTCGGAACGAGAGTGAGGGGCTAATGATGGTGCTCAGAAGTGGAATTCCTCAGATCACAACACATGGCGAATGATGTGCCACCCGCGACAGCTCACTGGACTCCTGGGAGGCTACCGAGGTAAAATCAGTGCGGAGCATTAATGACCTTCCTCGGTTTATCCCCGAGCTAACACTCCGCCTCTTACCCAAGAGCGACCTAGCCGCCGAACTGACGCCCATTCTCCTGTGCTCATCTCTGAGCTATTACAGAGCTGAGCTTCTTCGGCCTCCCGGCTCGTCTCCAAGCCTCACGCCGAGCTAAGCCTCCCCCAGCTCTCCCGATCAACCGAGAACGCAAGGCCTTAGCGCTTCCGCAACGGTTCCGCGTATTTATCCGCCGCCCTACGTCCCGCGTCCCACGCAGGCTCGTTCCCCCATTAATGAGCGGATCTCTCCATTAACGCGGACGTAACGTACGGGTGCAACTGACGGCGGAAATCTAGCACCGGCTCGCTCCATGCGACTCCTATATAAACCCCTCTCTCAGACAACTCAGGTAAGACGATTCTATCTGAATAGGCCACTACTCTGCCCAAATCCCTAGACTAACTTGGTCGTCGGAGGGTCCACGGTGGTACAACCACCCAGGGGCTTTCTTGCAGGTAGCTCGGCCTCATTCCAAACCAAGCCCACTGAGATCCACACGCTTCAGGGGGCAACCCTCAAATCCAATCTCAGTCATTCATCAACGCTCGCGACAGATCAACGGAAGACAACATCTGAAGGAGATCCAGACCTCCATCAAGAATGATATAAAAATTTAGGAGGTAAAAACAGAATGGACTTTCAGTTCATGGAATTCGAGCGAAAAAAGGGTGGATAGGGAGAAAGATTTTAGATTGAAAGAAATTAAATGGAATCAAAGAACTAAAACGCAAAGAATGATGATAGAATGATATCTTTTCCATCATTCCTTGGCTTGTTGTTGACTAAGTTGCCTAAGGCTAATTTCAAACTATTATGAGGATCAACTATAAGCCTCACCTTTTTTGCACCAACAATACGAAAGAACATGCCATTTTTGCAACAAGAATAACATATTATTTGATTTGAAGAGAAATTAGAGTCGCGTTCATCAACTTAAGAAACGAGGAAATGCACAAATTCTATGTGACTTTTATTGGTGGCTAAAATGTTCCTGGGGCTGGCCTCAGGGTTACTTCAGCTAATGTGTCTACAGTTAGCCGCAGGACATAATCCTCTTTATACATTGCCCTTGCCATTATATTATAGCTTGAGTGCGCTTCTAACAAAGCATTATAACATATTTTTCATGGTACCTTTTTGATGCCAAATATCCCTTTCCACTATCTTAATATAAGTTGTAACTCATAAAATACTTAGAAATATGGATTATATAATGATTAACTACCTTCTTATCATATTGATATTGCGTTTGGCATAGCATCCGATTCAAAGGCAGCCGTGAACATCATTGCATACCTCCAATATCCAAATTCATTGAGTTAAAAATTCTTCTACTACGTACAAAAAATGTTCAATGATCAAGAACAAATTACACTTTTACTATTTTAATTAGTCATGTGCTATATTTTGACATTCAAACAATCAATTAATTAAAGACTGTATACATGCATATCTTTCTCTTAAGTCTGCTAATAGAATTATCCATTCCTCTGAATTAACTTAAATAGTTGAATGACAATTTAACAAAAGATAGTTTCTCCACTCAATTTGGAGAGTCCATCCCGTAAAATTCCAAAATAATGAAAAACCCCGAAAATAAACTTTGACATTAATTTAACCCAAATCCTGATTTGTATATGTATTTAAGTATGCATTGCCTATTATACCCTTTTAATATTTTTTAAGATTATTATAACACGAGATTTTTTGGATTTCCTAAGATCTTAGAACATACGATTTTTTTTTATTATGTATCTAAAGTTTTCCATGGTTTCTTCATTATTCTTTCTTATCATTGCTTGTCCTGATTTTTTTCCTAACCGATCTTTTTTCCAAACTCATCTTCTTTATTGTTACTTGCCCTTGTTATTATTGCTTGCCATAGTTTTCAACTTATTTCCCTTTTTATTATTGATTGCTCTAGTTTCAACCGTCTTGGAAGTAGAGATGCCGAAAACATAAGAGGAGCGGATTAGGAGCGGATATAAAGAGAATCGGGAGAATTGGATCGAGATTAGGGATTTGAAATAGGAGATGCAGAAATTGGAAACGAGGATGAGGAATTGGAGATATTGAATTGGAGATGAGGGATTTCAAAATTGAGATGCAAATAGATGGAGATGAGATTGGAGAAAAAAATTTAGAAGAAAAGCATGGAGAAAGAAGAAGAAAATTATGGTAGCTAATAATTTTTTTGGTTATTTTGATATACCCCATTCAAAAAATTTGTATTTTGATAAAACACAATTAAAAATTGGTATTTCTAAATACCACACCCAAAATATAAAATTAAACTAACAATTACATTCTAATTAAGTTCTATTAGTTTTCCGTTAAGCCATAGTTAAATATAGACGTTAAAGAGATGAAAATTATCAAAATACCCCTTAAAGGGCTATATCATGACTTCAACATCTCTTAGTCTTCTCTTTCCCTCTCATCCGCGTTCTTTTCTCTTCCTCCTGCTATTGCTGCTGCCTCTTCAAATACCTCTCACTCTCTCTCCCCCCATTGTTTTCCTCAACTCTTCCCGACCTCCTCTTCTCTGTCCCTCTCCCTCCCCTTCCTCCCTTCTTGACCTGTCTCTCTCTCGATCTCTCTGCTCCCTCTATGTATTGTTCTCACTATTTAATTTTTTAAAGCAAAGATGAGTAGAGAATAGAGAGATCCAGTGAGGAGATAAGGTTGGATTTGAAATTGGAAAATGATAAGAAAGTAGTCAACAGGATAGGTAAGGAACTATGGACCCTAATTTAACCAAAGTCAACTTAATTATCCAACTTAAACTAACAGAAATTAACATAGTGTTGTTTTTAGTTTAATTTTAACTTTTGGATGTGGTATTTAAAAATACCAAATTTTGAGTGTGTTTTATCAAAATATGAAATTTGTGGGCGGGGCATATCAAAATAACTCTATTTTTAAAAGAGATTAGTCACGTGTATTTGATTAAAAAAAATAAGGGTAAACCTGGAATTTTTGCAAAAATATTCTAAATATAATACAGATAATTTTTTTGGGCTTGAAACATCTGTATTTTGTTTTGGCAACATAATTTAAACCTTACGGGAAAGAATTTAATGAAATCAGCAACGGCCTGGAAGAGTAAAATCCTTGATGCTTATAGCTTTCGGGTAGACCTCTTTCTATGGAAAGATCGTTACATAATGGAAACTACTCGGGCGATACTACTCTCCTAATTGGGTCCTTCCTTCCCTTATTGGCCAGTGGGCTTGAAGAAAGATAGAGAGGCTGCGCACAGCGAACAATGCTCCCTCCTCCCCTTCCTTATACCGCGTCTCGCACACCAGAGATTGATGATGATCATAAGAACGTGCAAAGGATCGAAGGTCCATTACTCGCTTGTTGAGGAATGCACTTACAAGCTATGCTTAACTCGTCTCAATATGTTAGATTGACTGCACCACTGTTGGCTCGCTCCCTGTAGCTGGCAAGCTCTTACTATTGCTTCGCCTAGAAGTTCTTAGATTTTCTTGGCCTAGCAGGCAAATGCACGATTTCATACTTGAATTGACAGATTAGATTTTCTTGGCCTAGCAGGCAAATGCACGATTTCATAGAGAAAAGAATGCATTAGAGAGTATGTGTAGCAGTCTTCCACCCCCATTCGGGATCGTTCGTTTAGCAGATCGAATGAATAAGCAGTTGAAATTCTTTGATGTGCCGCTAGCGCTTTGGTGTAGTGAAGGATTACTTCTTGCTGTCGCCTGGATAAGAAAAAGGGTGGGCGGTTGGTGGGTTTTTTATTATACTTTTCAAGCTGGACTTTAAAGAAAGAGATTGATTCGAACCAAATCTTAAAAACAATTCAGACTAACTAAGCGCCTATTTCAATGACTTTATGTTACGGTCAGATGTCTCTAACTATAACTATAAATATGTCCTCCTGTCCAACCGCTTATTGGTCGATCCCTGGCCTGCTACAGCAGAAAGAAGCGAATGAGAGTTTCAGTTTTTTTTTAAAACTAGAAACCCCAGTTAACTTTTTATTAATGAAATGTTGCATCCGGGCCAAGCCCTATTGGATATGTATACCTTAGAGGCTATTATTGTGTGTGTGTGTACAGTGGATGCTTGGATATATGTATGTACAGAACAATCTTGCTCGATATGATAGTATACTATTTGGTTTGTCTTTATCTTAACTTGTATATATGTTTTACTTATTATTACGTATCGCTAATACATGTTGATAAAGCTCGTAGGATTATTGCTTAACTACCAGCGTTGTAATGGCGATCATACATGTGGGGGCTAAGTAGTCCATAAGCACATCCTTAAACGTCTCTAGTCGTGGGAGTATCGAGACTGGGCATCGATACTATGGTTTATTAAAGACTATTTATGTTAAGTAAGAGCCATGGTTAGTTGATTCATGCTTTTTCGAAAGAAGGCTTCAGTATCCAGCGAAAGTATGCCGTTAGGCGGGTGTGCATCATATCAAAAGCATTGGTATCATTAGAAGCGCTTTCAAGCTAATACCTTGGAAAGGGAGAATAGCTCGGTTAAGGGCTAGCAAGGCTTCTTGCTTAGGATGAAGTAGTGGTTGACATATCGAATCTCTGCACTCGGGCATAGAACCTTTCCTTGTTGAATCATACATCTTCCGGTGAAATATCTGAGCTAAGTTTTGGGGAAGAACCAGGCTTGGTTCTGAGAGTGAGTAGCTCGAATCTCTTTTAAATAGCATCAAATATTTGAATCACTCTTTTAACTCAATAGTGAGAGTAATTTCTCTCCTTTCACCCATGGATAGATGTGACCGCTTTTAGCAACGAGTTATTTCTTTCCGGTTGTTGATTTCAGCACCTCGCTAAGAGCTGGCTTTCTTCGTTTCAGAATAAGTAGTTCCTGATGAGTGAAGGCAGGGATCAATCCCGAACCAATTGATAGAGTCTTTTGAAATGAAGCAAGAGGAAAGGAAGTAAATCATTTCAGTTCATCAATCTCAGGTTGAAAGAATCTCTCCCAATATTTAGTGATTGCTCGGCTCTAAGAATCCTTCTTATTCGACAGTTCATTTCATATAGTTGTCCCCCTTAGCATCATATCTTTCCGTTGGGGACCCCCACCGTCGCTATAGCTAAATATTCATTTGATGGCGGTGTGTACAGGGCCCGGTAACTGGCAAAGGCGGATCCAGATTTCTGATCAGAAAGGAGCAAGCCGGGGTGGTCTATGCAGAAAGAATTAGTGTTTATGGGTTATTAGTTCCACTTGCTGAGCTTATAAGTGCATGGGATGGACTGCGGTTCGCAGTTGAGGTCCTGGGTGCATCTCGGGTTTGGATGGAGAGAGATTCCATTACTATTATGCAGTGGGTGAAGAAAAAAAGAGTCAGGGGCGGTTATGAACAAGGCCTGCTCGATGATATCTTACACTAGATTGAGAGACTTGTTAGTTTTCACAAACTACCCATCTCCTCTTGTTCGAGGCCCAGCATAGGCAATCCTTCAACCTTCTCCATATAGGTGATAATTCATACACTTATATCCGAGAGCCCTCAGACATGACAAGGTCCTCATTGAGGGAATACTTTGCTCAAATAACTTGTGCCTAGATAGACGAGAGTTGGGACAGTGCTCTGTCCAGGTTCTTCGCCAACAAATACGTGCGCTAAGGCTTGAGGCTACGAAAATCCAGCCCACCCTCCTCTTTCCGTTTGCAGATCTTCTCCCACGATACTAGGTGTAGTCTCCTATGCTCAGCAGTATCACCCTAAAAAAAATTCATATACATCTTTTAGATGGAGTCAAGCACCGTAGCTAGGACACCATAGTAGGACATAGCTATGATGGGTGTAGCTATAACAACCAACATAATCAGTGTATTTCTGTCGGCTTTGGGGAGGTTCATCAAGATACACCCCGTAAGCTTGCTCCCTACCTTATCTAGAAGATCACTTAAGCCCCTTCTGGACACAACAACCCATCAATGCCGGTGATTCCTACAAGCAAGGATCCACCCCTTCAAATTGGGAAGGTGATCAACTAATACGGGTGGTTGATAGTGAACATCTCTTGCAGCCACACGATCATACACTTTCCAAAGTAAACCATACCTTTGAAACTCTGGATTATCAATTTCTGGACATCTCCAGTGATTAGCGCAAACTGGGCCTGAAAATAGGTATACGAACCTGGATGGATTTATACATGATGAGTCTATGCATGGGATTTCTTCCTTTGGCTCTAGATTGGAAGCTTGTCTACTGCCTTTCCTGGTCTGGCATCTAATCGTCGATGGTCAAAAAAAAACGGTGACTTCTTCACTTTGATCGTTCATGGAGTTCTTCAAGCTCAAACCAATGTGATACTGTTAGGAATATGTATGCCCTAGAGGCCATTATTGTATGATATAGTAGATGCTTGGACATATATCTAGAGGACTTTCTGGCTCGACATAATAGTATGCTATCCGGTTGCTCTTTATCTTAACATGTACACTTGTATTATTGTACTGTCTCTCTAATACATGTTGATAAAGCCCTTAGGATGTTTGCTTGACTACCAGGACTATGATGCAGATCATACTACTAGGACTTGTGTAGTCTACAAGCACATCCTTTAACAGTTCCAAGTCGAGAGAGTATCGAGACAAGGCATCGATATTCTAGAGTAGACTAGCGTGTACGTTTCTTGACCCTGTAGGGGCGATGGTTGATCCCATATCCATTGGTGTTTGACATCAAAGATTGTACACAGGTGCTCATTAGAGAATGGGTACACCGAACAGAACACGCCGAGAATACCTAGATGGTACTATACCTATCGTCAGATAGCAGTTCTCTGGTGACACTGGTACAGGTTAGTCTGTAGACCCGATATCGTTATAGAGTCTTATGTGGTTCCCACTGTGCTTTGATTTCCTCCATACCATGGCTCAAAGTAGTCGTGAAAACAGGTGGATTTTGGGTACAATCCCGAGTCACATGGAGGCAATGAGTGATAGGAGGGGTTTCGCCTCTCCCGGTATAAGGAGTTGATGTTTCGCTATGCTCGATTGGCTATAATAAGAAGTTCCTGGCCATGGCTGCTGTTGAGATTTACTGATAAGAGTTATCAGTAGTTTCTTGAACCGTTATGAGCCATACATCGGCATGACTTATCAAGTTATTGGGGTCTGACGTATCTACCCCCAGACTCGATATGCGACATATCAGACGAAGATACCGGACTGTACAGTAAGTGTTACTTATAGGCTTCATAAGATTCTGGACAAGCCTGCTTGTTGATCTTCTAATCGCTCAATACCTGGGTAGCCATTATGTCCAGCTAGTACCGTTGACGGCTTGTGGGTGACTGATGTGATCATCACCTGCTATTGGCGTATTGATGAGTCTTTAAAGTCACACACAGAGGTTTTCTAGTTTAAGCGAAACGAAGTTGGGCACATATACTGATATGTGCGGGGGGCCTGATTAAATACGAGTATGTGATACCTGTTCCCCTCCGAATGGCGGCGGCGACGTGAAGACGTCTAGCCTGAGATTCGGGGCAGATGCTATATGGTTTTATCCGTCTACCTCTCCGAAGATGCCAAGTTGATTTATGGCACCGTGTATCGGAGGTTTAGACGGATGCGGCCGATATAGCAGACTTCGTCAGATTCTCCCTCACTTGAGGGGTTTTTGATTGTGGGGACGCTCTTCCCTGCAGGTGCAAGCCCCTGCAGTTAATTACGCTACCGCATCGAGGTAGCCACTTTCTCCTTCTCCAGAATTTCACTTCGTGTCGTGTGTATTTGTTTTGTTTGTGGCTGCCCGTGGATTGTATACGGAGACTAGGTTATGCCGTCTCCCGTAGGACGTGGATTAGTTCAAATCCGTATTTACTTAGATTTGGGATTGATGTTTTAGTTTAAGGATACGTTAGCCATGTTGAGGCTAAGATCTACTTAAACATTCGTTAAGGATACGTTAGTCCTGCTTGAGACTAAGATCAACTTAACGTGGTGATCCATTTAATATATGGCCGTCGAGACTCGTCACCTCTCTGACGTCGTTGAAGGATTACAACGATAGGTGTCAGAGGAATTCAGAGATGTACCCTTGAACCAAAGTTGATTTGGAGTTTTATAGTCCATTTGAATGTTTAAGGATACGTTAGCCGTGTTTGGGGCTAAGATCAACTTAAACGGGATCGTTTAGATCAGGCAAAAGAGCATTTGGGGGCTCTATTGCTCCAGTTTAGGGACGTGGTGTTCCATGTTTCAGTTTAGGGACGTGGTGGTCCATGTTCCAGTTTAGGGACGTGGTGGTCCATCATTAGTTTAAGGACATTCCGGTCCACCATTAGTTTAAAGAAGTTTCGGTCCACGAGTTTAAGGACCCCGCAGTCCGTATTCATGTGTGGCCGTTGGGACCCGTCACTTCTCTGACGTCGTTGAGGGATTACAACGATAGGTGTCAGAGGAGTTCGGAGATGTACCCTCGAACCGGAGGTAAATTGATTTAGGAGAGCAATTTTACTCAGTCAATTTAGTTTGAGGACTTACGGCCATGATTGGGCTAAGTCCAGTTGAAAAATGTTCAACACTTTTATTTGTTTTTGGCATGTATTAGAGCTTGGCCCATTTTTAAATAATGCATTGCATTATTTTCTATTTTTGGTTGGGCTCTGCCCATAAAGGATGCAGAGCATCAATTTTACCTGGGCTCTGCCCATTTATTGCTTTGCAATTTAATTTGGCCAGTTAGGTCTCTTTAACTTGGGCCTGGCCCTTTAGCAAAAGAAATGCATTGCATTATCAGGCGCTTTGCGCCAATCAAAGAGCGCAAGCGCTTGTGGTGACGACACGTGTCATGTAAGCGCAGTGCGCTGCGCTAGTGCGCTGCGCTTGCACTGTTGACACGTGTCGCGCTCTGGTGAGTTGCGCCAATTTCAGAGAGCAAGGCTCTATCTTATAGCGCAGATGGTTCAGATGCTGACACGTGGCGCTCTCTGGTGGCTTGCGCCAGCCCAAGAGCGCAACAGTGCAGATTTTCAAGTGCAAAGCATTGTTTTATGTTTTTGATTAATTTTAAATCAAAGAGAACAAGTTTTTTTCTTGTTTTTCAAAGAACCAATGGTTCATAAAAAAGTGCAAAGTACTATTATCATTATTATTATTTTATTGAAGATCATTGATCTTCTTCTCAGATCAGTGATCTGTTCATAAGAGAATTTTCTCTTTTTTCTAAAGGTTTTTACCTTTTTTGTTCTTAAGAAATTCTCTCCAATTCTTCAGAGTTCTCCATGATGATGTTCCTCCTTTTGGATTGAGGTCTAGGGTCCTTTTTATAGTGCCCATAAATTAGTTAAATTTGTTAAAGAGATCTTTCTCTGAGTGATTTGAGGAATTTTCCCCACCGTTGGATCTTTGATCCAAGAGCTTCTGTTTTACAGAAGAAAATCTTCTTGTTTTAATAAGAATAGAAAGATTTCTTTAAGATCTTAATTCTGTTTGGCGCAAATTCCCCAGCGCGTGACATGTGTCGCGCAGCGCAGCGCTTGCGCAGCTGTGCTTGCGCAACTGCGCAGACACGTGTCGCGCAGCGCAGCGTTTGCGCAGCTGTGCTTGCGCAACTGCGCAGACACGTGTCGCGCAGCACAGCGTTTGACTGAAGCGTTGCTTCCTTTACTTTTTATTTTAAAAGAGCTTTGCACTGATTGGGTGCGCTGTCTTGGGCGCCGCGCTGATGCATCTGCGCCTGACACGTGGCGCGATGCGCGCAGCGCAAAGAATCTGAAGCGTTGCTTCATTTACTAAAGTTTAAATTTTCAAAGTAGAGCTTTGCTCTGATTGGAGGAAGATGAAGCGTTGCTTCATCTTCCGTCTTGGAATTTGAACAGAGCTTTGCTCTGATTGGGATAAACAATACCGTATTCTAATCTGGCGGTAATATGATATCAATTAAGTTATATGTAATATAACCAGATTATTAAATCAAGTGTTGATTTGATAATGTGATACACAGATAAATGATATTAGTCGGTTACATATGATATAACCGGATTATTGAATCAAGTGTTGATTTAATAATATGATATATATTTATATTTGATATAATTATATATTAACTAATATAATTGCTCGCTAATTATTAACTATTTTCTTTATATATATATATATATATATATATATATATATATATATTAATATTATATATATATATATATTTGTTATATTTATAAATATATATAGTGAAGTATAGTTGAAATTCTATTTTGTGAAAATAGAATGTTGAGGTGGAAAATGAGGAATGGGGAAGCATGGCTTTTATCAATTATTTTATTACTCTTGACTCACTATTGAAGCATGGTTCTATATTTTATTTGTGGAAATTGGATGCTTCAATGAGTGAGAGATATTTGATGAGCCATTCTTCTTTCTTCACTACACTTGTGATTTTTCTTCAGATGAGCTCTTGCTCTCTAGCTCTCTTCATCTTCTTCCTCACCTCCTCCAAGCTCAATCCCTCACATGAGTTGTGAAATCATGAGCTTGTGAGAACCCTAGTGAGCAAATAAAACCCCTACTTCACCATCCTATACTTGATTAGCAATTAAGTGTAGTGTGTTTCTTTCACCAAAGAGTTTAGTGAAGAGGTAGTTTGGATTAGCGGAGCTTCGGGTGGATCATCTTCGGCACGAAGATCGTAAAGGAAGTTCGATCCAACTTCAAGTGGAGTCGCGTGGACTACTACACGGAGCTTGAGAAGAGAAGGACACGGTCTAAGGTTGTAGTCTCTTTCTCTTAGTATAGTTTTTTTTATATCAAGCTAAAACCCTAATCATCTAGTTTAGTTTCTATGTTGGTGTTAATTAGCACCCCAAAAATTTTAAAAATGACATTCTTGATGCTAGTAAAAACCCAGTGGTGGTGGTAATAAACACTTTCATGGTATCAGAGCCAAGCTAGAAGATTAGACGATATTAGCTAGATTACGAAAACGAAACAACTTCGAAACCGAAACCCAAAACATCAACTTTCTGTCGATTTTGAGATGGTCTCTGAAAATTATTTAAAAAACTGCAGAATATTGTATGAGATATAACAAGAACACCATAGAAATCCGAGACCAAAATGACAAAATTGACGGCGAGAATAGGCATTTGGCCGGCCTAGCCGGTCCTATTGCATATTTTTGGGCTTGAATTTTTTTTGTGTTCTGATGTGTTGGGTTTAGGGTTTCATGTTTATGTTTGATTAGCCCAGTTTGCATGTGATGTTAACTTTCCTATTGGGGCTATTCGAAGTGTTTTGTATTCGTATTTTTTACATCGTTTTGGGTTTGAGTTTGATATGTGATGCAATGGTTGGAATACACATTTAATTAGTTTTGAGAAAACTAGTTTGTGATTGTAAATCTAGTGTTTTAGTCTCTTTTGATCGATTGCCACGAAGTTTCGATTCGGATCGAAACTCCGTCGCAATCGCGTATTGTACGCGAATACTCGCCGGATAACTTTACTAGGTAGCCACATCCTATAGCCGCGACCAAGTGATTTTAGAAGAACCCCATTGCCAAAAGCATCCACTCGGGTGCTCGCGGCCACGGTGTTCCGCCTAAGTGCACTTGGTCGACGGCATCGGGGGTGCGGCCATCTACTAAAGTTCCCGAAGAGAATTCGATCGAGCAGTCGGGAATCTTGTTGAATTACCCGACTGAGTTATTGAAAAGTGTTTTCGTTTTGAGACTAAAATGCAAGGTTTATAGGTTAGGCATTGTCACGCCCCGCTTCCCAGTGTATGGGCAGAGGACGCGACGAGGCCGCTACATATTTATTGTGAAGTAAATACGCTAAGCGTATCTAAGCAATATAAAAATAAATTACACAAGAGACAAGATATAATAAAACAGCAACTTTATGTATTCACATTATTTATGTACAATGCATGGAAAAGTAAATACAACTGAATGAAAGCAATGCCTAAATAATAGCATAACAGAAAAGGAAAAGTACTGGAATAAAAGTGTACAATCAACTAAATCTCTGGGTCTTCAATGAAGTGGTCCAAGTCTTCACTAGTGGGCTCGATCTCCGGAGTTTCCAGATCACCTGACGACATTCAAAGAAGAAAAAAAGAGAATGTCGTAAGCGAACAAATCGCTCGATAAGTCCCAAAGATAAGGGAGAAATAGAATAGACAGAGAGAGAGTATCTTTTAAAGTTGTATTATATTGTTATAATGTTGTATTTAGTGTTAACGCTGTTGTTTGTAGCTTGGTACAGAAGGATGCCAGTGTATACGAGAGGAATCTCACTTGCCCCGGAGACTAAGCTATCAGAAACTCAAGGAACCGTTCATGCCACGGTATAACAGCAATTGAACTCAGGTTAGATGTCTTATGGTTACTGTCTCGTGCCACTTCTAACACCTTCCGTACCAATCTACCCCTTATACCCCGCGATGTCTTATTTTTATTGTGTGTATTGTAAATTGTATTGCAACTTGTATTGTTCTGTAATATAGATTGTATAATTGGGTGACTTACCGAAACCATAATATCAGTAAATGGATGTAACTATAGAATTCATAGATGTAACTGGAGAATCATGTAAATGGAAGTATATCCATGATTCGGTTCAGTCAAAATAGATTGAATATATGTATTCATGGATTCATGTTGAATTGTAGTATTGTAGATTGTACTTGAATCATATTCAAGTCAGATTATTATAATGAGACTCGGTCTGAGTCAGACAATTAGAAAGAGAAATTGAAGTCCTGATTGTTTTGATGTTATCGGTAACCGCTGCACATGGGCGGCAGGATTTGTGTCTTTTTTCAAAGACGATTATCGTGTTGATAACACCGTTGTTAAATTGTCTACCTTAAATAGGCAAGCACCCACTTCTCCGGCTCCCTGAGGCTCAAGAGATTGGTCCCGCTTAAACCTATATTTACTAGGGTCCTTAGGGTAATTTATAGAACTTGAGGGGGTTTTATGTAAAAATACTTTTGTATAATTTTCAAAATACACCCCAAGTATTTAATTATCGTCTTTAGAGTTGTCATAGATGTAGATTTTATATTTGTGATATTTCTAGTGAAAATAACCTAATTTCATAATATAGGGTATTTAATTGTAATATTGAATTTGTATGGAATTCATGGTATTTTAATGTAAAGTGATTCTTGTAATTTTGGAAAAGTTGAAGTATTTATATTATAACAAAAAATAGATATTTTGATATTACATATACATATATATATATATATATATATATATATATATATATATATATATTTTTATAAAAATAAATTTTAATATATATTATAATTCTAGAAATCTCATTTTCTTAAGATTTTCGTATTTTAAATCTTTCGAGACCGAATACTCCTTGCGGAGGTCTGCATCTCGCACTACTAAATCCAGGAACATGCAATAATCTGCACCATCCCAGTTGGGTTCCCCAAAATGGGTTGTAGCGGCGCTTTGCAAAGATTTGTAAAATACTTAATTTTTTTAGAAAACGGTTTTATTAGTAAATGGTATTTATTTGAAAGGTTTCGTTTTCCCGTATTCTATATTCCCGAAAGGTATTGTGCTATGTTGAATATGAGAGTGTCAGGAGGTAGATCATTACCTCGTGATCTAATTAAAGGTATAGTAAGTTTGTGATGTTTAAATGTCGAAATGAAACTATATGGTATTTTAGTGAAAAAGTACGGTAAAAGTTACAAAATAAATTAGATTGTCATGAAACTTGTTCAACATATTTATTAATGATTAATAGTCAACATGTAGGGGTTTTTTGTGATTGTATTTAAGAAAATGTTGGATTCTTAGAAAGAACCGAATCGGAAATCGGTTTAACTCCGATTCTGTCGGGTTTTGAAATTTCGTATTTTTAGAACAAGATTAGAGAAGAGGGAGGGGGACTTATGGGTTTATCTTAGAGAGGAGAGGGAGAGGGAGTAGACGTAGCTTCCGGTGCATCATTTCGTCGCCGGGATCTCCTAGCGTTGTCGCCGGAAAAATCGCCGGAGCTTCGCCTCTTTGTTCACTTCAAATGCACACTAGGCTTTCTAGGAATTTTTTGAGAGTTTTCTCATAATTTTGGAGTGATGGGGTGGTATTTAGGGGTTGTATTTATAGGGTTAAGCTGGGGTTAGGGTAGGTGAAAGGTTGAAATGAAAAAATGTAATAAAAATGTATTAAAATGTATTAAAATGGGGTAATTAGGGTTTTAAAGAGGCTCTGGTACTGATCTAAGTAATTAAACTATGCAGGTGTACAGGGAAGACAAAAAGGCAACTTTTTCGTGTTGGGGACTCGGCGGTCCGGCCGAATCCGGCTGGCGGCGCCGGCCCGAGTCGACCGAGTCACCGGCCGATCCCGGCCGAGTCCGGTGCCCGGAGTGCCCCTTGCCGCTTCATTATCCCTCTGGGCCAGTTTGTTTTCAGGGTGTAGTAGGGGTTTTGTGAGATATGCACGTGTAAACTCTTGGTATTCTAAAAATTCAAAATAAAACAATATTAAAAATAATGTGGGGTATGGGATTTGAACTCTGGTGACTTGGTTCAGCAGTGCAAGGTATTACCAATGAGCTACAAGCTCTTTCTTGCTATTAATTAGTAAAACAAACTTATAACTTGTGCTCAGGAAAAAGTACCCCTTTCTGTAATTTTGAAAAAATTGTACAGAAAGTTGTACAGAAAGTTTGGGGTTGTTACAGGCATGAAATTCGGAATATGAGATATTCCGGGTTTATGATATCTAAGGAAATGCGGATTCTAATTATTGTAGTTTTTTTCATTTCTTTTCTGCGACCGTAAGTATAATATGTGGGGTATCTCAGTGCTCGTTGCTATATGTCAACGACATTCAAGATACGCGTATTTACTTACGTTGATGATATGTGATATTATGTGTTGCTGTGATATTTAATATTGGATAGTCGTGACTGAATAACCGGGGGTTTTATGTCAGATGAGAGTTTTTCAATTTTCATTTATATAAAATTTATATGTAATATTCTTTTATTGGGGCACTTCCGGGTTGAGGATGATGTCACCACTGATGTATATTATTTACTTTTCCTCATTAGGATAGACCCAAGACGGGGAGCACAAGTAACCGGGTTCTAGAGTCCAGTGGGAGACCATCTCGATGAGTTAAGACCGAGTCTCGTAACTCTAGAACTGGCAGGGTTGCTTGCCGCTCTCGTAGGGGTCTATGGGTTATGGGTTTGGCTGTTCATCACGACCGTGGAATCCGTGTTTTTCATTACTGGCTGAATTTAAAACACGGACCTCCTAATTTATCCAATATTTCATATGTTGACTTCTGCTGCTATGTTCTGTGATATTGATCATATAACTGTGTGAGATGAATGCTATATTATATATAAGATATATAATAATGTTGCTTATGTTTTGCACCTGCGTTAGTCCAGCCCACGCTTTGCCGTTAGTTAAGTAACCTAATGGTGTATGACGGGGCCCCGTGGCAAATGCGGATGATATAAGCGTACCTTCTATTTTCGTTTCTTTTCTATGATGTTTAGGAAATATTAAATGATGCGATTTCATTAATGAGATTAATGAAGATAAAAGAAACCTAAAGATATTGTAGAATCAAAAAATTTCAAAAAGGTAGCTCTAGTTCTTTCTTTGCATAGTGGTATTTCTTGATGGATATCCAGCAACTCATTCGATGAGGAAAAAGCCGAGATCGCTTCATCGGGAGTGACCTCTTTAGCAAAACTAGAAAATGCTATAACCCACTTGGTTTAGTTTGATAGCTTCTCTAGTTCTTGCTTTGCATAGTGGTATTCCTTGATGGATATCCAGCACCTCATTCGATAAGGAAAGAGCTGAGATCCCTTCACCGGGAGTGACCTCTTTAGCAAAACTAGCAAATACTACCACTCACTCGGTTTGTTTTGAAAACTACTCGATTTTAAATCGGAGCTTAAACCACTCCTTTTCAAATCACTAGATTCTACAACGATATTAAGTTTATTACGTTAAAGGTTTTCATCAAAACCATTCGTAGCCCTCCGTCATTTTAAGAGGTAGAGTACTTAGTATTCGTGCTACATTTGTTGATCATAGTTAAGGCGTAGTGTATGATAGCTAAGTGATGTCTTCCTATAAAGCATATAATGCGATTGATTAGGACATTCGTACGACTTTGTTGACCATAGTTAAGGGTCGTACGGATGGGTTTAATTCAATCAAGAAATGAACGGGTTGAACTTGGCTAGCGCTTATGATTTGTTGACCATAGTTAAGGTCATAAGTCGTTAAGGGTAAAAATAATTATCGGGAATTTTAAGTGTTGAAATTTGCAATGAGATTGCATAACTCCTATGAGATAGTTGGATCCCGATACCCACTGTGAGTAAGAGTTACTCCTGAGAGAGTTTTGCACTTTACAATTAGCCGATCAAGTAGGTTTCTAAGAAAGGTGTTAACGGGGTTATGCCCCTGCGGAAACGAGATTATTTAATTAGTTCCATGCGAAAGCATGGGGAGACTCCCTCGGAGTACCAATACCTGTCTGGCTGAATGATTGGCGAACTTGTAAGGTGTAATTAATTCCGGGTAATCTTACATTTTAGGGTTTGAAGGAAGATTTGATAAAAACAGTGGAAGCCGTCCTAATTAGATAAGATAATAACCAATCTAATCTTGCAAGAGCACACGGTAAAATGTTTCCTTCTCTCTCTCTCCTGGTAGTGACCATGGCACGCCTTAATCAAGATAATAGTATTGATGTATTGATCGAACCCACATATTATACTGAGCTGGAGAATGTTGGTTCTGCTCTATTTTATGAAAGTCATAAGTCTGAGCAAGGAATAGGGAATGGTGCAATTGTTGCAGCCAAAGCAATTGGCGAATATCACCTTGTATTACCAAACGGTAATACATTGATTCTGAACGACTGTTATTACGTACCAAAAATGATGTGCAATATTATATCAGTCTCTTTATTACATAAATAAGGATATAATTTTGTACTGGAGGATAATGTTATGAACATTTTCCTAAATCAAGTGTTGATTGGATTTGGTACATTGTGTAACGGTATATACGTTCTGAATCAATCCACAGTTCTAAACCTACAGAACACACACAAGAGAAAAAGTTCAGAAATGAACGAAGTCTTCTTGTGGCATTGTAGACTAGGTCATGTCAATGCAATAAGACTAGCTAAGTTGCATAAGGATGGATATTTGAATCAGTTCAAATTTACATCTTATGAATCTTTCTAGTCATGTCTCAAAGGCAAGATGACCAAAACTCCGTTTACTGGACACGGAGAAAGAGCTACTGAACTCTTGGGACTGATACATAGTGATGTGTGTGGTCCTATGTCTATACATACCAGGAATAGTTCATCATACTTTATTACATTCACCGATGATCTCTCAAGATTCAGATATGAGTTCTTGATGAAACACAAATCTGAAGCTTTTGAGAAATTCAAGAAATTTAAGAACGAAGTAGAGAACCAGACGGGTAAAAGTATTAAAATCCTTCGATCTGATCAGAGGGGTGAATACTTGAGCACGGAATTCCTAAACTATTTAAAAGAGAATGGGATTCTCTCTCAGTTTACTCTTCTATATACGCCACAGCACAACAGTGTATCGAAGCGGAGGAATCGCACCATATTAGATATGGTGCGCTCTATGATGAGCAATGCTGAGTTACCTATTTTCCTTTGGGGTTATGCACTTGAAACAGCTGCATACCTATTGAATAGGGTTTCGACCAAATCTGTGCCTACCACTTCATATGAGATATGGTATGGGAAGAGACCATATCTTAAACAAGTTAAGATATGGGGTTGTTCGACATATGTTGAACAGAAAAATCCGGACAAGCTCGAGCCTAGGTCAGTTTTGTGCAAGTTTGTTTCTCAACATGCCACCTTTTTAGAAAAGGAATTTCTTGTGAAAGAAATTAGTGATAATGAGGTAGAACTGGAAGAAGTTCCAGCTACACAAATCATAACTGACGATTTGATAGAACCGGAGGATTCAATAGTCTCTAACGAATCTCCGCCACTCCACAGATCTAGTAGGGCTCCTCATCCACCTAAGAGATATTGCGGTTTTCTCATAGACGGTGAGAGCGAGGATTGCATCATGAAAGATGATGACCCAACTAGTTTTGAGCAGGCCATCATAAGTGGAGACTCTGTGAAATGGCTGGATGCTATGCGATCTGAGATGGAATCCATGTACACCAACAAAGTATGGACTTTGGAAGTTGCTCCTGAAGGGGTAAAACCCATCGGGAGTAAGTAGATTTTTAAGAAAAAAATTGGAGTAGATGAAAAAGTTGAGACTTTCAAAGCTAGACTTATAGCAAAAGGTTTTCGTCAACAACCAGGTGTCGACTATGATGAAACATTTTCTCCTGTCGCTATGCTTAAGTCCATCAGGATTCTATTTACCATTGCTGCATACCATGACTACGAAATCTAGCAAATAGACGTCAAGACTGCTTTTCTAAATGGTGATTTAGAAGAGAGCGTGTATATGACACAGCCAGAGGGATTCATAGACAGTCGAAGCAGCGGAAGCTTGTGCAAGCTGCTTAAATCAATCTACGAATTAAAGCAGGTATCGCGGTGCTGGAACATCTATTTTGATGAAGCTATCAAAGAGTTTGACTTCATCAAAAACGTAGATGAACCTTGTATATACAAAAAAGGTTGTAGAGAGTAAGGTTGTCTTTCTCGTATTGTACGTGGATAACATACTCTTGATAGAAAACGATGTTCCTATTCTACACTCGGTCAAGCTCTTTTTATCACATAAGTTCTCCATGAAAGATCTAGGTGATGCCTCCTACATTCTGGGGATTAAGATCTATAGAGATAGATCTAAAAGGAGGTTGGGATTGTCCCAATTCAGGTATATTGACACCATACTAAAATGGTATAGTATGAAAGATTCTAAGCGTGGTAATTTACCCGCTTGTTCAGAAATCATTTTCTCCAAAGAGAAGTCTCACAAGACTTATTTGAAGAGGCCTCGCATGCTAGGGATACCCTATGCTTCTGCAATCGGGTCTATCATATATGCGATGTTATGTACCAGACCGGATATAGCTTACTCAGTAGGTGTAGTGAGTAGGTATCAATCAGAGCTTGGGGAAAAACACTGGACAGCTGTAAAGAACATTCTTAAGTACTTGAGAAGGACTAAAGAGATATTCTTGGTGTATAGTAACAGTGAGCTCCAGGTGGAGTCCTTTACCGATTCGAGCTTTCAGAGTGATAAAGACGACAGTAAGTCGGTCTCGGGTTTTTTCTTCGCCCTCAATGGAGGGGCGGTATTTTGGAAGAGTTCCTAACAAGATACCGTAGCAGACTCGACAATGGAGGATGAATATATCGCTGCCAATGATACTGCCAAAGAGGCTGTCTGGATGAAAAAGTTCATAGCTGAACTTGGTGTGGTTCCATCCATTGAGCATCCAATACCTATGTATTGTGATAACAATGGAGCTGTGGTTTTGGCCGAGGAACCCCGGGCCCATCAGAGATTCAGATATATTCTTAGGCGGCATCACCTGATTAGGGAGATAGTAGATTGCCGGGAGATCGATGTCAGAAGAGTTGACACGAAGGATAACACAGCGGATCTACTTACAAAGACACTCCCCCAGACACAGTTTGAGAGACATTTTGGGATGTTGGGTATGAGATACTATAACACCTGCCTTAGTGCAAGTGGGAGATAGTTAGGAATATGTATGCTCTAGAGGCTATTATTATATGATATAGTGGATTCTTAGACATATATATAGAGGACTTTCTTGCTCAACATGATAGTATGCTATCTGGTTGCTCTTTATCTTAACATATACACATGTATTATTATACTGTCTCTCTAATACATGTTTATAAAGCCCTTACGATATTTGCTTGACTACCAAGACTATAATGCAGATCATACTACTGGAACTTGTGTAGTCTACAAGCACATCCTTTAACAGTTCCTAGTCGAGAGAGTATCGAGATAGGGCATCGATATTCTAGAGTAGACTAATGTGTACGTTTCTTGACCCTGCAGAGGCGATGGTTGATCCCATATCCATTAGTGTTTGACATTAAAGATTGTACACAGGTACTCATTAGAAAATGGGTACACCGAACAGGACTCGCCGAGAACTCCTAGATGGTACTATACCTATCGTCAGATAGCAGTTCTCTGGTGACACTGGTACAGGTTAGTCTGTAGTCCCGATATCGTCATAGAGTCTTCCCACTGTGCTTTGATTTCTTCTCTACCACAGCTCAAAGGAGTCGTGCAAACAGGTGGATTTTGGGTACAGTCCCGAGTCACATGGAGGCAATGAGCGATAGGAGGGGTTTCGTCTCTCCCGGTATAAGGAGTTAATGTTGCGCTATACTCGATTGGCTATAACAGGAAGTCCCAGGCCAGGGCTGCTATTGAGATTTACTCATAAGAGTTATCAGTTTTCTCGAACCGTTATGAGCCATACATCAGCATGACTTATCAAGTTATTGGGGTCTGACGTATCCACCCCCAGACTCGATATGCGACGTATCATACGAAGAGACCGTACTGTACGGTAAGTGTTACTTATATGCTTCATGAGATTTTGGACAAGCTTGCCTGTTGATCTTCTAATCGCTCAGTACCTGGGTAGCCGTTACGTCCAGCTAGTACCGCTGACGGCTTATGGATAACTGATGTGATCACCATTTGCTGCTGGCATATTGATGAGTCTTTAGAGTCCCACGCAGAGATTTCTTAGTTCAAACGAAACGAAGTAGGGCACATATGCTGATATGTGCGGGGGGCTAATTAAATACGAGTATATGATACCGTATTTTAATCTGGCAGTAATCTGATATCAATTAGGTTATATATGATATAACTAGATTATTGAATGAAGTGTTGATTTAATAATGTGATACACGGATAAATGATATTAGTCGGTTATATGTGATATAACCGGATTATTGATTTAAGTGTTGATTTAATAATATGATATATATTTATATTTGATATAATTATATATTAACTAATATAATTGCTCACTAATTATTAACTATTTTCTTTTATATATATATATATATATATATATATATATATATATATATATATATATATAATGAAGCATGGTTGAAATTCTATTTTGTGAAAATAGAATGTTGAGGTGGAAAATGAGGAATGGGGAAGCATGGCTTTTATCAATTATTTTATTACTCTTGACTCATTATTGAAGAATGATTATATATTTTATTTGTGGAAATTGGATGCTTCAATGAGTGAGAGATATTCGATGAGCCATTCTTCTTTCTTCACTACACTTGTGATTTTTCTTCACATGAGTTCTTGCTCTCTAGCTCTCTTCATCTTCTTTCTCATCTCATCCAAGCTCAATCCCTGACATGAGTTGTGAAATCTTAAGCTTGTGAGAACCCTAGTGATCAAACAAGACTCCTACTTCACCATTTTACACTTGATTAACAATTAAGTATAGTGTGTTTTCTTCACCAAAGAGTTTAGTGAATAGGTAGCTTAGATTAGCGGAGCTTCGGGTGGATCATTTTCGGCACAAAGATCGCAAAGGAAGCTCGATCCAACTTCAAGTAGAGCCTAGTGGAGTCGCGTGGACTACTACACGGAGCTTGAGAAGAGAAGGACACGGTCTACAAAGGTTGTAGCCTCTTTCTCTTAGTATAGTTTTCTTTATATCAAGCTAAAACCCTAATCATCTAGTTTAGATTCTAGGTTAGTGTTAATTAGCATCCCAAAAATTTTTAAAATGGCATGCTTGATGCTTGTAAAACCCAGCGGTAGTGATAATAAACACTTTCAGATACAACTCCGCAAGCACCTTTGCTTTCTTTGACCGTTCGGAAGAGGAGAGATTGGGCACGTGGTTGCGGGGAGTGGAGGAAAATGTTCTGTGTTCCGAGAATCTCCTGATCCAAGAAAATGACTTTTTCTTTATCTTTTTCTTTTTCTCCATCTTGCGATAAACTAATCAACAGACTCGTGTTGATGCTGCTTAGCTTCCGAAAATTCCATCATGTTTACACTCCTGTGGTTTTTGAGTACGGTTTGAAGTGTTTGTAAAACCGAGCTACAAGGCTATCCCAATCAGGGATTAACCCAGAAGGCAGCTTATAAAGGCATGTTCTTCGAGTGATTGTAAGTATTGGGTTTTTTGACAATTTTCAAAATACATGCATGGATTTAAAAATAAATCATCTCTTCAAACTAGGTACGGAAATAAACTTTCCTTAACAATATCGAAGAGACCCTAAATTTGACAAGCTTGAATATGGCAACATGTTGAGATATTCATAGAAATGAGATTAGAGGTTGAGTTGCTCAATGTTGAGATATATGAAGAATTTAAATTTTAAAAAAACATAAAATAATAGATAAGATGAATATTGAACATGGTTTTGCATGGCCAGCATCTATCTACTACTAATAGTAATCTTAGTTACTCAACTTTCATTCATGAAGACCAAGCTCATGACAAGTTGTATTAATTAGTATAAAGAGGAAAAGGTCTATGAGATGGCGGCTCTTTTTTTAAAAAGGGGCCTCCATCTCAAACACGCATATCCTTCATGTTTTTTACCGATCCAAACTGATCAACTTGATCTGCATATCCTCTATGTGCAAAAAATCTCGAAATTTGAATACCTTAAACACATTCATCAAGCAGATAAAAAATCAACGGCTTATCGGAATTAGAAAAATGCGGTATCTTGATAGACGAGTTATATATCTTCAAATCTCGAGATTTTTTGTACATAGGGTTTCATGATACGTAAAACAAAATGGCCGGTTTGAATCGCTGAAATACATAAAGTATGTGTGTTTTGGGACAGGGGCCCTTTTTGGAAAAGATGCCGTCACGTCATGTCCCATTTTTCTGTTAGCATAAAACCTAATCAAGGAAAATTCATTTGGGCGCAATAAATATTTACATACATAAATATATAAATAAAGAAAAACCAAATATATGGCAACATATAATATCTAAATGTTGTTGGGATCAACTAATTTGGTAAGAGTGGGAGAGATGACTACTGCCAAATTCTCTCTTTGCTAATATAGTCAATGTGGGGTGCGGGAAAAAGAGAGAGGGAGAGAGAGAGACGGTAGTAGCTATAGGGAATAATAATTAGTAGTAGATGACCACATTTTGAACTCGTACTCGAAGTGGTGGGAGTAAACAACATCAACTTTGTTCTCCCTTAATTCCCCACAAGCTATACGATGATTTGATGTGGAATCAAACAAGAAGATATAAAGAGAAAAGAAAACCAAAGAAAAAATGAAAGAAAGAAGACCTATTAGTCAACCCCATTGAGAGGTTGCCAATAAGGCTTGGCTTTTGTTGCATGAGAACCCTATTCCTAAAGTATGTGATCCCCCCCCCCCCGCCACCCCCACCATCCCCAATAGAGTTGACCTCTAAAACACATTGATTTACAAACATCTCAAAGTGGAAACTTTTCCTTTCCTTCAACACAATCGATGGAATATATATATCATATCAAAAAGAAAGTTTTCCTTCTAAAATACAAAAGACTTTGTGATATGAATAACAACCAACTAGTAGTGTTCATTCTTAAATATGGAAAAATAAAACCCTACTCTCTTGGTAGTAGGTACCCTATAGTAGACTCAAAACCATTTGCATGTATGTATAAATCCCATGCAAAACCCTTTATCCAACATATATAGAGACACATGGTGATGAAAGTGAAGAATAAGCTCATGGAGACTCTAAGCTCAATCGTAGGCAGCCGTAACATCCTTTCCAACATTGAAACGGCTGTCCTTCGATCCACGGACTCAGCAGACACATCCCCGGATGATAACTTCGTCTGTGAAATCCTCTTCTTGATCTCCAACTCCCCCGGTTCGATCTCTTTTCTTGCTAAAAAGGTCTCTAATAGGCTCGAATCGACTAAGGACCCAATAGTAGCTCTCAAAACCCTTTTATTGCTTCATAGACTCCTTCGTGGGGGTGATCGATATTTTGAGCAAGATCTTCGCAATCTTTGGTCTTCACATGACCTACGAATTGATTTAAGATGGATATTGAGTGAACCCCATCCTTTATCATCTTTTATAGTGAATTATTCGCGGTTTCTTCAAGAAAGGATGGAGTGGGAGATTAACCAAGCAGGCAAGTTAGAGCCAATTAGATTGTGTAGTTACGAAGAGAATGAGATCGAATCGGTCTTGTACAGACTCTCCAAGTGCCAAGCAATTCTTGATTTAATCATGGGTTGTTTTGCTTTCAACAACTCAAGATCAAGCCATGCAATGGAGATGGCCATGAACGTTGTGCTAAGAGAGAGTTTCCGAGTTTACGAGAGCTTTCGTGAAGGTGTGGAGATTGTGTGCAATTGCTTCAAAGATTTAGCTAAGAAGCATGCAAGGGTGCTCGCACTTGATATATTGAGAAGTGCATGCATTCAGAGCTCAAATCTTTATGAGTTCTATGAGAAGTGCAAGAAATGTGTTGTGGGCAAGATCTTAGATTACCCTTCAGTTAGAATTATCACAAGTGATGAGGTTTCATCAATGGAGCATGACTTCCAACTGAAAGTGTCTAACAGAGAGAACAGCTGTGAATCTTCGACGAATCCATTTTCGCAAGGATTAGAGACGAAAATAAGTACAGTTTGGGTCAAGTTCGACGATGATGAGGGCTCGATACAATGTCCTAATATTGTAGACGACTTGATAGGGTCAGATTCTTAGTTATTGGGGTACTCTGCATGATTTTTTCAGTGTTTGTAATGAGGAAGTGGACTTAATGGAGTGGAGGTGTGAATATTTTTGTATTCATATATATTTATTCTTTTAATCATAATGAGGGTTATGGGTCTTAATTATGATTTATGCACGGTATAAAATGAATGATAATTCATGCACTTTGTTAATATAGAAGTTAGGAGTTCGGTTTTCACTATTATGTGAAATCATTTAATTGGTGAGGGTACAAAGCCCTTTAAATATGGTGAATTAACACATGAAGGTAATCAATTAACTCAAATAAAAGAAATATGAAAAGGTAATATTAAATAAATAAAAGAAAAAAAACCTTCCCAACATGAATGAAAAAAATGCAGGAGCATCGAACAAGAAACTAATCCTACATTACATTGGAGAGCAGATATATAAGGAAACCAAAGATAATGGTTCAAATGGACTAGGCAAAAGTAACATAAATAATTTTTTAGAAATCTTAAATAAATAGAAGAAATTTAACACAATATGAACTACGCCCCAAATTTGAGAACAGACAAGGGTACAGATTTGTTGGTACATCTAATGAAGTTCAACCCAAATTCTGACAATCAACAACAGGGTGCAATCTATAAGAAATGCTACGAAATGTTCAGACTTTAAATTAAGATTTAACCCACATACAGTTAGATGCACCGTAAACACTAAAAAGAAACAATTAAACAAGTACTTGGCACAACAACAGAACAAAGTCTAAAAACTGAATGTCAAAGACCCTATTCATCCAATTTCCCGTCTGCTAACTCTA
Source organism: Agapanthus africanus (assembly GCA_030015575.1). Lineage (NCBI taxonomy): Eukaryota > Viridiplantae > Streptophyta > Magnoliopsida > Asparagales > Amaryllidaceae > Agapanthus > Agapanthus africanus. The sequence goes on along the minus strand of CM057347.1, from coordinate 378,447,577 downwards.
AAAATACCACCATATGCTTTCGATGAAATTCAAACTCGAGCTCTCTTGTTGCTGCTGCAAGCTGGGCACTTGTACTGCTTGATGTGCTCCGCACGAGCAGGAGTGATCCTCACACACTTGCCATGGAACCATCTCTCACAAACATCACAGCAAATCCAAAACTCATCGGTAGCGTAATTATCACCACAAGCCCCACACAAAGTGTTCCCATGCTCGTCCTCCTCTTCTTCTTCCTCGTCTCCTCCTTCGCTATCGTCCTCCTCTTTTGGAGGTGCCATTTTTGAGGTCTTTATCTCAGATTGACGGGATGGCTAACAGCAGTACAAAAGAAAAGGGAGAATTAATTTGATGTTGATGAGAAGAGAAATGCTTTACACACGCTTGTTCTCACTTTCCCCGCTAACTGATGTGACAATCTAAGTGGCATGGGTTCAGATACGGATATTCAGATTTGCGGATTCAAATTGTTTTCAACCCTATGATATGATTCATTTGGATACACTAATACATTTGTTGTTTAAACATGTATATAATAACAGAGAAGTTGTCACTTTAGCATATAATCTACCAATACAGCTTATCTGTTGGTGTTGATGCATAAATTGTTGGTGTCTTAGCCATATACATGCTATATACATCTAGGGTACAATATAAATTGTGATGATGTACCAAAAGTTTGGCAGATATGGATACGTCTTATCGACGACGAATCCGCGTAACATACAAAGCGGCTTGCATCTACCATAAATAAATGTCAATGTCAATGTTAGAATGTCATGTTAAGGAGCGAGTGTATAAAATTAATGTGTAAAGCGTTTCTCTCATGAGAAAGGCAGGGAGTATAAAGAAAGGTGAGCCTTTCATGTGTCGGCAATTAATTTATTATAGAAACCGACTCACATTTACCTTTGAGTTTGACTTGTTGCTCTTGCTGCTACTGTTGGGCGTTTTCTCTTTTGTTTGTTTCTTGGCAGTTCCAGTCACTACTTCAAATATAGTCGGAAGGCCATTAATCATTTGAAAGAGGCGCCTCCTGTGATGCCACAACAAAAACCCGAATCAATCATGGCTGTTTTATATTTGCCTAATTTCATGTGTGCATTACATATGGATCAAAAACTTTAAACCATAATCATATAATGCATCTAAATCAAAAAGGCAGGGTTGCAGGAGATCGGCAAAATATGCTGGAGACGACACCTACAGTCAAAACTAATTTGACACTATTATTGCTTGCAATTATTTTGATATATAAAGAACCTTCCTCTTTTTGCAGAAATACATCTCTGGTTAAACTCGGGGTATATGCAAGAATACCATACCATAAGCAGGTCAACAAATATAATAGGCATCATATACTCAAGAAGGAAAGGGCAAAAGCTAAAAATTATATTCATATCTGCAATAATTTAGTGCTCTCTAGACCAGCAACCAGTAAATATAACATTTGATATAAACGGCAGACCCGGTAACATATAATATACTCCGTCCGTCCCTTTTTACTTGTCATTTTTGAGGAATGTAAACCAATTGAGGAAAGTATTATCACTTTCTTAAGATCAACAATTAATCTACTGCCACATCACCACTAAAAAAAATCATATCATTTCTACCCTCAACTATTAAGAAAAGTATTATCACTTTTTTAATATCAGCAATTAATTTTCTAAGCTAGTTTTGGTATTGTATCGTTTATTGATAACTTTATCATTAATGATTTCCTCGTTATTCCAAAAACGTCAAGTAAAATGGGACACTTTTCTCTCCAAAATGACAAGTAAAAAGGGACGGAGGAAGTAGCATTCACATGCTAATATTTGATTACACAAATTCAGAATATTCTGCAAGGACCATGGTACAGCAGGTCAAGCTTCTGCAATAGCATAGTCTATATGGAAAAGCTGGATAGGTAGCAACAACAATAACAAGAAGCCTCTCCACAAATATTTCAGGCGGCTTAAAATCGTTTCTTCCACCCAGCTCACCAACAAGGGCCATCTTCTCGATTAAATTAACGTATAATTTTAAAAACCTCTATCCATGTCCAATTAGGCCTACTGATAGCCCTTATTTCTCTATTAACTAAAATTATGTCACTATATTAATTAACGTATTTATCTGCCTCTCTTGCACATGCCCGAACCATCTCAATTGATTCTCATTAGTGGTGTCCTCTATGGGAGCTACCTCCATCTTCTTATGAATGCATTTATTTCTTAGTCCATCTCCTAAGGCATTTGTTACTCGTCCTTTTTAGCGTTCTCGTCTAGGTATACTCACTGTTGGACATGTTTTTCAAGTGCCCAATTTTCTGATTTGTAGCATCCTATAGTATTTTCCCTTCAATCTAATAGGTATTCTGCATTCGCAAAACTCTAGAAACAATATCCACTTTAGCCATCTTACTTTAATTCTATGAAACACATCCTCTTCAATCTCACAATCATGTTAAATTGAATTAGACTTCCATTAACTTGTATCATATGCAAGTAAACTTTATAAAGAGTAAGATATTAAGATCTCATTTTGGCAAAAGCCACAAGGGTTACCTTAAATGTTGAACCCCCCCCCCCCCAAAAAAAATACACGAAATGAAAAGAAAAATTGGAAAAAGACAAACACTAAGCAGAAGGCTCCCGCGAGCAGTTAGTGAATATTGTATTTGTACTACAAAATACCTATGTCATTGCACAGGAAATTTGTAAGCCACGATCCTTAATCCCGTAAATAAGCTTGAAGTCCATATAACTGATCCCAAGGCCTCTTTGGTTTGTTAATTTAACAAAGAGAGACAGATCGCAAGTACAAAGGGATAGAACGAGCGCACATTATATATTTCTCTTTTCCAATGATCAAAGAAAATTATAGCTCTCAACAAGAATTTGAACACACAATAATCTTCTAAGCTGCTACCTCATTACAACATCTAGTAGCAACTTTAAGAGCCTTTTTGGCCTACTTGTGAGCATAGACACATGTGCAAGTTGCCATACTGGAACATTGGGATTGTTGTAAGAGATGATGCAAGTTGGTTCTTCGTTAATAATGGTAGTAGGAAAAGTTACAATTGCCTATTTAGCAACAAAATGGTGGGACATAAAGTTTGCCTGGCTGTATGGCAACTGGAGAGGTTCTCACAATAGAATGGAACCCCTTAATAACTTGCATTACAAGCTTAAGAAGGCCATGATACAACAAATCTGGTCGCAACACTTCATGCAATTTGTAGAATACAATTAGCAACACTGACACTATTTGCGGAAATGCTGCAGGAGAATTCCTTCTTATTCGCACCCAGCATGACCCTACCCTAAGATTAGCACCAAACAGCATATCTTAGGTCATACAATAAACGTGAGAGGAAGAATGTTACAATGTAGGATTTCATTTTAAACATTTTTTTAATTATTCCATAGATCATAGTGATATAATATAAAAAGCCAAATTGCATGTGCTTTTGCACTGGTTATGCATATGTCACCGCATATAATATATGCATGCATAAACCATCTGTTTAAATATTGGCTGCTATTATCATTCAATTTTTATTTCAGAACACAGATTGGTATCAATTGGTTTGCCAGTATTTGACAGAACGGCAAATACTTCTCAGCTGAGTTGGAGTTTCTAGGGGTCTGCTAACAGATATAATGATATCAGCTGATTTTCGATCCTTAGGGTGCCAATCATCTTTTTGTGTTCTAGTGTTAATATTGTAGTAAATTCTAAATCAGATTTTTATACAGGTTCCCACCATCTTATTTCCCGTTTCTACTTCTTTTTTTAAAGTATATAGCACCATGGAACAGGAAAGGCTCAAAGACGATCAATTAACCATAACCACTACTTAAATTTCTGAATAAAAGGTTTCACATTTTAAGGGAGGGTGGTAATGGCATTTATGAAGATACGATATCACCGTCATATGAAAAGAAGGGAGGGGAGAGAGATGAATACAAAATAAACATACTAGAGTTTACAACCTTTTTACTCCCTTTAGAAGGACAAGTTCCGTTGGTAGACTGCAACACTCCATTTCTCAAAGAAAAACATTTCATTTCTCAGAGAAGATAAGGCATTATCACTTCAGATTTGCATCTCTAATCATCATTCCATTTACTTCATCATTCTAAGCGATATATTTGAGTTTTCATAAACCGATTTTCAATCTAATTATTCCGGTGAACATATATAGAATACATATATAGAATTCAGAGATGATTCTCTCCATGCAAAAGGGGAAAATAATCTCATAGGTGACTCGCGAATTTGATATTTAGTTAAATGAATAAACTCGAGATATTTTTAAAAAGCTGAAGCAGGTACTGAAAATTTGCAATCTTCTACAACAATAGAGAATGCGAAACAAACTAAATCACATATGAACATTCTAATGAACACAATGCAAACATGTAGCCACATAATTTCTCGTATTAAAACCAAATGATCAAGTAGCATGCAAAAATACAGATCAAATATTCTACTACATACATGTACCAAAAACAAATCAAAAGTCAGGAATTAAACAACTACTATACCAAAACAAAAATGTACAAAGAACATATTGTTGTGGATAAAAAATGTCTAAAATTTTAGCATCTCATTTTCAAATTGGATAAAAATTACAAAAAATCTGCTACTTAGAAACGAGCACAAACCTTTTCAAACCAAAACGATTGAGTGTGTGTGTGTGTGTGCTCGCGCGCGCGCAAGTGCGTGTATTAAGTGATCCATATTTGGGATTTGTAAATTATTGTAACTTTCCAACTTGGAACTAACATAATATTTGCACTGTTCTTTTGCTGTGAAAAAATGAAGAATAATGTAAAAAAAATAGTTAAATTTAATCACACAAAAAATGTAAATTTTAACCGAACGATAAAATATACAGTATTTTTATAATTTTATATATATATAATGCACTAATTCTCAAGAGGATCTTTGCAATTGGATTTGGACGGTTAAGACCTCTTGGAATTCCAAAATAGCTATTTGAAGAGCTGAAATAAACATGAAAAGGCTAAAATTTATGCAATAGAAAAAGGCATTAGATTTTAAAAAAGGCTAGAAAAGATAAAAGTGCACAAGCGAATGGACAAAATTGACTTATTTATTCCCATCTATTTGTAAAACTATCTATTTTTTGTTAAGCTTGGTTATTTGCAATTACTAAATCAAAGAGAAATTTTAGTTAAGATAGTAAATTCATGGAGACATGATGAAAGGTATATTGAGAATTTAGAAAAGTGTTTCATAAGATGATGCATCCTACTTACGAGGGATTGACGCTAAGATTTAGGGATTTAATTAATTAGAATTGGGTCGTAGGCTAAAGTTTAGAGAAGGATGCTAATTATTAGGGATTTTTCAGGAGCGCCCCTCCCCCCCCCCCCCCTTCCCCACGCACTCACCCAAAAAAATAAAGAAAAAGAAAAAAAAAGCTTCTGTTAAGTTCCGTCCCTGGTGCTTTCTTACACAAGGAACCCTCTTGTATCCTTCACAATATGAGTAATTATATGATCCATTTTGGGAGCCTAATCTTTTTATTGAAATTGACATGTAATTCCTCACAGCAAATTTATGCTTCTCCTTTCATTAGACTTTTCAATTTGGTGGATAAATGTTATGGGATGCAATATGCATTTTCATGTGGCCAAGGACCGCATCGTGCATAAGCGATTATGCTCTGCATATGCGGTCACATATGAGATTTGCATTATTTAAATTAAAAAATCCCAAAATATAAATTAATGATAAAAAAATAGAAAAAACATAGAAAAAATGCTAAACATGTGTTCAAAATATATAGTATCCATGATTTTAATGTAATGAATGTTATTGAATATTAAGTAATCAATTTTTGTTAATAAAAAAGTCAAAATACATGAAGTTTTAGGATTTCTAAAAAAATAAACATGAAATTGAAGAAAAAACATTTTTTGTCTCGAAGAAAAAGATAAAGAGCTTTCTCATGTTTCTTGTCTAAAAAGAAGATGTCTTGCCGGAGTTTTACCGGAGTTTTCGTCGAGTGCAAAGGAGAAGAGGTTGAAGGAAGCCGAATTTGATATGGGAGAGAAAAGGAGAAATAAGTAGAATAAATTATTTGGCTTTTGGAAAGATTTTATAAATGTACTTAAGTTGTTGGGTTTGGGCTTTGGATACGGGTATAATAAAAACCATATACCCATTTCATAACCCAGCTCAACCTTAAGTTTCTATGTGCTTTATACGGCCTCATAATGCCATATGCGACCGCATAATAATTGTTATGCATCAAGGCAAACTTTTTCACCGCATATACCAAGAAAACCACTCGTTTTCATGTGCCGAGGGGACGCATTTGCATATGTGGCCGCATATGCGACCGCATAGAACGCATTTTTCAGCATTGTGGAGGATACCAACATGTCTTACAGGATTATGGCAAGCCTCTCTCTTTTCCATACCATACGGCCCTCTCTCTTCCGTTGTTTCCTCAAGCTGACCCCAAAAGTTTGGGATATATAAAGGCTTGCTGTTGTCCATAGTTTCCTCACCCAAGAGCAAATCACTGACTAATAGAGGGTCTACGTCACATTTGCTGTTGGTCAGACTCATAAGACTGTCAAATCTTCATGAAGCCATGTGTTGCATAGGAGACCCATTTTGATGGAAAAGGTCGAGACAATGATGACAACGACATGAAATTGACAAGAATGAGGGAACAAAAAACATTAGACACAGATACATGGCACCCATATAAACAAAACAAAAAAAAAATAACAAAATGTTATCCTTCACTCTGCTTAACTAGTCGAAGGGGGGGAAGGACAACATTAAATTTGAAAAAACCTATCAATAATTAATATGGCTATACCATCTTGATACATTATCAAAAAACGTACTTCAACATATTGAAAATTAGTAATCGAAAGGTCGGGAGAAAATGCTAAAGGTGACGATGCTTGAAGGAGAATGGTTTGGTCAGTAGTAACTTAAAATCAATCAACCACTAATTAACAGGAAACAAATATACATACCTGGCATCCTTATCAAAGCCAAAACGCGCACCAAAATAAAAGGCAACAGCCAATAACCATGCATCACTGTGAACTGCAACTAGCGATAGCCAATCCTTTTCATCCATGCCATCTCGAGCAAAATTTATTCCCAATGCAGGCTCAGGAAGTTCAGGTGGAACCTCCTCAGCCGGCAGGTTAACTTCCCAAGTCTCATTGGGAAGCCCATACAAACATAAGTTCTCCTTTTCTGCAAACACAATCACATAAATGGATTTTAGTAAAAACATGTCTTAACAGCATAATCATGAAATATCAGTACTGCAAAAGATATGTACTACAATGACTGTAACATATCTATAAATGTAGTGCATCCTATAAAACAAGTAAACAACTAATGTTGTTCAGTAAATTATGCAACTTTATTGTCAAAAGAAAAGAAAATGACCAATTTATATAATTCATATTGCCATGCAATAGCAAATAAGATATATTTGACGATCAGAAAAAAATATACCATTTGGTACCAACCCAAAATAAAGGATGTGTAGACAAGAGGTACAGCACAAATTTATTTCAATGGGAAGAAACAACTCTATATGGCAATCAGGAAAATTTGTGAAACAAATTATGCAACAAAATGTTCAGATTGCTTAATTCAGCATATGCAACTCTGAATATTATTGAATAACCACACTAAATGAACACAAATTACCTAAAGTCTTGTGGATATGCTAAAAAAGAGTATTGCAGCTCTTGAAGTTGTCAGATTGCTATTTAAAATAGCAAATCCACAGGTAAGAGAGCTGCTACTGAAAACAACACCCCCTATTGTCTGTGTGTATATGGGATAGGGTGTGGAGTTCTTCTCCCCTTCCTCTCTCTCCATTTCTTCGTGCCCATGTTGTTGTGCTGTAGGCAATGTCATATCCACAGGCAGTGGACCGATTGGTTAATTAGATCGGATCCAAATTTCCATCTCGGAATTGTATATGGATCTCCAATAGGATACTTCAGTCGTTTACAGGCGTACTACAAAACATACATCCTACAGCCCATAGTGATTCAGATTTCAGAATTACAAGATAAGTCTTCAATGGTAATGAAGCTGAAAGTACTCCCAAGGGGTGTGACGTTTGTTAGGGCATGAGAATTATGAGAGATTCCAAAACCAATGAAATCAGAAGAGTGTTTCATCATTATAACATTGTAAAATATGTGAGATACACAATGTTATCAAGCGCAATGAATGCTCTCGCTGTCTTTAGGCCATTTAAACGAAGGCTAAGAAATTATCCAATTTGCATAAAACCTTTCACAATGAAAAATAACACACAACTCCACTTTGACGGAAGTACTCAGATAATTTTCCCTTTTACATAAGAGAAAAATATGCTACCTTACTGTAAAAGGCTACCTGCTATTCAGAATGAAATCGGAACTAAAGATGTCTTTCGTAAGTGTGGCATCTGATTACAATAAAATCTTTTCAGCTGTTACTCGTAGATATGAAGAAGCCCTATAAATCATTATAAAGCACAAGGGCAAAACATGCCTAATTTAGAGAAACATCAAAGATTCAAAATACACAAAAGGGAAATAATAAAGTTATGCGATGATAAAGTAAAGGGGAAGAACAGTGAATCCAAGCGTTTAGTATAACTACCTTCAAAAAGAAATGTTTTTCAAAAACAATTTTTTAAGTGACCTTTTTAATACCATTTGAAAATGGCAAAATCATTTTCCCCTTTGGTGCCATTTGGCAGCAGGTCAAGACTCATGGGTTTAACCCCACAACCTGCCAAACGCAAAAAATAGTGGAGCGGACCTAGCGGTTAAGGGTAAGCTGCCTTTAACCCTCCAACAACAAAAAGGGAAATGTAGGCAAGAGATAATTCATCCATAAATGTCAAGACTCAAGATGAGCTGGACCCTGAAAACAAGGTAGGTAAACTAATCTGTCTCTTCAGGCAGGTTAAGAAACAGCCTACATAACCCTCAACTCCTCCGAAAAGCAAAGATACAAAAGGTTAAATTATCCCTTTCCAGTACCCTCCTCATAACCATTCTCCATATGAAATAAAACAATTTCATCCTTCCTCTTAATCTGTTTACAAATAGAAACTTGAATATCACCATGGAAAAGCATAGGTACATGTGTCTGGTCATAGCAATGACAACCAAGAGACAACCATAGAAGATAAACTGAATTACCTTGTCAAAAGATAAATTGGAGCAATCTCAAAACGAAAAAGAGCTGTCTAACAGCTTAACTTTTGAATGATAACACAACTGATGTTGGATTCTTGTGGGTTAAATTCAAAATTATCAACAGCAATGGAAGATGTTCAACGGATACTGACAAGGGAAGATCACTTGTATAAGGCTCGGATCTTCTACATTTCTAAAAATAACAAAGTAGAGAATGATGATACAAACAGTCTGAAGAAACATTTGAATACAAGAGTCAGATTGATTATTGCATTCAACTTCATGTTCTTTTCGAATTGATGACAAATCGGGACCTATCGTGTGGCATATCAAATTCATGCCATTTGGAAACTTGTATTGGGGACATTTGATTCACTGGATGCCAACCTTGTTTGGTTGCAAGTATCTAGAATATCAATTCCTACCAACATTAATCAACTTCATTGAGAACATGCAATTGGATTTACAGTTTGTAATGAAGTCAAATCTAAAAGAAATTTTTGATTTGCAATTACACATATAATTGGACATCCTACAGACAGCAAACCAAAAAATAATATAGCGACTGCTGACAAGTAACAGGATTTGTTGCTAGAAATACATGTCCAATTATAGCCAAACAGACCATAAAATGAAGAAAACCGAACCATTTTTCCGAACATATACAAGTTTTGGATCAAATTGGTCCACATTATACTGTGTGGAAAAAAAACACAAGCTATTTTCCTGGACAAAAATATTTTAGCATATTTTATATGGAACTACCACAGTTTGGAAGGGTCAAATGGTATATTCAAATTGAAAAAACTAGTATAAACCAGATATTTAACACAGGATGTCAGCAGTAGGTGGCTGATTAAAGGGGCAGTGGGCACTAAGGGATTGCAAGTGGACTATTCAAATATGGTTCACAAATTAAAGAATCAAGAAGAAGGGAAGGTAAGGAAATTGAAATAAACTAGGATAGAGAAAGACATCAAAAGAGAAAACAAAGAAGGAAAAAAATTAACCAAAAGAATACAAGAAGATTTAGAGTTTTAAAGCATGTTTGTTGTTTTTCCTAGTTGAAGGTACTACGTGGGAGACAGAAGCGGTTTACAGACCTGAAAATATTCGCCGAAGGCAAAAGCGGAGATGGACAGATGGTTCGCCATGATCAGAGAACAAGTTTTTTGTTCAGTTACAGATTGGTTGAAGGTGAGAATGTTGGTGCATGACTGAGAGAAATATTATTTTTATAGACAGAGTTGACTTAGGACAGAAATTTTTACGCACAATAGATCCCGTTGTGCTCTTCATAGCCATAATCCCGGTGTACAATTATGAGACTTTTTCTGTCATTCACCAACACGATAACCACTATGATAATGTCACCATTACTATATTATTGAGTATACATTCCTAATAAATGAGTGGATGTGTGAAATGTTAAAATAGCATGGTGAGAAAATTTGCCTGCTTAATGAAAGTTGTTAAATCCCTAAAACTGCTAAGCACCTAAACCACCGATTTTGGGGGGAAAACTGAACTTAATATCCCAAATTTGGAATGAGAGTGATCTCATGTGCGGCGAAAAAACCTTCATTCCCGAATTTGGAGGGAGACACTTTGTAATGATGAAATTTTATCAACAAGGCTTGAAAGTTGAAACAACCAAGTGGAAAAATAATTGGATTGCAAAGCTGATGGAGGCCCAATTAGAAATAGAGTAATGTTCAGTCAACAGCCAAGTCTTCAGGGAGCCATAGCGTTATAATGCAACTTTTATCCTTAAGCCTTGATACAACAAAATGGGCTATTGATTGTAATTGGAGCTAATGAAAGGTTCTATTTTCTTCTGGTTTTCCTCTCTCATTTTGAGCTTATTTGAAATAGTAGTTGGTAACCTTACCACAATAATACACTCAAAATTTTGGTAGCTACACTGTGAAATCCAATTTGAATGGGATCAAAATATAAATAAAGAGGGAAACCTAAAAAGGTAAAGAAACCCCATTTGGTTCAATCCTGTCAGCTCTACTGAATGGCTACATAACGGCACACAATCAAAATTGTTTTTTCTTCTTTCTTTCTGGAATTGGATGACTTGATATTAGTTGTCTAATAAAGAATTGGGCTTATATAAAATCAAAGGGAACTTAAGCAAAAACATATAGACACAACAATTTTAATTTGATATCCAAACTGGTTCCTTAACACCAAGAAACTACAGATTGAAGACGTGCAAATAAAAGTGAAATGCATATGAAAATATACATCACCAGCAATGAAAGTAAGTCAAAACTATTTTGATAAATTGGACTTCATGAGGTCAAATGTAGTTTAATGCCCAAAAAATCTCCATAAAAAGTTAGACAAAATTTTAAAATAGATAATCCCGAAAATGGCACAAAATTCTAACCATCTATTAAAGCTAATCCCAAATTAAAAACCCTAAAATTGAAACCCCGGCTCAAATTAGAGAGAGAAACCAAAGCTCACCTGGATCGCAGAGCTGATAGAACTTCTCCACTTCTGGAAACACAAAAAACTAAACAAATCGGTATCAAATAACACAAGCGAAACGCCGAAATTTTAAAAATTCACAAATTTTTTAACGAAAAATCAAGAGATTAGTTACCGGTAGTGAGAGCCTTGATCATTCCGGCTCGTCTCCCCCTAAAATCCCTAAACACCTCCTCCGCCGTCCTGGGATTGTAGGCCCCTGCTCCCCCTTCCATTCAATTCCAGCGCCCAATTAGGGCTAGGGTTTCTGAAAAGCTTCGATTTTTGAATCACCACAAAGAGGGGGAGAAATTTTAGAGAGAGAGAGAGGGAGTAAGGAGGAGGAAAATAAAGGTAAGGGTTTTGCTTGGGGGTTTTTTCCCCTTTTTATTTTGTTTTATTATTTTTATTTTGTAATTGTATTAGAGGTGGTGTTATGGAGAGTGGGATACTCCACTTGGTGAGATTACCGCTGTCAGAAAAGGGTAACGTGTGGGACAGTGCTCCGGTGATGAGGATCTGATCACCACCCTTGTGTTGACCCGTTTGTAGACCAGAAAAGGCGACCATGGGTTGGAACCATAGGAGAAAGAGAGGGTAAAGATGCTTGTGGGGCCCAACAATGATGAAACATTGAATTAGGCATCGGATTGGGCAGTCATTTTCAGATTTCTAAATAAACTATGAGCGGGGATGTTTGGTTGCGGTATCATGAAATTTAAATTCCGAAACAGTAGTGAGGAAAACTTCTAGATATGGTAATTTTTTGTTTAATTGGTATTGGATTTATAAATTCTTATAAATCTTGTTTGCTGGTGCAAAAAAGATGGGATATATAGGATTTGGATTTAAGGATTTTAGAGAGATACAGAGAACATGGGATTTGGATTTGAGAATTTTATAGAGAGATAGAGAGAAAGTTAACTTTTTAATATATTAAGCAAGACGGGCTTACTTAAACAGTGGGAAATCCAGTTGAATCCCTTCAATTTTAAAGGATTCATGTGTTCTAATGTTTTTGTGGGCCCCCCGCAAAAGACAAGCAAATCCAAGAAACCAAAATTCTACAACCAAACACCAACTTTGTTAATCATATGGATTTTATAGGATTCCACAATCCAAATAGTACAAATCCATTGCAAAACCTGCAACCAAACAGGCCCTAACTGGACAGCAACCACGATCGCTGCATCATATTAAGAGGAGGAATTATTCGACGTGCCGGGTGTAATACATCCGAGCAGGGTGAAAGAGAGAGGAGGAGGTTTTGGACAGCCTTAGAAGCGTGTGGGGCCACGCTTCTATTTCTTCTTTCTCTTGTTCGGGTGTAAACTGCCAGCACATGGAAAAAAATTCCCAATAGGTGGATGGGATCATGGGTTAAGTTGGACGAGCCTCATTTTCTGGGGCTAGGTCTTACGACAAAGTCGTATGCTATATTCTTTAGGCTTGGTTTCATAAGACTCAAAATGTTTCATCCGTAGATGAATTCTACCAAAAGGTAATTACCAAAAAACTATTATAAACACCTTCAATGATTAATCAAGTTAATTGTGCATATAAAGTAACCTTTTGGTCCTTTATAATAAATATAATTAATTAAATTGATAATCGTTAATTATTATATTAATCAACTTTTGATAATTGTTAATTATCATTAACGGCCACGACGGATGGAGAAGGTGGTTGACGGTGACGGCTAGAGAGGAAGAGGATGGATTGAAAGTAGCGCTGAAGGTTACACAAATTAAAAATTAAAAAGGACTAAGCTACTAATATGCCCAAATTAAAAATTCTATACTTGTAAATAGAAATCACAATTGTAAACTTAGACAAATGATATACCAATAGAGATATGGCTAAGCATTACTACAATTGTAAAACAAGAACAAATAGCAAGCAAGAGTAATATCAAGTACAAGTAACAAGCATAAAGAGCAAATAGTGAGCGATTATAGCAAGTAGGGAACAAGTATGCAATTGAGCAATTTCTAAGCTAATAAGCAATATAAAGTAGGAGAAAAATTGCAAACACAAGCCGTTTTTATAGTGGTTCGGAAGATCCTCTTCTATTTTCTTTAAGCGCGCGTGTCTGTTCTACTAATTCACGTCTTTTCGGAGACATACACGTTGCGCACTCGCAACCAACAACCCCGCTTCCGGTGGAGACTAAGCCAACACGTCTTCTAGAAAGACCTCACGTTGCTCGACACACGAGCAACGCTCCACTCTTACAAGCTCGTTGCTCTTCTCTCTACAAAAATGCTCTCCTCTCTTACAATGGCAATTTTACACTCAAGATCCCAAATACAAAAAAAGTAAAGATTACACTTGAAGCACAATACTCTCAAAAGAGTTTATAATTAAGCTCAACCAATACTCAAGAAGATGGATATGAAAATATAGCTCTTGAGTGTGTATGTGAGAGATTGGATAAGCAAATGAAAATCTCTTTAAACTCTCATAAAATGTGGGATTTTTCTTTTGAAGATCACTTGGATATTTGCAATAGAAAAGTGCAAGAAATTGAGTAAGTGATAACCATCAAAAATCCCATAGAAACCCTATTTATAGCCCACAAGAAAATCAATTAAAAAAAATGGGGACAAACAGTTTTAAACACAAGACAGGCATCTGAAGGAAAGATCGACAGACGTCTGGCCTCCAACAAAATAAATCCCCAACGGTTATAAATGGCTATATTTTTCAAAAAAGCGTAACTGCAGACATCTGAAGTTCAAATAGGCAGACGTCTGAAGAAGAAAACTTTTGGCAAGAATAAAGTTTCAGACGTCTGATATAGGGTTTCAAAAAGCCAGAGCGCAAGACCAAAATAATGAGACGTCTGAAATACATTTGACAGACATCTGAAGTTCAAAAAAGCTATTTTGAAAACCTTCATCAGACGTCTGGGCCATTAACCTTCAAAGGTCTGTCTCATCTCAAAACCTTCTGATATTTTCAAATGTCAAAAAATGAACAGTGCGCGGACGTCTGAGCTCCAACGAAGCAGACGTCTAGCAAGCACAAAAACAGAAAACTTAGGGTTTTAAAAATATGAAAACATTAAACTCGAAACTCCGAAAATTGTAAAACTTTTGTGCTATCGTGTATGAGTGTTCAAGAGCTCTAAATGATATAACCTTAGTCAATAGAGTACTCACATAGAATCATATATCGATGTCGCGTTTCTTCGAAATCTTAAATTTTCGACACTTTGACACGAGCTCTTGAAACTTTGGCGAAGCTTGAACTTGCTAGTCGATTGATCTTCAATTGGCTTCGACACTTCAAGTCTTCCTTGATCTTCGCCACTCCACTCACTATCGTCTCGAAGCCAACATTTGATTTTCAAATCTTGGATTTCGACTTCGACGCTTCAAATTCGAACTTGGCTTCTAACTTCTTCGCTATTCGTAGTTTTGACTCTTGAATCCCTTGAAGCTTAGCTACTTAGCTTCACGAAGCTTGAATGTGCAATTTTGGAAGCTCTCATCCGTATCCTCCAACCTTCATTAGATAAATCCATTTAAGCTTAATTTCCTCTATCCTCATTTATAGAGGCTCGTCTCGAGATATCTGATATCCTGAAATGAAACCTTAAAGGCCAAGCTCATCATATACAGTGTTATGAAATATAAGAAAGCTAATAAACACAAGTATATGAACATTCATTATTTTGATATCACAATCATGAATAGTATATTTGTTAGATATGTATGCCCTAGAGGCCATTATTGTATATTACAAGATTGTATATTATATTTGGATACTTGGGATATATATGTACAGGACAGTCTTACTCGATATGATAGTATACTATCTGGTTTGTCTTTATCTTAATATGTGTATAAGTTTATTATTGCGTATCGCTAATACATGTTGATAAAACCCATAGGATCTTTACTTGACTACCAGCGTTGTAATGGCAATCATACTCGTGGGGGTTGGATAGTCTATAAGCACATCCTTAAATGTCCCTAGTCATATGACTATCGAGACGGGGTATCGATATTCCAGAATAGACTGGTGTATGCATTTCTCATTCACGAAAGGGGAGATGGTCGGTCTCGCAGCCATTAGTGCACGGCACCAAAAATTGTATATAGGTGCTCAGTAGGTTATGAGTTACACTGGACAGACTCATCGGGAACTGCTGGATGGTATTATACCTATCGTCAGATAGCAGCTCTCTGGTAACATGAGTATAAGGTAGTCTGTCGACCCGAAATTGTCATTTATCTCGAGTGTGTTCCCACTGTACTTTGATTACTATCCTACCATGACTTTAAAGAGTTGTGCAAATAGGTAGTAGTTGGATGCAGTCCCGAAACACTTGGAAGCAGTGAGCGATAGAGGGGATTCGTCTCTCCCGGTATTCGGAATCGATATCGCGCAGTGCACGGTTGGCAATCACCATAAGACCTAGGCTTGGGTAGATGAAATTTACTGATTGGATTAGTAGTTTCTTGATGGGTGATGGGCTTGATAACGGCACGACTTATCGGGTTATTAGAGATCTGGTATTTACCAACCCCTTAGACCAAATATGCGACACTCTCAGACGAACAGACCGGACTGTACGATAAATGTCACTGATAGGCGCAATAGATGTTCGGACGAGCTTGGTTATCGGTCTTCTTTTCGACAGATACCTGGATAGCCGTTATGTACAGCTAGTGTCACTGACATGCTTATGAGTTTTGGGTATCATCGGGTAACGCACTGCCAGCGTATTGTCGATTCTTTAGAATTCCACACAGAGGGTTTACCGTCTTTGGCAAAATGGTGTAGTAGCCGTATAGGGTACGTGCAGGAGTCCAATTAAAACTAGTGTATTATATACACTGACGGTAATCAGACGATTGAAATACTAGCCGATCTTTTGGAAAGACAGATATTAAATCTAGTTTGGATTTAATATAATAATGCATGTATTTGGTATATGTATTTGCTAGTATTTTGTCACTATTAATATATCTCTCCTTTATGTATTTTATGTACTAGGAAAATAATTACAAACATATATATTAATAATGTTATGATACATTTTAATATATATATATATATATATATATATATATATATATATATATATTGTAATTATTGCTTTCTTTTTCTTTTGTTTTTTCTTCTCTTTTCCTTGTGTTATTTCATGGGCATAACATATCACATGACACTCACATATGGATGACATGTGGAGGGAAGAGAAGAGAGTGGACATGTAGAGGGAAGATGGAGATCTAATGGTTGAGATTAATTTATCTTATGATAAATAATCATCAACCATTAGAATATGTCTCATAATTTTTGCTCATTCTCTCTCTTCAATACTAGCCATCTTCTTCTTCCTTCTCTTGAAAAAGGAAAAGATAAATAGAAAAAGGAAATTAAATAGAGAGATTAATCTATAGTGAAGGAAACTACATCACTAGGAGATCTAGATTAGCAAACCATATTTACTTCTATTTGGAGTTGAAGCTAAAGTAAGGAGCTCTCAAGGTGGATCATCTTTGATAGTGGAGATCAACAATCAAACATGTCCCTACAACCTACAAGGAGCCCAACACAATTTGGATCAGATGAAGATGCAACAAAAGTTAGTGTCTAAAATATAGTAGTGTAGCATCTTTTTAGTGTTACAAGTTCATATCTTTAATCCTGATTCTAGATTGCAGGCAACTCATGCTTCCTTGTTTTTTTTAAAATACCTATTCTACTATATTTAAAATTCATTCTTAAGGTGCATGAGTTCCTTCAAGTGGTATCAGAGCCAAACTAAAAAGATGAACTTGTTTTGATGACTTTAAAATTGTCAAAACCCTAACTTTTGAAACTAGGTTTTAATTTGAGCCCTTAAATCAATTGCATTGCATGTTTGGTGATCTAAATGGGTTCTATATTTGGACAAGGGCCTGATTAAGCAATCATTGGGACCCGAGGAAACATTGGGGAAGAGGTGGGGGCAAACCCAAACCGAGACCACCACCAGGTGGTCTCAGCTTGGGCTTCCGAACCGAGACCGCCTAGTAGTGGTCTTGGTTTGGGGGTTACTCCCAACCCCCCTCCCACCCCATGACGCATCTTCGGATTGGGCAAGGAGTTCAATTGAACACTTTGCTGGTATTTGGTATTACTATTTCGGATTTTGGCGCAATGGAATAGATTTTAGGGTCGCGGGGGTTCTTAAAATCTTAAGTTTGGAATTTTAAAGTGCCCGCTTTTTGGGTTTTGAAATTCTAGTGGTCATTTTTGTGCTTGTTCTATGATATTTGTAAGTGCCAATATGTGTTGGTAAATCCCAATCTCATTGCTATATGTTCAATGATATAGAGGTTGCACATATAACACTTACACTGTGTGCTTGTTCTGTGATGTTTGGATTGAAATAGATGTGATCGTTCTATTGAATAGCCAGGGTTTTTTTTATATGAGATGAGATTTTTTCTTTTCATTCATGTAATAATTTATGTTGTAATATTCATTTGAGGGGCACTTCCGGGCTGAGGTTGTTGTCGCCTATATATGTATATTATTTCATTTCATGTACCTAGCATAGATCCAGGAAGAGTGCTAAGGTAACCGGGTTCTAGAATCCAATGGGTGGCCATATCGAGGAGACGAGACCGGGTCACTTAATTCTAGAATTGGTAGGGTTGCTTGCCACACTCGTAGGGGTCTAGGGGTATAGATTTTTCGGCTATTCACATGACCGTGGAATCCGTATTTTCGTTAGTGGCTAAAACGAAAAACGGAATTCTTAGTATATCCTTTATTTTATATTTGTGTTTACTTCTGCTGCGATTCTGTGATATTATCATGCCTGCGACAAATGCCTCTATATATTATATATAATAAGCGCTATTTATGTTTTGCATCCGCTTTAGTCCTGCCCGTGTGTCACGACCCGAAAGTGGTACGTGACCGGCATATAGATCACGTAACGTCTAAAGATGTCGATACGATCCAAGTAAGCCAAAAACCCAGAATCTAAACCTTTTTGAAGAAATAGCAGAGGTGAAGTTTAAAAAGAGTTATTAAATGGAATCAAGTTTCCTTTAAATTTTAAATAAGTTTGTTTGAAAAACATCTATGACGTTTGAAAATCTGTAAGGCCGGGCGCGCTCCGTGCGTGTGCGCAGCGGAAGCAGGAATGAATGGAAAACAAAAATTCCATAGGAGCGCGATCGACCGTACGCCAAAAATCGTCCAAGCACTAGTTTCTAACTAAATGTAAAGAGTAAAAAGAAGAGTGAAGAGGTTTTACAATCTTTGTAGCGTGTCCGGCTGATCCTGGAAGACCCTGTCTAAACTTCGCGAGCTCCTGAATGCATCTAAACACCGATCGCCTCGCCGTAGATGATCTGCGTTGAAAGCGGGCTGCCTGAGCTCCATCTCCGTCACCAAACGGAGAGACTTCCTTCAGAGGCTTGATGGGCGTGGAGCAAGGCGATACGAACGATGGGTACAATCTACTTTTTTCACTACCTCACCATGGCAACATTTGCCATTAACCTAGAGAGCTCAAGGAAAGTATTTTTTAATGGCTTGTGTAAAAAATGATTTGTGTCTCTTCTCATTTTTAATCATGTCATGTTTAAACATGACACATACCCCTTCCCACAGTCTCTCTCATGTGTATGTCAACACACAAGAGAGAGGATAAGCCCCACCATTTAATTAAGCATATAAAATAAATATAACACACACACATTTACATATATATATTTATTTGTATATTTTTTTATACATAATTTATAATGGTGGGAATTAATATATATATTAAATAAGTATCGGTACATGTATCCTATACACATGCACATCATGTATCACATACACGAAATGCCATCAATATCTTCTCAGTATCATGTACCGCAGAGAGTGTGTGTATCATATACACTATACAAGAAACCGCTTCATAAATACGGTTATCAGGTCAACACTTGATTTGATATTCCGGTTTTTAAACTGGCCAGTATAACAGTTGTCCAATTAAACGCGTATATCCAACATACATGTTTTTATAACTCATGTACGTATCCCTATACGTACGTCACATCGCGTTTTGCCCGGGCAGGCACTTTCGTTGCGGGACTCTAAAGACCTGTCAATACACTGGCAGAGGTTATACAAGATCGTATCCGATTGAATCTGAAACACTTTCAGATTCAACCCCTTTTCGGGTTAATCCACATGCTCGTCAGTGGCACTAGTTGTACATAGGCTACCTAGGTATGAGCAAGATAAAGGCAGATTGACGAGCGAATTCATCCGAACCCAACAAAGTCTATAAGTGACGGTCACCGTACAATCCGGTCTCTTCATCAAGGAGTATCACATACCGGGTCAGGGGAGTGGAATCTGTCAAACCCCTAATAACCCGATAATTCGTGCTGACAGAGAACTCATAACCAAAGAGATATAACTGGTAACACTTACCAGTTTATCTCTACTGTCGTGGCCATGGACTTTTGGCTATAGTCGTATCCTGCACAGTATGATATCGACTCCCAATACTGGGAGTGACGAATTCCCTCGACCGCTCATTGCCTCCATATACTTCGGGACTATATCCAACTAAAACCTGTTTGCACGACTCGGTAGAGCCGTGGTAGGGTAGTAATCTAAGTACAGTGGGAACACACACAAGACACTGTGACGATTTCAGGTCTAGAGACTACCTTGTACTCATATCATCAGAGAACTGCTATCTGACATTGGTATAATACTATATAGGAGTTCTTGGCGAGTCCGTCCAGTGTAACTCATCCAATGAGCACCTGTATACAATCATCAGTGTCAAACACCAATGGCTATGGGATCAGCCATCGTCCCGTACAGGGTCATGAAACGTATACACTAGTCTAAACTGGAGTACCGATACCCAGTCTCGATACTCCTACGACTAGGGACATTTAAGGATGTGCTTATAAGCCACCAAGCCCCACTAGTATGATCTGTATCATAATCCTGGTAGTCAAGCAAAGATCCTATGGGCTTTATCTCATGCATTTGCTATACGTGATAACTAGTATCACGCATTTACATGACAGATAAAGACAAACCAGATAACACACTATCATCTCGAGTAAGACTGTTCTTGGTATAGGCTCTCCTCGAATTCAGTAATTGCATTCCCGCAACTATGATAATTGCCTTGACGGCACCTATATCCAACAAAATCGGGCAGCACCTCCTTTGTAAATTTTGAATAAAACCAAGTACAAAATATAATAAATATAAAGCATCCCCAACGGGAGCTAACTTTCACTTCCAAATGGCGGAGCAACCATGCAGATAATATACGACGCCCAAGGCGAAGAAAAGAAAGTGAAACATAAGCAGCAACAATATAAAGTCGACTCCAACAAGTGCGACGCCCACAATACACATAATATCTAAGTCTCGCTTCTAATTCCATAATTATATAAGTTTTGGTCGATGGAGTTTTTAACTAGATATAAAAGAATATATACATATACAATATGAGGTTACGATACGACATGTAACCCACCTACCAAAGTAATCACCGTAGAAAAAAAGTGTGTCGGCAAGCCGCTACTGACCCGAGCGGTAAATCCTGCAAGAAACTGGGGCATAACAGGAGTGAGTTGCCAACTCAGTGAATAAAAGTATATCGCAGGGTAAAAATCGAAATGCATAACGATCTACCTAGGTCGTAAAATATAGTACTATCATATCCTGAACTAATATATGTATAGCCCACAAGTACTATAAACGCATCAATATCGATCACGTACACATGGAAATATATCATCTCATATATATATAACATGCATCCAAGTATAAGCCTATAAAGTAGCCGAAAGATGTATGTAAAACCCTTTCAAAACTTGGATGCATCCAAGTCCAAGCATATGCATTCAAAACTTGGTATCACGCCCCGCTTCCCAGAGTATGCTAGATTGGGCACGTGACATAGCCAACCATGCTACCTGTGGGTAGGAAGTATCCATCCACAGTCACATTACGGCTGTAGAGATATCAAGAACAAGATAAAACTATCTAAAACATGTCCATAATCCAGAATAACAGGAGTCAATAATAAATAAATGCGGAAGCAAATGATCCAATACAAAAAACTGAAAAGTGTGTCCCATAATGCGGGCTCACATCAGGAAATAAATGCAGGAAATAAAACTAACTACTACTGAACTCACAGCTCAGCCTGCTGGCTGAAATACTCCTGCTCGGACTGCAACAGCGGTACAGAATATGGGCCATGCAAAACCCAGACGTCAGCACGTCATGTCATCAAGTAATATGATATGAACGGTGTAGCAGGCAATGTAATATAAACATGAATACAGCAAGAATAACAATAATATGAATCATACCAGTACAGGGTAGCGTGCAGTGGGTAAACTAAACTGTTCTATCAGGTTTTCTATTCTAAAGTCTTTGAAATCAATTGATGAATCATCGATGTAACTCAATAGTATCCCGTACATACCCGGGACCACGACCACAATATTCTCGGCTGCAGCCGAGACATGCCGCTAGGCACAAAATAGGAATGTGTACACTCGATAGTATCCCGTACATACCCGGGACCACGGACACAATATTCTCAGCTGAAACCGAGACATGCCGCTAGGCACAAAACAGGAATGTGTACACTCAATACACGTAGTGAACTGTCGAGTTACAAGTCAGATTTCACCTTTGATTTCCCCATACCCCCAAGTTATATGTGTATGTCAAGTCAGGTATCCAGTAATCAAGAAACTAATGCCAACACAGGATCAGGTAAACAGGTTTGTCTGGATAGACAACAGGAACGGTCCATGAGGACTACATATTATGTTTGTTGGCATTAGACACAAGATCAGGTAACAGGTAAAGCCATGGTACATCAGGTCAAGGCAGGTAATGTATAAAGGTGTCATGTCATGTCAAGAGTGTACGGTACCATGTCATGTCAAGTAGGAAGTGTAACAGGTCATGTCAGGAAGCACAAGATGTCATATGGGTACTCATAATCAAACTAACATAAGCATGTGTATAAATAAACAAGCATGAGTACTATCAGAACAATAAACTGGAACATGTAATATGATATGCAAATAGATATAATTTCAAGGATATGGATGCACAGTTATCGATTAGGATTATATTTATAGTTCCAATATTAATTAGGATGCAATTTATTAAACATGAAGTGTTAATATCACATTATTATGTAGTAATGTGATCTATGGATGCAATTATATGTATCTTAAATGCGATGGATGCAAAAGGGTATCCGAAAAGTTATAAAACTATAAAATGGTAATGTGGGATGTACAACTAAACAATATGTGATATAAATATTGATATAATAATATTAATATGGATAGCATATTCAAAGCGATTAATAACTATAAAAGTGATATTGATTAACCATGCACAAGAAAGTTCCGTTCAGAAATTCAGCGTCACCCTAATTTGTAAAATAGCTTAAAAATAACAAACGTTCTCCAAAAGGGACGTGTCTTATACCAAAACAAAGATAATTCAATAAGATTTTCAGTTTTATAAGTATAAGCATCTCAGGTTGTCCCTACAAAAAGTTATGAACATTCGAAGTTGAAAGTTTGCTGCTGGAATTTCCCTGGACAGCAGTTTGGAGACATTTTCATTTGCATTTTACGTTATTTAAACAATTTATTTTGCAAGTAAATATTTCATAGAGTTATAGTATTCTGAGTTAGCTTCGTAACGAACTAATGAACGTATACTAATGATTTTTCTATGATTTATAATGAATTTTATACGGTAAGGTGTACAGTAAATTTCAGATTTGTCGTATCCGCTTTTTCAACGACGTTTCATGTGTAAACTATAATATTTTAAATATATAATATCATAAAATGCAGATTATAAACTAATTAAAGATAATAATAAGAAATATTATGATTATGTATATTTTAATTGATATGGATGCAGTATAATGTAATCTAGTATGTCACAAGATAAGTTTTCATGATCTAGATTTAATATGATATAAACGGATGCAAACGGAACATCGAAACGTTATAAAATTAAACATGGGGCACTAGATTTAAACTATAGATATGGTATTTATTTAAATAGGTATAAAATGAATTATATAGCATGTAGCAAGATTAACTTGCCTCGATGGGTCGCGAATCGGGAAAACGGAACGTTAACCGTCGGCGGGGAAAACTCGCGACGGGCGTACGGTTCACGGAATGAACCCAAACGACGAACAAAGGAACCACACGGGTCGGGGTACCTCGCTGGAACGTCGAGAAGCGTCACCGGTACGACGGAATTCCGGCAACAAAAGAACAGTTAAAAAAAATGAGAAACGAAACATGAAGCAAGAAGAAAAAGAATGATAAAGAGAAATACGAGAGAATATATGAGAGAGAGAGAGAAAAAGTGGAGAGAGAGAGAGAGAGAGAGGTGAAAGCAAGAGAGAGAGAGAGCTGCAGGTGGGGGCCCACGGAATTAAAAGGAACGCGATTGGCTAAAGGGGGATCGTTAGTTAGAGATAAATATTAATTAAAAATTCAAAACATTTTAAGGAACAGTAGGATATATATATAGGTTAATTTAAAGATTTAAAAGATAGGTAATGAACAGTAAGATATCAGGTTAGTTAGAAAAATATATGCGATGGTTTTAATAATATTAAAATTTGGGATTTTGGCGCCAAATAAAACATTTCCAAATCGCGCCCGGGTCGAGTCCAAAAATTTGAAATTGAAATAATAGGATTTTAAGCGGGATCCAAAATTTAAAATTAAGTGTTTTATGATTAAAAAGCATACCCCCTAAACGGACACATGTACGCGCGCGTAGCCGTCCAAACTCGACCGTTTCACTGAACGGGGCGAGAACACAATGCACGGACGCTACCACGAGGCTAGGGGTGTCAAGTAGGCCAAGATGAATATTTTGAATTTTATTTTAGATGCCAAAATTTGTTATATGTAGAAATGACTTTGCCGGGTAAATTTTACAGTAAGCAACAAACAAGCAAGTTAAATGAAATGAGTACCACATTATGCTCAAACAGTAACTGAAAATAGTAGCATTGGGCTCGGGTGTTACATTATACCCAACTACAAAAAGAATTTCGTCCTCGAAATTCCAAGAATACAAAG
The DNA here is from genome assembly GCA_030015575.1 of Agapanthus africanus. NCBI lineage: Eukaryota > Viridiplantae > Streptophyta > Magnoliopsida > Asparagales > Amaryllidaceae > Agapanthus > Agapanthus africanus. The sequence goes on along the minus strand of CM057347.1, from coordinate 378,422,748 downwards.
ATAGATAACTACAAGAAAAGGTGAGGAAACTTCTGCCGGATTCCATCTTCTCGTTCCCAAGTGGACTCTCCATGCGAGCGATTACCCCAAGAAACCAGCACAAGGGGGGTAACCTTGTTCTTAAGAACCTTTTCCCTTCAATCCACGATTTCAATCGGTCGCTCCTCAAAAGTCAAGTCTTCTCGTACTGTTAGCTCCGAATGATCCAAAACGTGTGTTTCATCTCGAAAATACTTACGGAGTTGAGATACGTGAAACACATCGTGCACATTTGCCAAGGACTGCGGTAATGCCAAACGATACGCTACCTCACCAACACGCTCCACGATCTCAAGGGTCCCACGAATCGAGGACTAAGCTTTCCTCGACTTCCAAAACGAATCACCCCTCTAGTCGGTGATATCTTCAAGAATACCGAATCACCCACGGTGAACTCTAGAGGTCTTTTTGACATATCTGCCCAACTCTTCTGTCGGTCCTGTGCTGCCTTCATAAGATTTCTGATAGGGTTAACCTTCTCAACTGTCTGCACAACCAAATCTGGTCCCAATAATCTTCGTTCACCAACATCGTCCCAACAAACAGGTGAACGGCATTTACGACCATACAAAGCTTCAAATGGAGCCATCTAAATAGTTGCCTGAAAACTGTTGTTGTAAGACAACTCCACCAAAAGTAGATGATCCTCCCAAGACCCCTTGAAGTCCAACATGCATGCTCTCAACATATCCTCAAGAGTTTGGATCGTTCTCTCCGACTGACCATCAGTTTGAGGATGATAAGCTGTGCTAAACTTCAATCGAGTCCCCAAACTTTCCTGTAAACTCCTCCAGAAGTGTGATAAGAACCGAGTGTCCCGATCGGACACGATGCTCACCGGTACTCCATGCAATCTTACAATCTCCTGCATGTACCGCTCTGCCAAAGTCTCTGTTGATTGACCAACCCGAAAATGAATAAAGTGAGCTGCCTTGGTCAATCGGTCAACAATTACCCACACTGCATTGTTGCCTTTTGGACTCCGCGGTAAAGCCGTCACGAAATCCATGGTTATATGTTCCTACTTCCACTGAGGAATCGGAAGTGGTTGCAATAAACCAGCAACCCTTTGATGTTCAGCCTTAACTTGCTGACACACCAAGCACTTTGCCACAAAGCGAGCAATCTCCCGCTTCATGCCCTCCCACCAGAAATGATGTCGAATATCTCGGTACATCTTTGTGCCTCCTGGATGTACAGAATAAGCTGAACTGTGTGCCTCCTTCATAAGTTCTTCACGAACATCACCCTTCGGCACACAAAAACGGCTACCATACCTCAACGAACCATCTTCGTGGATCAATAAATCTGTTCGTAGCCCGGCTTCAACCTGCTCTCGAAACTTTTGCAGTCTAGGATCCTGCGATTGAGCTGCTTTAATATTCTCGATCAATGACGAATGTACTTGCAGCTGCAAAAACTGTCCCGTATAATATGGTAGCACAACCTCCAAGTCAAATCTTCGAAAATCCGCGACGATCTCCTTCTGCGTAGTTAACACCTGAATTACTGGTAACCGACTAAGCGCATCCGGCACAACATTAACCTTCCCCGGATGGTACTTAAGATCAAGATCGTAGTCAGCCATCAGCTCCAACCATCTACGCTGCCTCATGTTAAGCTCCTTCTGTGTGAACACATACTTCAAGCTCTTATGATCTGTAAAACTTCGACTCTTTCGCCCAAAAGGTAGTGTCTCCAAATCTTCAAAGCGAAAATCACAGCCGCAAGCTCTAAGTCATGAGTTGGATAATTCTTCTCATGGGTCTTCAACTGTCTCGATGCGTATGCTACAACCTTCCTATGCTGCATCAAAACACATCCCAATCCTTTCCCAGATGCGTCGCTATGAATCACCAATCCTCCGGAATTGTCTGGCACGGTCAGAATAGGGGTGGTTATTAACTTCTGCTTCAACGTCTCGAAAGCTAACGCACACTTATCCGCCCATACAAAAGGTACCTCCTTGCGCGTAAGCTTGGTCAATGGCTCTGCCAGACGAGCAAAGTTCTCCACAAATCTCCTGTAGTATCCGGCTAATCCAAGGAAACTTCTTATCTCAGCAACATTCTTTAGAATAGGCCAATCTCGAACTGCTATAATCTTTTCTGGATCGACGGCAATGCCATCGCTAGACACAACATGCCCCAAAAACCTTACTTCCTCCAGCCAAAACTCGCACTTACTCATCTTCGCATACAATTTCTCCTGTCTCAACGTCTGCAGTGCGATCTTCAAATGCTCAGCATGCTCTTCAAAACTCTTCGAGTAAACCAGAATATTGTCAATGAATACCACAATGAACTGATCCAAGAACGGTGAAAAGATTCGGTTCATCAAGTCCATGAATACTGCCGGCGCATTCGTTACTCCGAAGGGCATCACTAAGTACTCGTAATGTCCATACCGAGTTCGGAACGCCGTCTTGCAAATATCTTATGTTTTCACTCGGACCTAATGATATCCGGAATCCAACTTCAAGAATACCCTCGCGCCACTAAGCTGCTCAAAAAAGTTGTCCAATGCGAGGGATTGGGTACTTGTTCTTGATAGCCACCCGGTTTAATTCTCGAAAGTCGATGCACATCCTTCTTGTGCCATCCTTCTTCTTTACTAGAAGAACTGGAGCTCCCCAAGGCGAGTTACTGCTTCGAATCCAACCCTTTTCAAGCAATTCAGCAACCTGTTTCTTTACTTCTTCCAACTCTACTGGCGCCATTGGATAATACACTTTAGATACTGGCGCTGCACCAGGAATAAGATCAATTGCGAACTCCACGTCTCTCCTCGGCGGTAAACCCGATATATCTTCAAACACGTCCATAGAATCACGAACGGCAGCCAGCTCTTTACTTTCATCACTTCCATTGATGAAAGAATATTGTTTGTCGGCCTAGCCCTAAACTCGACCGGCCCGACCGAACTACTTCCTTAACGCAACTGCTGTCTGTTGCAAACTCCCTTTCATCCCAGATAAACTCTGCTGCTCTTGGCTGCTGCAAGTATTTGTGAGAAAGTGGTCAAACCCAGGGAGACAATCTGCCTCTGAATGTCCACGTCCAGTCTGCGCATGAACCTCCGTGCCCTGTCTGCATCGTTGGCAACTAAAGGTCCAGCGAAACTACTGAGTCTCGTCCATTCTGCTACATGCACGTCTACGGGTGCTCCCTTATGCTTTAGTCCGATGAACTTCTCTTCCATTTCTTCCCGTGCAGTCCGCGGGAAGAACTTCTCCAGGAAACACTTAGAAAAATCCGCCCACTTGATCGGCTTGGGCAAGCGGGTCTCCTCAACAAGCCACCATTCTCGGGCGTAGTCCACTAGCTGAATGCGTACCACAACAACCTTTTTGTCATCTGGAATCTGTGCCGCAAAAAGCAAGTTCTCTGTGTCAACTAGCCACTGCTCCACTGGCAACGGCTCCTTTAAACCAGTAAATGTAGACGGACCCAACCGCCTGAAATCTGCTACGGTCCCTACTCGGTCAACTGGTCTAGCTCCAACATTGTTCACAAACTGCTGAACGATCTGCAAACCTTCCCGAAACGAGTCCGCTTGCTGCTGGATCAGCTCGGTCTGTTTCTTTGATTCTCCAGCATTTCTCTTATCACTCCAAGCATGGCGGCTTCGTCCACACGCCTCTGGTATGTCTTCAATTTCTTACCGGCCATAATCCTGAACTCAAAATACCCAACATTAGAATGATGATAGATTTTGAATATAGATCAAGGCTAGAACTCCAAGATACTTAAATAGAGTACCGCATTGTAACTATGCCGCGGTATCATAGCCACAATTACATAACTCCATCCAAGTCGCCTAAGTCCTAGAGATAACAAGGAATCAGGTTTTCGAATCGATATGCAAAGGAAGTTTGCACATCGTAAAAGATATAATCAGGAAGAATGTGATTCAAGAATGGTAAAACGGTCAAGGTGGCAGGACATGTTTCCTAAACACGGGTATTCTGATTCGTGTATTGGGTACAATACCCAACTACAAAAGAATCAACCCGACTACCCTATGGCTCTGATACCAAAAAAACCATGTCACGCCCCGCTTCCCAGAGTACGCTAGATTGGGTAGGAAGTATCCATCCACAGTCACATTACGGCTGTAGAGATATCAAGAACAAGATAAAACTATCTAAAACATGTCCATAATCCAGAATAACAGGAGTCAATAATAAATAAATGCGGAAGCAAATGATCCAATACAAATAACTGAAAAGTATGTCCCATAATGCGGGCTCACATTAGGAAATAAATGCAGGAAATAAAACTAACTACTACTGAACTCACAGCTCAGCCTGCTGGCTGAAGTACTCCTGCTCGGACTGCAACAGCGGTACGGAATCTGGGCCATGCAAAACCCAAACGTCAGCGCGTCATGTCATCAAGTAATATGATATGAACAGTGTAGCAGGCAATGTAATATAAACATGAATACAGCAAGAATAACAATAATATGAATCATACCAGTACAGGGTAGCGTGCAGTGGGTAAACTAAACTGTTCTATCAGGTTTTCTATTCTAAAGTCTTTGAAATCAATTGATGAATCATCGATGTAACTCAATAGTATCCCGTACATACCCGGGACCACGACCACAATATTCTCGGCTGCAGCCGAGACATGCCGCTAGGCACAAAACAGGAATGTGTACACTCGATAGTATCCCGTACATACCCGGGACCACGGACACAATATTCTCGGCTGGAACCGAGACATGCCGCTAGGCACAAAACAGGAATGTGTACACTCAATACAGGTAGTGAACTGTCGAGTTACAAGTCAGATTTCACCTTTGATTTCCCTATACCCCCAAATTATATGTGTATGTCAAGTCAGGTATCCAGTAATCAAGAAACTAATGCCAACACAGGATCAGGTAAACAGGTTTGTCTGGATAGACAACAGGAACGGTCCATGAGGACTACATATTATGTTTGTTGGCATTAGACACAAGATCAGGTAACAGGTAAAGCCATGGTACATCAGGTCAAGCCAGGTAATGTATAAAGGTGTCATGTCATGTCAAGAGTATACGGTACCATGTCATGTCAAGTAGGAAGTGTAACAGGTCATGTCAGGAAGCACAAGATGTCATGTGGGTACTCATAATCAAACCAACATAAGCATGTGTATAAATAAACAAGCATGAGTACTATCAGAATAATGAACTGGAACATGTAATATGATATGCAAATAGATATAATTTCAAGGATATGGATGCACAGTTATCGATTAGGGTTACATTTATAGTTCCAATATTAATTAGGATGCAATTTATTAAACATGGAGTGTTAATATCACATTATTATGTAGTAATGTGATCTATGGATGCAATTATATGTATCTTAAATGCGATGGATGCAAACGGGTATCCGAAAAGTTATAAAACTATAAAATGGTAATGTGGGATGTACAACTAAGAAATATGTGATATAAATATTGATATAATAATATTAATATGGATAGCATATTCAAAGCGTTTAATAACTATAAAAGTGATATTGATTAACCATGCACAAGAAAGTTCCGTTCAGAAATTCAGCATCACCCTAATTTGTAAAATAGCTTAAAAATAACAAACGTTCTCCAAAAGGGACGTGTCTTATACCAAAACAAAGATAATTCAATAAGGTTTTCAGTTTTATAAGTATAAGCATCTCAGGTTGTCCCTACAAAAAGTTATGAACATTCGAAATTGAAAGTTTGCTGCTGGAATTTCCCTGGACAGCAGTTTGGAGACATTTTCATTTGCATTTTACATTATTTAAACAATTTATTTTGCAAGTAAATATTTCATAGAGTTATAGTATTCTGAGTTAGCTTCATAACGAACTAATGAACGTATACTAATGATTTTTCTATGATTTATAATGAATTTTATACGGTAAGGTGTACAGTAAATTTCAGATTTGTCGTATCCGCTTTTTCAACGACGTTTCATGTGTAAACTATAATATTTTAAATATATAATATCATAAAATGCAGATTATAAACTAATTAAAGATAATAATAAGAAATATTATGATTATGTATATTTTAATTGATATGGATGCAGTATAATGTAATCTAGTATGTCACAAGATAAGTTTTCATGATCTAGATTTAATATGATATAAACGGATGCAAACGGAACATCGAAACGTTATAAAATTAAACATGGGGCACTAGATTTAAACTATAGGTATGGTATTTATTTAAATAGGTATAAAATGAATTATATAGCATGTAGCAAGATTAACTTGCCTCGATGGGTCGCGAATCGGGAAAATGGAACGTTAACCGTCGGCAGGGAAAACTCGCGACGGGTGCACGGTTCACGGAATGAACCCAAACGACGAACAAAGGAACCACACGGGTCGGGGTACCTCGCTGGAACGTCGAGAAGCGTCACCGGCACGACGGAATTCCGGCAACAAAAGAACAGTTAAAAAAAATGAGAAACGAGACATGAAGCAAAAAGAAAAAGAATGATAAAGAGAAGTACGAGAGAATATATGAGTGAGAGAGAGAGAGAGAGAGGTGAAAGCAAGAGAGAGAGAGAGCTGCAGGTGGGGGCCCACGGAATTAAAAGGAACGCGATTGGCTAAAGGGGAATCGTTAGTTAGAGATAAATATTAATTAAAGATTCAAAACATTTTAAGGAACAGTAGGATATATATATAGTTTAATTTAAAGATTTAAAAGATAGGTAATGAACAGTAAGATATCAGGTTAGTTAGAAAAATATATGCGATGGTTTTAATAATATTAAAATTTGGGATTTTGGCGCCAAATAAAACATTTCCAAATCGCGCCCGAGTCGAGTCCAAAAATTTGAAATTGAAATAATAGGATTTTAAGCGGGATCCAAATTTTAAAATTAAGTGTTTTATGATTAAAAAGCATACCCCCAAAACGGACACATGTACGCGCGCGTAGCTGTCCAAACTCGTCCGTTTCACTGAACGGGGCGAGAACACAATGCACGGACGCTACCACGAGGCTAGGGGTGTCAAGTAGGCCAAGATGAATATTTTGAATTTTATTTTAGATGCCAAAATTTGTTATATGTAGAAATGACTTTGCCGGGTAAATTTTACAGTAAGCAACAAACAAGCAAGTTAAATGAAATGAGTACCACATTATGCTCAAACAATAACTGAAAATAGTAGCATTGGGCTCGGGTGTTACAATGCCGATCACTTGCGAACAGTATTACAAATTATTCGGGAAGAGAACCTGTACGCAAAATTGAGCAAGTGTGAGTTCTGGCTCGACAAGGTGCAGTTCTTGGGACACGTTGTTTCGGGCGAAGGCATCTCCGTGGACCCGGCAAAGATAGAATCTGTTAGAGATTGGCCAACACCGAAGTCAGTGGCCGAGATCAGAAGCTTCCTGGGACTGGCCGGATATTATCGGCGGTTCGTTCAAGACTTTGCACGAGTCGCTGAACCTTTGACGAAGCTGACACTGAAGGATGTACCGTATGTGTGGACGGAGGAGTGTACTCGGGCTTTTGAGGCACTGAAGCAGAAATTGACCACGGCGCCTATCCTTACAGTACCAGATATTTCTGGTGGGTTGGTGATACATAGCGATGCTTCAAGGAAGGGCTTAGTCTGTGTTCTGATGCAGTACGGTCGGGTGGTTGCTTACGCCTCACGACAGCTGAGGAATCACAAGAGGGACTACCCTACTCACGACTTGGAGTTAGCCGCAGTGGTTTTCGCATTGAAGATCTGGAGGCATTACCTGTTAGGCGAGAAGGTAGAGGTGTACACGGATCACAAGAGTCTGAAGTACGTGTTCACTCAGAAAGAACTGCATATGAGGCAGCACTGATGGCTAGAATTAATGGTGGACTATGACTTAAACTTACAGTATCATCCGGGAAAAGTAAATGTTGTACCCGATACTCTCAGTCGCAAGCCAGCGGTCATGATGTTGACCAGCCAGAGGAGCATCATTGAGGATTTTCAGAAGCTCGAGCTAGAGGTCGTTACACCGAGTGCAATCAGGCAGTTTTGGCAACTACAGGTGCAGTCTTCTCTTCTAGATCGCATCAAGGCTGCGCAACCTGATGATCCTCGATTGCAAAATTTCAGAGAGCAGGTGGAAGCCGGGATGAGAACAGACTTACTCATACATCGAGATGGTTCTCTGAGATTCGGTAGAAGACTCTGCGTACCCAAAGGGGATGTTCGGGAAGAGGTACTAGCCGAGGCTCATAGTTCAGCTTATTCTGTGCATTCAGGAGGCACGAAAATGTATCGAGATCTAAAGCAACACTTTTGGTGGAACGGGATGAAGCGAGAGATTGCATGGTTTGTATCCAGGTGTTTGGTATGTCAGTAAGTGAAGGCGGAACACCAGAGAACAGCGGGACTGTTACAACCGCTTCCAATACCAGATTAGAAGTGGGAGCACATTACTACGGACTTCGTGACTGCCTTACCAAGGAGCCTTGGGGGCAATAACGCCTTTTGGGTTATCGTCGACCGCCTTACGAAAGCTGCACAATTTATACCCTTCCGGGTGGGACAGTCGACAGAGTCTCTTGTGGAGAAATACATGCAAGAGATAGTGCGACTTCATGCAATTCCGGTCAGTATTGTGTCAGATCGAGACACCAGATTTGTTTCGCACTTTTGGAGGAGCTTACAGGAGAGTCTGGGTACCCGTCTCAAGTTCAGCACATCGTATCATCCACAGATGGACGGACAATCTGAGTGTACGATTCAGACGCTCGAGGACATGTTGAGAGCTTGCATGTTGGACTTCCAGGGTTCTTGGGAGGATCATTTGCATCTGGTTGAGTTTTCTTATAACAACAGTTACCAGGCTAGCATCCAGATGGCTTCTTTCAAAGCACTTTACGGACGTAAATGTCGATCCCCTATTTGTTGGGATGACGTGGGCGAACGAAGATTAATGGGCTCCGAACTCATTGTTCAGACGGTAAACAAAGTCCAAATATCAGACAGCGCATTAAGACGGATCAGGACCAACAGAAGAGTTGGGCGGATGCCAGCAGGAGAGCGCTAGAATTTGAGGTCGGAGATCACGTATTCTTGAAGATTTCCTCTACCCACGGAGTTATCAGGTTTGGAGGTCGCGGGAAACTCAGTCCCCGTTTCATCGGACCTTTTGAGGAGCTAGAGCGAGTAGGAGAGGTGGCCTATCGACTTGCCTTGCCTCCGTCGCTAGCTGGCGTGCACAATACTTTCCACGTATCTCAGTTGCGGCGTTATGTTCGGGATGACAGCCATGTTCTGGACCACTCGGGGTTAGCTTTGGGCACTAACCTATCTTACGAGGAGCAGCCCACCACTATTCTCGACCGCAGAGAAAAGGTGCTGAAGAATAAAGTCATTCCGTTAGTCCGGGTGTCTTGAGGCGGTCGTTCCCCAGGAGAATCTACCTGGGAGTGTAAGGAGGATATCCGTGCATGTTTTCCACATCTGTTTGTATAGTGCTATTTCGTTGTCTCTTTTCTAAATTTCGAGGACGAAATTTTATAAGGAGGGTATGATGTAAATTCCCAGTTCCGTAAATAAATTTTTCCATATTTTTTCTAAGTCCCCTTGTATGTTTTTCTATTTTCCCTATATTTTTGTATGAATTTAGATGCATATGTTTTTAAATTCTGATTTTTTTCCTAAACAAAAAAAATTCCCGGCCCAAGCCCCATACTCGGCCCAAGCTCCATACCCGACCAGCTTCTCTTTCCCCACTCCCATATTTTTCCCGCTTCTTTTCCTTCTCCCCACGTCCCCGCCGCTCGTTCCCACGTCCTCACTCCTCGACCTATGACCTCGCGAGCGCGTACGCTCGCGAAACTTCCCTCGACCTCGTCTCTCTCTCCCTCTCTCTCTCATACAAAACCGAGCCTCCCTCGCCATCACCCTCACTACCTCCTTCCACTGCACCCTCGCCTCCTCCTCAAACCCTCGCCTCCACCTCAACACCCGAGCACCCTCGCCTGCACGCCGACCGCCTCTCCCCAACAGCCTCACCTCCTTTCTCCTCCTTCTTCCCCGCATCACCATAGCCAAGCCACACCGCTACCATGTGCCGTGCACTATGCCTAGTCGAGCTCGATCCGAGGCTGCAAACCCTAGTCACGCTGTTGTCATGATCGCGTCGTTGCCGTTGCCATTGCCGCTGCCGTACCATCGTCGATACGTCATCAAGCAAGTATAATGCTTGCTTCATGCTAATTTTACCCATTTCAATTCAAATTACCAATAAATTCTATATATACTTTTCGTGTGAATCGATGTAATATAAGTGTTCGATGCAAAACCCGAATTGAAAACCCCTGTTAAATTGATGGAAACTAATCACATAGGATGACCCGAGTGATAACGAACGTTGTGTTATGATTTGGCTGGAAAATACGGTCTTTAATGACGTGATAGGTCTTTCCCATTTAGACCCGTTAAAACTGAAATTTTCGTACCTAAACCTTGTAAAAATCACAGTTAATTGGTTATAAATCAGAATATTGCGTTCGAGGGCTCATATCGAAGCCGACTCGACGACCTAGAACACCATAAGAGTTTTAATCTGTTTATATACTAAATAGGTGATGGAAACTGGTTCGAAGTGCGGCTCTGGACTGCAGTCCAGAGCAGCACTGGCCTGCAGTCCAGAGCAGCACTGGCTGTCGATTCTTGTTTTGTAATACTTTCACCTTGCTGTATGAAAATTCCGTGACGCGGAACCCTATACCATAGCGAAGATAAATCTGTTATCTAGCCATTGAAAGTGGTTTCATTCATTTTTACTGTCGTTTACTATTTAAATTACATTTTAAATCAACAGAACATATAGCAGTCCCAAACAGGGACAGAACGTATACCCCTTTATTGTACAATGCATAACTTACAGTGCGCCATGGATATTATCGATTCCGTCTGGTGCATTAGAAACCTAACTGATAAACCTAAATTTTTTTCAACTATAGCGTCGCCTAATTTTGATCCCAACAGGGTGAAAACTGTGTTACGAAATGGACATTCAGTTCAGGAACTGAATTTCCAGCAGCGAGCACTTAAAATGAAACGACTGTAACTTGCGAACCCGAAACCCGATTGACTTGAAATCAATTTTGTTGAACTGCCGATTGAGTTTACTTCTTATAGGTTTTGTATTTTTTGCTTAATTATGAACGCATGATTTAATATGAATTTTCTATGCTCATAAGATGCCTAACGACTTATACTGCATATAAACCGTTTAGAGGCATGATTCACAGTTCTACTCGACTACAAAACCTCTAGTGATAGTGAACATTCGTGTTAATTCTCATTGTATATTGCATTATCTAACGTGTACAGTATCGGTGTGGTTGTGTCAAGTACGCCAGTGAATAGTGAGTGATTCGTGACAATGAACCATACAGTGAACAGTGAATAAAATCGTGTTATTGATGCGTGTTTGTACACAACTAGCCCATACTCATAAATAGTGAAACCTGGGTAAAAAGGGGGAAATCGAAGTGGAAAGAGAGTTGTATTTAGCGAGGTCAATGATTTAGAGGATGATCATTATAACAACGACTCTTATATATTAGGTTGGGCCTAGCGGTCTGGCTGACAGGGTTATGTCCCGGGCAACAGCGGGCAGTAGTCTCGGGTACGTATGAGACCCTCGTTAAACATGATCAACCTTTCCACAACTCGATTTCAAAAGTGACTTAGAGACCGATAGGGACACAGATCGTACATTGCATCAGCTAGTGACATATTGATTACCTGTATTTTATCTCCACCGTTATTACTTTCATTTTCTTGTCTTTTGTTATTATTATAATATTGCTATTATGTCGCTTTGATGACCTGAGTATGCATGCTCAGACCTTAAGGAAGAACTAGTTCAGGAGTCAGACCTGCCCTTCGAACTTGTAGAGATTTAGACGGTCGTGCCTCCAGTACCTTTTCTGTTTTCTCTAAAGAAACCTTGTATTCGCTCTTGGTTAGTAGTTCCTTTCTTTGTTTTGTTGCAAATTGTGAACAATGAAAGTTGATGTAATAATTAGTGATGTATTTCCTTTACTTATGTGATGTGTTTACTGATTACCATGTAATGCTAGAAGCCGAAGTGTAACTACGGCGGGATTATTTCTTGACCGTAGCAGCATGGCTGGCCTAATCATCCCTCGTATTCTGTATTTTGGGAAGCGGGGCGTGACATTTTCTGCGACTGTAAGTGTAATATGTGGTGTATCGCCGGTTTCGTTGCTATATGTCAACGACAATTGGGATACGCATATTTACTTATGTTGATGACATATGATGTTATGTGTTGCAGTGATATGTTATATTAGATCGTCGTGTTTGAATAGCCGGGGTTTTTATGTGAGATGGGAGTTTTTCATTTTCATTCATGTAAAAACTTGTATGTAATATTCTTTTATTGGGGCACTTCCGGGTTGAGGAAGATGTCACCGTTGATGTATATTATTTACTTTTCCGCATTAGGATAGACCCAAGGAGGGGAGCACAAGTAACCGGGTTCTAGAGTCCAGTGGGAGACCATCTCGAGGCGTCGAGTCCGGGTCTCCTAACTCTAGAATTGGTAGGGTTGCTTGCCGCTCTCGTAGGGGTCTAGGGATATGGGTTTGGCTATTCATCACGACCGTGGAATCCGTGTTTTATACAGGCTTAATATAAAACCCGGAAATCCTAGTATATCCAATATTTCATATGTTGTTTTCTGCTACGATATTCTGTGATGTGATCACTTTATATGATGAGATAGATACTGTATATAGTATATGTGATATATTATATAAACGTTTCTTATGTTTTACACCCGTGCTAGCCCTGCCCCGCTCTGCCGTTAGTTACCTAACCTAACGGAGCATGACGGGACTTCGAGGCGAATACGGATGGCATAATCGTACGTTGTATTTATCTGTGATGCTTAGGTAACTTAAATGATGGGACTTCATTAATGAGATTAATGAAAGAAAATAAACCTAAAGATGTTGTAGAAACTTGTTTTAAAACTGGTAGCTCTAGTTTTTGCTTTGCATAGCGGTATTCCTTGTAGAATATCCAGCACCTTATTCGATAAGGAAAGAGCCGAGATCCCTTCACCGGGAGTGACCTCTTTAGCGAAACTAGCAGATGCTACAAACTCGATTTGTCTTTTGATTGCTTTTATAGTTTTTACTTTGCATAGTGGTATTTGTGAAATATCCTGCACCTTATTCGATAAGGAAAGAGCCGAGATCCCTTCACCGGGAGTGACCTCTCTAGCAAAACTAGTAAAAGCCTTAAAAACACTCCTTTTAAAATTCACTCGATTCTACAACGATATCAAGTTCATTACGCAAAGAGTTTTCTTAAAATCCTGTCGTAGCCCTCCGTCATCTTAGATAAGTAATTCTTAGTATTCGTACTGCTTTTGTTGACCTTAGCCAAGACGTAGTGTGCGGTAGCTAATTAATGCCTATTTGCAGCAGATGATGCGATTGAGTTAGGGTAGTCGTGCGGTTTTGTTGACCTTAGCCAAGGGTCGCGCAAGTGGGTTTAATTAAATCAAGAAATGACGGGTTGAACTTGGCTAGCACTTATGATTTATTGACTTTAGCCAAGGTCATAAGTTGCTAGGGGCAAAATATTATCGGGAATTTCAAGTGTTGAAATTTGCAATGAGATTGCATATCTTTTATGAGATAGTTGGATCCCAATACCCACTGCGAGTAAGAGTTACTCTTGCGATAGTTTTACACATTACAATTAGCCGATCAAGTAGGTGTCTAGAAAAGTGTCAACGGGGTTACGCCCCTGGGAAAACAAGGTTTATTTTAATCAGGTCCGTGCGAAAGCACGGGAAACCTCCCTCAAAGTACCGGCACTGGCCTGGCTGAAAGATTGGTGAACTTGAAGGGTGTAATTAATCCCGGCTAGTATATCCTTTTAGGATTTGGAGGAAGATTTGATAAAAACAGTGGGAGCCATCCTGATTAGATAAAATAATACCAATCTAATCTTGTAAGAGCATACGCTGAGTGTTTTCTTTTCTCTCTCTCTCCAGGTAGCGACCATGTCACGCCTTAATCAAGATAATAATATGGATGTATTGACTGAACCCGCTTATTATTGTAAGTCCATGTCACGCACCCCACGAGCTTATGGGGAGGCGGAATATATGAAAAACGATTATTAAAACTTTGTAACACGGACTTGAGCATACGGATCGTATCTAAACCATTACTAGCAAACTACGAAAGGTTTAACTACTCGGATTCGAAGTTATACCTCACGTTACTTGTCCTTCGGGTCTTCATCGCTGTCCTCCACTCCTCGTAGAATGTTTGGAACGTCGGCACCTCAACGGCTTCCTCGAGTCAAAGACGATCCACCCAAGAGCTTTTATTCCACGCTTCACCTCTAATCTTGAGGTAACTAGTTTTCTTTAGTTGCTAATTAAAGGTACCTAGGTGATATAGAGTGCGGTTATGGATTAATTAGTCTATATAATCCTTGATCTCAACACATGAGTGGTAGGATTAGGGTTTGAAGAGAGAGTGAGCTTGAGGAGAGAAAAGGTGAACATCATCATCATCAAAAAGGTTCTCACTTCTAATATATTATGAAGCATAAGAAAATCAAATAAATAAATCTAAAATGATTTATCATCATGCTTCATTAAATATATGCAATGAATCATCAAGTGAATCATTAAGAAATAAATGCTTCATTAACTCACTTGAATGATTCATCTAAATGAGTCACAAATGCATTAAATGTAAATGCCACCTAAACCCTCAAGTCACCATGCTTCTAGAAGCTTCCCGTCAAATTACGAGAACGCCCCTCCTATCCGTGAAAACACGGAAAAACTTTAGACTGTATAAATCCAATAACCCGATACTAGAATCTGGCTTAAACCAAAGCCGGCTAGTAAAAACTGTCCGAACGTCGTACGTGCATTTAAACGCGTATGCGTCCGAACCCTTGTCGTAAAACCATACGACCTCTATATCGTTTCGCCTGGAGCAGGGAAACTCTCTGTGTGGGACTCTAAAAACTCGACACTACGCTGGCAGTGGGTTTAACCATAGACCGCAAGCGGCACTAGCTGTACATAACGGTCCCCAGATAGATGTCGATAAGAAGGCCGATGAGGAAACCCATCCGAACTCCTACTGAGCCTGTCCGTGACAATATCTGCGCAGTCCGGTCTGTTCGTCTAAGAGTATCGTATGTATGGTCCAGGGCGGTGGTAAACGTCAGACCCCTAATAACCGTACAAGTCGTGCCGGTATGGCTCAAAACCATGCGAGAATCTACTGATCAGTCCACCAGTAATTCTCAATCAGCCCTGGCCAGGGACTTATGGTAATGACCAACCGATCACAGTGCGATATCAACCCCCTATACCGGGAGAGACGAATCCCTAACAGTCGCTCACTGCCTTCATGTGGCTCAGGACTGTGCCTAACTAAAACCTGTTTGCACGACTCCTTTGAGCCGTGGTAGGGTAGTAATCAAAGCACAGTGGGAACTCACACGAGACAAATGACAACCTTATGTCAACAGACTATCTGCACACATGTCACCTGAGAACTGCTATCTAACGTTAGGTATAATGCCATCCAGTCAGTTCTCCTGTGAGTCCTGTCCGGTGTACCCATAACCCAACGAGCACATGTATACTATCTCCAGTACGACGTACTGATGGCTGTGGGACAGACCATCTCCCAAACTGGGATGAGAAGCGTACACACTAGTCTACTCCGGAGTATCGATGCCCTGTCTCGATAATCCTACGACTAGGGACAAGTATAGAATGTTGCTTATAGACTACCCAGCCCCCACTAGTGTGACTGCCATCACAACGCTGGTAATCAAGCAAAGATCCTAAGGGCTCTACTAATATGTATAAGCGATACGTTACAAGAAACATATGCACATATTAAAGTAGACAAAACCAAGTAGCTACTACCATGTTTAGCAAGACTGTTATATAACTGTGAATATCCCAAGCTTCCATTAAGTAATATACAACCTAGTATGATACAATAATGGCCCCTAGGGCATATACACTAACAATCTCCCACTTGCACTAGGGCCATGAGCTGGCATATCGTAGACCTATCATCTTGAATAGCCTCTCGAACTGCGTCTGAGGAATGGCCTTTGTGAATGGATCAGCAATGTTATTCTCCGTCTCTACTCTCTTCACCTCGATCTCCCGGCGAAGTACAATCTCCCTGATTAGGTGATACCGCCTTAAGATGTGTCTGGACTTCTGATGGGACCTGGGTTCCTTCGCTAAAGCTATAGCGCCGTTGTTGTCACAATATAGAGGTATTGGACCAACACTGGTAGGAACCACCTGAA
This sequence comes from Agapanthus africanus, assembly GCA_030015575.1. Taxonomy (NCBI): domain Eukaryota; kingdom Viridiplantae; phylum Streptophyta; class Magnoliopsida; order Asparagales; family Amaryllidaceae; genus Agapanthus; species Agapanthus africanus. Next base: position 378,406,355 of record CM057347.1, on the reverse strand, counting down.
GTTCTGTGAGGAACTTCTTCATCCAGAAAGCTTCTTTCACGGCATCGCAAGCAGCTATGTACTCCGCTTCCATTGTTGAGTCAGCAACGGTCTCCTGCTTGGAACTCTTCCAACAGACCGCCCCTCCATTGAGGGTAAAGACATAACCCGACATGGACTTGGAGTCATCCTTGTCACTCTGGATGCCGGAGTCGGCAAAGGCCTCGATCTGGAGGTCTTTTCCGCCATATACTAAGAACATCTCCTTAGTCCTCCTCAGGTACTTGAGAATGTTAAACCCACCGTTGCCGGTCCCAAGTCCGGATGAGAAAGGGTGAGGGTTGTGGTAGGCTTGTGACAGCCAACGTAAAACTTTGTCACATTCTATGACATGAACCATAATAAGAATATCGTTGGGGCGTCCCCTACTCAGCGACGCGCTACATCGGATCCCGGGTGTAGTGTTAAATATGCAAGGGCTTGGTCGTCGTCCAGATGCGGCACGCTACATCGAACCCCGGGTGTAGTGACAAATAAGCAAGGGTCGTCGTCCAGAGACGGCGCGCTTCATCGGACCCCGGGTGTAGTGACAAATAAGCAAGGGTCGTCGTCTACAGACGGCGCGCTACATCGGACCCCGGGTGTAGTGACAAATAAGCAAGGGTCGTCGTCCAGAGACGGCGCGCTACATCGGACCCCGGGTGTAGTGACAAATAAGCAAGGGTTTCATAGGATCCGTCTAGCTTCCTGGAACATAGGTTCCCTTACGGGTAGACTAATAGAATTAGTGGAGGTGATGATTAGGAGGAGAGTTGGTATCATGTGTTTGTAAGAAACTAAGTGGGTAGGTGAAAAGAGTAGAGTCATAGAGCCTTGGGGTTATAAGCTTTGGTATACGGGTAGAGATAAAAATCGTAATGGGGTAGGTATAATCATAGATAGACGGTTGCTTGAGGATGTAGTTGAGATTAGGAGAAAAGGTGATAGAATTTTACTGGTTAAGCTTATTCTAGGTGGAGAGATCTTTAATGTTATTAGTGCTTATGCACCACAGATAGGTCTTGATGACGCTAGTAAGCGTCTATTCTGAGAGGATTTAGACGAGGTGGTGCAAAGTATACCTAGTGGAGAGAAGTTATTTATTGGTGGTGATCTTAATGGACATGTAGGTACTAGTCGTAGTGGGTTTGATACTATCCATGGAGGTTTTGGTTTCGGACAAAGGAATGAAGTGGGTGACTCGATTCTAGATTTTGCTTTATCTTATGACTTGATCTTAGCAAACACCTGGTTTAGGAAAAGAGAGTCCCACCTTATCACTTTTAGGAGCGGATCAAATGCTAGTCAAATAGACTTTTTTCTGACGAGAAGAATAGATAGAGGTTGTTGTATCGACTGTAAGGTAGTGCCAGGTGAGAGTGTAACTACTCAACATAGACTTTTAGTTCTAGATTTTCGATTTAGAAGAGAACCTAGGAAGATTAGACGTAAGGTAAAGCCTAAAATTAAATGGTGGCGATTGAAAGAAGGTAATCAAAAGGCTTTTATAGATCGTGTAGTACAAGAAGCGGATTGGCAGTCGGAAGATGATCCAGACAAAACATGGAACAAAATGGCTAGTTGTATCAAGAAAGTAGCTAGAGATCTACTTGGTGAGTCGAGAGGTGGTGCTCCACCATCTAAGGACATATCATGGTGGAATGAAGATGTAAAGGCTGCTATTAAAATTAAAAGAGATTCTTATAAAGATTTGAAGAAAAGTAGAGATGTGGAGAGATTTGAGAAGTACAAAATGGCTAAAAAGGAAGTTAAGAAAGCTGTTCGGGAAGCTAAATCTAAGGTCTACAAGGAGGTGTACGAGAAATTAGACACTAAAGAGGCTGCAAATGATATATACCGGATTGCTCGAATGCGGGAAAGGAAGACTAGAGACTTATGTGCGGTGAAGTGTGTCAAAAATGAAAATCAGAAGGTTTTAGTTCGAGATGAGGATATCAAGGAAAGATGGAGAGATTATTTTGACAAATTGTTCAATGAGAGCTTTACTAAGAATTTGGATGGACTTGTCATTCAATCTCAAGATATAAATCGTGATTTCATGCGTAAAATAAGACTTACTGAGGTTAAAGAAGCTTTGAACAGAATGGGTTTAAGAAAAGCGGTTGGTCCTGACGGGATTCCTATCGATATTTGGAGATGCTTAGGAGAAATAGAAGTTAAATGGCTGACAGACCTGTTTAATAAGATTTGGCAGACAAAAAAGATGCCAAATGAATGGAGGAAAAGTATCCTTGTACCTATCTACAAGAATAAGGGTGACATTCAAAGTTGCTCAAACTACCGTTGAATAAAACTAATGTGTCACACCATGAAACTTTGGGAGAGAGTGATTGAACACAGGCTAAGGAAGGATATTAAGATAACAGAGAACCAATTTGGGTTTATGCCTGGACGATCGACGACAGAGGCGATTCATTTGCTTCGTCAACTTGTCGAGCGCTTTCGAGAGAGGAGAAGAGATTTGCATATGATATTTATTGATTTAGAAAAAGCGTACGACAAGGTACCTAGAGAGGTATTATGGGGGACAATGATGAAAAAGGGGGTCCCCGTCAAGTATATTGACATAATCAAGGATATGTACGACGGAGTAGTGGCAAATGTCAGAACTTGCGGTGGCTTAACAAGTGATTTTCCGATTACTATTGGTTTACATCAAGGATCTGCATTAAGTCCTTTCCTGTTTACCATCGTGATGGATGAGCTTACTAGAACTATCCAAGATGAGGTCCCTTGGTGTATGCTATTCGCTGATGATATTGTTCTAGTAAATGAGACGAAAGCAGGGGTTAATGCCAAATTGGAATTATGGAGACAAACATTGGAATCTCGGGGATTCAGATTGAGCAGGTCCAAGACAGCATATATGCACTGCAAATTTAGTAGCCAGAGAAGTCAAAACCATATTGGTATAACATTGGAAGGGCAAGAGATATCACCGAGCGACCAGTTTAGATATCTAGGTTCCATCATCCAAAGGAATGGGGAGATCGATAGTGATGTTAATCAAAGGATCCAAGCTGGTTGGTTGAAATGGAGGAGTGCAACAGGGATTTTGTGTGATCGTAACTTTCCGTTAAAATTGAAAGGGAAGTTTTATCGGAGCGCTATTCGGCCTGCCTTATTATATGGTACAGAATGCTGGGCTCCTAAGAAGCATTATACACAGAAGATGCACGTAGCGGAGATGCGCATGCTTCATTGGATGTGCGGTAACACTAGAAAAGAAAAGGTGCGAAATGAGGATATTCGTGCAAAAGTTGGTGTAGCACCCGTGGAGGAGAAGATGCGGGAAAACCGGCTTAGATGGTTTGGTCATGTGCGACGCAGACCTATGGAAGCACCGGTTCGACGAATAGATACTCTCGATATGGGTAATGGCAAAAGGGCAAAAGGGAGACCGAAGAAAACATGGATGGAGGTGATACGAAACGATATGGTTGCCAAAGGACTCAATGAAAGTATATTGTTCGATAGAAGTGAGTGGAGACAGAGGATTCATGTGCTGGACCCGGCGTGATTCTCATGTTGGTTCATGTAGCCTACCCTATATGCTTGGGATAAAAGGCTCAGTTGTTGTTGTTTTGTTGTTGTTAGGTACTTGAGAATGTTCTTTACTGCTATCTAGTGCTTCTCCCTTAGGTTTGCCTGATATTGGCTTACAACGCTCAATGCGTATGCTACATCTGGTCTGGTACATAACATCGCATACATTATAGAGCCTACTGCTGAAGCGTAGGGTATAATCGACATGCGATCCCTTTCCAAATCAGTCTTGGGAGACATCTCTTTGGAGAGGGTGATTCCGTGACAAGCCGGTAGGTTACCGCGCTTAGAATCTTCCATACTGAATCTTTTCAATATGGTGTCTATGTACCTGGACTGCGAAAGTCCCAACATCCTCTTAGATCTATCATGATAGATCTGGATCCCCAGAATGTAGGTGGCATCTCCCAGGTACTTCATGGAGAACTTCTGTGACAAGAATCTTTTGACTGACTGTAACATAGGAATATCATTTCCTATTAAGATAATGTCATCCACGTACAAGACGAGGAATACTGCAGCTCTCACTACAATCTTTCTGTATATGCATGGTTCATCTGGATTTTTGATAAAATCGAATTCTTTGACAGCATCATCAAAACAGATGTTCCAACTCCGAGATGCCTGCTTTAGTCCATAAATGGACTTAAGCAACTTGCATACTTTATCGCTGCTTCCACTCTGAATGAATCCCTCTGGCTGATCCATATAGACGCTATCTTCCAAATTACCATTTAGAAAGGCCGTTTTTACGTCCATCTGCAAGATCTCATAATCGTGGAAGGCAGCAATAGCAAGAAGGACCCGAATGGATTTGAGCATAGCCACTGGAGAAAAGGTTTCGTCATAGTCCAAACCAGGTCTTTGACGGAAACCCTTTGCAACAAGTCTAGTCTTATAGGTTTCAACCTGTCCATCTACACCAATTTTCTTTCTGAAGATCCATTTGCATCCTATGGGTTTTACCCCATCTGGGGCAATGTCCAAAGTCCATACTTTGTTAGTGTACATGGACTCCATTTCGGTCCGCATTGCATCCAGCCATTTTACCGAGTCGCCGCTCTGAATGGCTTGCTGGAAGCTACTAGGGTCATCATCATCAATGATGCAATCTTCTCGATCCCCGTCTATGAGAAAACCATAGTATCTCTCGGGCGGATGAGACTGCCTACTACTTCTGCGGATAGGCACTGGGATGTCCGGTTCTCCTGAACCTTCTTGTTCTACCAAGGTTTCAGTAATAGCTTGTGGTTCTGGAATTTCTTCTAGTTCTATTGCACTCCCACTAATCTGATTTTCTAAAAACTCTGTTTCCAAGAAGCGGGCATGATGAGAAACAAAGACCTTTTGCTCCTCTTCGTAATAGAAAAGATACGCCATGGAGTTCTTTGGATATCCCACAAACTTACACTGTACTGAGCGTGCCTCGAGTTTGTTCGCATGCTGCTTCTTTACAAAAGCTGGACATCCCCATGTCTTAAGATACTTAAGACGGGGTTTCTTCCCACTCCACATCTGATATGGTGTGGTAGGCACAGTCTTGGTTGGAACTCGGTTCAAAAGGTATGCAGCTGATTCTAGTGCATATCCCCAGAATGATCGCGGCAACTCAGCGTTACTCATCATGGAATGTACCATATCCAATAGGGTTCGGTTCCGTCTCTCCGATACACCGTTATGTTGTGGTGTGTATGGAGGAGTAAGCAGAGAGAGAATTCCATTCTCTTTTAAGTAACCTAGGAACTCGGCACTTAAGTATTCACCACCTCGATCAGATCTCAGTGTCTTGATACTTTTGCCTGTTTGGTTTTCCAATTCATTCTTGTATTCCTGGAATTTTTCAAAGTCTTCAGATTTATGTTTCATTAAGAAGACATATCTGTACCTTGAAAAGTCATCCGTAAAAGTAATGAAGTAAGAATAACCGCTTCGCGCATGCGTAGACATTGGACCACACACATCACTGTGTACGAGCCCCAAGAACTTGCTCGCTCTTACTCCGTGTCCAGTAAACGGAGTCTTTGTCATCTTTCCAATGAGACAAGATTCACAAGTAGCATAAGATTGATATTCGAACGGATTCAAATATCCTTCTCTATGTAACTTAGTCAACCTTCTCTCATTGATGTGACCCAGTCTACAATGCTATAAGAAAGCCTGATTTAATTCCGGAGACTTTCTTTTAAGTGTGTTCTGGACACTGAAAATCTGAGCTTGATTCAATACGTATATCCCGTTTTTTAATGTACCTGACCCAATCAGAACTTGATTTAGGTGGATGTGGACCACATCGCTTACAAAAGTAAAATCATATCCTTCCTTAGAAAGTAAAGATACAGATATGATATTACAAGTTGTACCTGGTATATAAAAACAGTTACGCAGAATCAATATTTGCCCAGTTGTCAGTCCAAGTTGATATTCCCCTACGGATTCAGTGTTCATGCTCATTCTGTTAGCAACCCTAAGGGTCATATCACATATCCTAATAACCCTACGGTTTCTCAGAGCCTGTAACGAATTACAAATATGAGATCCTGACCCGGTATCCAATACCCAGGAAGTAGGGCTAACTGACATACAGTTCTCTATTACAAACACACCCGAAGCCGAAGCCACAACATGCTTCGAATCCTGGCTACTGGCTTTGCTAGCCGTGCAATCCTTCTGCCAGTGTTCATTCCTGTAACAATAGAAACGTCCCTCTTTTACTACATCCAGTCCCGAAACTTTTGCCTTTTTCTTTCCTTCTACTTCCCTGGTTTCCTTTAGGGTAGAAGGTAGAGACTGTAGAATCAAGTCAGCGCATGACCTGTTTCCCAACGTGGTCTCCAGGTCCTTGAGCACATCAATATAGCTAGTCATTGTAAGGACGTTGTCCCCTACAGATGACCCGACAGCCAACCTCGCTTAAATTAATTCGATCGAGGTCTCATATCTTGCGATATGAGTTTGCTCTCCATATAAATCTTTGTTATGGAGAAAGATGGAAACTGAGTCCATCTTCTCGTGCTGCTTCTGGTATACACCATCAACTGAAGCCAACACGAGCCACTTGGCTTTCGTTTTATCCTTTTCCCTTGTCTGACGGATATCCATATCCGCGACGGTGGAAACTGGATTTGGGACGGCGGGATCTTGAGTGGTAATAGGGTGGTCCAGCTTGTTATAGGCAATGGATATCTGGACAGACCTTTGCCAGTCATATAAGTCAGATTCAGTCAAATTGTTATCTAGATGTAACTTAGTCATGGTCACAAGGTCGTTGCAATTTAGAGAGAGAGAAGAAAGCACTTTAGCATGATGCTCTTGCAAGTTTAGATTGGTTTTTAGTTTATCTAAACTGGATGGCTCCCACTATTTCTCGAATCCTTCCTCAAACCATAAAAGAAGAATTAGCTAGGACTATTCTCACCGTACAATACTTGCTTAACCGTTCAGCCAGGCTAGTATCGATACTTCGAGGGAGGTTTTCCAACGCTTTCGCGAAGTTCCTTAATTAAAGAACCTCTTTTCTGACACCTTTCTAGGCACCTACTTGGTTTATAGCATTGATCGTTAAGTGACGAATCTCCTGATAAGTAGCATGTACTCACAGTAAGATCGGGATCCAAATACCATTGTATGATAATGTTGAAGGAATCCTACCAACATTCATCAAACTCCAAATGGTATGCAACACTAGCAAGTTTCAGTTTCTTTAGAAACTCCCGATGTGGATTTTTTTTGCCCCATGCTCTTATGACCTTGACTTTAGCCAACAAATCATAAGTCACATGTCAAGTTCTACCCGTCATTTTCCAGGTTAATTTGAACCCACCCGTACATACTCTTGACTTTAGCCAACAAGGAAGTACGACTGTCCCAAACCAATGCATCTATCTATGCTACATATGCATATCCAATAGCTACCAAACACCGTGCCTTGACTTTAGCCAACAAATACAACTTGAATACTATTGACTATCCATATGAAATGACGGAGGGCTACGACTGGTTTTGGCAAAACCGTGAACGTAGTGAACTTGATATAATCGAAGGAACCTGATACTTTTTAAAAGGAGTGGTTAAAGCTCCGCAATTAAAAAATTCTGCTCTTTTAAAATAACCGAGTGGTTTCTTTTAAATTTGTTCCAACGACTTAACTTTGGTTTATTTTCTTTGCATTATAATAATGCGTCCTATCATTTATCCTATCATTGCAGAAAACAACGAAAATACCACGTCCTCTTATGCCATCCGCATTCGCCACGGGGTCCCGTCATCACCCGTTAGGTTAACTAACGACAGAGCGGGGGCTGGGCTAGCGCGGGTGTAAAACATAAGTGACGTCTAATAGCTATCATATATAGATATTGTACATTCGTCAGACGCAATAATAGGCATTCCAGATCACTGATGAACTTTATTGGATATGCAAGCAATCCGCGTTTCTTTTGAGCCTGCAACGAAAGACGGATTACACAGTTGTGATGAATAGTTATTACCCCACCCTAGACCCCTACGGGTACAGCAAACTACCCGCCAAGTACCCTAAGTGAAGCGGTCTCCCTCAACAACGTGAGTAGGCCACTAAACACTTCAAAGTACCCGGTAGTTTGTGCACCCCACCTTGGGTCTATCCTAGGAGCAAAAACAGTAAAAAAAGAAATTATACAACGGTGGCTACAACCGCAACCTGGATGCACCCCGCAAAAGAATATTACATCATATTACAATTTACATCAAATGAATGAATATAAAACACATCTCAAACCCCGGCTAATCATCACAACATTCCAATCAAGTTCATATACACAAACAGTAAACATTACAGAAATGTGCAACCCCCTGCCAACCGACATACTAGCAGTTAGGGGAGGTTTACGAACACATTAAACATTACAGATAAAAACCCGATTAGCAAATAACTTAGAACATCGATCGACAACCTTTTTCCGTGTCTACCCCAAAAGCAAGCCAGCATAGAATTTCCCTCGGCAGAAACAGAATATACTGGAAAACAAAACACCAGAAATTATGAATTACAGAGCAAATCTGAGTCAACTCGGTGTTGACTTCGCGGTGGATCCGCGGCCAAAAGCACCATTTAGCCACGGATCCGCGGCCGTCTTGCCGAGTTGAGTGCTCGTATTTTCCCAGTATTCTTATATTCCCCTGCTGTGAATTTTAAGGCATATCAAATATTTTTTTCGACACGTTTAAAATTAACAGAAACTGATAGAGGTCCGGGTTAAGTTTTCGCATTTTTTCTGACGATCGAAGTTCTAATTAGTTGCTAACAAGTTAGTAAAGGTTTAGTTGGCTCTGATACCACTGTAAGTCCATGTCACGCACCCCACGAGCTTGCGGGGAGGCGGAATATATGAAAAATGATTATTAAAACTTCGTAACACGGACTTGAGCATACGGATCGTATCTAAACCATTACTAGCAAACTACGAAAGGTTTAACTACTCGGATTCAAAGTTATACCTCACGTTACTTGTCCTTCGGGTCTTCATCGCTGTCCTCCACTCCTCATAGGATGTTTGGAACGTCAGCACCTCAACGGCTTCCTCGAGTCAAAGACGATCCACCCAAGAGCTTCTATTCCACGCTTCTCCTCTAATCTTGAGGTAACTAGGTTTCTTTAGTTGCTAATCAAAGGTACCTGGGTGATATAGAGTGAGGTTATGGATTAATTAGTCTATATAATCCTTGATCTCAACACATGAGTGGTAGGATTAGGGTTTGAAGAGAGAGTGAGCTTGAGGAGAGAGAAGGTGAACATCATCATCATCAAAAAGTTTCTCACTTCTAATATATTATGAAGCATAAGAAAATCAAATAAATAAATCTAAAATGATTTATCATCATGCTTCATTAAATATATGCAATGAATCATCAAGTGAGTCATTAAGTAATAAATACTTCATTAACTCACTTGAATGATTCATCTAAATGAGTCACAAATGCATTAAATGTAAATGCCACCTAAACCCTCAAGTCACCATGCTTCTAGAAGCTTCCCGTCAAATTACGAGAACGCCCCTCCTATTCATGAAAACACGGAACAACTTTAGACTGTATAAATCCAATAACCCGATACTAGAATCTGGCTTAAACCAAAGCCGGCTAGTAAAAACTGTCCGAACGTCGTACGTGCGTTTAAACGCGTATGCGTCCGAACCCTTGTCGTAAAACCATACGACCTCTATATCGTTTCGCCTGGAGCAGGGAAACTCTCTGTGTGGGACTCTAAAGACTCGACACTACGCTGGCAGTGGGTTTAACCACAGACCGCAAGCGGCACTAGCTGTACGTAACGGTCCCCAGGTAGATGTCGATAAGAAGGCCGATGAGGAAACCCATCCAAACTCCTACTGAGCCTGTCTGTGACAATATCCGCGAAGTCCGGTCTGTTCGTCTAAGAGTATCGTATGTATGGTCTAGGGAGGTGGTAAACGTCAGACCCCTAATAACCGTACAAGTCGTGCCGGTATGGCTCAAAACCATGCGAGAATCTACTGATCAGTCCACCAGTAATTCTCAATTAGCCCTGGCCAGGGACTTATGGTAATGACCAACCGATCACAGTGCGATATCAACCCCCTATACTAGGAGAGACGAATCCCTAACAATCGCTCACTGCCTCCATGTGGCTCGGGACTGTGCCCAACTAAAACCTGTTTGCACGACTCCTTTGAGCCGTGGTAGGGTAGTAATCAAAGTACAGTGGGAACACACGAGATAAATGACGACCTTAAGTCAACAGACTATCTGCACACATGTCACCTGAGAACTGCTATCTGACGTTAGGTATAATGCCATCCAGTCAGTTCTCCTGCGAGTCCTGTTCGGTGTACTCGTAACCCAACGAGCACCTGTATACTATCTCCAGTACGACGTACTGATGGCTGTGGGACAGACCATCTCCCCAACTGGGATGAGAAGCGTACACACTAGTCTACTCCGGAGTGTCGATGCCCTGTCTCGATAATCCTACGACTAGGGACAAGTATAGGATGTTGCTTATAGACTACCCAGCCCCCACTAGTGTGACTGCCATCACAACGCTGGTAATCAAGCAAAGATCCTAAGGGCTCTACTAATATGTATAAGCGATACGTTACAAGAAACATATGCACATATTAAAGTAGACAAAACCAAGTAGCATACTACCATGTTTAGCAAGACTGTTATATAACTGAATATCCTAAGCTTCCATTAAGTAATATACAACCTAGTATGATACAATAATTGCCCCTAGGGTATATACACTAACAGTTATACTGTGCTGGGGAACGTTGATTCCGCTCCAACTTATAATTGTTATAAGACCGAGCAGGAAATAGAGGATTACCAGGATTTCCGTGCCGCCCAAACGAAGAAAGTGCATGATGATGCATCTTCTTCGGCTGTGTTCATTACCGAGAACTGTTTAAAAGTATCCTCTACGTCCTGGGTATGAGATACCGGATCAGGATCCCACATATGTAAACTGTTACATGGGCTACAGAGAGGTAGAGAACTGGGAATGGGTGATAAGTTTCAAGAGTTGGAAATGGTGCAATTGTTGCAGCCAAGGTGTTGGCAGTTATCATCCTGTATTACCAAATACATTGATTCTGAACGAATATTATTAGATACCGAACCTGATATGCAATATTATATCAGTCTCTTTATTTACTAAAGAAGGATATAATTTTGTATTATTGGATAATGTTTTGAACATTTCATATATCAAGAGTTGATCAGTTCAGGCATGTTATCTAAAAGCATATACGTTCTAAATCAAACTACAGTTCTCAACGTACAGAACACACACAAAAGGAAGAGTTCAGAAATGAACGAATCCTTCTTGAGGCATTGTAGACAAGGTTATATCAATGCGACCCGACTAGCTAAGTTACATTAAGATGCATATTTAAATCAGTTTAAATTTACATCTTGTGAAACTTTCCAGTCATGTCACAAAGATAAGATGACCATAGCTCCGTTTACTGGAAATAGAGAAAGAGTTAGTGAACTCTTGGGATTGATACATGATGATATATGTAGGTCCCCTGTCTACACATGCCAGGACCGGTTCTTTGTACTTCATTACATTCACTGATGATCTCTCAAGATTCGGACATATGTTCCTGTTGGAACACAAGCCTGAACCTTTTGAGAAATTCAATGAATATAATTTAGAAGTAGAGAACAAAAACGGGTATAAGTATTATGACCTTTGATGTGATCAGGAAGGAGAATACTTGAGCACGGAATTCCTGGACTATTCTAAAGGAGAATGAGATTCTCTCTCAGCATTACTCCTCCGTATACACCACAACACATCGGTATATCGTGGTGGAGCAATCGCACCCTATTAGATACAGTACGCTCTATGATGACTACTACTGAGTTGCCTATTTCCTTTTGGGAATTATGCACTTGAGAAGTTGCATACCTATTGAATAGGGTTCCAACCAAATCAGGTGCCTACCATTCTATATGAGATATGGTATGTGAAGAGCCCATGTCTTAAGTAAATTAAGATTTGGGGTTGTCTGGCCTATATCTAAAAGCAAAATCTGGACAAGCTCGAGGCAAGGTCAGTTCTGTGGAAGTTTGTTGGATATCCCAAGCATTCGTAAGGGAATATCTTCTACCGCACCGAGGAGCGAAAGGTGTTTTGTTTCTCGACATGCCACCTTTTTAGAAAAGGAATTTCTTGTGAAGAAATTAGTGGTCATGAGATAGAATTGGAAGGAGTTCCAGCTATACAAACTACAGCTGACGATTTGGTAGAACCGGAGGATTCAATAGCTCCCGACGAACCTCAGCCTCTCTGCCGATCTGGTATGTTTCCTCATCCGCTTGAGAGATACTTCGGTTTTCTCAATGACAGTGGGAGCGAGGATTGCATCATGAGATGATGACCCAACTAGTTTCGAGCAGGCCATCAAGAGTGGGGACTCTGTAAGAATGGTTGGATGCTATGCGATCTGAGATGGAATCTATGTGCACCAATAAAGTATGGACTTTGGTTGCTATATCTGAAGGGTTAAACCCCCATCAGGAGCAAGTATATCTTGAGAAGATTACTTGGTGTAGATGGAAAAGTTGAGACTTTCAAAGCTAAACTTGTTGTAAAAGGTTTTCGTCATCGACCAGGTGTGGATTATGATGAAACATTTTCTCCAGTGGCTATACTTAAGTCCATCCAGATCCTACTTGCCATTGCTACATACCATGACTACGATATCTGGCGGTTGGGTGTCATGACTGCTTTTCTAAATAGTGATTTAGAAGAGAGCGTCTATAAGTACACAGCCAGAGGGCTTCCTAGACAGTGGGAGCAACGGAAACGTGTGCAAGTTGCTTTACGGGTTAAAGCAGGTATCGCGGAGTTGGAACATTTGTTTTGATGTGGTAGTCAAAGCGTTTGACTTCATCAAAATGGTAGATGGACCTTGTATATACAAAAAGATAGTAGAGAGTAAGGTGGTCTTCCTCGTATTGTACGTAGATGACATGCTCTTGATAGGGAAGGTGTTTCCTATTCTACACTCAGTCAATCTCCTCTTATCACTAGGATTCTCCATAAAGGATCAAGGTGATACATCCTAAATTCTGGGTTTTGGATCTATGAGATAGATCTAAGTGGATGTTAGGATTCTCACTAGGTGTAGTGAGATGGTATCAATCGATCCTAGGGAGAATCACTGGATAGCTTCCAGGGTGGTAAGGTCGACTGAATGTCGGTCATAGAATTGTCTTTACCCTCAGTGGAGGGACGGTATGTTGGAAGAGTTCCAAGCTAGATACCGTGGAAAACTAGACGATAAAGGCTGGATACATCGCTACCAAAGTTGCTACCAAAGAGGCAGTCTGGGTGTATATTAGTTCATAGATGAACTTCGTTCCTACCATTGTGTGACAATGGAGTTGTGGCTTATGCCTAGGAACCCCCGTCCCATCAGTGACCCAGACATATTCTAAGGCAGTATCACCTGATCATAGAGATGGTTGATCTCCCGGAAGATCGAGGTTAGGAGAGTAGACTCAGAAGACAACACGGCGGATCCATTCATAAAGGCCTTTTCCCAGAAAGAGACTTTTATGATATGGTTGAGTATGAGATACTACAACCACTGCTATATGATGGCCCTAGTGCAAGTGGAAGACTGTTAGTTATATGTATGCCCTAGAGGTCATTACTGTACATGAGATGTATATTGTAGTGGATGCTTGGACATATATGGGGAGGACTTTCTTGCTCGACATGATAGTATACTATCTGGTTACTCTTTATCTTAACATGTACACTGATTGTCTCTCTGTTACATGTTGGTAAAGCCCTTAGGATGTGTACTTGACTACCTGGATTATGATGCGGATCATACTAGTGGGACAAAGGTAGTCGGTAAGTATATCCTTTAATGTCCCTAGTCGTGGGTGTATCGAGATGGGGCATCAATATACCAGAGTAGACTAGCGTATACCTTCTCGACTCATGCCGATGGGCGATGGATGATCCCATATCCATTGGTGTTTGATATCAGAGATGATATACGGGTGCTCAGTGGAGACTGGGTACACTGGACGGACTCGCCGAGAACTCCCATATGGTATTATACCTCATGTCAGATGGCAGTTCTCTGGTGACACTGGTACATGTTAGTCTGTCGACCCGAGATCGTCATAGAGTCTTGTGTGATTCCCACTGTGCTTTGATTTCCACCTTACCACATTCAAGAGAACGTGCAAAATGGTGGTTTTTGGGTACAATCCTGAGTCACATGGAGACAATGAGCGATAGGAGGGGATTCGTCTCTCCCGGTATTGGGGGTTGATGTTGAGCTGTGCTTGATTGGTTATAACAGGAAGTCCCTAGCCAGGGCTGTTTATGAGATTTACTGGTAAGTGTTATCAGTAGTTTCTCGACCCGTTATGAGCCTCACATCGGCATGACTTATCAAGCTATTGGGGTCAGACGTTTACTACCCCCAGGCGAGATATGCGACATATCAGACGAAGAGACCGGACTGTGTGGTAGTGTTACAAATTGGATTCGCAGGAGTATGAGCAGGCATGCTTGTTGATCTTCTGATCTCTCAATACCCGGGTGGCCGTTACGTTTAGCAGACCGCTTGCGGCTTGTGGGTGTTTGATATGATCATCACCTACCGCCGGCGTATTGACGAGTCTTTAGAGTCCTACACAGTGCTTTCCTGGTTCATGCGAAACGAAGTAGGAGCACATATAAGATATGTGCAGGACCGAGATTAATGCATGTATGTGATACCGCATTCTATTATCGCGATTTGTGACATCGTTCGGTTATATGTGATATAGCCGGGTTATCGAATTAAGTGTTGATTCGATAAGTTGTTGTATTTGATATTAGTCGGTTATATGTGATATAGCCGGATTATTAAACCAAGTGTTGATTTAATAATTTAATGTATAATTGTATATTTGATATACTAGATTACATTAACTAATATTAGCTCACTTAAACTTTTCTTTTTCTCACATGTGTGCATTAGTATATATGTGATATATACTGGTGTACATTTTATTGTGTCATGCTTGATGCCACATGCTACATGGGTGTATAAGACTCACACCATACTAATAATAATGTGAGGGTTTATATTTATTTAAGTAAATCAAAATTAGTGTTAATTAGTCACATGCTTGGAAGCTTGGAGAAGCTTGTAGCATCTTTGACTAAGTCCACTCCTTTTGTTTTACTTGTAGATATTTATTAACCTAACCATTATTGTTAGCCATGGTTTAATCTCTGCATGGGTTAGTGTCACGCCCTGTTCACACCATAATATTGCATTATTATATTCCCCATTCTTATTCTTTTTATAAATAAACAGGTGCTTTTGACGCATGTCTGCTACATATTACAGGTTACAGGTTCTTGGACAGAAAACAGTGAAAACGATGTAAAGATGATGAAAAATGTGGACTTTAACCAATAAACAGAAGACTCTTGATCAAGCCTACATAAGGAACAATTCACAAAGCAAGATTCAAGACATCGACTCAAAGCGAACGGGTAGAAGTCCGCTACAATGTTCACTGGACATCTGGAGAAGACCTAAAAGCCCATTTGAGAAAAGACCTGCAGAAACAGGAAGCACAAGACAGCAAGAGCCCACTACAGAATTTGCAAAGCCCAACTCTTCTGTTTGGCCGCGGAACCGCGGCCAAACCAGGCCTAGGGCCGCGGTTCCGCGGCCGGGTTAGAGATTTATGAGCATTAAATTTTTGGTAAATATGGTGGCGGTGTTGACCGGTCTTTATAGGGCTATTTTTGTAAAATTAGACATGCGGATCAAAATGTAACCTAGGGTTTCTATTTCTTATAAATAGAACTCTAAAGCTTGTAATTTCTTATGCCTCCCTTCATTAATAAAATACAAAATTCTTTTGGAGAGCATCGGTGTTTCTTTTCCATTCAGAAATTCAGATCTGACAACCCTGCATGGATGATTGGAGGGATGCATCTGTAAGTAGATTTAATTTCTCGCCCTAGTTTAGATTTCAATTCTTTGCCCTAGGTGGATTTAATTTCATGCCCTAGGAACTTGTTTAGGGTTTAGCTTTGGGGAAGGATTTTGAGAGATGAGATCTCTCATCCCTTTCTTACCCACCATATATTTACAATAGGACTCCATGCATACACGCACATACCGCGCCCTACGGCATCCCACCCCTCGAGGTACCGATGACACCGTAGTGTAAAAGCCCGGTTGCGCGCGTTTTTCATGGAGGTTAGGGTAAGGATCTCTAAAGGAAGGACAAGAACCTAGAGGAAGGAACACCTTCCCGAATGGATCTAATCCCCTTTATTGATAATTACCATAACTCCTCACAGATCTTCATCGGGTATAGAAAGCGTTGAGATTTAATTGCATTTCCAAACCATCCCTAAACCTAACCCTAGTAAGAATAGATCTAGATAATTGCCCTAGGTTAATTAGATTTTTAGATTTAATAATCAATCCGAACGCCCTTCGGAATTAACTCGTAAGAACGAATCGGAGATTCACAACATCCCTGTGGACCGACCCGTACTCACCGGCTAGCTGCAAAGCGACGCCGTTCTTGATTGCGGTTACAAATATTTTTGATCTATCTTTTAGAAAGCGCAAGCACGCTAAATCACACCAATCAAATGGCGCCGTTGCCGGGGATGGCGTAGAAATTTCCTTTTTGCAATTTCGGGTTAATCATAAAATAAAAAAAATCATAAAAATCTGAAAAACCCCAAAAATTATAAAAATATATCAATTGTTATTTTTTTTTGGAAAGGATACTTTGTTGTTTGAATTTTGTAGGATATTCGAATTCGGATCTGGAAATTTCCAGAAAACAAAACAGAAAACAACACATCATAACAGAGGTAGATTGCCACCACAGAGTCGTACAATTATTTTCAGGAGCCGATCTCGCAGAACAACCGCGGAACCGCGGCCGTTTGGACTGTTCATCGCAAAATTTTTGCACGGTTTGATTTCTAATTCTCCCCTCTGCAAATCACCATATATCTTTTCTGGAAATTCCTGCAAAATTCCGTGCGCTTTAAAAAATATATTCCCTTCTAAATAACAATTTTGTGCAGGATTTTTGGGCCCCGCTTGAAATAAAATTGATTGCAAGTAATATTTTGCTGTTGCATATCTTTTCTCTAAAATCTTTTTGCAACAAAATTTTTCCAAATAAAGAGAAAAAGAATGAAAATAAATAGGACAAATCTTTTATAGAAACTTGCAAAATTTTTGGCCGCCAATAGATCCTTGCACACACAATAAACATTCTTTCTTTTCCCTTTCTTCTAACATGGGTACCCCACATAATAAATCATTAGCCGAACTTAGGTATCCTGAACCTAATTTTGCGTCGTATGTCAATTTGTTCGGTCAATTTAAAGACGATCCCTCCATGCCTAAAAAATCTTTGAAAGATCACATAGAGGCGTCTAGGAGAAACAGTTTGACTTTTCAACCCACCTTGTGTCAACCAAGTCAACCTTCACCAACTCCATATGTTGACACCACTTTTCCAAGTCCTGCTGTAACTTCTAAGCCGATGTCCATTGCTGAGCATATTGCTCAATCTCGCAGCCGATCTTTCACCCCTCTCCACTCATCTAGTTCTAGGGATCCGCACGACTATTCACCTTTTTATCCACATGTTGACCCTACCTCTGTCCAATCATCCACTTCCTACCAGTCCTACCCGATTTTTCCACCTTCACTAGACACTATTTCTACACAGCCATTAGGGAGTTTCACATATCCAACCAATTTCGAATCTTTCACCGAAACCCCCTTACCACCCAAGTCTAGTTTGGAAGAGTCATTGGAGGCGTATATCGCAGCAACAAATAAAATGACTAGGAATGTGGAAGCGTCCGTGGCCGCCCTTATGCAACCTAGTGAACCGGTAGCTAGTTTCCCGCTAGCTCAAAATTTTTTAATGTATAAGGAGGCGGTTGGACAGAGTGAGAATGAGAGAGTATTTTCAAATCAAACCTACCATTACCTAATTGAAGCCCATAACTCCTGTTTTCCATCGATTGCCCTAAATAGTTTACCTGTTGAAAATAAAAATGAGTTGTGTGATTTTGTAGTGCTTGATTTGCCAAATTGTGAAGAACCCCTTTCGAGTGAAACCGCATCTAATCCTTTCGATCTTTACACCTCCCATCTAGAACCTAAATCGATAGATATCCATGCTTTTGATGAGGTGCCTAAGAAAATTGATTTTCACTTGATTGAGGATATAGACGCCGGGAATATTTCGGATGATGAACATGTCGATTTAATTGAGATTTTATGTTCAAATCATCATCCCGAGTTATTAAATGTTTCTCCCGAATCTCATATGCGTCTTGACTTTGATGATAATGGCATGGATGAGTTGAATTTTGAGGAAAATTATAAGGATAATATTGAGGAGAGTTTTGAGGATAATATTCAGGTTGAACCATTTTTGTTTAATGTGTCGGATTTTCCAATTCAGCCTCCTGAACCTTTGACTGTTATATCACCCTCCCTCCTTCCTATCGTTCCGACCGAACAAATGACCGTTACGCTTTCATCTCCTATACCAAGTTCGGCGTACCCATGTTTTCTTGCGAATCTTGAGGGATTTGACCCCATTTCACGACGGGTTGATAGGTTAGCGCAATCGCTTTTAACACATCGGTCATCACAAATTGCGCTAATTTATTCACTCGATTTACACCATCAAGTTTGCGCAATCCTTCTTTCTCCTTTCCGCCCTTCTTTCCCCCCACCGAGACCATATTCTACCATTCTTCTTTCCACACGGTCTCACGTGTTTCTCATTTCTTTCCTCCACACCCCATTCTTGCACCGACTATACCTTTACCATGATAAGATTTTTGAATGGTTGGTGCTAACCTTTGGCTTGTGTAAGGCCAAGCTTAAGTTTGGGGGGAACCTTGTTGTATATATGTATATATTTTTTTGTTTTCTTTTTCTATAAAAAAAATTTTCAAAACATTAAAAAATATATAAAAAAAAATTTGTAAATAAATAAATAGGGGAGTGCCGACATTTTGACCCTCTTGGTTTAGTATGACAGTGAGGACACTGTCAAGTTCAAGTTTGGGGGTATGCTCGGTACGTTTTCTTCCTTCGCATTCATTTGTACATATTTTTGCATTTGCATAATTATTTGAAAACCCATAAAAATTGAAAAATTTCAAAAATTATAAAAATTAATGTATTCAATTTTGGCTAATTGACTTGGGTTTGACAGATAGGTTAACTAGCTAGGAACAACTAGATCTTAGACTTAGTAAATTAAAAACCCTAAAAATAATCTTCCTTAAAGTTTAACGGTAGAAAGTATACGCCTTGTAGTTTATTTAGAAATAGGCAAATTTTGGGTTCACTTCTTGGGCTAAGTCAAAATGAGGGAAGAGTATTGATATTCTTATTAGAGTATAAGTTTGAAAAATAGTTCCTAGCTTAAGTCTAGATTCTGAAAACGTATACCCTACAAATTGCACAATCACGCACCTTGAAACTTGGAATAGTAGAAGAGACCTTAAAATGCTCTTGTCTAAAGTCCTTAGTACAATGAAAAAAAAAGAAAAAAAAAGTTTGAATAAAGAATAAAAAAATGGACACTGGTTTTTCTGATTACTTAAGGCTGCAAAAATAGAAAAATATTTAGCGAGGGTGCCTTATCACCTAGTGCCTTAGACCAACTGGTTTGGGAGTCACTGCTAAAGCCTTGGGTGTTACAAGACTAGGAAGTACGCTTTAAAGTGCAAACGCATCTTGTAATCGGTTGTTGGTACCTCAAGAAATATTAACGGTCGCATGAAGGATGTGTAAGCAAAATTCAATTAAAAATTCACCAACTAATAAGTACTTTGGACAATGGAAAAGGGTATGATTGCTTGATTTGAATTTCCAAGTGTAGGGGTGATTTATACACACACGTGGGGATATGTGATTGGAGTTTAGATGAGAGAAAGGAGTGAAGAATAGAACTTGTATCTTTAGTAGAGTTGATAGAAATTCTTAAGTGGAGATGGAACTTTAGAAGGAAAACTTAAGAGATGCTGAAAGCTAAATAGGTCTGCAGGACATATATAATCTTAAGTTAAATAATGAGGAAGTGTGAAGAATATGGGTGGATAGTTTACAAGTCGACGGTAATAGAATTCCTTATTAGAAAACCTAATTGGAGAATTAAAGTTAAAAGGCCAAATTGATAGGATTTTGTGGGTGTAATCCGCTGAAAACCCTCAGGAGACAACACTCCTCCTACTAGGGACACCTAGAGCTTTAACGGCTTGTTGCACGAGCTCAGTGCAATCGCGTTTGCCTGCGAAAGTGTGGTTAGGATTTTAGTGAATAAAAATAAGTTTGCTCGAGGTCGAGCAAAAGATAAGTTTGGGGGTATTTGTTCATACCATAATATTGCATTATTATATTCCCCATTCTTATTCTTTTTATAAATACACAGGTGCTTTTGACGCATGTCTGCTACATGTTACAGGTTACAGGTTCTTGGACAGGAAATAGTGAAAACGATGTAAAGACGATGAAAAAAGTGGACTTTAACCAATAAACAGAAGACTCTTGATCAAGCCTACATAAGGAACAATTCACAAATCAAGATTCAAGATATCGACTCAAAGCGAACGGGTAGAAGTCCGCTACAATGTTCACTGGAGATCTGGAGAAGACCTAAAAGCCCATTTGAGAAAAGACCTGCAGAAACAGGAAGCACAAGACAGCAAGAGCCCACTACAGAATTTGCAAAGCCCAACTCTTCTGTTTGGCCGCGGAACCGCGGCCAAACCAGGCCTAGGGCCGCGGTTCCGCGGCCGGGTTAGGGATTTATGAGCATTAAATTTTTGGTAAATATGGTGGCGGCGTTGACTGGTCTTTATAGGGCTATTTTTGTAAAATTAGACATGCGGATCAAAATGTAACCTAGGGTTTCTATTTCCTATAAATAGAACTCTAAAGCTTGTAATTTCTTATGCCTCCCTTCATTAATAAAATACAAAATTCTTTTGGAGAGCATCGGTATTTCTTTTCCATTCAGAAATTCAGATCTGACAACCCTGTATGGATGATTGGAGGGATGCATCTGTAAGTAGATTTAATTTCTCGCCCTAGTTTAGATTTCAATTCTTTGCCCTAGGTAGATTTAATTTCATGCCCTAGGAACTTGTTTAGGGTTTAGCTTTGGGGAAGGATTTTGAGAGATGAGATCTCTCATCCCTTTCTTACCAACCAAATATTTACAATAGGACTCCATGCATACACGCACATACCGCGCCCTACGGCATCCTACCCCTCGAGGTATCGATGACACCGTAGTGTAAAAGCCCGGTTGCGCGCGTTTTCCATGGAGGTTAGGGTAAGGATCTCTAAAGGAAGGACAAGAACCTAGAGGAAGGAACACCTTCCCGAATGGATCTAATTCCCTTTATTGATAATTACCATAACTCCTTACAGATCTTCATTCGGGTATAGAAAGCGTTGAGATTTAATTGCATTTCCAAACCATCCCTAAACCTAACCCTAGTAAGAATAGATCTAGATAATTGCCCTAGGTTAATTAGATTTTTAGATTTAATAATCAATCCGAACGCCCTTCGGAATTAACTCGTAAGAACGAATCGGAGATTCACAACATCCCTGTGGACCGACCCGTACTCACCGGCTAGCTGCAAAGCGACGCCGTTCTTGATTGCGGTTACAAATATTTTTGATCTATCTTTTAGAAAGCGCAAGCACGCTAAATCACACCAATCACGTCCCACCCCCAATACAGAGAGTATTGTCCGCTCTGGCCGAAGCCGCACGGTTTTATCCTTCGGGGCGAACCGGACCCGACTAGGGGCCACTTCCCAGGAGGTCACCCATCCCAGAAATTTCCTGGCTCGAGCACGATTAACTATGGAGTTCTCAAGCCCCTGTAGTGCCGGTTCACTTAAAAGGCGCCTCTGTATTGAAGAGTGGTATCATTCCATTTATAGTACAGATCTGCCCCCTTTCGGAATGTATTCCGAAGAGTCCCCATTGTTCTACAGTGGGTCCCACGGACTCAAGAGGTAGCCCCCACGGATTCAAGAGGTGGCCCCCGCCCACTTAACACGACACCTGGCGTAGCACTTTGCTCCGTATGGCACTTTGCTCCGTATGGCACTTTGCTCCGTGAGTAAGAACCGGGTCCCGACATTCTCCCCACCTTTGAACAATGGTTCGTCCTCGAATCACAGACCTACTATTGAGAGACCGGTTCTGATACCATTCTGTCACGCCCCACCCCCAATACAGAGAGTATTGTCCGCTCTGACCGAAGCCGCACGGTTTTATCCTTCGGGGCGAATCGGACCCGACTATGGGCCACTTCCCAGGAGGTCACCCATCCCAGAACTTCCCTGGCTCGAGCACGCTTAACTATGGAGTTCTCAAGCTCCTGTAGTGCCGGTTCACTTAAAAGGCGCCTCTGTATTGAAGAGTGGTATCATTCCATTTATAGTACAGATCTGCCCCCTTTCGGAATATATTCCGAAGAGTCCCCATTGTTCTACAGTGGGTCCCACGGACTCAAGAGGTGGCCCCGCGGATTCAAGAGGTGGCCCCCGCCCACTTAACACGACACATGGCGTGGCACTTTGTTCCGTGTGGCACTTTGCTCCGTGAGTAAGAACCGGGTCCCGACAGTTACTGTATGACACTAACTCACCCATGGTTGTTATTCTCGCCTCATTAGTTCATTCTCATTCTTCACTTGTTCTTCTTCTTCCTCATGAGAAAAGCTTACTAGCTTTTCTCAAGGTGAGAAAATATTGTGTGAAAAATAAATCTAAAGTGAGCCCATTTCCTACTTCATCATCCTCTATTACTTGTCATTTAGTTTAGGGTGTTTGCTTCACTAATTTCACAATTAGTGAAGAGGTAGCATGAGCTTGAGTCTGCTCGACGTAGATCATCTTTGGCCTCGAAGACCTTGAGCAAGCTCGTTCATTTCTCCGGGAGAACCCTTTCTAGAGTTCGGGTGTTCATGACTTGCAACGAAGGGACTACTACACGGAGCATTAGAAGTGAAGGACCAGTCTACAAAGGTTGTATTCCTCATTCACTTAGATGTAAAGTAGTTTACATATCGTTTCGTCAGATTTTCTAGTAACGATTCTAAGGTTAGGGTTAGCTAGAACGACAAAATTTTAAAATTGGCATGGACGATACCTCCCGAAACCTTGCTGTCGTCCTAGGGAACCCTGTACCCACGGTCTAGCATTTTCTGTCTCTAAATTCTTGTTCTCTTTACTGACCACTAAAACCATGGCTTCACTATATAATCGCCTGCTGAAGAGTAGCAACGCAAACAGTCCCACGCTAACACCTCTCAGGCCACTTTGTGACCATGTAGTCTGGCCTCTCGCAATGTACACGTCAACGACGGTGACCTCTAGACCTCTGAGTATGCGTCATACAACTGGCCCTAGGTCCAATCTCAATCACTATAGAATCCTGAAAGGAACCCGTTATGGCCTCTGCCAATATCATCTCTGTCGAACTGCCCGAAAACTAGCACTACTTAAGTAACCCACTTCCGTTTCAGAACAACTGCAATCTCATCAAGACTTTCCTTTGAAGATGAGGCCGTATACCACGCCTCTGGATACTTATCAAATCTCCAGTATCAACGGAGAAGAACAACTGCGCATCAAGATTTCGCACAAATCTCATAATCCACTTCTCTTCATTATCAATCAAATAAGGAACGTATCACGATAGCTGCGAAAACTGCAAGTCATACTCGGTACGATCATGCCCAGAGTCTTACACAAAGACTCAACAATACGGATTCGGCATCTCGGATATTCTGTGGAAGAAATCTGGATAAGTATACCTTCGAGAACTCGTCCCAAGTCATCGGAGGAAGATTCACTACTCTGTCTCTCTCGATCGACTCACACCAAGTCCGAGCAAGACCTCTCAAAAAGAAGCTAGTCAACTCTACCGATCTCGCATCGAGGCATCACAACGTACTAATTATCCTAGCCATCATATCCTGAAATGACTAAGGATCCTCTGTCACATCTATACTCGTAAACACAGACGACTTTAGCTTCATGAACTCTGGGAGTGACACCTTGATAATCTCAGCAACAGCTGGTACCATTTTCTGAATAGTAGGCAACACAACGATCTCCGAAGTAGGCTGAACAACATCAGGCCTCCAAGTCCGACTGGTCTCAAGCAATAACCCGACCCTCTGGTACGGATCCCAAAGAAAACTTGCTTCAAAATAAGAAATCCTAAAGTATATGGATAAACAACATGTTCCTACGTCACCGGAATATCACACTAGTCAACCCTCGTCCTAAACAAGCCTGCCCTGACCATGTCTCGAACCGCAGCCATCTCGGCAGGAGTAGACATGGTGACCGGAACAACCATCATGTATCGATGAGGATAGATCAACTGAACAAATAGAAGGAAAGATCTCAAGATATATATTCTAAGATTACTTAAGCGGAGTATCGTATCGTAAATATGTTGCAGAACATATGTACAGTACGTTACTCTACTTAGTACCTACTCTATCATACCAAGGTCAAGGCACGTAACGAAAGTTTAGGTATAAGACCCCCAAAGTCAAGTCTAAGTTCTGTAAGGTTAAGCCTAGGTAACGAAAACATACTCCCTAGACTCCACATAGTCAAACCAAGACTCGAATAAAGGTTAAACCTAATGCTTTTGTTACGACCCGAAAGCGGCACATAACCGACACTTAGATCATGTAACGTCTAAAGATGTCGACGCGATCCAAGTAAGCCAAAAATCCGGAATCTAAACATTTTTAAAGAAATAGCAGAGGTGAAGTTTAAAAAGAGTTATTAAATGGAATCAAATTTCCTTTAAAGTTTAAATAAGTTTGTTTGAAAAACATCTATGGCCTTTGAAAATCGGGCGGCACCTCCTTTGTAAATTTTGAATAAAACCAAGTACAAAACATAATAAATATAAAACATCCTCAATGGGAGTTAGCATCCACGCCCAAACGGCGGACCAACCACGCAGATAAAATTCGACACCCAAGACGAAGAAAAGAAAGCAAAATACAAACAACAACAATATAAAGTCGACTCCAACGAGTGTGACGCCCATAACACACATAACATCTAAGTCTCGCTTCTAAGTCTACAATTATACAAGTTTTGGTTGATGGAATTTTAACTAGATACAAAAGAATATATACAAATACAATATGAGGTTACGATACATGAAACCCACCTACCAAAGCAATTACCGTAGAAAAAAGTGTGTCGGCAAGCCGCTACTGATCCGAGCGGTAAATCCTGCAAGAAACTGGGGCACAACGGGGGTGAGTTGCCAACTCAGTAACTAAAAGTATATCGTACGGTAGAAATTGAAATGCATAACGATCTACCTAGCTCATAAAGTATAGTACTATCACATCCTGAACTAATATAAGTATAGCGCACAAGTACTATTAACACATCAATATCGATCGCGTACACATGGAAATATATCATCTCATATGCATATAGCATGCATCCAAGTATAAGCCTATATAGTAGCCGAAAGATGTATGTAAAACGCTTTCAAAATAGCCGTATAATACATAAATCACGGCATAAGTAGCAGACGTCGTTTTATGAAATATATATGTGTTTTGCTTTAAGTATACATCTCGCTTTTTAGAAATGAGTTTTAAGAATGTTTCCGTTTAAAAGATCCATGTGTCATCCTAGACACATCAAAATAGTAAGACTATAGCTCATTTGGAAACCTCTTTATGTATATTAATATTTGAAAATAGTAATCAAGTAATATCCCCTGGATCAGTCTTGTTCGGTTATTATATAGCGTAATATATAACAGCGCATCTCGACAGATCACACAAATATCAACATACGAGTGTCTAGCATCGACACTCTAAATCTCACGAGTGTCCATCATCAACACTCAACTCATCATTTACTGGACACTCAAAATCATTATAAATCTCGTGTCTATCACCGACACGTAACTCCAGATATCGTAGGCATCGTCTCGTCAGACCAGTCCTCCCTCGATATCAATAGCCCCGGTCGATATCCCCCGAATATTCGCCGAGCTTTAATCTATCTCCGGTACTGAGTGTCCTCGCTAGGCTCCCCATCTCAAATGGGGCTTTCCTGCCCCTTGGCCTCGACCGGGTCTACCATATATCCGACTGTATACTCCCCCACTCTGTCCGGATAACGTCTGCAACCGTATGGCTCCCCCACTCTGTCCGGATAACGTCCGCAACCGTATGGCTCCCCCACTCGGTTCAAAATAAAAAATCAAATCAGAAAACATCAAGATCATGGTGGACGCCAACTCATCGTATCAAAAGAAAACATCAAGGTAAGAAGAACACTATTTGCATGATTCATTCCGATGATATAATACACACACACACATATAGCAGTGTCCCATACCATTAACATATATCATCGCAGATAAAAACATCATAAAACCGATAACAATCATTTATGAATACCCATGGTAATGGTATTCGCAACTCAATCAACAAGCAACATAATACGCCGTACATAAATATAATAAACACGCCAACAGATGCGGCAGTTCTACTGTGTCATGGCAATACTAATGATGTGTAGTGTAGCATATGCGTCTGTGCTCGTGTAGTATGGCAATGATTAGTATTTGTCCAAGTGTTCTATAAATGTGTTTATAGCAGAATGGAATTCAATCCCTATTCACAACATATATATATATATATATACACACACACTAATCACTTCTACAGATATAGGGAAGTCACACTCAATCATATCGATATCTACATGGATATACGTAATATAGCAGTCCTACAGTGTCATAGCAGTACCAATGAGGTGTAGTGTAACATGTGCGTCTGTGATTTATGCAACATAATACTTATTGGTAGCTGTGCAGTGTTTTTTTATCAGTGTGTTCGTATAAGAATAATAACGTAACATATATATATATATATATATATATATATATATATATATAACGCAACTAACGTATATAACAAGCAATCGAATTGTAACGTGTATAATCATTAAACGTAACTAATTATTATGAGTTATACCGTTACCATTGAAAATGGAACGAAACGTTATTTTGCAAATAAGGAAGCTGCAGTATATTTAAATAGATATCCGTTTTGGAAATAGCAGCGTGTCCTTGTCATTTATCATTTAAAAGTGAAAACGAATCAGTGGTTTTAAAAGAGTATATCTCAAGAAATCGTAGTGTTCCAAGTCGGGATAACGCATGACTCCACGAGTCCAAATGAATCTCGGCCGTATTCTGACCATTACCCTCGTCATCACAAGTACGGTATGATCCCTCGTATAATATCTATCAAATGTCACATCCATATCGTACGGATCTATAGTCACGTACGTATGTCACAATAACCATATATCCAAATATATTCACATGTATAACCTAGATATAAAATAAACCCAATATAGTTAAGCTAAGTTATCTACATAACACTAAAATATAAATAGATAGCATAACTATCTTAGTTAATTGGTTGCGGGGGTGCTATACGCCATCCACCCGACTTCCCCCGTAGAGATAAATCCACTCACCGACATATCAAGCTTGTTAAAATCCATAATCGTTTTGTCCATCCCTGCCGTCTCGGAAATCTCCTCGATCGTTTCTACAATCGTAATTATAACACAAAAGCGTAAATATTATATCAAAAGCAATTCAACGAGCTAAGCGCACATAGGTTAGAACCTATAGCTCACTTACTCCAAATACGACCAAATACCCCCGACATCAACATACGAACGTCGAACAATTCAGTTGAGATACAGAAATACGAAAAACCAAGTTTTCAATGTCGGAAACATTACCAAAACCATACTAAAACACTCCCAGATTTCTCTATATATAATCTGGGATAAAACAAATAATACAGTAGCCTAATTACTACCAAATGAAACTACAGAAGAAAAATCAACAATCAACTAAACAGGAAAACCGCCGATGGCGGGAATTTGGGGAAAACTGGCGGTTTAAGCATAGAGTTAGGGGCTCATGCTTCCAGGGTAGTCTTCTACTGGTCTTACTATATCCTAGTATTATTAGTTTTTCTTAGAAGTAACTCTACTAGTTCTAGATTCAAATTGATCATCACAAATATCACAAAATTCCCATCTTCTGATATTTGACAATACAAACTGATATTTAACAAGATAAAACTTACAAGATAGCTGATATTTACCTATAGGGAATATGCACAAGGAAATTCCAGCCTATGAAGTGGTTGCTTGAGGCTTCTTGAGATGGTAGTGGGCTTGATGATATGAATAATATTTGTGAAGCAACCTTCAAATTTCCTTTGGTTTAATGAATACTAGAAAATTTTTGTGATTGAGCTTGGAAGGAAGGTGTTGGTTCAGTTTGAGAATGATAAGTTCATGAGAATAATAATTTTGAGAGAAGAAGGAGGTGTAGAGAATGGTGTAGAGCAAGTAGGAGGTGGAGTGAGGTGAGTGTGCATGTGAGGTGTGGTGAGCTTGAAGTTTATTTTACCTAAACATATACCACAACCCGCTAAACAACATAAACACCATTTTGCAAATAATACCTTTACATAAAAACACCACTATTTTACACCAAGTCTCATGTAAAGTTTTAAAATAAAACACTTAAATACCACAATTTTATAATAAAATCTCATATCATTCTAAAACAATTTAGTTACCATTTTTATGATATCATATATATCTCATTTTTTCCAAAATAATTACATTTTTACGTATATCAATCCGAAATCAAAAATACATACACGATATTATTTCGTAAACTCCTAATACCCTTGTTAAAATTTTAAATTAATATTTATAATTTTCCAAAATATTACACCCTGCCCTGCTATAAGTTAAGTAACCATACGGTGAAGACCCCGGGCCCTGTGGAAAATACGGATGGTATAAATGTGCGTTATATTTTCGTTGTTTTTAGTGTGATATGAATTAATTGATGAAACCGCATTAATCCTAATTAATGCAAGAAAACAACCCTAAAAAATGATGTTGTCGGAACCTTTGTTTTGAAAACTGTAGTCATGTTATTTTGCTTTGCATAGCGGTATTCGTTTAGGAATATCCCGCACCCCATTAGATGAGGGAAGAGCCTCAATCCCTTTACGGGGATTACGCTCTTAAGCAAAATTTTGCATTACTACACACTACTCGGTTTTTCTTAAAAAACATTCGTTTTAAATGCGGAGCCTAAAGCACTCCTTTTGAAACCCACTTGGTTCCTTCAACGAGATCAAGTTCAATATGTTAAAGGTTTTTCGCCAAAAACCAGCACTAGCCCTTCGTCATTTCAGATAAATAGTGTCTAGTATCTGTACTGCGTTTGTTGGCCTTTGTCAAGGCGTAGTATGCGGTAGCTTGGTGTTGTTTAACTGTGTATAGAGATGCGATTATTTAGGGCAGTCGTATAGCCTTATTGGCCTTTGTCAAGGGCGCATACGGATGGCTTTAAATTAATCAAGATAATAACGGGTTGAACTTGACTAGCGGTTTATGGTTAGTTGTCCTTTGTTAAGGTCATAAACTGTTAGGGGCAAAAACCACATCGGGAGTTTCAAATATAAGGGAAACTTGCAAGTGTTTGTATACCTTCTAGAGTGTGGTGACTAGAGTGGTTTCCATCTAGGGTATCACACGATGATAGTTGGGTCCCGATCCCACTGTGAGTAATTATTACTCTTCGGGAGAGTTTTACACTTTACAATTATGCAAAACCCAGTAGGTGTCAAGAAAAGTGTCAGCGGGGCAATGCCTTCACGGAAAAGAGGTTATTTTAAATTAAGAAATTTCGTGAAAGCGTTGGAAAACCTCCCTTGAAGAACCGACACTTTCCTGGCTGAAAGGTTAAAGCAAACTTGTAGGGTGCGATTAATCCCGACTAATTCTCTTTTTAAGGTTTGAAGGAGAATTCGAGGAAACGGTGGGATGTGTCCTGATTAAATAAATTAATTAACCAATCTAATCTTGGAAGAGCATACACTGAGTGTTTCTTTTCTCTCTCTCCAGGCAGTATCCATGTCACGCCTTAATCAAGATAATAAAATGTATGACTTAATCAAACCGGCTTCTTATAC
The DNA here is from genome assembly GCA_030015575.1 of Agapanthus africanus. NCBI lineage: Eukaryota > Viridiplantae > Streptophyta > Magnoliopsida > Asparagales > Amaryllidaceae > Agapanthus > Agapanthus africanus. The sequence goes on along the minus strand of CM057347.1, from coordinate 378,376,082 downwards.
GGGGCTGGGGATCTTTTGTTCGGCTCTAACTTGTGAAAACTGTCACGAGTATGGGCAAAGGATAAAAGAATGCAAGGATTTCGAGATAACCCTAGTGAAGGAGAAGCATCCTAATGCATCTTTTTCGGGTGTATTTGTTATTGAGAACTATTTTTCGATTAGTTCTACCTCTTGGGTACTAGATACCGGATCAGGATCTCATATCTGTAATTTATTACAGGGACTGAGAAAAAGTAAGATGATTGGACCTGGTAATATGTCTCTCAGAGTAGAGAACGGAGCACAAGTTGATACTGCTACCGTCGGCGAATATCACCTGGCGTTACCAAGTGGCAACACTGTGATTTTGAACAATTGTTATTCTGTGCCTTCCATGTTATACAATATTATACCAGTTTCTTTACTAAATAAAGAAAGATATAACTTTGTTCTAGATAGAAATATCATGAACATTTACCTGAATCAGGTACTGATTGCAGAAGGTACACTAAATAAAGGTATATACATTCTTAATCAAAACACAGTTTTCAATATACAAAATACACACAAGACGAAGAGTTCATATATGAATGAAACCTACTTGTGGCATTGTAGAATTGGTCATGTCAATGGGAAAAGACTAAGTAAGTTGCACAAGGAAAGATAGTTTGATCCGTTTGAATTTTTATCCTATGAAACTTGTCAATCTTGTCTCAAAATAAAAGATGACCAAAGCACCATTTACGGGACACGGAGAAAGAGCTGCAAAGCTCTTGGGACTCATATACAGTGATGTATGTAGTTCAATATCTATACATGCACAGGATGGGTACTCATACTTCATTACACTCATTGACGATCTCTTTAGGTTCGGATATGTATTTCTTTTGAAACACAAATCTGAAGCTTTCGAGAAATTCAAAGAATATAAAAATGAAGTATAGAACCAGACAAGCAAGAGTATCAAAGTCCTACGATCTGATCGAGGAAGTGAATACTTGAGCTCGAAATTCTTAGACTATCTAAAATAGAATGGTATTCTCTCTCAGCTTACTCCTCCGTATAGACCACAACACAACGATATATCGGAGCGAAGGAATCGTACCCTTTTGGATATGCTTTGCTCCATGATGAGTACTGCTGAGTTGCCTCCATCGTTCTGAGGACATGTGCTTCAGACATTGGCATTTCTATTGAATCAAGTTCTATCTAAATCAGTGCCTAAAACTCCATATGAAATATGGAGTGGAAAGACACTATATCTTAAACGTATTAAGATATGGGGTTTTCCGGCCTATGTAAAAATACAAAATCCGAGCAAACTTCAGGAACGATTAGTTTTATGTAAGTTTGTGGGATATCATAAGCATTCACATGGATATCTGTTCTATGACACCGAGAAATAGAAGGTGATTGCTCGCCACACCGTCTTTTTAGAAAAGGATTTCTTGCAAAAGAAATTGGTGGGAGCACAGTAGAACTAGGAGAAATTCCAAAAGCACAAACTGCAACTAAAAATTTGGTGGAACCACGGAATTTGATAATCTCCAACGAACCCCGGTCATTCCACAGATCTAGTAGGATTTCCTATCTGCCAGAGTGATACTACGGTTTTCTTATAAACGGGGATCGAGAGAATTTCATCTTGTAAGAAGATGATCCTATTGAAAGTTTCTAGTGCCCTCGACGCTAACTCGCGGCCAATGCGGAATCCGAAAAAAATAAATTTCAAGGCACTAAAAACTTACACCCAAGAATCTAAATGAAACACCTAAACTAGAATACTAATAAGATAGAATTCACAACATGTCACACCCTGCTTCCCAGAGTACGGTAAGGAGACATGACGGGTCACGCGACATATTTACTCAGAAGTAAACATGTTAAGCATAAATAAGCAATTTAATATAAATGTACAAAAGAATGACATGAGATGTAAATGAACATCAACTTTTTATTTATCAAACATTCTTTACAATACAACTGAAAAGTAAATACAATATGGAAAGCAATGCCTAAACAATGGCATGAACTGAAAGTAAAGTATATACAAGTGAACTAAAGCTCGGGGTCCTCGATGAACTGCTCCAAGTCTTCTGAGCTGGGCTCAATCTCCAGAGAGTCGGGTCCTCCTGACAACATTCCAAAGAAAGAATAGAAAGGAATGTCGTCAGCGAACAATCGCTCGGTAAGTCCTAAAGAGAGATAGAAATAGAATAGACAGATAGAAAGTATAACTGATATAATGTATGTTTGTTATGTTATTACTGTTATTTGTAACTTGGTACAGTATATGCTAATGTATACGAGAGGAGTCCAACTATTCCGTGGACTAAGGTATACGGATCATAAAGAACTGTTAAGCCACGGAACAACAGCAACGGATATTCAGGTTAGATGTATTAAAGTGACCATCATCGTGCCACTTTTAACACATTCCGTACCAATCTACCCCTTTTAAACCCCGTAATGTTTATTGTATTGTTATGTAGTGATTTGTAGATATAAGACTTGCCGAAACCATGATATCAATTGTTCATGTAAACGGAAAGATTGTAAACGGATAGTCATGTAAACAAGTCAATGTATATCCATGGTTCGGTCAAATCAAGTCATGTTGATATAGATGGATTCATGTTGTAATGGAATTATATCAAGTATGGATTGTATTCAGATTAAACTGAGACTCTGTCTGAGTCAAACACTTAAACAGTATTGAATTCCTGAATTAAGTTTTGGAGTTATCGGTAACTGCTGCATATGGATGGCAAGATTTGTGTCTTTTTTCAAGACAATTACCGTATTGATAACCTCATTTTTAGTTTTCTACCTTAAATAGGCAAGCACCCACATTCTCCAGCTCCCTGAGGCTCAAGAGAATTGGTCCCGCTTAAACCTATATTTACTAGGGTCCTTATTGTAAATTAATATAACTTGAGGGGGTTTTATGAAAAATAGTTTTGATATATTTTCAAAATAAACCTCAAGTATTTATTTATCGTTTTTAGGGTTTTCATAGATGTAATTTTTATAAACCTAAATTGAATATTATATGATATTTTCATGTAAATTGACTTGTATTGATTTCTGATGGTAGTTTCATAAAATTTGGGATTCTTTTGTTTAGAAAACATGGATATTTTTTATGTATATTTAAAATAGATAAGTTGATAATATTATATATAATTATTAGAAAATAAATTTATTCATTAAATAGAAATCACGTTTTCTTAAAAATTGTAATATAAATTCCATCGAGATCGTATGCTCCGTGAGAAGGTCTGCATCTCGCCCTACTAGTCCGATGGATGTGCGATAACCCGCACCAACCAAATCGGATTCCCCAAAATGGGTTGTAAGGACATAATTGTATGGAATTTGATTAAAACAATTAAAAGAAATACGGTTTTGATAGTTTATGGTATTTAACTGTAAATTCGCCCGAGCCACAAAAATATTGTTTTCAAGCCATCGTGCTATGTCATGATGAATGTTGTGATGAGGTAGGTCATTACCTCGTGAGTATTCTAAAGGTAATATGAGCAATATGATAAATTAATGTCGTAGGTAAACTTTGTGGTATCTAAACGAAAAAGTGTAATATAAGTTGCATAGCATTTTATTTTGAATTAAAACTTGTTCTAAAAATTGTTTTATGGTTGCTAAACAAGATATAAAGAAATGGTTGATTTATTGTTAATAAAAATTAGGTTTTTAATGAAATTAGAATCGGAAATTGGAATAACTCCGCTTCCGACAAGTTTTAATAAGAGATTGTTTTAGAATAGAAGAGAGAAAAGGAGAGGGAACTTACAGGTTTGGAGAAGAGAGAAGAGCTATAGGAACAAGTTGTGAACTTCGTGGCATCCCGGTGTCGTCGGATTTGTCCTGAATCGTTGCCGGAACTTGACCTTGGGCTAACTCCACCTGTATAACTTTTTGGACTTGGAAAACTTTGAGAATTTTGACAATGGATTTCAAAATAGAGAGGGATAGGGTGTAGGGTGGTATTTATAGGATAGAATTAGGGTTTAAGGTATTAAAATGAGAATTAAAATGCATTAAAATTTGTTTTTAAATCTCATTTTAATTTTCTGTTAATGTGCAGGAAAATCAAGCAGAACTTAGGTAGTGGGCGGAGGCCAAGGGGTTAGGGTTTAAATTTTGGGGGCATTTGCGACCGTTTGGACCGGCGGCGTCGGCCCAAACACATCCCTCGCCAGTCGATCAAGAGGGGGTGGGGTCTGGGTTGATGCCACGTGTCATGGTCGTTTCATATATCTCAGTGCACATGTTTGATTTCTGAGACTTTTCATTTTTACGTGTATTGCACGTGTAAACTTTTGGGCTTCCAAAATGTTTAAAAGAAAAATCAGTAAAAATAATATGTGACTGAGGGGATTCGAACACAGGGTCTACATCACATCAGTGCAAGATTTTACCAATGAGCTACAAGTGCTTTCTTGCTGTTCTAAAACAAATTAAATACTTATAGCATACACAGGGTTGCAAATACTCCATTTAATACTTTAATTTTAAACAAATATTTGTACATTATAAATAGAGTCGTTACATTCTAACCTCCTTATAAAAATTTTGTCCTCGAAATTTACAATTATTTAAGGACTAATCTACAAATAAGAAAGGGTATCTTGCACGCATGTCGTCTTCTCTTTCCCACGTTGATTCTCCTTGTATGTCTTTTCTCCATGTCACGCCCCGCTTCCCAGAGTACACTAAAATGGGCACGTGACATAGCCAACCATGCTAATCAGTCTCACGTATATGATCGCGCTGTCTCGAAACTCCCATGACTAGGGACCTTTTAAGGATGTGCTTATAGACCGCAGCTCCCACGTATATGATCGCCCTCATACTGCTGGCAGTCAAGCAAGAATCCTAGGGGCTCTATCAACGTGTAATAGCGACTCGTAAGGTCACTTAAAGCAGTACACGATGATAAAGATAAACCAGATAGCATACTATCATCTTGAGTAAGACTGTCCTACCGGCATAGGTCCTCCCTCAATCATTGCAATCACGTGCCTGTGATCCAATAATTGACTTTGAGGGCACTATATCCAACAATCTCCCACTTGCACTCAAGGCTAATTTTTGCGATGTCGCATACTCACAGCCCGTGTGATACCGAACACCCAACTCCTCTACTAATCAGTCTCACAAAGCCTGTTTGCGAAACTATTGCGTTCGAGGAATAGCCTCAGTGAGTGGATCCGCCATGATGTTTCTTTCTATGTCTCTCTTTATCTCAAGTTCGCGGAGAAAGCCATCTTCCGAAATGAGCAATACCTGTCTTAGAATATGTTTGGATGTCTGATGGGACCTAGTTCAGAAATGAACTCCAAATCCAAACTTCTTAGACTGTATCGTCAACTGAACTCAATCAGTATCCTGCGCCATGCCTTCCCTCAGTATCCACCTGGACCACCTGTCCAGATACTGCCCCTCGTCAGAGGGAAAACTATAACTCTGACAGTCACTCTGTCATCCAGGTCACCTTGGAAGCCTGGAATGATAACCGTCTCCTAAAGGAGGCTGCCGTTATCAAATCCCTAGAACATCCACTTATGTTCTAAAACTGCTTCCGATCGTTTCTCCAGGATTGGATCAATATCAACTTATTGCACCTACTGCAAAAACAACATCTGGTGTGGTACTTGACATCTCATGATTGACTCAATTGCCTAAGCAAGTGATCTGCCAATCATGCACATCCCTCTCCCTTTTAGTCTGTAAGACACCTTTAGAGAGGGTGACTCCATCACCTGCAGGTACACTACCGTGCCATGAGTCGTCCATTCTAAATACTCTTAGAATGCTGTCTAAGTACCCAGATTAGAACACTTCCCAAATCTAGATCTAAAACCATAGATCTAGTAACCAGAATATCTGATATAATATCAAATTCCTATGTGGAGAAACTACTGTGTGACAACCAAAGTATAACCGATCGTAGTATAGGAATTTCAATTCCTACTCTGTGTGTGTCATCCAAATACCAGGACATCACACCCTACTACCTTCTTAACAGATCCATCCCCTATTCTGATGAAGTCAAACCTATGACTGTCACATCAAAAATAGATAATCTATCTCAGCTATATCTGCTTTAGTCTATAAATAGACATAAACCACTTGTCCACTATACTTCCGCTGCTCCAACTGACTACGACAACCCTCTGGCAGAGTCATATAGACGTACACTTCTAAAGCTAGTCCAGAACGACGCTATACTCATCCTCCTTCCGGGTCTCACAGCCTGGAACAACAGCAATGGCAAGTCTGGGTAAACAAGAACCTCCCTGTCACCGTCCTTGAGGCTACCGGAGTACCTCTCGGGTGCCTGAGGTTACCCACCATATCTGCGGAGTGGTCAATGGAATATCAAATCAGATTGAATCTTTAGGTTCTTATCAAATTTTTAGTAATCGTTTGCAGTTCTGGAATCACTTCCAGTTCTACCATACTCCCACTGCTGTTTTCTGAAAAAATCCATTTTTATTAAAACTGTGACGAGTCAAGAACAATATCACTATTGATCTTCCAGATGGTAGAAAATCAACCCTCGTCATAGCCCGGGTCAACCCACAAACAGCCATTACAGAAACGTGCTTTGAGTTATCCGGAGTCTGGTTTTAAGCATAAGCTGGAAAACTCCCTGTACCTTAACAATGTCAAGATATGAATTGTTCTATATCCAATACAGAAACAGAGGCACTAATTTAATTGAACCAGATTCAAATCATGCAGCTGTCTCCAGTGCATCTTAACTAAACGGAAAAAAGCCGATCAGCATTACTCAACTTAGGAGTACTTCCAATTATGAGTAACCTGAAAGAGAAGCATGTTCTCTTAACCATTACTATCAACTGAATACCATATATAAGTATCTACATCTTCGATCATCTTGAAGAATCCCGATACTTGCAACACCTGGTTCTCTACTTTATCCACATACCTATAACTTCTCAAAACTTGGACCCTGTGTTTCTACGAAACACCTGTCTAAAAACTAGAGAAGTCATAAGTAAACCGAATATAGTACGAGAACCAACCCTTCTGTCCTCATGGACGCTGGATAACATACAATACTCTGTATAAGTCCCTTGAGTCTAATAACCCATTCCCTGTGTGTCGTAGGTTGAAAACTGTACCTATGGTTAAGAAGAATTACACCGCTGTTTAATACTCCTTACCTAATCATCCACTGATATAGGTAAATGTCATCGACATAATTTCAAAAAAGTATATCTCACTCTATAAAAATAGACGTACAAATAGCTGATCCGCCGTGCTACAGTAATATCAGCCTACCAAATTTTCATTTACTCAGAAGTAAACACGTTAAGCGTAAATAAACAATATAATATAAATGTACATAAGTATGACATGAGATGTAAATGAACAACAACTTTTTATTTATTAAACATTCTTTACAATACAACTGAAAAGTAAATACAACGTGGAAAGCAATGCCTAAACAATGGCATGAATTGAAAGTAAGGTATATACAAGTAAACTAAAGCTCGGGGTCCTCGATGAACTGCTCCAAGTCTTCTGAGCTGGGCTCGATCTCCAGAGAGTCGGGTCCTCCAGACAACATTCCAAAGAAAGAATAGAAAGGAATGTCGTCAGCGATCAATCGCTCGGTAAGTCCCAAAGAGAGATAAAAATAGAATAGACGGATAGAGAGTATAACTGATATAATGTATGTTTGTTATGTTATCGCTGTTATTTGTAGCTTGGTACAGAATATGCCAGTGTATACGAGAGGAGTCCAACTATTCCGTGGACTAAGGTATACGGAGCATAAGGAACCGTTAAGCCACGGAACAACAGCAACGAATATTCAGGTTAGGTGTATTAAAGTGACCATCATCGTGTCACTTTTAACACATTCCGTACCAATCTACCCCTTTTAAACTTCGTAATGTTTATTGTAATTTTATGTAGTGATTTGTAGATATAAGACTTGCCGAAACCATAATATCAATTGTTCATGTAAACGGAAAGAATGTAAACGGATAGTCATGTAGACAAGTCAATGTATATCCATGGTTCGGTCAAATCAAGTCATGTTGATATAGATGGATTCATGTTGTAATGGAATTATATCAAGTATGGATTGTATTCGGATTAAACTGAGACTCTGTATGAGTCAGACACCTGAATTAAGTTTTGGAGTTATCGATAACTGCTGCACATGGACGGTAGGATTTTTGTCTTTTTCCAAGACAATTTGTCTACCTTAAATAGGTAAGCACCCACATTCTCCGGCTCCCTGAGGCTCAAGAGAATTGGTCCCGCTTAAACCTATATTTACTAGGGTCCTTATTGTAAATTTATATAACTTGAGGGGGGTTTATGAAAATAGTTTTGATATATTTTCAAAATAAATCTCAATTATTTATTTATCGTCTTTAGGGTTTTCATAGATGTAATTTTTATAAGATGAGATATTCTACTAGATATAAACCTAAATTGAATAGTATATGGTATTTTCATGTAAATTGACTAGTATTGATTTCTGATGGTAGTTACATGAAATTTGGGATTCCTTTGTTTAGAAAACATGGATACTTTTTATGTATATTAAAAATAGATAGGTTGATAATATTATATATAATTATTAGAAAATAAATTTATTTATTAAATAGAAATCATGTTTTCTTAAAAATTGTAATATAAATTCCATCGAAATCGTATGCTTCGTGAGGAGGTCTGCATCCCGCCCTACTAGTCTGATGGATGTGCGATAACCCGCACCAACCAAATCGGATTCCCCAAAATGGGTTGTAAGGACATAATTGTATGGAATTTGATTAAAATAATTGAAAGAAATACGGTTTTGATAGTTTATGGTATTTAACTGTAAATTCGCCTTAGCCACAAAAATATTGTTTTCAAGCCATCGTGTTATGTCATGATGAGTGTTGTAATGAGGTAGGTCCTTACCTCGTGAGTTCTAAAGGTAATATGAGCAATATGATGAATTAATGTCGTAGGTAAACTTTGTGGTATTTAAACGAAAAAGTATAATACAAGTTGCATGGAATTTTATTTTGAATTGAAACTTGTTCTAAAAATTGTTTTATGGTTTCCAAACAAAATATAAAGAAATGGTTGATTTATTGTTAAGAAAAATTAGGTTTTTAATGAAATTAGAATCGGAAGTTGGAATAACCCCCATTCCGACAAGTTTTAATAAGAGATTGTTTTAGAATAAAAGAGAGGAGAGGAGAGGAGAGGGAACTTACGGGTTTGGAGAATAGAGAAGAGGTATAGAAATAGGTTGTGAACCTTTTGGAGTCGCGGTGTCGCCGGATTTGTCCCGAATCGTCGCCGGAACTTGACCTTGGGCTAACTCCACTTGTATAACTTTTTGGACTTGGAAAACTTTGATAATTTTGATAATGGATTTCAGAATAGAGATGGCTAGGGTGTAGGGTGGTATTTATAGGATAGTATTAGGGTTTAAGGTATTAAAATGAGAATTAAAATGCATTAAAATTTATTTTTAAATCTCATTTTAATTCTCTGTTAGTGTGCAGGAAAATCAAACAGAACTAGGGTAGTGGGGGAGGCCAAGGGGTTAGGGTTTAGATTTCGGGGGCATTTGCGACGGTTTGGACTGGTGGCGCCGGCCCAAACACATTCCTCGACGGCCGGTCAAAAGGGGGTGGGGTTTAGATTGATGCCACGTGTCATGGTCGTTTCATATATCTCGTGCACATGTTTGATTTCTGAGACTTTTCATTTTTACGTGTATTACACGTGTAAACTTTTGGGCTTCCAAAAAGTTTAAAAGATGGAAAAGTTAAGACTTTCAAAGTTAGACTTGTTGCAAAAGGTTGTCGTCAATAACCAGGTGTGGATTATGATGAAACTTTTCTCCAGTGTCTATACTTAAGTCCATCAGGATCCTATTTTCCATTGCTGCATACCATGACTATGAAATCTGACAGAATGATGTCATGACCGCTTTTCTAAATGGTGATTTAGAAGAGAGCGTGTACACGATACTGCCAAAGGGCTTCGTAGACAGTGGGAGCAGCAGAATGTTGTGCAAGTTGCTTAAATCAATATACGGATTAAAGCAGGCATCGTGGAGTTGGAACATCTGTTTTGATGTGGTAGACAAAAAGTTTGACTTCATCAAAATGGTAAATGAACCTTATATATACAAGAAGGTTGTAGAGAGTAAGGTCGTCTTCTTCGTATTGTACGTGGATGACATACTCTTGATAAGAAATGGTGTTCTTATACTGCACTCGGTCAAGCTCTTCTTATCACAAAGATTTTCCATGAAGGATCTGGGTGATGCCTCCCATATCCTGGGGATTAAGATCTATAGAGATAGATCTAAATGAATGCTGGGATTGTCCCAATCCAGGTACATTGACACCATACTAAAGAGATTTAGTATGGAGGATTCCAAGCGTAGGAATTTACCTACGATCTCAGGAATCACTCTCTCCAAAGAGATATCCCCCAAGACTGATTTGGAGAGGGCTCGCATACAAGGTATACCCTATGCTTCGGCAGTTGGGTCTATCATGTATGTGATGTTATGTACCCGACCGGATGTAGCGTACGCACTGGGTGTTGTAAGCATGTATCAATCAGATCCTGGGGAGAATCTCTGGACAGCTGTGAAGAACATTCTTAAGTACTTGAGAAGGACTAAAGAAATGTTCTTAGTGTATAGTAACGGTGAAATCCAAGTGGAGTCCTTTACCGACTCGAGCTTCCAGAGTGATAAGGACGACTCTAAGTCAGTCTCGGATTTTTTCTTCACCCTTAAGGGAGGGGCGGTTTGTTGGAAGAGTTCCAAGTAAGAAACCGTGGCTGACTCGACGATGGAGGCTGAATACATAGCTGCCAACGATGCTGCCAAAGAGCCTGTCTGGAAGAAGAAGTTCATAACTGAACTTGGAGTGGTTCTATCCATTGAGCATCCAATACCTTTGTATTGTGATAACAATGGAGCTGTGGTTTTGTCCAAGGAACCCAGGTTCCATCAGCGATCCAGGCATATTCTGAGGCGGTATCACCTGATCCGGGAGATAGTTGATCGCCGGGAAACCGAGGTCAGGAGTGTTGACACGAAGAATAACATGGCGGATCCACTCATGAAGGCCATACCCCAGATACAATTTGAGAGAGTCTTCGGGATGTTGGGTATGAGATACTACAACAACTAGTCTTAGTGCAAGTGGGAGATTGTTAGTTGTATGTATGTCCTAGAGGCTATTATTGTACATGATTGTATATTATAGTGGATACTTGGACATATATAGAGAGGACTTTCTTGCTCGACATGATAGTATGCTATCTGGTTGCTCTTTATCTTAACATGTAGACTTGTATTTTGATACTGTCTTGCTCTCACATGTTGATAAAGCCTTTAGGTTGTGTACTTGACTACCAGGACTATGATGGAGATTATACTAGTGGGGTCAGGGTAGTCCACGAGCACATCCTTTAATTGTTCCTAGTCGGGGGTGTATCGAGACGGGGCATCGATATTCCAGAGTAGACTAGCGCATACGCTTCTTGACCCATTTGATAGGCGATTGATGATCCCATATCCATTGGTGTTTGACATCAAAGATGGTATACGGGTGCTCACTGGAGACAGGGTACACTGAACAGGACTTGCCGAGAACTCCTAGATGGTATTATACCTAACGTCAGATAGCAGTTCTCTGGTGACACTGGTACAAGTTAGTCTGTAGACCCGAGATCGTCATAGATTCTTGTGTGATTCCCACCGTGCTTTGATTTCCACCTTACCACGTTCAAGAGAGCATGCAAAATGGTGGTTTTTGGGTACAGTCCCGAGTCACATGGAGCCAATGAGCGATAGGAGGGGATTCGTCTCTCTTGGTATTGGGGGTTGATATTGCGTTGTGCTCGATTGGCCATAACAGGAAGTCCCTGGCCAGGGCTGATACGGAGATTTACTGGTAAGTGATATTAGTAGTTTCTCGACCCTTTATAAGCCTCATTTCGGCATGACTTATCAAGTTACTAAGGTCCGACGTTTACTACCCCTAGACTCGATATGCGACATATCAGATGAAGAGACCGGACTGTACGGTAGTGTTACTTATTGGATTCATGGGAGTATGGACAAGCTTGCTTGTTGATCTTCTGATCGCTCAATACCCGGGTAGCCGTTACGTCCAGCTAGTACCGCTGACGGCTTATGGGTGACCGATATGATCATCACCTACTATCGGCGTATTGACGGATCTTTAGAGTCCTACACAGAGGTTTCCTAACTCATGCGAAACGAAGTAGGGCACATATGTGATATGTGCGGGACCGAGATTAATACGTATATGTGATACCGTATTCCAATCTCGCGAAATAGGTTATATGTGATATAACCGGATTGTTGAATCAAGTATTGATTCAATGATATGTTATATGTATATGTGATATGCATATAAATGATATTAGTCGGTTGTATGTGATACAGCCGGGTTATTAAATCAAGTGTTGATTTAATAATTTAATGCATAATTATATATATTTCATATATTAATATACATTAACTAATATTAGTTCACTTAAGAAAATGTTTTTCTCAAAATACATACAAATATATATGTGATATATAATAATGTATTTATTATGTGTCATGCTAGATGATACATTGGACTTGGGTGTATGAGACTCATACCTAATTTAAGATAATTTGGGTGTTTAAATATTAAGGGAAAAATCAAAATTAGGTGGAAATTAGCATGGCTAAGATGCTTGTGGAAGCATGGAAAAGTTTTGACTTAAGTCCACTAATTTTGTCTTACTTTAGATATTTATTAACCTAACAATTATTTTAGCCATGGTTTAGTCTCTACATAAATTGATATGAGATATTTTCTCACCCATGGTTCAACACTTGATCACTTGAGATCTTTTCTTCATCTCCTTCAATTTGCTTTCTGGCTTTGAGAGAGAAAAGAAAAGAAACAGTGAGAAAAATTATTCTAAAGTGAGCAAAATTCCTACCTCACCAATTTATACCAAACTAGCCATTTAGTATAGGTTGTTTCTTCACTAGTTCATCAATTAGTGAAGAGGTAGTTTGAGTTAGAGATTCCTCGACGTAGATAATCTTCGGCCTCGAAGATCCTTGAGCAAGCTTGTTCCCTTCGCCTAGCGGAGCCTAACGAGAGTTTGGGAGACCACTACTTGGAGCTAAGGAACTACTACACGGAGCTTTAGAAGTGAAGGACCGGTCTACAAAGATTGTATTCCTTGTTCACTTAGAGCAAAGTTGTTTACTTGCTTAGTTGAACCCTAATTATCTTAGATTCTTGGTTTGGGTTGCTTTGCTCTCTAGATTTTTTTAAATTGCATACCCGATGCCTTATAAAACCTAGTGAGAGTGCAAAGGAACCCAACAGTATTGTATGTAAATGACATACTCTTGATAGGAAATGATGTTCTTATGCTACACTCAGTCAAGCTCTTCTTATCACACAAGTTCTTCATGAAAGATCTAGGTGATGCCTCCTACATCCTGGGAATTAGATCTATAGAGATAGATCTAAACGGATGTTGGGATTGTCCCAATCCAGGTACATAGACACCATACTAAAGAGGTTTAGTATGGAAGATTCTAAGCATGGTAATTTACCCGCTTGCTCAGGAATCACTCTCTCCAAAGAGATGTCTCCCAAGACTGAGTTGGAGAGGGCTCGCATGCAAGCGATACTCTATATTTCGGTGGTAGGCTCTATCATGTATGCGATGTTATGTACGAGACCAGATGTAGCTCACTCACTAGGTGTAGCGAGCAGGTATCAATCTGATCCTGGGAACAACACTAGACAGCTGTGAAGAACATTCTTAAGTACTTGAGAAAGACTAAAGAAATATTCTTGGTGTATGTAACGGTGAACTCCAGGTGGAGTCCTTTACCGATTTGAGCTTCCAGAGTGATGTGGACGACAGTAAGTCGGTCTCGGGTTTTGTCTTTACCCTCAACGGAGGGGCGGTGTGTTGGAAGAGTTCCAAGCAAGACACCGTAGCAGACTTGACGATAGAGGCTGAATACATCGCTGCCAACGATGCCGCCAAAAAGGCTGTCTGGATGAAGAAGTTCATTGCTGAACTTGGTGTGGTTCCATCCATTGAACATCCAATACCTGTGTATTATGATAGCAATGGAGCTGTGGCTTTAGCCAAGAAACCCCGGTCCCATCTGATCCGGAAGATAGTTGATCGCCGGGAGATCGAGGTCAGGAGAGTTGACATGAAGGACAACGTAGCGGATCCACTCACGAAGGCCCTCCCCCAGACGCCGTTTGAGAGACTTTTTTGGATGTTGGGTATAAGATACTACAACACATGGCCTTAGTGCAAGTGGAAGATTGCTAGGAATATGTATGCCTTAGAGGCCATTATTGTACATGTTTACCCCAATCAGAGCAAAGCTCTACTTTGAAAATCTAAATTTTAATAAATGGAGCAACGCTTCAGATTCTTTGTGCTGCGCGCAACGCGCCACGTGTCAGGCGCAGAAGCATCGGCGCAGAAGCATCAGCGCAGCGCCCAAGACAGCGCACCCAATCAGAGCAAAGCTCTGTTTTAAATAAAATTAAAGAAAGCAACGCTTCAGTTGTGCAAGCACTGCGCTGTGCGACACGTGTCAGCGCAGATGCGCTAGCGCAGTTGCGCTGCGCGACAGGTGTCAGCGCAGATGCGCTAGCGCAGTTGCGCTGCGCTGTGCGCTGCGTGCCACGTGTCATGCTCTGGAGCATTTGCGCCAAACAGAATTAAAATTCTAAGAAATATTTCTGTTTTTGTTAAAACAAGAAGATTTTCTTCTGTAAAACAGAAGCCCTTGGATCAAAGATCCAACGGTGGGGAAAATTCCCCAAATCACTCAGAGAAAAATCTCTTTAACAAATTTAACTAATTTATGGGCACTATAAAAAGGGCCCTAGACCTCAATTCAAAGGCATCAACATTTGGTGAGAAATTAAACAGAGAGAGAGCTCTGAAGAATTTGAGAGAAATCCTCAAGAACAAAAAAGGTAAAAAGCCTTTAGAAAAAAAGAAAATTCTCTTGTGAACAGATCATCGATCTAAAAACAAGATCAATGACCTTAAATAAAAAATAAATAAAAACAGTGCTTTGCACTTTTTATGAACCTTTGGTTCTCTGAGATAAGAAAAACAAGAGAGACTTGTTTTCTTTGATCTAAATTAGATCAAGAAAGCAAACAGTGTTTTGCACTTCTGATTATGAACTATTGGTTCTAGAATCTAAAGGATTCTCAAATTTATAGTGCCTTGCACTTGGAGATCTGCACTGTTGCGCTCCTGGGTTGGCGCAAGCCACCTGAGAGCGCCACGTGTCAGCATCTGAACCATTTGCGCTATGCGCTTTGAGATAGAGCTTTACTCTCTGTTATTGGCGCAACTCACCAGAGTGCGCCACGTGTCAGCAGCGCAAGCACAGCGCACTAGCGCAGCGCACTGCGCTTGCGCGACACGTGTCAATACTACAAGCGCTTGCGCTCTCTGATTGGCGCAAAGTGCCTGATAAATGCAAGGAATTTCCTAAAGGGCCAGGCCCAAATTAAAAGACCAACCAGGCCTAATTAAATAGATGCTCTGCATCATTTATAAAAGGGCAGAGCCCAACCAAAACAAAGAAAGATAATGCAGTGAAGGGGCAAGACCCTAGCACAGGTCCAATAGGCCAAAGACAAAAGAATATTGAAACCGGACTTAACCCAGTTGTGGCCATAAGTCCTCAAATTAAATTGACTGAGCACGGCTGCTCCCTAAATCAATTTACATCCGGTTCGAGGGTACATCTCCGAACTCCTCTGACAGTTCTCGCTGTAATCCTTCAACGACGTCAGAGAGGTGACGGGTCCCAACGACCACACATGAATATGGACTGCGGGGTCCTTAAACTCGTGGAACGAAATGTCCGTAAACTAATGATGGACCGCCACGTCTCTAAACTGGAACATGGACCACCACGTCCCTAAACTGGAATGCGGACCACCACGTCCCTAAACTGGAATGCGGACCGCAATGTCCTTAAACTACTTATGGACCACTACGTCCCTAAACTGGAACGATAGAGCCTCCAAACGCTCTTTTGCCGGATCTAAACGATCCCGTTTAAGTTGATCTTAGCCCTAAACACGGCTAACGTATCCTTAAATATTCAAATGGACTATAAAACTCCAAATCAACTTTGGTTCAAGGGTACATCTCTGATCTCCTCTGACACCTATCGTTGTAATCCTTCAACGATGTCAGAGAGGTGATGAGTCCCGACGGCCATATATTAAATGGATCACCACGTTAAGTTGATCTTAGTCTCAAATCAGACTAACGTATCCTTAACGAACGTTTAAGTTGATCTTAGTCTCAAATGCGGCTAACGTATCCTTAAACTAAAAACACCAAACCCAAATCTAAGTAAATACGGATTTGGACTAATCCACGTCCTACGGGCGACGGCATTACTCAGTCTCCGTATACAATCCACGGGCAACCACAAACAAAACAAACACCCACGACACGAAGTAAAATTCTGGAGAAGGAGAAAGTTGTTACCGCGATACGGTAGCGTAATTAACTGCAGGGGCTTCCGCCTGCAGGGAAGAGCGTCCCCACAATCAAAAACCCCTCAAGCGAGGGGGAATCTGACGAAGTCTGTTACATCGGCCGCATCCGTCTAAACCTCCGATACACGGTGCCATAAATCAACTTGGCATTTTCGGAGAGGTGGACGGATAAAACCAAATAGCATCTGCCCCGAATCTCAGCGTCAGGACATCGCGGTCCTGTGCGCCGTCTTTCGGAGGGGAACAATATATTGATGTATATTATAGTGGATGCTTAGACATATATATAGAGGACTTTCTTACTCGACATGATAGTATGCTATCTGGTTACTCTTTATCTTAACATGTTGACTTATATTCTTATACTGTCTTTCTATTACATGTTGATAAAGCCCTTAGGTTATGTGCTTGACTACCAGGACTATGATGCCGATCATACTACTGGGACCAGGGTAGTCTACAAGAACATCCTTCAATTGTTCCTAGTCGAGAGTATATCGAGACAGGGCATCGATATTACCAGAGTAGACTAGTGCGTACGTTTCTTAACCCTGTGTGGGGGCGATGGTTGGTCCCATAGCCATTGGTGTTTGACATCAAAGATTGTACACAGGTGCTCATTAGAGAATGGGTACACCGAACAGGACTCGTCGAGGACTCCTAATTAGTAGTATACCTATCGTCAGATAGCAGTCCTCTGGTGATACTGGTACAGGTTAGTCTGTGTTGGATATAGTGCCCTCAGAGTCAATTATTGGATCACAGGCACGTGATTGCAATGATTGAGGGATGACCTGTGCCGGTAGGACAGTCTTACTCAAGATGATAGTATGCTACCATGGTTTGTCTTTATTATCGTGTACTGCTTTAGGCGACCTTACAGGTCACTATTGCGCGTTGATAGAGCCCTTAGGATTCTTGCTTGATGGCCAGCAGTATGATGGCGATCATATACGTGGAAGCTGGGGTCTATAAGCACATCCTTAAAAGGTCCCTAGTCATGGGAGTTTTCGAGACAGGGCATTAGGTTAAATGGCCCGATCCGGGTTTTATAGTATGCGGTAGTGCCGGTTTACAAGTTTTGAAAAAGTTTCATTTCCGCATTTTGGCCTCGGAATGACGGCCGGGACGCTGCCGTGCACTTACATTGGTATCAGAGCCACGCCATTAACCTAGTCTAGCTTGTTCTAACGTGTTTACAAGTTCGATCGAACGGATTTTCCAAAAACCGCGTTTCCATGTCACAGTTTCTGTCGATTTTTTCCTATGCTCTAAAAATTATTTGGTACATTGCAAAAATACGTGCAGGGTTTTATAAGAATTCTGTGAAAATTTGGTGCCCTGAAATTACTGTTCAGCCGCGGAACCGCGGCCAAACCCATGCTTTGGCCGCGGTTCCGCCGCCATTATGACTCCTCTCTGCACCAAATTTCTACAGTGGCTCTCTGACATGGAAATAGGGTTTTTGGTTTATTCTGTTTGGGCCCAGATTTATTTTGAGTGCTACAGTTGTGCTTGGGGCCCACTTCGGAAAATTTAATCGATCGGAAATTTTTAAAAATGTTAGTTCATAGTATTTACATTATATCTGCGACCGTGAATGTCACTTGATCGGTAAATCCTGTCTAACTGCTATAGCCCTTTTAGATGGATTTGCGAACGTGACATTCACGTTGATGTTCTGTGTTGTGCTGTTATATTGTGGATTTGTCGTGGTGGATAGCCTGGATGCAATGTTAGTACAGTTTGATTGTTTATGTACATTTGATATTGCGGGGCGAGCGTCCGACATGTGGACTGCCGTTACTGCATGTTTGTATATTATTCTTTTGGGGCACGACCGGGCTGAGGTCGATGTACCCGTTGTATATTTTACTTTCTGTACTATGATTACCCCGCGGAGGGGTGCACGGGTAGCCGGGTTCTAGAGGGCAACGGGCCCGCATCTCATGGCGTTGAGACGGAGGAGGCTTCACTCTAGAATTGGCGGGCTATTCGCCGCACTCGTAGGGGGTATAGGTTGACCCAATGAGGGGTGCTCAAGTTACCAGATTCCGTGAAGTGCTGGGTGGTCCATTCACGTTGTTGAAAGGGGTTGCCTTGCTTCAGGTTTTGGCGGGTAACTTGCCGCGCCCGTAGGGGTCTAGGATTTCATTGCACAGGCTATGCACACGACCAGGGGAGCGTCGGGTTTCAGTAGCGGCTCTATGACACCCGAGGATCCCAGATATCTGTATTGTTCTGTGATGCTTATTACATTTCTGTGATGTTGCATTTTATCATGCCTTGAGCGTTTATTATATATTGATATATATACTAGTAGATGTTGTATATGTTTTGCATCCGCGCTAGTCCAGTCCCCGCTCTATCGTTAGTTAAGTAACCTAACGGGTGATGACGGGACCCAGTGGCGAATGCGGATGGCATATACGTACATCATTATTTTCGTTCTTTATTGGTGTGATCAATTGATGGGACTGCGTTGATTCGGATCAATGCAAGCTAAACAAACCTATTCTAATGTTGTTGGAACATTTTTCAAAAAGCTGTTATTGCAAGGACGTTCTCTTTTGTTTTGCACAGTGGTATTCGGTTATGAATATCCAGCACCTCAGTCGACGAGGCAAGGGCCGAGATCCCTTCACCAGGAGTGACCCCTTGGACAGAATTTTGCGTCAGGGCAATAACTTCACTATAGTCGATTACTTTTGCTTTGCATCATGGTATTCAGTTGGAATATCCTGCACCTCATTCTACGGGGAAAGAGCCGAGATCCCTTCACCGGGAGTGATCTCTTTAGCAAAGGTTTTCGCCACTATATTTTTATAAAAAGCTATCCTCCTTCAACGATATCAAGTTCATTACGTTAAAGGTTTTTCGCCAAAAACCATTCGTAGCCCTCCGTCATTTCAGAAAGGTAGAACTTAGTATTCATGCTATGTATGTTGGCCTTCGTCAAGACATAGTGTATGGTAGCTATTTGTTACTTTTCTGCAGCATAGATAGATGCGTTGGTTTGGGACAGTCGTACTACTATTTTGGCCTTCGTCAAGGGTATGTACGGATAGGTTCAAATTAACCTGGATAATGACGGGTAGAACTTGACATGTGACTTATGATATGTTGGCCTTCGTCAAGGTCATAAGAGCATGGGGTAAAAATCACATCGGGTTTCTAAAGAAACTGAAACTTGCCAGATATGCGCATACCTTCTGGAGTGTGATAACGTGAGTGGATTCCATCACGTTATCATGCGATGATAGTTGGATCCCGATTCCCATTGATGAGTTGGTTTACTCCTCGGGTGATCCCGACTAATTCTTCTTTCAGGTTTGGAGGAGAATTTGACGTTACAGTGGGAGGTTTCCTGATTAGATAAAGTGATAACCATTCTGATCTAGGTTAGAGTGCAAGCTGAGTGTTTCTTTTCTCTCTTTCTTTGGCAGCGATCATGGCCCGACCCTTGACTATAACTCAGTGACCAAGTTAAACCGAACCTTCTTAAAACACTGGCTTTTGGATTGTCAGAGTTGCATACCTCATTGCCATTCCTACTCTTACCCTTTTCTCCAGGACACCCCGTATTATTACGAACGTCCACTTCCATTGGATAAAACCATCGTATGGTTATATACGAACTTGAAGGAATTTATTCGAGGATGGTTTCCGGTTCTGGAGAAAACGAGTGGGACTATTCAGTTGTCTTTTCCTTTTACCTTCTCTCAGGTTGCGAGTGCTCCTTGGATTAGGACAGTATACCTATTACGCTAATTGGATAGACTTCTTCCAAACCTTAGGCTGGTGCCGAATGGTAGGGAATAAAGAAAACCAATTAGCCTAACGATGGTGTACAGAAGGTATTAAGTAAAGACAAATAAAGGGATTAGTAAGAGGGCAAAGTAAAATGCGACTGCTATTCATGACCAAACCAAGTATTTCATTACCACTCCCACTTCACCTTTGTATTTCTCCAGGACACTCCGTATCACTACGAAGATCCACAGTTATTTGGATACTCCATCGTATGGTTATATACGAACTCGAAGGGACTTGTTCCAGTTCAGGGATGGATTCAGGTTCAGGAGAAATAGGAATAAGGTTTATTCGATTGTCTTTTATCTTCACCTTCTCTCGCATTGCGAGTGCTCCTAGGATTAGGACAGTACACCTGTTACGCTTATTGGATAGTCTTCTTCCAAACCATAGGCTGGTGCCGAACGGTAGGGAAGGAAGAAAACCATTTAGCCTAACGATGGTGTGCAGAAGGTAATGACTGAAGACATATAAAGGGATTTGGAGAGATGGCAAAGAAATATACGGTTACAGTTGTGAATCTGGATAATGGAAGAGGCATTACTAGGAATACCAGGATACCCTCCGAAACATTTACATGTTTCACTTTCACTGTATACTGTTAAAAGAAAACTGATTTCCTAATTAGACACTTGCTCCAGGGTATGTATTTACCAGGTATGATTCTCATATCTGTATGGTTTTACAGATGATAAGTGGGAGTAAGTTATTGGGAATTGGGTGATTATCCTCACTATATTGGGATTCGTTGTAATTGGTGATATTTGAGGAAATCGTCTGGATTGTTCGCCGGACGGCAAATATTTGGTTTTGAATATCTGTTGTGCACCAATTTCAAATTGATATATCTGTACGTCTATTTTTATAGAGTGAGATATAACTTTTTGAAATTATGTTCATGACATTTACCTATATCAGTGGATGGTTAGGTAAGGAGCATTAAACAGCGGTGTAATTCTTCTTAACCATAAGTACAGTTTTCAACCTACGACACACAGGGATTAAGTTATTAGACTCAAGGGACTTATACAAAGAATTGTATGTTGTCCAGTGTCCATTAGGACAGAGGGGTTGGTCCTCGTACTATATTCGGTTTACTTATGACTTCTCTAGTTCTTAGACAAGTGTTTCGTAGAAACACAAGGTCTGAGTTTGAGAAGTTATAGGTATAAGAGTAAAGTAGAGAACCAGGTATTGCAAGTATCAGGATTCTTCAAGATGATCAAAGATGTAGATACTTGTGTATGGTATTCAGTTAATAGTAATGATTAAGAGAACTTTCTTCTCTTTCAGGTTACTCATAATTGGAAGCACTCCTAAGTTGAGTAATGCTGATCGGCCTTTTTCCACTTAGTTGACATGCACTGGAGACAGCTGCATGATTTGAATCTGGTTCAATTAAATCAGTGCCTCTGTTTCTATATTGGGTATAGAACGGTTCATATCTTAACGATGTTAAGGTACGGGGAGTTGTCCGGCTTATGCTTAAAATCAGACTCTGGATAACTCAAGGCACGTTTCTGTAATGGCTGTTTGTGGGTTGACCCGGGCTATAATGAGGGTTGACTTTCTACCATCTGGAAGAGCAATAGTGATATTGTTCTTGACTCGCCACAGTTTTAAAAGAAATGGATTTTTTCAGAAAACAGTAGTGGGAGTATGGTAGAACTGGAAGTGATTCCAGAACCGCAAACGATTACTGAAAATTTGATAAGAACCTAAAGATTCAATCTGGTTTGACATTCCATTTGCCACTCCGCAGATATGGTGAGTAACCTCAGGCACCCGAGAGGTACTCCAGTAGCCTCAAGGACGGTGACAGGGAGGTTCTTGTTTACCCAGACTTGCCATTGCTGTTGTTCCAGACTGTGAGACCCGGCAGGAAGATGACTATAGCGTCGTTCTAAACTGGCTTTAGAAGTGCACGTGTATATGACTCTGCCAG
The DNA here is from genome assembly GCA_030015575.1 of Agapanthus africanus. Lineage (NCBI taxonomy): Eukaryota > Viridiplantae > Streptophyta > Magnoliopsida > Asparagales > Amaryllidaceae > Agapanthus > Agapanthus africanus. Next base: position 378,353,714 of record CM057347.1, on the reverse strand, counting down.
AAGGTTGTCGTAGTCAGTGGGAGCAGCGGAAGCATAGTGGACAAGCAGCTTATGTCTATTTATAGACTAAAGCAGAATATAGCGGAGATAGATCATCTATTTCTGATGTGACAGTCATAGGTTTGACTTCATCAGAATAGGGGATGGATCTGTTAAGAAGGTAGTAGGGTGTGGTGTCATGGTATTTGGATGACATACACAGAGTAGGAAGTGAAATTCCTATACTACGATCGGTTATACTTTGGTTGTCACACAGTGGTTTCTCCACACAGGACATGGATATTATATCAGATATTCTGGTTACAAAATCTATGGTTTTAGATCTAGATTTGGGTAGTTTCCCAATCTGGGTACTTAGACAGTAATCTAAAGGTATTTAGAATGGACGACTCCTGGCACGGTAGTGTACCTGCAGGTGATGGAGTCACCCTCTCTAAAGGTGTCTTACAGACTAAAGGGGAGAGGGATGTGCATGATTGGCAGATCACTTGCTTAGGCAATTGAGTCAATCATGAGATGTCAAGTACCACACCAGATGTTGTTTTTGCAGTAGGTGCAATAAGTTGATATTGATCCAATCCTGGAGAAACGATCGGAAGCAGTTTTAGAACATAAGTGGATGTTCTAGGGATTTGATAACGGCAGCCTCCTTTAGGAGACGGTTATCATTCCAGGCTTCCAAGGTGACCTGGATGACAGAGTGACTGTCAGAGTTATAGTTTTCCCTCTGACGAGGGGCAGTATCTGGACAGGTGGTCCAGGTGGATACTGAGGGAAGGCATGGCGCAGGATACTGATTGAGTTCAGTTGACGATACAGTCTAAGAAGTTTGGATTTGGAGTTCATTTCTGAACTAGGTCCCATCAGACATCCAAACATATTCTAAGACAGGTATTGCTCATTTCGGGAGATGGTTTTCTCCGCGAACTTGAGATAAAGAGAGACATAGAAAGAAACATCAGAGCGGATCCACTCACTGAGGCTATTCCTCGAACGCAATAGTTTCGCAAACGGGTTTTGTGAGACTGATTAGTAGAGGAGTTGGGTGTTCGGTATCACACGAGCTGTGAGTATGCGATATCGCAATAATTAGCCTTGGGTGCAAGTGTGAGATTGTTGGATATAGTGCCCTCAGAGTCAATTATTGGATCACAGGCACGTGATTGCAATGATTGAGGGAGGACCTGTGCCGGTGGGACAGTCTTACTCAAGATGATAGTATGCTACCATGGTTTGTCTTTATCATCGTGTACTGCTTTAGGTGACCTTACATGTCACTATTGCGCATTGATAGAGCCCTTAGGATTCTTTCTTGACGGCCAGCAGTATGATGGCGATCATATACGTGGGAGCTGGGGTCTATAAGCACATCCTTAAAAGGTCCCTTGTCGTGGGAGTTTTCGAGACAGGGCATCGATACTCCAGAGTAGACTAGTGTATACAGTCGAGACCCTGACGAGGGGCGGTGGCTGGTCTCATAAGCCACTGGTATCAGTTGGTTCACCTAAGATGTATACAGGTGCTCATTGGGTTATGAGTACACCGGACATGACTCGCCGGGAACATACTAGTTGGTATTATACCTGACGTCAGATAGCAGTTCCCTGGTGACATGTGTACAGGTTAGTTCATCGACCTGAGATCGTCATTTGTCTCGTGTGAGTTCCCACTGTACTTTGATTACTACCCTACCACGGCTCAAAGGAGTCGTGCAAACAGGTTTTAGTTGGGTACAGTCCCGAGCCACATGGAGGCAGTGAGCGGATCTGCAGGGGTTCGTCTCTCCCGGTATTGGGGGTGAGGTCGCGCTGTGTCTAGGAGAGCCATTACACGAAGTCCTTGGCCAAGGCAGGAGATTTACTGGTAGGTATTCCAGTAGTATCTCAGGGTGTTCTGGGCTACACTCCGACACGACTTGTACCGCTTTTGGGGGTCTGATTTTTACCAACCCCCTAGGCCCGCCATGCGATGCTCATAGACGAACGGACCGGACTGTACGGATATTGTCACTGACAGGCTCAGTAGGGTGTCAGGATGAGTTTGCTCATCGACGTCCCTTTTAGTCAATACCTGGTAGCCCGTTACGTATGGCTAATACCTCTGTCGTGCTAGTGGTTAAATCCATAGCCAAAGTATTGACGAGTCTTTAGAGTCCCCCACAGACAGTTTCTCAAGTTTTGAGCGAAACGTTGTAGAGGCCGTATGGATATATGGCAGGGTTCGATCAAGTAAGTGCGGTATTGCATGGATCATGATCGGATGGATAATACTAGCGGGCTTTGGTTTAAGCCGGATCCTAGTATTGTACATTGTAGATTTTGTCTCTTTGCATTTGTATTCGGTCGGAATACAAATGCGGGTATGTATATACGGTCGCGGGGTTTTCCTGTAATTTATTACGGGATCAGTTTTTTGAAGTTGCCAGTTTTAATTCCGTTTCAGCCAGTTTTTCTTTCTTCCATACTTGGCTGAATTTTCCATGGGAGGGGCTAATTTGCAACTGTGCAAATTAGATAAGTGGAGGGTGTTATTTGTGATATGTGGCATATGGATGGTTCTAGCATCTTTGCTTTTTCATGCATCATTACTTGCATTAATGGTGAGGAGATTGATTTGGTTTTTGGATGTGAGGCTTCCTTTTTGGCTTATGCTCACCATTTCTCCTCTTGTGCTCACCCCCTTGTATATTTTCCTTTCTCCATTTTTTTTGATGGGCCGGCCACAGAGAGAGAGGGAAAGGGAATTCATTTTTGGTATGGGAAATTTGTTGATCTCATTCTTGTGCTTGCTACAAAAATTCCTAACCCCTCTCCAAAGTTCATTCTTTTCTTCTTCCCTCCTTCAATGGCAACTTCAACAACCGCTTGAGACAAATGCCTCTACACTTAGTCTACTGCATTCTTGGACACGTCGGCTTTCCAACTTCGTGTCCGAGTTGCCTCGGTCCAGAGGTGGGAGCCCGTAAAAGGATTCGGCTATGTGGTGCCCTTTCCGACGAGGAGGTGAAGACCGGAGATTCCGCGAGGAGATCGGGACGGAGGCCGAAGACCGAAGGACACGGATCGCTCGGTATAACATTCTACTCATTCTCTAGTTTGCTAGCGTTAGGTTAAATGGCCCGATTCGGGTTTTATAGTACGCGGTAGCGCCGGTTTACAAGTTTTGAAAAAGTTTCGTTTCGGCATTTTGGCCTCGGATTGACGGCCGGGGCGCTGCCGTGCACTTACAGTCTGTATACCTGAGATCGTCATAGAGTCTTGTTTGACTCCCATTGTGCTTTGATTTCCTCCCTGCCACGGCTCAAAGGAGTCGTGCAAACAGGTGGATTTTGGGTACAGTCCCGAGTCACATGGAGGCAATGAGCGATAGGAGGGGTTTCGTCTCTCCCAGTATTGGGGGTTGATGTTGCGCTATGCTCGATTGGCTATAACTGGAAGTCCCTGGCCAGGGCTGCTGATGAGATTTACTGGTAAGAGTTACCGATAGTTTCTCGAACCGTTATGAGCCAGACATCGGCATGATTTATTACGTTACTGGGGTCTGACGATTCCACCCTTAGACATGATATGCGACATATCAAACGAAGAGAACGGACTTGTAGGGTGTTTTTCGTCACCCCATTGAGATGAGAATACGCGCGCGCTTGTCAGGCGCATTACAGATTCCTCCTGCCTAGGGTAGGCCGGTGTTTATTGATTGTGGGGATCCGAATCTCCGGCAGCCGCGGACTAAGCTTCCGTTAATTACCCCTCGCCTTTGAAGCGAGGGAACTTCCGATTGACGGGTTAAACTGGTCATGCGAACTCAACGTGCAGTGTTGTGTTTTGTATTTTGAAAGGAGGGTTTTGGATATATCGGGGGCTCCGCAGAGTTTTTACGGGGGTCCCGCTACCCGGATAGCGGGCTGGGGGTCAAGGGGGCTAGCAGCTCCCTTGCTGGGTGCGGGGTAGCGCCCCGGCCTAAATTTTTTTTGAGAGGGACAGTGTTCTAGAGTGTGTGTGTGTGTGTGTGTGTCTCTCTCTCTCTCTCTCTCTATATATATATATATAAAGGGAAAAAGTGCCCAAAGGACGCGTGGGGCCAGCGCCTCACATGCCTAGCACGCGAGCACTGTGCGCTTGAGCGCCAGCGCACCACGTGTCCGACACGTGGGCGCTGCGCGCTGTGCGCTTAGGCGCTGTGCGCTTAGGCGCTGTGCGCGCAAGCGCCAGCGCACCACGTGTCCGACACGTGGGCGCTTCGTGCTTGAGCGCAGTGCGCTTAGGCGCTGCGCGCTGAAGCGCCAGTGCACCAAATTTCCGACACGTGGGCGCTGGGCGCCTGAGCGCTAGGTGCTCGAGCGCTAGCGCACCACGTGCCTGGCACGTGGACGCTGGGCGCTTGAGCGCTTGGGGCGCTCGGGCGCTTGGGCGCCGGCGAGGAAAAGGGGGCTTTTAGTCCCAGAAATAGGATTTAAAATCCCAAAAGAGGATTTAAAGTGGAGTTAAACTCCTAAGATGTTTTGGAGTTGATGAAAGGGGTTCTTCTTTGGAGCCCTGGGTCTTCCCCAAAATGGGATTTTCGGAGATGGTCCTCCTTCTTCCTCCTCTTTTGGACGGATCTTAAAGATCAAGAAATGTGAGATTTTAAAAAAAAAACTCTCCTTTATGAGATCTGATGGCAGATCTGAGTCCCCCTCTGTGGGTTTTGTGGTGGAAAACTACTTAGTTTTGGAAAAGAAAGAGTAAATCTCTTGATTTAATTCAAAAGAAATGAGAAGGTTTAGAACCTTGGAGAATGAGCAGGAGGCACAAAGAACCCTAGTTTTTGGGGAAATGAAAATTGTATTAGATATTTTCATCATGTTGCCTTATATAGGCTTACATATTTACATATAGCCCCTTGGGCTTTACAATATGGCATTTTTGCCCATCCCATAGCTCATGTACCATTTCTTTTTGCACATAAGCCATGGGCTTTATAAAAATTTGGCTCTATGCCCATTCATGCAAAAAAAAAATTACATAAAAATTATTTATTACATGATTTTGTTGTTGGCATGGGGAGGCTTGGCCGCGGGCTCGTCTTGGGCATGGGCCCGCTTGACCTGGGCTTGGGCCTACCTGGCCTGGGGTTGACCTTGACTTTGACTCGGTCAACCGGGATGCAAATTTTGATCCCAACAAAGTACCCCCTATCAATGAATGCACACCGCATGCATGAGTTTTGTGCACGACATTGATGGATCTTGAAGTTGGACTTCGAGGTGGAACATCATTCCAGGGGCGGAGCATCATCCTGGGGAGTATGATTCCCGGGGATCGGAGTATCATTCCGATTTGCGGAGCATAATTCCAGGGTCGGAGTATCCCTCGGGGAGCATGATTCCGGGGGATCAGAGTATCATTCCGATTTGCGGAGCATAATTCCAAGGATCGGAGCATCATTCCGAAGCGGAGCATGATTCCAAAGATCGGAGCATCATTCCGAAGCGGAGCATGATTCCAAGGATCGGAGTATCATTCCTATTTGCGGAGCATAATTCCAAAGGGGTCGGAGCATAATTCTGAAGAGCGGAGCAAGATTCCAAAGATCAGAGCATCATTCCGAAGAGTGGAGCATGATTCCAAGGATCGGAGCATCATTCCGATGAGCGGAGCATCATTCCAGGGATCGGAGCATCATTCCGATTTGCGGAGCATAATTCCAAAGGGGTCGGAGCATAAGTCCGAAGAGCGGTAGATGTTCTGATCGAAGCATAATTTCGATGCAGAGGTTGATTCCCAGGCGACGCATAATTCCGATGGGGAAAGCAGATAACCCAAGGCGAACCTTGATTTCGACACGGGGTACATTCTGAGACGAAGCATGATTTCGACGCAGAGCTTGCTGGTTGACTTGATCCCGAGGCGGAGCTTAATTCTGACGAGGAGGTCGCTGGTTGATTCCGAGCCGAAGCATAATTCCGATAGGGAAGGTAGATACACCGAGGCGAAGCTTGATTTCGACGCGGGGTACACTCTGAGACGAAGCATGATTCCGGCGCAGAGCTTGTTGGTTGACTTGACTCCGAAGCGGAGCTTAATTCCGACGGGGAGGTCGCTGGTTAATTCCGAGCCGAAGCATAATTCCGACAGGGAAGGCAGGTACACCGAGGTAAAGCATGATTTCGACACGGGGTGCATTCTGAGACGAAGCATGATTCCGGTGCAGAGCTTGTTAGTCGACTTGATTCCGAGGCGGACCTTAATTCCGACGGGAAGGTCGTTGGTTGATTTCGAGCCGAAGCATAATTCCGACAGGGAAGGCAGATACGCCGAGGCGAAGCATAATTTCGGCACAGGGTAAATTCTGGGACGAAGCATGATTCCAGGAGCGAATCATCATTTTCCATGAGTGGATTTGAGGATTTGGTTTTGGTTTGGCATCTGCATTGCTGCTCTGGAATAATGCCAGGAGCAACTCATCATTTGCCCCGAGAGGATTTGGGAATTGGTTTTTGTTTGGCATCAGCATCACTACACTGGAATATGGTATCAGGAGCGAATCATCATTTGCGTTTGCTTATTAGGAAACGATGGCTTAGGAGACAGGTTTTTGGTCCCTATCACCTAAGACTTTTCAATTTTGTGAGCCGTAAGGGTCTCACAAAGCATTTTCTCCCTACGGGTCGTAAGGATCCCGTAAGTGTATTTTCTCCTTAGAAGTTGTGGGGACCCCTAAGTGTGTTGCTCCTTTGTGAGTCGTAAGGATCTCACGCTGGAATTTTCTCCTCACAAAGTCGAGAGGACTTTGCGAGTGCATTTCATCTTTTTTACGAGTTTGCGCCCTTTCGGGTTTTCACAAACTCGCCGGCAGCCCTGCTGTTTTTACTCACGGAGCCCTTTCGGGTTTTCATCCGTGCCCATTTTGTTTGTGGACATACCATTTTTTTTTATTTTTTTTTATTTTTTTTTATTTATTTTTGGTGGGACTTTGAATGTGGTCTCACCGGTAAGACTTGGGAGAGATAGGGATCGTTTTACGCCCGTGGATTGTATACGGTTTTACAGGATATATAATCCAGACCGTAGGGCCGGAAAAATTTCGGGCTTTGTTGGCGTCTGCATCGCTGCACTGGAATATGGTACCAGGAGTGACTCATCATTCGCCACTTGGGATTTGGAATTTGGCTGGCGTCTGCATTGCTGTACTGGAATATGGTACCAGGAGCGACTCATCATTCGCCATTGGGATTTGGAATTTGGCTGGCATCTGCATCGCTGCACTGGAATATGGTACCAGGAGCGACTCATCATTCGCCATTGGGATTTGGAATTTGGCTTGCGTCTGCATCGCTGCACTGGAATATGGTACCAGGAGCGACTCATCATTCGCCATTGCCTATTGGGAAGCGATGGCTTAGGAGACAGGTTTAGATCCCTATCACCTAAGGCTTTTCAATTTTATGGGCCGTGAGAGTCCCATAAAAGCATTTTCTCCCTACAAGTAGTAAGGATCCCACAGGTGCATTTTTCCTTAGGAGTCGTGAGGACTCCTAAGTCCTAAGTGTGTTTTTCCTTTGTGAGTCGTAAGGATCCCACGAAGGTTTGTTCTCCTCATGTATCGTAAGGATACATGAGTGGGTCTTCCCAATGGAGCATAATTCCAAGGGCAGAGACCGGCCGCTGGACGGGTGACTTCGGTGGGGCATGGGTATGATGAGAATTATTTGAGCCCGTGGATTGTATACGGTAGTCAACTTGGGGACCAACCGTAGGGCTAGTAGAATTTTGGAAAATTGGATTTTGGTTGGCGTCTGCATCGCTGCACTGGAATATGGTACCAGGAGCGACTCATCATTTGCCGTTGTTTTGTTTTTTTGTTTTTGTTTTTGTTTTTTTTTTGTTTTACCGCGATCGCTCTATCATTTTAGCTTTTCTTATCGCGAATATCGTGATTGCCCTATCATTTCGGCTTTTATTCGCGGTTGCCCCATCATTTCAGCTTTATTTTCATCTTTATTTTACTCGCTGATTTTTATTGCGAGTTGCTCCATCATTTCGGTTTTTTTTATTTTTCTTTTATTTACACATTTTTTTGTTTATTTACATATATATATATATATTACATTCCCAGTTTAACGACATAGAGGTCGATTATTCCCAGTTTAATGACATGGTGGTCAACTGTTCCCAGTTTAATGACGTGGTGGTCGATTGTTTTCAGAGAAAGGCAGATGTCTGAGAGAGTCGGTTTCACGAAGAACTTCGGTCTCCGTTTGTATGAAATTGGCGGTCGCAGCTGGACTGTTTGTTAACACGCCTTTAGACAGTTCTATCTCTCCTGCCTTGTATTGCTTTTCGACCCAATCTTTGAAGAAGAAACAGTCCTCAATGGCATGACCTATCACTCTGTGATAGGGGCAGTACTTGGGGTCGTCGGTCATATTCGCTTCCTGCGGTCTTTTTGACTCTGGCAGTTGTAGACCGTTCCTCAGGGCGTCTTTGAATATTTTGCGGATTTTGTCCCTCCTGAAGGAATAGACCTTATCTAAATTCTCTTTCAGTGGAGATTCTCCTCTCTCTCCGAACACTGGCTTCCGAGGCTGGTTGGCATTAAGCCCGCTCATCCTTTACTTATTTCAGTTAGCCGAGGCATTGAAAGATTCAGAATCGTCAGAATTTCCGCCTTTGCGATTATCGTCCTTTCGGTTTCTCCAGGGCCTATTGTTATTTTGGGAATCCGAGGAGGACTCCTGCTTTGAGCGCTCCAGCATCTGAACTTTCCTGGTCAGCTCTTGGAATGTTTTGAGACCCGCGGTACATAGAAACGGGGCCATCCAATTGTTGAAATTTCCGACGAGGAGACTGACAGATTGGTCCTGCTCAATCGGCAGTTCACATTTGACGGAGAGATTGCGCCATCGGGTTATAAAATCCATGTTGCTTTCGTTGTTCTTTGGCTTAGTCTTTACAAGGTCGGCGATGGTGATCTTATCGCTGACGCTCATGAACCTCTGCCGAAATAGAGACTCCATTTGGACGAAAGTTGTGACGGAGCCATCCGGTATGCTCGCGTACCAGTCGAAAGCAATATCGGCCAGGCTATTAACGAACTGGCGGAGGAGAAGCACATCGTTGCCCCCAGTATTCCCGCATGAGGCTTTGAAGTGGGCGATGTGCTGATTCGCATTTCCCGTCCCATCAAATTTTCCGAATTTAGAGATGACATAGTCGCTATGAAATTCTACCAGATCATACTGAGCAGGATATGGTCTCCCACTGCTGCTGATATCTTTTTGCGCTTCGGCTTTGGCTACCAATGTTTTGACTTTGTTGGCAACCAAATCCATGATTTGATCTTGAGTTAGCGGGCTACTGTCATCGGTAGCCAAGACATTTCCCGAGATAGGATGCGACTGAATTTCATGCGGTCCGCCTACTTTTGGATTTGAGGGAATAGGCGTCGGCTGTCTTGGGACACCGTTTCCCGGTTCACGAGCATAGCCCTGCGCTTGATTGGGCGGCTGAGAGGCAATTTGGGCCGTAAGCCGTAAGACGACATTTGTCAAGTCGTCGATCTTTGAGTAGAGCTTGGCCATCTCCTTGTCTTTACTTCTGAGCTGTTTTCGGAGCTCTTGGAGAAGTTGCTGCTCTGCGGTCTTAGGATGGAAAGTTGGCTCATCTTCGCTTTCCGAGCCCGACTCCTCATGAACTGAGGGCTTTCTTTGCCTATCGGCTTCACTGGGAGGATTTTCATCACCCTCTGGAGGACACTGGTCTTGAGAAGTGATAGCTATATTCACACCAGGTTGGATTTGAGATGTGGTGGCTCCATCCTTGCTTTTGCTGCGAAGGTTGTCACTGGGACGCGTGCCCACCATATAGACGGTGTGGATAACACATTCAGCGATCCTTTCATCACTGGCATCTGGTTTCGCGGAGCGGTCCAGACTTTGGAAATTCACAAATTTGAACATGGCCGGAGCCCTAGCCCTTTTGTTGGCTCTGTATCTGAGCCGCTTCTGCCTCAGCTTCTCTGCCTTGATCGCTTGGCAGGCTTCTGCTCTCCAGGAAGCCGCCATAGGCTGAGTGATGGGGAGCTTAGAGAAGATACCCAATTGAGCAGTTGTCAAGGGCATCGTCGGAGCTCGCTCGAGACGCCCTGTTGCTTTGTTGGTGTTGATGGCCTTGCCCCCAGCTGGGGCCAAGGAGAGCCGTTCAAACACCGACTTGCGTTTGAGTTGAGGCGCCTTCGAGACCACCATATTTGGCATCTTGCCTTTCGAGACCGGTTTGTCTGCCACCGGGGCCTGAGGAGCTGGGATGGCGTTAGCTGACACGAATAGGATAGAGCCGAATGGTAGCGGTGGCTCTTCCCATTGTCGCCCGAGACTGGCCGGGAAGACCGTCCTGGCGTCCATCTTCATCGTGTAGGAGATGGGAGCTGTGTCGAGAGCTGAGCTTGTCCTTGGAGACATTTTTACTGCGACCGGAGATTGCAATTTGAAACTTGTTAACCTACACAAAGAAGCATGATTTCAGTACAGGCAGCCGATATGTATATTGATTGGGTTCGTATGAACGTTTAACCCGAAATATGGGAGGAGAGAAATGTCCTACCGGGCGTGCCAGAATCTGTAGGGTGTTTTTTGTCACCCCATTGAGATGGGAATACGCACGCGCTTGTCAGGCGCATTATAGATTTCCCCTGCCTAGGGTAGGCCGGGGTTTATTGATTGTGGGGATCCGAATCTCCGGCAGCCGCGGACTAAGCTGTCGTTAATTACCCCTCGCCTTTGAAGTGAGAGAACCTCCGATTGACGGGTTAAACTGGTCATGCGAACTCAACGTGCAGTGTTGTGTTTTGTGTTTTGAAAGGGGGTTTTAGGATATATCGAGGGCCCCGCAGAATTTTTACGGGGGTCCCGCTACCCGGATAGCGGGCTAGGGGTCAAGGGGGCTAGCAGCCCCCTTGCGGGGTGCAGGGAAGCGTCCCGGCCCAAATTTTTTTTGAGAGGGACAGTGTTCTAGAGTGTGTGTGTGTAAAGGGGAAAAGCGCCTAAAGGACGCGTGGGGCCAGCGCCTCACGTGCCTAGCACGCGAGCGCTGTGCGCTTGAGCGCTGTGAGCGCACCATGTGTCCGACACGTGGGCGCTGCGCGCTTGAGCGCAGTACGCTTAGGCGCTGTGTGCTTAGGCGCTGTGCGCTTAAGCGCCAGCGCACCATGTATCCGATACGTGGGCGCTACGCGTGTGAGCGCAGTGTGCTTAGGCGCTGTGCGCTGAAGCGCCAGCGCACCATGTGTCCGGCATGTGGGCGCTGGGTGCTTGGCGCTCGAGCGCTAGCGCACCACGTGCCCGGCATGTGGGCGCTGGGCGCTAAAGCGCCAGCGCACCACGTGTCCGGCACGTGGGCGCTGGGTGCTCGAGCGCCAGCGCACCATGTGCCCGGCATGTGGGCGCTGGGTTCTTGAGCGCTTGGGGCGCTCTGGCGCTCGGGCGCCGGCGAGGAAAAGGGGGCTTTTAGTCCAAGAAATAGGATTTAAAATCCCAAAAGAGGATTTAAAGTTGAGTTAAACTCCTAAGATGTTTTGGAGTTGATGAAATGGTTCTTCTTTGGAGCCCTGGGTCTTCCCCAAAATAGGGTTTTCGGAGATGGTCCTCCTTCTTCCACCTCTGTTGGCCGGATCTTGAAGATCAAGAAATGTGAGATTTTAAAAAAAAATCTCTCCTTTCTGAGATCTGATGGCAGATCTGAGTCCCCCTCTGTGAGTTTTGTGGTGGAAAACTACTTAGTTTTGGAAAAGAAAGAGTAAAACTCTTGATTTAATTTAAAAGAAATAAGAAGGTTTAGAACCTTGGAGAAGGAGCAGGAGGCACAAAGAACCCTAGTTTTTGGGGGAATGAAAATTATATTAGATATTTTCATCATGTTGCCTTATATAGGCTTACATATTTACATATAGCCCCTTGGGCTTTACAAAATGGCATTTTTGCCCATCCCATAACTCATGTGCCATTTCTTTTTGCATAGAAACCATGAGCTTTATAAAAATTTGGTTTTATGCCCATTCATGCATAAAAAAAATTACATAAAAATTATTTATTACATAATTTTGTTGTTGGCATGGGGAGGCTTGGACGCGGGCTCGGCTTGGGCATGGGCCCGCTTGACCTGGGCTTAGGCCCACCTGGCTTGGGGTTGACCTTGACTTTGACTCTGTCAACCGGGGTGTAAATTTTGACCCCAACAGGACTGTACGGTAAGTGTTACTGATAGGTTTTATGTAGAGTATGGACAAGCTTACTTGTTGATCTTTATATCGCTCAATACCTGGGTAGCCGTTACGTCCATCTAGTACCGCTAACGGTTTGTGGGTGACTGATGTGATCATCACCTACTGCTGGCGTATTAATGGGTCTTTAGAGTCCCATACAGAAGTTTTCTGGTTCAAGCGAAACGAAATAGGGCACATATGTGATATCTGCGTGGGCCTGATTAAATACGAGTATGCGATACCGTATTCTAATCTGATAGTTATCTAATATAGGTCAGGTTATACGTGATATAACCAGATTGTCGAATCAAGTGTTGATTTGATAATGTGATATACAGATAAGATCAAGTGTTGATTTAATAATGTGATATATATTATATTTGATATAATTATATCTTAACTAATATTATTAGCTCGCTAATTATTTTGTTATATATATATATATATATATATATAATGAAGCATGGCATGAATTTTTATTTTGTGAAAATAGAAATTAAGGTGGAAAATGGGAGCATGGTGTGGTATGGCATTTGTTATTTGTTTAATACTCTTGACTCACTATTGAAGCATGGTTCTTATTCTTTATTTGAAAATATTGGATGGTTCAATAAGTGAGCAAGGGCGTTATGCCATTCGACACTATCCTTTTTCTTCACTCGAGCCATTTTTCTTGAGTTGCTCTCTTGCTCTCTTCTTCTTCTTTCTCTTCATGCCTTAAAGTTCCAACCCCTCGCATGTGATGTGAACTATGGAACTTTGAACAAACTAGTGAGCTAAACAAAACCCCTACTTCACCATCCTACACTTAATTAGCAATCAAATGTAGTGTGTTGCCTTCACTAAAGCTAGTTTAGTAAAGAGGTAGCTTGTGCTAGAGGGACTTCGGATGGATCGTCTTTGGCGGGAAGATCACGGAGGAGGCTCGTTCAAACTCGAAGAGAAGCCCAGTGGAGTCGCATGGACTACAACCCGGAGCTTTAGAAGAGAAGGACACGGTCATCAAAAGTTGTATGCTCTTTCCTTCTCTTTAGTTCTTGATATCATCATAGATAAAACCCTAATATTCTAATTAGATCTTGGTTAGTCTAACTTAGCACCTATAAAATTTTAAATTTGGCATGGTTGATACTACTAGAATCTCATGGTGGTGCTAGGGTAGACTTTCATACCCAACTAAAACCTATTTGCACGACTCTTTTGAGCCGTGGTAGGGCGTAATCAAAGCACAGTAGGAACTCACACGAGATAAATGATGATCTCAGGTCGACATGCTAACATGTATATATGTCACCTGAGAACTGCTGTCTGACAATAGGTATAATACCAACTAGCATGTTCCCGGCGAGTCCGTCCAGTGTACTCGTAACCTAATGAGCACCTGTATATTATCTTAGGTGGCTGATTGACACCAATGGCTTGTGAGACCGGCCACCGCTCCTCGTCGGGATCTTGATAAGTATACACTAGTCTACTCCAGAGTATCAATGCCCAGTCTTGATACTCTCTCGACTAGGGACATTTAAGGATGTGCTTATAGACCATCCAGCTCCCACGTATATAATCGTTATCATAATACTGGTAATCAAATAAGAATCTTATGGGCTCTATCAACATGTAATGGTGATCTGTAATAACACATAATACATGTACATGATGACAGAGACAAACCAGATAGCATACTATCATTTCGAGTAAGACTGTTCTATCCGTATAGGTTCTCTCTCAATCTTCACAATCGCGTGTCTGCGATTATAATAATTGACTTGAGGGCACCATAGCCAACAATAAATAGAAGGGAAACTTTTTTGAAAGGGGACACAAGGCTCCGGTAAATACTATATATATTATATGGCTATAAGGGGCCTGCAGGGAATCTGCAGGCCCATAACTGCAGTGTTTAGACTTTAGACCCCATGGGGCCGGGGGCTATGCGTCAAAGGCTGCTTCTGGGCTCTATAGGGACTGCAGTCTGGACAATGCATTTATGGGTCTGCAGTGTCCTGCAGCCTATATACCGCAGGTTTTTTATTTGATCACTGTAAATAATGCTATCGGTACCATCAGTGTAAATGAAGAGTTGGGCCACAGGCATGACCCTTTGGATCCAGCCCCAACAAGATATGTAAATTTTTTTAATTATTAAGCCACATGTTATGTACTTCAATAATATATTAATTTTAGTTGGTATATAATATCAACCCCACACATATTTACAGAAGCATCATTTATTTTACAAATGTATGTTAAAAATACACAGCTTCTTCAATTTAAACATTTCCAATTGTATTTATGTTGCAAACGTAGAAAAAGATAAGTACAATAATGTATTGTGGCCTAAATTGATATACGACTATCATTATATTAGAATATGGTTTAAGTAACCCTCTGAAAAAAAAAGTAGTAACAACAACAACAACAACAACAACAACAATCTGGCTCTGGCGCACGGATGAATAAATGTAATTGACTTTTTTCTATGTATTGATGGATCTATCACCTACTAACACTTTAATTGGGAAAAAAATTCATTTGGGTTCATTCATCACAGAATCAATAACAACCTTTCTTGATATAATCTCGAGCCACATATTTTCGGTTTCACAGTTACATTCCAAATGACTTCATTTATTTTATGGCAAGCCCATTCCAAGAAAATTAAAAAAATCTATAGGCCAAGGAGGAAAATGCAGAAGGTGCGCTTGGTACATTGAACAGAAGAATGCCAGGAATTCTCACATTCTTGGGATGTAATGACTTGCATCTAATTAATCTTGCATTAACATGCTTGATATATTATAATCATCTCCGGCTATCGGTTGGCGGCGTGTGATGGAGGGTACCGGCACATCTTGTGTCAGTGAGAATGTTTTGTGGTAGTTTAGGATGACCGAAACCATGCAACTTGATCTTCACGATCTAAATTCTTAGTTACAAGAATGATTGTGAGCTCCAAAAAGTTTGCCCATTGATGTAGAGGTGTCAGATGTTCATTTATACAAAAACCATTGATTTTATGAGCATTTTTTATGAAAGCTCAAAAATCATATTAACCATTTGATATTTGGTGTATATAGATGCTTGTAGATCAACATGAATGGTAATATGTGAAAATGGATTTTTGGCTGTGATAAGAGGAAATTTTCTTCCAGAACGCTGAGATTCAGTTTCCTCTATCTTATTCGTGTTGTTCAGCGACATGTTTTAGTAATTACCTAAAAATTAGTTCAAATTGTTCATACTTTCATAAATGCTTAGGATTTTCATGCTGGGAGTAAGCTTGCCGCATGGTTTGGGCAAGGATGCTTGTCATATGACCATCTAAGATAGGGTAATCCAATTCAACCCAAATACTAAGAACTCTTATTTATAATTTTAAGGCTCATTTTATAGAACCATCACGTGGGTTACTTGAGTTTTTCAAAACTATCCAGTAACTTAAACCCATCACGAAAATCACCTGGACTTTCAGTTCATTGTACAAACCTCCCCCATGGTTTCATTATATAGTTTTGGTGATTAATAGGTCATGTGATCCCATATTCGACCGATTCTTGTAGTTTCATCCCAACCCATCCATCCTAATCCCATTATATGAGTTTATTTTGTAAAGTTTGATTCAATTTTAATTTGATGCTTCTTCTCCAAATTCTCAAACCTAAAGTCTTATTATCTAAATTAGGGCAAATTGCCAAATAAACGGCACTTGAAGTATGGTATACCTTCATCTAGAGGATCCGTGTTTTTATTACCATAAGAGGTTAATTTAGCCAATTTTAGTAGTAAATAACTGCAGGGGTTTTTTGTAATGCAATAAAAGTTCGGAGGGGTTTGTTGAACTCACACCAGTTAAGTTTTGATTATTGTCGAGCATATTGTTTCACGTTCAAGCTAATCATTTTCTAGGATAATATAACATGAAACATTTAACGGGGAATGGAAGATCGAACCTTAAATGTCATATTCAAAAGGAGTATGAAGGCAAATGTTTGGACTTCATAAGATCAAAATTTTCAGGATCAAATTTGAAACCAGCATGGAAAACAAGACTCAAAGACCGGTTAAGGTATAGTTAGGTTTTGGGGGTTTGTTTTTTATTATTTTCTTAAGTACTTTAATCCTAAATGAGTTAGGATTTGATGGGCTGGCGAATATTTAATTTTCATGTCGCCCTCATGATGTGTTAACAAAATAATTTTAAGTATAAAATTATTTTACATAAATATTTTTAAAGGCTTTTTATAGAGAGTATGACAAACCTAGAATAATCTTATCTATTTTATTCTCCTAATTAAACATAGCCATGCGTTCAATGCTTTTACTGTTGGATTTTAACAGAGGTTTTAATTGGCATTGATTGCATGCTTTGAGATTTTCGTTTAGCCGTTGCTCTTATTATAGCAAATTATCATTTAGCTAATATTGTCAATTAAAACCTAAATGATAAGAGCAATATCAAGCATAAGCAATGGGCATAAAGATAAGTAGTGAGCAAGTATAGCAAGTAGGGAATAAGCATGCAATTGAGCAATTTCTAAGCTAATAGGCGACATAAAGCATGTGAGAAATTGCAATCGCAAACACGAGCCGCTTTTAGAGTGCTTCGGGAGATCCCCTAATCCACTTTCTTTAGGCGTACGGGTCCGTTCCACTAAACACGTATTTTTCGCAGACAACAAGTTGCCCGCAAACAACCCACAACCCGCTTCCGGCGGAGGCCTAACCAACACGTCTTCTCAAAAGAGCATACATTGTTTTCCACTACTAACAATACTTCTTATAAGCTCTTCCCACCTCTCTCTCTCAATACAACCACACATGCTCACACTTGAGCACTTCTTCTCTCAACAAGCTCTTCTCTCAAGGTATTCTTGCATTCAAGAATCCTTTCAATGAAGAAAGAAGGTAAAATACAAGCTCAAGATTACTTTCAAAGGAGTTTCACAATTGAAGCACCAGTACTCAAGAAGAATGGAATATCAAATTAGAAACTCTTGAGTGATTTTGTGTGAGAAAGTGATTTTAGATAAACAAATGAATATCTGATCAAACTCTCACAAGATGTGGGATTTTTCTTTTTTTGAAGATCACTTGGATATTTGCAATAGAAAAGCTCAAGAAATTGAGTAAGTGATGCCGAGAAAAAACCAACCCCAAAACCTTTTATAGCCTAAAGAAAAACAACTCAAAATCAAATGGGGACAAGCAGTTTAAGCACACGAGAGACGTCTGAAGACAAGATGGGCAGACGCCTGTCTCCAAATAAAACAAATCCCCAACGGTTATAAACGACTACTTTTTCAAACATTTAACACGGCAGACGTTTCTCAAATATAGATTCAAACGTCTGTCGTGGTTTTTCAAAGCTGGTCAAAGAAAGTACAAAGAACAAACCGATGTCTGAAGAACAAGTTACAAACGTCTGAAGAAAAAAAGATTTTCAAAAATTTTGAACTGCAGACGTTTGTTGCCTATGTCTTCGAACGTCTATTCCTTAAAAAAAAAATCATTCTAATGAAAGCACAGAGAACAAACAGACGTCTAAAAAAGTATTGACAGACATTTGTTATGTCAAAAGTTTTAAGGTAATGAAAACACAGAGAACAACCAGACGTTTGTTCTGCTAAGCTTCAAACGTTTGTTCTTTTAAAAAGTTTCATCCTAATGAAAACATAGAGAACAAACAAACGTCTGAAGCACAAAAAGAATGAAAACTGATATTTATGATATTTGGGGGTTTTGTAAACACACAGAAAGAATACATACGTCTGAAACACATGGGGACAGACGTCTGAAGTGTAAAAACTCAGAAACTTGTATTTTGTGAGTGTAAAACGTTTGTGCAAGTGTGTGTGAATGTTCAAGAGCTCTAATTGATATAAACCATATTTTATAGAGCACTTACAAAGATTCCTATGTTGGTATCGCAAATTCTTCGAATTCTTGAATTTTTGTCGTCTCGGGCTCTCGAACTTTGACGCAGGCTTAAACTTGGCTTCATAGCTTCAAACCTAGACACATCACTCACAAGCGTTGGTCAATAAATTTTCAATTTGAAATCGACTCATAACGCTTCAAACTAGGACTTGGCTTCTTGGTGCAAGCTTCATTTAAGATACGTGATTTCGGGACCCTAAATGATGGAATTTCGCGATTCCGAGAGACATCAATATAATGCCCGTGGCATATCCATTGACCAAGGCAATTTTGGGAGATCTTCGATTTGGCTGATGGAACGCATGAATCGAACAAGATTTGACAGTCCGGGCTGCATCACTTCTTAGCTATTCGTAGTTTGATCTTGACAAATTGAGAAGCATTCGTCCGTATACTCCAACCTCCATTAAATATGTCGTTTACGCTCAATTTCCTCCATTCTTCATTATACGCTTGTGTCGTAAGATATCATGAATACCCTGAAAACCAATCTCAAACACGATCAAGCATATCATATAGTGTTATGAAATATAAGTAAGATAGTAAACACAAGTATATGAACATTTATTGTTTTTGATATCACAATCATGAATAGTATATCAATATCAAGATATAACTCAAACTCAAAATATGAGATATTGATATATTAAATATATATACATTGTATAAGAGAAGCAAGATATAGATCACATATATATACAAATTCATATTGTGAATTATCAAAACAATGAATAAGAGTAACATATCGATATCAAGAATATAATACAAGTATAGCATGAGATATTGATATTGTCACACCCCACTTCCTAAAATACGGAATACGGGAGGTGACTAGGCCAGCCATGCTCCTACGGTCAAGGAATAATCCTGCCGTAGTCACACTTCGGCTTCTAGCATTACATGGTAATCAGTAACCACATCACAGAAGTAAAGAAAACACATCACTAGTTTATTACACCAACTTTCATTGTTCACAGTTTACAATAGAATGAAAGAAAAGAAACTACTAACCAGGTGCGAATACAAGATTGATTTATGGAAAGCGATAAAAGTACTGAAGGCATGACCATCTAGATCTCTGCGAGCTTAAAGTGTAGGTCTGACTCCTGAATCCGGTCCTCTTCAAACTCTGAGCATGCATACTCAGGTCATCAGGGCGACACAATAGCAATATTATAATAGTATTATTGGGGCAAGAAAATAAAAGTAATAACGGTGGAGATGATAAATGCAGGAAATCGGTATGTCAATAAACAATGCAATGTATGATCTGTGTCCCTATCGGTCTCTAAGTCACTTTTGGAATCGAGTTGCGGAAAGAAATGATCGTTTTTAATGAGGGTCTCGTACGTACCTGAGACTACGGCCCACTATTGCCCGGGACATAACCCTGTCAGCCGGACCGCTAGGTCCAAACCTAATATATAAGAGTCGCTGTTCGAATGATCATCCTCTAAATCACCGACCTTGCTAAATATAAGTTCCTTTCCACTTCGATTTTCCCCTTTTCCCCCCAGGTTTCACTATCTATGAGTATGGGCTAGTCATGAACAAGTACGTATCAATAACACTGCTTTATTCACTATTCACTGTATTGTTCACTATCACGAATCATTCACTTTTACTGGCGTACTCGACACATCTAAACCGATATTATTCACGTTCGACAATGCACTATTCACTGAAAATTAATAAGGACGCTCACTATCACTAGAGGTGTTGCAGTCGGGTAAAAATGTGAAGCATGTCGATAAACAATTTATATGCAAAACTAGTCATTATGCGTCTCATGAACTTATATAAATCGTATTAAATCATATGTTCAGAAATAAGTAAAATGATACAAAAGTGGTAATAATTAAACTCAGTCAACAGTTCAAAGAAATTGGTTTCAAGTCAATCGGGTTTCGGGTTGGCAATTTACAGCCGTTTCATTTTAAGTGTCCCCTACTGGAAGTTCAGTTCCTCAACTGAAAGTCCATTTCGTAACACAGTTTCGACCTAGTTGGGATCATAATTAGGTGATGCTACAGTTTGATAATATTTAGGTTTATCAGTTAGATTTCCAACGCTTCAGACAGATCGATAACATCCGCTGTGTTCTGGGAGTTATGCATTATTGAATATCGGGGTATACGTTCTGTCCCTGCTTGGGACTGCAGTACATACTGATGGTTTAAAATATGATTAAAATAGAAAACGATGGCAAAAACAAACGAAACCACTTCCAATAGTTAGCTAACAGATTTATCTTCACTACGGTATAGGGTTCCGCATAATACCATTTTCACACAGAGACATAAAAGCATTTCTAATCAAGTATTGGCAAGCATTGCTGCTCTGGACTGCAGTCCAGAGCCACACTACCGACCAGTTTCCGTAACTGTTATAAAATAGAAACAGATTATAACTTATATGGGGTTATAGTTAATTGAGTCGGCTTCAATATGATCCCCCTAACACCATATTCCGATGTGTAACCAATTTATTATGATTTTCACAAAATTCAGGTTTGGAAATTTTCAGATTCGACGGATCTAAATGGGGATGACATTTTCACTGTGTTAAAGTCCGTATTTTCAAGCCAACTCTTAACACGGTATTCATTATCACTAGGGTAATCTGTTATGCTTAAATTCCGTCATTTTAAGATGGCTTTTAGATTATGGTTTGCATCGAACACTTATATTAACGTTTGATTCGCAACCGAAATGAATACACTATAGCGTGTAACAGGTATTTGAACTTGCCTCACGATGTATCGATGACGATACGGCAGCGACGTGGCAACAGCGGTGACCTACGGCAACGGCAACGGCACGGCGCGATCACGACACAGACACGGCTAGGCACGACACGGCAAACTCGACCTCGGCTCGAGTTTGGCTCGGCAGCGACTAGGGGTCCGGCGATGCTACGGCGGCGATGACGACGAGGGGTCGAGCTCCGACGACGTGGGCATGCAGGCGAGGATCCCAGGGAGGTCGGGGTGATGGGTTTTCGGCAAGGTTCTTGCTCGGGAATGATGGCGAGGCGAGCTCTGGCGAGAGGGTGTATAGGTGAGGGTGCTCGGGGGAAGTCGAGGTTGAGGTGACGACGGCATGAAGTGGTGGTCAAGGCAGCGACGGCGTGGAGGCGGTCGGAGTGCTGTCGATGGTGAGGGGAGCTCGAGTACAAGGGGTGTGCGGGCAAGGCTGGGCTCTGGATTGGGTTCGGTTGAGGGTGATGGTGGTGATGAAGGGAAGAGTGGAGAGAGGTAAGGTTGAGGAGGAGATGGGCGAGGGGACGAGGACGACGGTGGGGGGTCGACGACGGCGAGGCAGTGGGCTTTCTTGGTTGTCGGGGTGTTGGGTTTGCTGTCGGGGATGAAGGATTGGTGAGGTAAGGAAGGAGGAGGAAGAGAGATGAGTGAGAGAGTGAATTAGAGGGAGATGAGCGAGGGATCGAGGTCGTCATGGCCGTTAGGGAAGCGGGCATTGCAGGGCGTCGGCGCGAGGGAGAAGGGAAAGAGAGTCGTTGTGGTGTTGCGAGGGAACGTGGGTGGCTGGGTCATCCCGTGCACGAGTTCGGCGAAGGTTGTTGGCGGGGGCACGGTCGTCGCGGAGGTGGGCGTGAGAAGTGGGCATGGGCGCGAGCGAGAAGGGGAGAGACGTTGGCGGGAAAGGAGCGAGAACGAGGGAGAAGAAGAAGTGGGTTGGAGCGGGTCGGGTCGGGTCGGGTGAGTCGGGCCTGGTTAGGGTTTTGAAATTAGGATTTGTTTTAGAGTTAGGTAATAATTTAATAAATAAAATAATAAAAATATTTTTTAAAAATGTGTAAAAATTTTAGGAAAAATCTGAAAAATACGGGAAATAAATATACGGAAGCTGGGGATTTACATCATACCCTCCTTACAAAAATTTCGTCCTTGAAATTAAAACGAAAAAAACGGAACAACAACACTACCCAAACAGATGGGAAAACGTGTACGGATGTCCTCTTCGCGTTCTCAGGTAGACTCTCCTGGAGAACGACCACCCCAAGAAACTCGAACTAAAGGAATGACTTTGTTCTTCAACATTTTTTCCCGACGATCGAGGATGGTGGTAGGCTGCTCCTCGTAGGATAGATCAGTGCCCAAAGTTAACTCCGAATGGTCCAGAATATGGCTGTCATCCTGAACATAGCGCCTCAATTGTGACACATGAAATGTGTTATGTACGCCCGCTAACGATGGGGGTAGGGCAAGGCGGTAAGCCACTTCTCCTACTCGCTTCAATACCTTGAATGGTCCGATGAATCGAGGACTGAGTTTCCCGCGACCTCCAAACCTGATAACACCGCGGGTACGTGAGATCTTTAGAAACACATGATTTTCAACCTCAAATTCTAGCATTCTTCTGTTGGCATCCGCCCAACTCTTCTGTCGGTCCTGAGACGTCTTAATGCGCTGTCTGATCATCTGGACCTTATCTACCGTCTGAACAATAAGTTTGGGACCTAGTAATTTTCGCTCCCCCACATCATCCCAACAAACAGGGGATCGACATTTCCGCCCGTAAAGTGCTTCAAATGGGGCCATCTGGATGCTAGCTTGGAAACTGTTGTTATAAGAAAAATCCACTAGATGAAGGTGATCCTCCCAAGAACCCTGGAAGTTTATCCACTAGATGTAAGCCCTCAACATGTCCTCGAGCGTCTGAATAGTACGCTCGGACTATCCGTCCGTCTGTGGATGGTAAGCCGTGTTGAACTTGAGACGTGTACCCAGACTCTCCTGTAATCTCTTCCAAAAGTGCGAAACAAATCTGGTGTCTCGATCTGACACTATACTGACCGGAACTCCATGAAGTCGCACTACTTCTTGCATGTATTTCTCCGCAGGCGACTCTGTCGACTGTCCCACCCGGAAGGGTATAAAGTGTGCTGCTTTCGTAAGACGGTCGACAATAACCCAAACGACGTTGTTGCCTCTTGGACTCCATGGTAAAGCAGTCACAAAATCCATAGTGATGTGCTCCCATTTCCATTTGGGTATCGGAAGCGGTTGCAACAGTCCAGCTGTTCTATGGTGTTCAGCCTTTACTTGCTGGCATACTAACCACTTGGATACAAACCGTGCAATCTCTCTCTTCATCTCGTTCCACCAATAGTGTTGCTTCAAATCTCGATACATTTTCGTGCCTCCCAGATGTACAGAATAAGCTGAACTATGAGCCTCAGCTAGCACTTCTTCTCGAACATCTCCCTTGGGAACGCAGAGTCTGCTACCGAACATCAAAGACCCGTCTTGATGTATGTTTGTCCTTAATCCGGCTTCCACCTGCTTTCTGAACTTCTGCAATCGAGGATCATCAGCTTGTGCAACCTTAATGCGATTTACAAGTGAAGGATGCATTCGTAACTACCAAAACTGCCTGATTGCACTCGGTGTAACAACCTCTAATTTGAGTTTCTGAAAATCCTCAATGATGCCCCTCTGACTGGTCAACATCATGACCGCTGGCTTACGACTAAGAGCGTCGAGTATGACATTTACCTTTCTCGGATGGTACTGTAAGTCCAAGTCATAGTCCGCCATTAATTCTAGCCATCGGCGTTGTCTCATATTCAATTCCCTCTGAGTGAACACATATTTCAGACTCTTGTGATCCGTGTACACTTCCACCTTTTCGCCTAATAAGTAATGTCTCCAAATCTTCAATGCGAAAACCACTGCAGCTAACTCCAAGTCGTGTGTTGGGTAGTTCCTCTCGTGATTCTTCAGCTGCCATGAAGCATAAGCAACCACCCGACCGTGCTGCATCAGGACGCAGCCTAAACCTTCCCTGAAGTATCGCTGTGTATTACCAAACCACTTGAATTATCTGGCACTGTAAGAATAGGTGTTGTGGTCAATTTCTGCTTCAGTACCTCAAAAGCCTGAGTACATTCCTCCATCCATACGTACGGTACTTCCTTCCTTGTCAGCTTTGTCAAAGGTTCAGCGACTCGTGCAAAGTCTTGAACGAACTGCCGATAATATCCTGCCAATCCCAGGAAGCTTCTGATCATGGCCACTGACTTCGGTGTCGGCCAATCCCTAACAGATTCTATCTTCGCTGGGTCCACTGAGATGCCTTCATCCGAAACAACTGTTCCCCTCCGAATGGCGGCCTGGACTTTGCTTCTGGCCTGAGATTCGGGGCAGATGCTATATGGTTTTATCCGTCTACCTCTCCGAAGATGCCAAGTTGATTTATGACACCGTGTATCGGAGGTCTAGACGGATGCGACCGATGTAGCAGACTTCTTCAGATTCCCCCTCCGGGTGAGGGGTTTTTGATTGTGGGGACGCTCTTCCCTGCAGGCGCAAGCCCCTGCAGTTAATTACGCTACCGCATCGCGGTAACAACTTTCTCCTTCTCCAGAATTTCACTTCGTGTCGTATGTGTTTGTTTTGTTTATGGTTGCCCGTGGATTGTATACGGAGACTGAGTAATGCCGTCGCCCGTAGGACGTGGATTAGTCCAAATCCGTATTTACTTAGATTTGGGTTTGTTATTTTTAGTTTAAGGATGCATTAGTCGCGTTGCGGCTAAGATCAACTTAAACGTTCGTTAAGGATACGATAGTCCTGCTTGAGACTAAGATCAACTTAACGTGATAATCCATTTAATATCTGGCCATCGGGACTCGTCGCCTCTCTAACGTCGTTGAAGGATTACAACGGCAGATGTTAGAGGAGTTCAGAGATGTACCCTTGAACCAAGGTTGATTTAGAGTTTTATAGTCCGTTTGGATATTTAAGGATACGTTAGCCGTGTTTGGGGGCTAAGATCAACTTTAAACGGGATCGTTTAGATCCGGCAAAAGAGCATTTGGAGGCTCTATTGTTCCAGTTTAGGGACATAGTGGTCCATAGGTAGTTTAGGGACGTTGCGGTCCATGCTCCAGTTTAGGGACGTGGTGGTCCATATTCCAGTTTAAGGACGTGGTGGTCCGATATTAGTTTAAGGACGTTTCGGTCCGATATTAGTTTAGGGACGTTTCGGTCCGATATTAGTTTAGGAACGTTTCGGTCCACGAGTTTAAGGACCCCGCAGTCCATATGGGTGTGTGGTCGTTGGGACCTGTCACCTCTTTGACGTCGTTGAGGAATTACAACGATGGATGTCAAAGGAGTTCGGAGATGTACCCTCGAACCGGATATAGATTGATTTAGGAGAGCCATTTTACTCAGTCAATTTAATTTAAGGACTTATGGCCACGATTGGGCTAAGTCCAGTTGAAAATATTCAACATTTTATTTGCTTTTGGCCTTTGTCTGGGCTTTCCCTTTTTAGAATAATGCATAGCATTACTTTAGGCCATTTATGCCCATTTTGACTGGGCTCTGCCCTTTTTATTTAATGCAGAGCATTTGTTTTGGTCCATTGGACCTCTCAATTGGGCTCTGCCTTTTTATAAATGATGCAGAGCATCAATTTAATTAGGCCTGCTTGGTCTTTTTGATTTGGGCCTGGCCCTTTGGGAAATGCATTGCATTTTCAGGCGCTTTGCGCCAATCAGAGAGCGCAAGCGCTTATAATGTTGACACGTGTCGCGCAAGCGCAACAGTACAGTTTGGAAGTGCAGAGCACTAAGAATCTTTTAGATTCAAGAACAGAAGTGCAAAGCACTTTTTAATTTCTTGATCTAATTTAGATCCAAGAAAAATAAGTTTTTTTCTTCTTCTTTTATTTCAAGAACCAGAGGTTCATAAAAGTGCAAAGCACTATCCTCCTTTTTTTTGTTTTCTTGTTTTAAAGAACCAGTGGTTCGTGAGAAGTGCAAAGCACTGTTTATTATGTGAAGATCATTGATCTGGTTTTTAGATCAATGATTTATTAAAAGAGATTTCTTCTCTCTCATGAAGGTTTTTACCTTTTGTTGTTCTTGAGGAGTTCCCGAGAATTCTCTTCTCTCTTTTTTTTTGAAAAATGTTGATTGATCTTGAATTGAGATTTAGGGTCCTTTTTATAGTGCCCATAAATTAGTTAAATTTGTTAAAAGAGATCTTTTTCTGAGTGATTTGGGGAATTTTCTCCACCGTTGGATCTTTGATCCAAAGGCCCCTGCTTTACAGAAGAAAATCATCTTGTTTTAACAAGAACAGAAAAGATCTCTTTAAATCTCCATTCTGTTTTTTGCGCAACTCCCCAGCGCGTGACACGTGTCGCGCAGCGCGGCGCTTGCGCAGCTGCGCAGACACGTGTCGCGCAGTGCTTGCAGACACGTGTCGCGCAGTGCCGCGCTTGCGCAGCTGCGCAGACACGTGTCGCGCAGTACGGCGCTAGCGCATCTGTGCTTGCGCAGCTGTGCAGACACGTGTCGCGCAACAGTGCAGCGTTTGCGCAACTGACCGTTGCTTTCCTTTACTTTTTGTTTTTAAAAGAGCCCTGCTCTGATTGGACGCACTGCCTCGGGCGTTGCACTGACGTATCAACTTCAGACACGTGGCGCGTTGCGCGCAGCGCACGGGATTTGAAGCGTTGCTTCAGAATTTGAGTTTTCAAAATTCAAACAGAGCCTTGCTCTGATTGGGGGAAACAAATGCCCCCCCACTGTTGCGCTTACGTGGCCTCCTAACGTGAGCGCAGCGGTGGCAGACTCCGAACCGTCGTGCCATCCCTTGGAAGCTGAAAGGGCACTTGATGCCTATAAATAGGACCTTTGGTCTCTTAGATGATTCTCATCTCTAAAATTTTACTTTCAGAACTCAGAGTCCTGCTCTTTATTTTCAAGAACTTTAAGAGTTAAACTCTTAAAACTTTTAGGTGAAAATTTTAATTTGGATTAAATTAAATTAAATTAATTTTCATTGATAGAGCCTCGCTCTCAATAGATCCCTGATCTAAAGGAAACCTATTTAGGGTTTCACTTAGCAGAGCTTTGCTCTACAGGTCTTAAATGGATCTAAAGAGAACTAAAGGGGACCCTACTAGGGTTCCATAGAGCTCTGCTCTCTGAAAGATTTTCCTTGGATTTTCTTAATTCATTAATAGAGCTTTGCTCCTCCCAAATCATATAGAAGAACTTTTAAGAATTCTTCATGGATCTTGGAACTTAAAGATGGCATTTTATTCCTCAGTGCATTATATCGTTTTGCTTAATCAGTCTTTCTGATAATTCTGTTGATCCTCTTTCACAGGAACAATGAACGCCCACATGTATGCTCTTAACGAGATCATCTCTCATGAGGACATCCGCCGACGCCGCTCTCAAAATCGGGAGTTCACAAACGAGGAGTGTGCTGAAATAATGAGTCGCTTCGACGCATACAATGGTCCACTGCTTCCCCGAAGTTCCTCTCTTTTTAAACTTATCGTGGGAGCTATCTGGGAAGCGCTTCCCCTATTTTGTTCCGGCGTGCCGCTTAGGGCATTGAATGCCGCTGAGGACAAGGTGCACTTTGTGTACCTATTGAACTTTATCTCGAAGAGACGGCGAGACAGTCTTATCGACCTCTTGCACGAGGTCTTTCAACAGTCTGCCATACTTGCTACTTATCGGAGGGTGGTAGACATCGGGGGGGACCCTGACGCTTGTGCTCGCGAAAGGAAGCACACTGGGATGGTCCGCGAGGCTTGGAAAGTCATAGATAGGGTCGCTTTTGAATTCCTCAATCCATGCCCTGGATCTGAGGTTATTCCATTGTAACTTTCGTTTATTGTTTGTATAACTGTAAGAACTTCGGGCGATATTAATGGAATTTTTTTTTATCCCAGCTTGTCTTTATTATATATCTTTTGTCCTGAGTCTTTTTGCCCATGCATGAATGAATGTATTTTGAACGCTTGATCAAATGTAAATCGGATGCTCTTTCTGTTGCTTTTCCTCTTTCTCAGCATGTCGTCACAATTAGCAGATAATAGAGTAAGCTTCTTGATTTCTTCACGAGATAGCGAGGGCTTAGGCCGCAGGTTCAGATCAGCTGCCTAAGACTTTTCAACTCTATGAGCCGTGAGGGTCTCATAGAGACTTTTCTCCCTACGGATCGAGAGGATCTCGTAGGTGGGTTTTTCTCCTTAGGAATCGTGAGGATTCCTAAGTGTGGTTTTCTCTTATAAGTCGTAAGGATCCTACAAGAGAATTTTTCCCTCTTACGAGTCGAGAGGACTTGTAAGCGGTTGTTTCCCTCCTTGTCGAAGTTCGATGTTGGAGAGTGAGACCCGTGGATGGTATGCAAGAGACCGTTTTGGGCCAACTAGCAGGGTCTCAGTGCTTAGGAAACAGGCTTCTTTTATGCCTACTGCCTAAGGCTTTATCTCATGAGTCGAGCCGCCTCAACAATTTTTTTCGCAAGTCGAGACGAATCGAGCGTTTCTCGCAAGAACATCTTAACGTCGCATTTAATCTCTGCTCTTTACGACAGAAGCCCGTTAAGGTTGGTGGTACTTAGGGTTTTAGCCATCGTACCGTCACATAAGCTGATATAGTTCTCGATAGGTAATCGTGCTGTTCGAGTAGCCCTGCGACTGCCCCCTTCGGGGGCTGGACAAGACGTCTTCAAGCAATCTTCCTTGGCAGTTTGACCGTCGGAAGAGCAAGCGTTAGGAATTTGCCATGTCGCTTTTTACTTAAGGTTAGGCTTATTTTGGTGAGCCCCGATGAGTCATAACCACTCCGCGCTGGTGTAGGGATGATCTCCGATAGTCTTTCGGGCTTTATGTGAGTTGCCGTCAAGACCCTGAAGCTAGGAATTTGGCCTTTGCTTCGTTTGCTGGCATTGCGTCTGCTGTATCGAGACGAATGTTGCGGTGGGAACTAAGGATTTTGCCGTGGCTCCGTTTGTTTGATGACGTTGCGTCTGCTGTATCGAGACGAACGTTGGGGTGACATCTCGTCTGCTGTATCGAGACGGACGTCGAGGTTGTCTCTAGGTTGCTGGTGAATCGCCGAGGTTTGGAACTAGGGATTTTGCCGTGGCTCCATTCGTTTAATGACGTTGCGTCTGCTGTGTCGAGACGAACATTGGGGTGACATCTCGTCTACTGTATCGAGACGGACGTCGAGGTTGTCTCTAGGTTGCTGGTGAACCGTCGAGGTTTGGAACTAGGGATTTTGCCGTGGCTCCATTCGTTTAATGACGTTGCGTATGCTGTGTCGAGACGAACATTGGGGTGACATCTCGTCTGCTGTATTGAGACGGACGTCGAGGTGGTGACCATTCTGTGCTGGTGCGAGATGATCTCCGATTGTCTTTCCGGTTTTATATGAGTTACCGTCAAGACGTCGAAGTTAGGAATGTGGCCTTCGCTTCGTTTGCTTTGGTGTGTGCAAATCCTGTTGGAGGAAGAACGCTGGGGTTGACATTTCGTCTGCTGTATCGAGACGAACGTCAAGGTGGTGACCACTCTGTGCTGGTGCGAGATGACCTCTGATTGTCTTTCCGGTTTTATGTGAGTTACCGTAAAGACGTTGAAGTTAGGAATGTGGCCTTCGCTTCGTTTGCTTTGTCACGTCCGAATCCCTGCTGGAGGAAGAACGCTGGGGTGACAACTCGTCTGCTGTATCGAAACGAACGTCGAGGAGGTGACCACTCCATGTGAGATGATCTCCGGTGGTCTTTCAGGCTTTATATGACTTGCCCTTAAGACCTTGAAGCTAGGAATTTGGCCTTCGCTTTATTTGCTCACACTGCGTCTGGTGTATTGAAACGAATGCTGAGGTGGAGCTGGGATTTTACCGTCACTCCGCTTGGTTTCGACCATGGGGTCTTTTGTTAACTTTGCATGTACACCCTGCTGGACTGCGAAGGAACGCCATTGTTGACATTGCGTCTGCTGTAACGAGACGAATGCTAAGGTGGAGTTGGGATTTTGCCGTTACTCCGCTTTGTTTCGACCGTGAGGTCTTTTGTTGATGTTGCATCTGCCTCCAGCTGGACTGCGGAGGAACGCTGTTGTTGACATTGCGTCTACTGTATCGAGACGAATGATGAGGTGAAGCTGGGATTTTGCCATCGCTCTGCTTGATGGTGTAACATCTGTGTCCTGCTGGAATGAGGAGGCACACCGTTGTTGGTCTCCAGGCTGCAGATGTGGCCATTGAGATTTGGAACTAGAGACTTTGCCATGGTTCCGTTTCGTTGCGATTCTGAGGTCGGTTGTTGACGTCATGTCTGCATCTAGTTGGACTGAGGAGAAACGCCGTTAGTGATCTCTAAGTTGTCGATGTTGACGTCGAGACTCTGAAGCTCGGGATCTTCGTTTGCTTCATTTGTTGACATCGTGTCTGTAATATTGTGACAAATGTCGAGATTGTCTCTAAGTTGTCTATGAACCGTCGAGATTTGGCTTCGCTTTCTGATGAAGCCTGTTGGGAAGGCATGGTTCCCTCTTTATCTGTGCCCCTGGATTGTATACAGGGATCGATGTGATTTCACCTGTAGGGCAAAAAGTTTCATTCTTTCATTTTTTTTATTCTTTCCGCGATGCTCTATCATTTCAGCTTTTTATATCGCGAAAATCGCGATTGCCCAATCATTTCGGCTATTTTTCGCAGTGCCCAATCATTTCGGCTATTTTTTCTTTTTACTCACTGCTTTTTATTGCGAGTTGCCTAATCATTTTGGCTATTTATTTTATTTTTACTCGCTGTTTTCTATTGCGAGTTGCCCAATCATTTCGGCTATATTTTTTTTTTATTTTTACTCGCTGTTTTTTATTGCGAGTTGCCCAATCATTTCGGCTATTTCGTGTGCCCAATCGTTTCGGCTGTTTATTTTGTTTTTACTCGCTGCTTTTTATTGCGAGTTGCCCAATCATTTCGGCTGTTTATTTTATTTTTACTCGCTGTTTTTTATTGCGAGTTGCCCAATCATTTCGGCTATTTAATATGCATTTTCAGCTCGCTGATTTTTATCGCGAGCGTAGAACTTGGAATCTGGTGCCAATCTCAGCATCAGCATCGCTACAACCGGAATATTGCCAGGAGCGAATCATCATCTGCCATGAAAGGACTTAGAATTTGATACCGATTTAGGCATCAGTATCGCTACAACTGGGATATTGCCAGGAGCGAATCATCATCTGCCATGAAAGGACTTGGAATTTGATACCGATTTAGGCATCAGTATCGCTACAACTGGGATATTTCCAGGAGCGAATCATCATCTGCCTCCATCGATGTCGAACAAAGGTGGCTTAGCGAATAGGGTTAAGGTCCTGTTGACTAAGGCTTTTGACTTCATGAGCCGTAAGGGTTTCACAAAGGTATTTCTCCCTACAAGTCGTGAGGATCTTGTAGGTGTATTTTCTCCTTAGGAGTCGTGAGGATTCCTAAGTGTATGTTCCTCGGTAAGTCGTAAGGATCCTACAAGAGGGTTTTCTCCTTGTAAATCGAGAGGACTTACAAGTGTTGTTTGCTGTACGAGCATATCCCTAGTCACGGATGAGACTTTGTTAGGGAAATGTTTATTCACGCCCGTGGATTGTATACAAGAGTCAGTATTGGACCACTTGTAGGGCCATAACGAAAGTTGTGGGGGTTGCTTAAGCACAGGTTTAGGTCTCTGTAACTTAAGACTTTCAAATCTTATGAGCCGTGAGGGTCCCATAAGAGAGTTCTCCTTACGAGTCGTGAGGATCTCGCAAGTGTATTTTCTCGTTAGGAATCGTAGGGATCCCTAAGTGTGCTGCTCCCTTTGTGAGTCGTAAGGATCTCACGCGGGTGGTTTCTCCTTACAAGGTCGAGGGGACCTTATAAGTGTCTTTTAACGAGGTTGTGCCCTTTCGGGTTTTCACGAACACTCGCCGGTAGCCCTGCTGTTTTTACTCACGGAGCCCTTTCGGGTTTTCATCCGTGCCCGTTTCGCTTATGGACATACCGTCTCTTTTTTTTTGTGTTTACGAGGTCGCGCCTTTTCGGGTTTTCACGAACACTCGCCGGTAGTCCTGCTGTTTTTACTCATGGAGCCCTTTCGGGTTTTCATCCGTGCCCGTTTTGCTTATGGACATACCGTCTTTTTTTTTATTTACGAGGTCGCGCCCTTTCGGGTTTTCACGAACACTCGCCGGTAGTCCTGCTGTTTTTACTCACGGAGCCCTTTCGGGTTTTCATCCGTGCCCGTTTTGCTTATGGACATACCGTTTCTTTTTTTTTTTTTATTTACGAGGTCGCGCCCTTTCGGGTTTTCACGAACACTCGCCGGTAGTCCTGCTGTTTTTACTCACGGAGCCCTTTCGGGTTTTCATCCGTGCCCGTTTTGCTTATGGACATACCATTTTTTACTTTTTATTTATTTATTTATTTATTCTTTATATATATATATTTTTTATATTTTTTTTTATCTCGTCAGCCTAAGGATGCTGCGGTAGTAGTTTAAAGACATTTCGGTCATTTGCAAGTTTTAGGACATTGCGGTCCATCATTAGTTTAAGGACATCTCGGTCCGCCGTCGCCGTATTTGAGGCGAATATATAGTTTATTGACTTTTCGGTCTATGGGTCTTTCTCTATGACTGACCATGATGACCCCGGCGTATCCATCTTTCTCGGAGCATGCGGTTGTGGCGGGTTTACCTTCCAATTTTCGGACAGCACGAACTTGCCTTGTTGGTATTGGTCTTCAACCCAGTTCTTGAAGACGTAGCAATTCTCGATCAGATGACCTACCGTTTGATGGTAAGTGCAATAATTAGGATTATTAAGATCGCCTGGCTGCAACGGACGTTTTGGACCCGGCAGATTGATGAGTCTGTTGCACACCGCCAGCTCGAACAGTCCCCTTGTTTTATCTTGCGGAAACGAGTAAGGACGTTTCAACTTTTCTTGGAGGGGTTGCCGCTTGTTGCTTTGGCGAGCAACCGGTCTAGGGTCACCTGATTGTTGTTGAGCGCTGGCGACGAGGGCCGTTTTTCCTTTTCCTTTATTCTTTTTGTTCGGTCCCTTGTTTACGGGGCCGAGATTTTTTTCGAATAGCGTGCGATTACATGGCTGAACGTTCTCGCAGCTTCTCAATTCCTTTATTTTCGAAATAGATTCCCCGAGGGAAAAGTTGGGGATAGCTTCTTCGTCAGAGTCGCTTCCAAAGGTGATAATTTGTGATCCCTTGAAGTCGGCTATATGACAGTTTGCGGCGGCTCCTTTGCGCTCATATATCGCATTTTTCCGATGTCCACAAGCTTCACACTTTGTCCTGTCGAAGTGTTGCTTTTGAGCGACATACCCTTGCCACCAACAGTTAAAGGACTCGCAGTCTTCGGTAGGATGTATGATCTTCTGATGATATAAACAGAAGTTAGGGTGCATCTCTACCTCAGAGAAAGAATTTTCTTCAGAGGGCGGTAGCTTCATTCCTACTGATAGAGCTTTGGCGAACCGTTTCCTCGTCTTGAATTTGTTTTTACCCGCAGTGTATGGCTTATGATTTGACGGGAATACCTTGGTTCTTTCTAGTATGGCCATTTCTCGCTCTTGATTGGCTTTTGCTTTCAGACGAATTTCACTTAGGAAGACATCGATCAACTCGTCTGATGGCTGTAGAATCTCCGGCTCAGGATTCGCCATTGGTTTCTCAGCGCAAGGAGCCTCTTTATCATCCGTCAGTGAATGGGAAATCATATGACAAGTCGCTACGTAGTCTTCGGATTCATCCGATGAGTTTTCTCCATTGTTTTCATCCTTGACTAAAGAACAAGCTGCCCCCGACGTGTCCGTCTTCTTTGGAGAGTGCGGCTGTGGTGGGTTTACCTTCCAGCTTTCAGACAGCACGAACTTTCCTTGCAGGTATTGATCTTCGATCCATCCCTTAAAGATGAAACAATCCTCAATCGGGTGACTTACCGTTTGGTGGTAAGGGCAATAATTGGGATTATTAAGATCGCCTGGCTGCGACAGACGCTTTGGACTCGGCAGATTGATGAGTCTGTTACGCACTGCCAGCTCAAACAGTCTTCTCGTTTTATTCTGAGGAAACGAGTAAGGACGTCCTAGCCTCTCTTCGAGGGATGGGCGTGGACGCACGTTGTTTTGGCGAACGACCGGCTTTGAGTTGCTCGACTGTTGTTGAGCATTGGCGACGATGATCGCTTTCCCTTTTCCTTTCTCATCTCGGGAATCTGATTTTGGAGGATACGGTCTATGGCCCATCTGGTCCATTTGGGCTAATTTGTCAATCAAGGCTTGAAAGGTGGTCGGCCTGAAGAACATAATGAATTGTGAGATGGTCGCCTGCGGATCGAGAGTGCCCACAAACATGCCTACCGCAGGTGCCTCTTCTATGCGTTGTTCGCATTTCGACCATAGGTTCCGCCATCGTGTTGCGTATTGGACCCACGTTTCGCTTGGCCTTATCCTGGCATTTATCAGTGCTGTTATCGGGGTGCGTTCACTAGCACTTGCGAATCTTTGTGTAAACAGCAGCTCCATCTCCGCAAATGTTTCGACAGAGTCGTTAGGTAGCTCCGAATACCATTCAAAGGCTGTTTCTGCTAAGCTACCGACGAATTGACGTAGCAACAATTTGTCATCGCCTCCAGTATTGCCGCATAAGGCCCTGAATTGAGCGACATGCTGATGTGGATTCCCTGTCCCTTTATATACGTGGAATTTAGGGATCGTATATCCCGGCGGGTAACTGATTTGGTCGTACCAGCTCGAATACGGTCGTCCGGTTCTAGCAATTTGCCCAGCCGCTTCATTCACCTGATGAACCCGGATCTGCTGAGCTATATATTCATCCAAGTCAGCTTTGGATATTGTCTCCTCCTTGGCTGTTGACAGAGTCGGTGGAGGATTTGACGTTTCTCCCCTGTTGTCTTCAAGAACGATCGGAGGATCTTCAGCAGGAGGGTCCGGCTGTAACATCATCCCTACCATATCTTGGAAGAGGAGCGCCATCTGTTTTATGTTAGCCGCTTGCTCTACAGCTTCTTTGTCCCTCTTTTCGAGGACTCTGCGTAAAAAGTCAGCGTCGGTTTCTTGTTCTTGACGTTCATCCGAAAACGTTTCAGAGCTTTCTTTTGGCTCAGTGAGTGCAGCCATTGTAGTCATCATTTCCTGAAGCTTTTGTTGTTGCTCCTGGGCTTTCGTCATGGATCGGGTAAGCGGTCGGTGGCCCGTAGAAGTGCGTCTTTCCTCCTTTCCAGAAGCCATATAAACAGTGTGCACCACCATGCCCCTAGATTTGGGGCGTTTGTGTTCAGCGCTTTTATGCTTCGCCATGTTCACAGGGGCTTTTTGCGGCCTCCTTTTCTTCTGAGTGATTGGAGTTAAGGGGGGCGTTGTAATGGGCACCCGGGTAACTATTGGCTTTTGGGGCTTGACGGAGTAATCCTTCTCTTGCCGAACCTTCATTTTTTTCCGTTGGCGGAGATAGTTTTCATCAATCACTGACTCCTGGACATGTCGCCAGACTCTGTAAATTTTAGAGGACAGCCGTTGAGGGGGCTGTTCTAGCTTCTTCTCTGGAGTATTCTCCATAGGTGAAGGAGTTCGCTTCAGCACCGCAGTAGGAGAGTTTCTGCGCACCGTGTTTAGCAATTCAAAGCTGTTCCCGGTTGGAACAGCAGCATCGGTCCCCACCGTTGGAGTTGGCGGAGTTATCCCAGAGGGGGAGTTGCCCCCAGCCTTCTTTACTCGGCGCCAGTGGCGACGTCGAGCATGTCGTGCTAATGGAGTTGTTTCAGCTATAGGGGTGACCTCCTCATACCCCCCGTGTTGGTCAGAATATGCTGGTACCAGCCTTTTAAAGATCGACGTCCGTTGAACGGGGACGGCCAACCTGTCAGAAGCGGACTTCCGAGCATGGGAAGCAACCTTGGTGACTTCGCCAAGAACGGGAGCTGGGATAGCTATCCGCTTCGGGATAACGTCTTCTGGTATGGCAGGCTTCTTCATGGGCCCGATGGAGTTCTGGCATAATCCATTAAAACCTGAAGCAGTGGAGTTGGGCGACCTGTTGAGAGGGGTCGCGGCAGTGGTAAGTCGATCGAAGACCGACTTCTTTGGAGCTTCTTGCAATGTCATTGGGGCGTTGAAGCTCATTGGTGGGAGCATGGCCCCAAAAAATAGTCCAGTGGTGGTTTGAGCCACCTGCTCCACCGGCATTTTGAAAAGGGAGGCCGCTTGGGGCCCATAAGTCACTCCTCCAGCAAGGACCGAGCGAGAATTGCAGTTGTAGGCAGTGCAGTTTGAAGCCATTGATCTTCTGTTTTCTGCACGGAGCAAGACACCAAATCTTAGTACCTCGAATCCACAGGCAACCACAGTAAACCGCGATTCGTTCGCGAACACGACACACGAAGTATGGAGTGGAAAGTGGAAAAGGTCCCACCGGGCGTGCCAGAATCTGTTCCCCTCCGAATGGCGGCCTGGACTTTGCGTCTGGCCTGAGATTCGGGGCAGATGCTATATGGTTTTATCCGTCTACCTCTCCGAAGATGCCAAGTTGATTTATGACACCGTGTATCAGAGGTCTAGACGGATACGGCCGATGTAGCAGACTTCGTCAGATTCCCCCTCCGGGTGAGGGGTTTTTGATTGTGGGGACGCTCTTCCCTGCAGGCGCAAGCCCCTGCAGTTAATTACGCTACCGCATCGCGGTAACAACTTTCTCCTTCTCCAGAATTTCACTTCGTGTCATATGTGTTTGTTTTGTTTGTGGTTGCCCGTGGATTGTATACGGAGACTGAGTAATGCCGTCGCCCGTAGGACGTGGATTAGTCCAAATCCGTATTTACTTAGATTTGGGTTTGTTATTTTTAGTTTAAGGATGCATTAGTCGCGTTGCGGCTAAGATCAACTTAAACGTTCGTTAAGGATACGATAGTCCTGCTTGAGACTAAGATCAACTTAACGTGATAATCCATTTAATATCTGGCCATCGGGACTCGTCGCCTCTCTAACGTCGTTGAAGGATTACAACGGCAGATGTTAGAGGAGTTCAGAGATGTACCTTTGAACCAAGGTTGATTTGGAGTTTTATAGTCCGTTTGGATATTTAAGGATACGTTAGCCGTGTTTGGGGGCTAAGATCAACTTTAAACGGGATCGTTTAGATCCGGCAAAAGAGCATTTGGAGGCTCTATTGTTCCAGTTTAGGGACATAGTGGTCCATAGGTAGTTTAGGGACGTTGCGGTCCATGCTCCAGTTTAGGGACGTGGTGGTCCATATTCCAGTTTAAGGACGTGGTGGTCCGATATTAGTTTAAGGACGTTTCGGTCCGATATTAGTTTAGGGACGTTTCGGTCCGATATTAGTTTAGGAACGTTTCGGTCCACGAGTTTAAGGACCCCGCAGTCCATATGGGTGTGTGGTCGTTGGGACCCGTCACCTCTTTGACGTCGTTGAGGAATTACAACGATGAATGTCAAAGGAGTTCGGAGATGTACCCTCGAACCGGATATAGATTGATTTAGGAGAGCCATTTTGCTCAGTCAATTTAATTTAAGGACTTATGGCCGCGATTGGGCTAAGTCCAGTTGAAAATATTCAACATTTTATTTGCTTTTGGCCTTTGTCTGGGCTTTCCCTTTTTAGAATAATGCACAGTATTACTTTAGGCCATTTATGCCCATTTTGACTGGGCTCTGCCCTTTTTATTTAATGCAGAGCATTTTTTTTGGTCCATTGGACCTCTCAATTGGGCTCTGCCCTTTTATAAATGATGCAGAGCATCAATTTAATTAGGCCTGCTTGGTCTTTTTGATTTGGGCCTGGCCTTTTGGGAAATGCATTGCATTTTCAGGCGCTTTGCGTCAATCAGAGAGCGCAAGCGCTTATAATGTTGACACGTGTCACGCAAGCGCAACAGTGCAGTTTGGAAGTGCAGAGCACTAAGAATCTTTTAGATTCAAGAATAGAAGTGCAAAGCAATTTTTAATTTCTGGATCTAATTTAGATCCAAGAAAAATAAGTTTTTTCTTCTTCTTTTATTTCAAGAACCAGAGGTTCATAAAAGTGCAAAGCACTATCCTCCTTTTTTTTTGTTGTTTTCTTGTTTTAAAGAACCAGTGGTTCGTAAGAAGTGCAAAGCACTGTTTATTATGTAAAGATCATTGATCTGGTTTTTAGATCAATGATTTATTAAAAGAGATTTCTTCTCTCTCATGAAGGTTTTTACCTTTTGTTGTTCTTGAGGAGTTCCCGAGAATTCTCTTCTCTCTTTTTTTTTTGAAAAATGTTGATTGATCTTGAATTGAGGTCTAGGGTCCTTTTTATAGTGCCCATAAATTAGTTAAATTTGTTAAAAGAGATCTTTTTCTGAGTGATTTGGGGAATTTTCCCCACCGTTGGATCTTTGATCCAAAGGCCCCTGCTTTACAGAAGAAAATCTTCTTGTTTTAACAAGAACATAAAAGATCTCTTTAAATCTCCATTCTGTTTTTTGAGCAACTCCCCAGCGCGTGACACGTGTCGCGCAGTGCCGCGCTTGCGCAACTGTGCCCAGCAACGCTTGCGCAACTGCGCAGACACGTGTCGCGCAGTGCCACGCTTGCCCAGCAACGCTTGCGCAACTGCGCAGACACGTGTCGCGCAATGAGGCGCTTGCGCAACTGTGCTTGCGCAACTGCGCAGACACGTGTCGCGCAGTGCCGCGCTTGCACAGTAACGCTTGCGCAACTGCGCAGACACGTGTCGCGCAGTGCGGCGCTCGCGCAACTGCGCAGACACGTGTCTCGCAGTGCGGCGCTCGCGCATCTGTGCTTGCGCAACTGCGCAGACACGTGTCGCGCGCAGTGCGGTGCTCGCGCAACTGCATTTGCGCAACTGCGCAGACACGTGTCGCGCAGTGCAGCGTTTGCGCAACTGACCGTTGCTTTCCTTTACTTTTTGTTTTTAAAAGAGCCCTGCTCTGATTGGATGCACGGCCTCGGGCGTTGC
The DNA here is from genome assembly GCA_030015575.1 of Agapanthus africanus. NCBI lineage: Eukaryota > Viridiplantae > Streptophyta > Magnoliopsida > Asparagales > Amaryllidaceae > Agapanthus > Agapanthus africanus. Next base: position 378,314,708 of record CM057347.1, on the reverse strand, counting down.
ACTGACGTATCAATTTCAGACACGTGGCGCGTTGCGCGCAGCGCACGGGATTTGAAGCGTTGCTTCAGAATTTGAATTTTCAGAATTCAAACAGAACCTTACTCTGATTGGGGGAAACAACAACGTGTCCCAAGAACTGCACTTTGTCGAGCCAGAACTCACACTTGCTCAATTTTGCGTATAGCGTCACTTCTTAAAGAATTTTTAGTACCATTCGCAAGTGTTCGGCGTGCTCCTCTCGAGTCTTAGAGTAGACTAGTATGTATTCAATAAATACAACAACAAACGTGTCCAAGTATTTCGCAAATACTCTATTCATCAGATCCATAAATATAGCTGGAGCATTGGTAACACCGAACGGCATCACAAGAAACTCATAATGCCCGTATCGGGTCCTGAAAGCCGTCTTGCATATATCTTAGGCCGTTACTCTGATCTGGTGATAGCCCGAACGAAGATCCAGCTTTGAAAATACCTTGGCCCCACCCAACTGATCTAAATAAGTCATCAATACACGGTATGGGGTATTTGTTCTTTATCGTTACTCTATTCAGCTCCCGGTAGTCTATGCACATCCGTAGCGATCCATTCTTTTTCTTCACCAACAAGACTGGTGCACCCCACGGCGAAGCGCTTGGGCGAATAAATCCTTTCTCCAGGAGTTCTCCAATTTGCTTCTTCAATTTTGCCAACTCAACTGGTGCCATTCTGTACGGTGCCTTAGAAACTGGTGATGTACCCGGAATCAAATCTATCGAGAATCCCAAGACGCGTGGAGGTGGTAGACCTGGTAAATCTTCAGGAAACACGTCAAGAAAATCCCTAATGACTTCTGGTGCGGGGTTTTCATCAATCTCCATAGCCGTCAATACCTTCGGTTTGGCTCTATACTTGGCTGGCTCTAAAGACTCGCTCCTCCTTTAAAAACAAACTCTGGGTGATGGGGAATACGAAAAGTCGCATTCCTAGCTCGGCAATCAATAATCGCATGGAATGTACTCATCCAATCCATCCCGAGAATTGCGTTATAGTTGCCTGTTCCGATTAAAAGGCAATTCACATAGAATTCCCTACCACACACTACAACTGGACAAGATCTACATTCTCGACTAGATACTATAACACCATTACCTGTATGTATTTCCCAACCCTTGGTCAATGGTTCATGTGGTATGGAGTGTGTATCAACGAAATGTGCAGATATGAAACAGTGTGATGCTCCAGAATCAAACAGTACTTTAGCTGGCATAGAATGAACGAGTAGAATACCTGTAACCACTTCACCTGAGGCCTCTGCCTGCTCGGCGGTCAGGGTGAAAGCCTGCCCTTGACTGTGGCCTGTGTTGGTTTGCCTCTGTTCTAGTGACCTCTGCTGCTGTGGTCCATACCCTCCCTGTAGCTCGGTTCGCTGAGGGCAACCACTAACCCGGTGCTGGTTGGATCCGAAAATCAAACACTGTCTCTTGGCACGGCGACAGTCCTTCTGGGTGTGCCCGTCCCTGTGACAGTAACCGCAAACTAAGGCTTTACTCTGTAGATGCTGCTGGGGTACGAAGGGACGCTTCATCTGCGTCATCCCTGGCCTGTGAACTGGTATGACCCCTCGGGACGATGTGTGAGTACGTGTCGGAACAACTGGAGGCCTCCTATCACTTGAGCTGGGCCCCTTGAATTTACTGATTAACTTCTCATGAATTCGTGCAGCGTTGAGCGCCTGCGCGAAAGTCTGTAACTTGAATGACGCAATCAACCGTTGCAGCTCAAAGTCCAGTCCCTGCAAGAAACGTCTGGCCCTGGTGGCCTCTGAAGCGACCATATACGAAGCGAATCAGCTCAGACGGTTGAATTCTGCCGCATACACGTCAACGGGACAGCCGTTCTGCTTCAGTAAGATAAATCTTTCTTCCATCTCTGCCTTGGCGGTGGGGGAGGGATAGTGGTCCAAGAAACACTCTTTGAACTTGCTCCACTCGATCGGCCCATCAAGTATGCTCTCTTCGACGGACCACCAAGTACGGGCTTCGTCCTCCAGCTTCACATTCACCTTCTATTCATCGGGTACCCGTGCGGCCGTCAGTAGGTTTTCCACATTGACCAGCAATTGTTCGACCTCGAGTGGTTCGGCTAGTCCGGTAAACACAGTTGGGTGTAGTCTCCGGAAATCCAACACAGTGCCAGTCCTAGCAGGCGTAGCTGGTGTAGCGGTGCCCTCAGGGCAATAATGAGATCGGTGGATCCCCTTAATGCGGTAATTGCCCTGAGTTCTTCGGTAAGTAGGTCCGTCTTTCTCTCTTGGGCTTTCACGAGGGTCGTTAGTGCATTCAGGATCCTCTCTGTGTGATCCTGAGAACCAGAGTCCGAGGAGAGATCATTCGGGGAGGTCATGTTGTTGGAGAAAATTAGATGAACGGATAAGATTAGATACAAAGATGAAAGTGAAAGACAGTGAAGTGAAAAATAATATAATAAAGCGTAGTTAATGTCATCCCTTAATACAAAAATCTGGCTTTGATACCAACAAAACCAAGTCACGCCCCGCTTCCCAAAATACGGAATACGGGAGGCGACTAGGCCAGCCATGCTCATACGGCCAAAGAATAATCCTGCCGTAGTCACACTTCGGTTTCTAGCATTACATGATAATCAGTAAGCACAACACAGAAGTAAAGGAAACACATCACTAGTTTATTACACCAACTTTCATTGTTTACAGTTTACAATAGAATGAAAGAAAAGAAACTACCAACCAAGTGCGAATACAAGGTTGATTTATAGAAAGCGTAAAAGTACTGAAGGCACGACCGTCTAGATCTCTGCGAGCTCGAAGGGTAGGTCTGACTCCTGAAATCCGGTCCTCTTCAAACTCTGAGCATGCATACTCAGGTCATCAGGGCGACACAATAGCAATATTATAATAGTATTAATGGGGAAAGAAAATAAAAGTAATAATGATGGAGATAATAAATGCAGGCAATCGGTATGTCAATAAACAATGCAATGTATAATCTGTGTCCTTATCGGCCTCTCAGTCACTTTTGAAATCGAGTTACGGAAAGAAATGATCATGTTTAACGAGGGTCTCGTATGTATCCGAGACTAATACCCACTGTTGCCCGGGACATAACCCTGTCAGCCGGACCGCTAGGTCCAAACCTAATATATAAGAGTCGTTGTTCGAATGATCATCCTCTAAATCACCGACCTCGCTAAATATAAGTTCCTTTCCGCTTCGATTTTCCCCTTTTTTCCCCAGGTTTCACTATCTATGAATATGGGCTAGTCATGAACAAGTACGTATCAATAACACTGCTTTATTCACTATTCACTGTATTGTTCACTATCACGAATCATTCACTTTTACTGGCGTACTCGACACATCTAAACCGATATTATTCACGTTCGACAATGCACTATTCACTAAAAATTAATAAGAACGCTCACTATTACTAGAGGTATTGCAGTCGGGTAAAATGTGAATCATGTCGCTAAACAATTTATATGCAAAACTAGTCATTATGCGTCTCATGAACTTATATAAATCGTATTAAATCATACGTTCAGAATTAAGTAAAATGATACAAAAGCGGTAATAAGTAAACTCAGTCAGAAGTTCAATGAAATTAGTTTCAAGTCAATCGGGTTTCGGATTAGCAATTTACAGCCGTTTCATTTTAGGTGTCCCCTGCTGGAAGTTCAGTTCCTCAACTGAAAGTCCATTTCGTAACACAGTTTCGACCCTGTTGGGATCATAATTAGGCAATGCTATACATTGATAATATTTAGGTTTCCAACGCTTCAGACGGATCGATAACATCCGCTGTGTTCTGGGAGTTATGCATTATTTAATATCAGGGTATACGTTCTGTCCCTGCTTGGGACTGCAGTACATACTGATGGTTTAAAATGTGATTAAAATAGCAAACGATGGAAAAAACGAACGAAACCACTTCCAATAGTTATCTAACAGATATATCTTCGCTACGGTATAGGGTTCCGCATAATACCATTTTCACACAGAGACATAAAAGCATTTCTAATTAAGTGTTGGCAAGCAGTGCTGCTCTAGACTGCAGTCCAGAGCCGCACTACCGACCAGTTTCCGTAACCGTTATAAAATAGAAAAAGATTATAACTTATATGGGGTTCTAGTTCGTCGAGCCGGCTTCGATATGAGCCCCCTAACACCACATTCCGGTGTGTAACCAATTTATTATGATTTTCACAAAATTCAGGTACGGAAATTTTCAGATTCGACGGATCTAAATGGGGATGATATTTTCATGGTGTTAAAGTCCGTATTTTCAAGCCAACTCTTAACACGGTATTCCTTATCACTAGGGTAATCTGTTATGCTTAAATTCCGTCATTTTAAGAGGGCTTTTAGATTATGATTTGCATCGAACACTTATATTAACGTTTGATTCGCAACCGAAATGAATACACTATAGCATGTAGCAGGGATTTGAACTTGCCTCACGACGTATCGATGATGATGCGGCAGTGACGCGGCAACAGTGGTGACCTACGGCAATGGCAATGGCACGTCGTGATCACGACGCAGGCGCGGCTAGGCACGACACGGCAAACTCGACCTCGGCTCGAGTTTGGCTCGGCAGCGACTAGGGGTCCGGCGATGCTACGGTGGCGATGACGATGAGGAGTCGTGCTTCGACGACGTGGGCATGCAGGCGAGGATCGTAGGGAGGTCGGGGTGATGGGTTTTCGGCGGGGTTCTTGCTCGGGAATTATGGCGAGGTGAGCTCTGACGAGAGGTTGTGCAGGTGAAGGTGCTCGGGGGAAGTCGAGGTTGAGGTGACGACGGCGTGAGGTGGTGGTCAAGGCGGCAACGACGTGGAGGCGGTCTGAATGCTGTCGATGGTGATGGGAGCTCGGGTGCAAGGGGTGTGCAGGCGAGGCTGGGCTCTGGATTGGGTTCGGTTGGGGGTGATGGTGGTGATGAAGGGAAGAGTGGAGAGAGGTGATGTTGAGGTGGAGATGGGCGAGAGGACGAGGACGACGGCGAGGTAGTGGGCTTTCTTGGTTGTCGGGGTATTGCGTTTGCTGTCGGGGATGGAGGAATGGTGAGGTGAGGAAGGAGGAGGAAGAGAGATGAGTGAGTGAGTGAAGTAGAGGGAGATGAGCGAGGGATCGAGGTCGTCGTGGCCATTGGGGAAGCGGGCATTGCGGGGCGTCGGCACGAGCGTGAAGGGAGAAAGAGTCGTTAGGGTGTTGTGAGGGAATATGGGTGGCTGGGTCATCCCGCACGCGAGTCCGGCGGAGGTTGTTGGCAAGGACGCGGTCGTCGCGGAGGTGGGCGTGAGAAGCGGGCATGGACGCGAGCGAGAAGGGGAGAGACGTTGGCGGGAAAGGAGCGAGAACAAAGGATAAGAAGAAGTGGGTTGGAGCAGGTCGGGCCGGGTGAGGGTTTTGAAATTAGGATTTGTTTTAGAGTTGGGTAATAATTTAATAAATAAAATAATAAAAATATTTTTTCAAAATGTGTAAAAATTCTAGGAAAAATCTGAAAATACAGGAAATAAGTATACGAAAGCTGGGGATTTACATATATATTACTTGGTATACATAAGATATATGATAAGGAAGCTAAACAACAAGTATATACGAATTTAGCATCGATGTGATAAACAAGATAAGCAGCTGACACTAAACGAACTATTCATATTTAAGCTATCATCAAAACTAAATAAATGGAATATCAAAATCCATAAGCTATCACTAATGAGCGTTCATTTATCTTCATGCTCTGATTTTTGTAGATCTAGAAAAACGTGGAGGCATACCTGATCGAGAAGGGCTGGTCGTCTCATGTCTCGACAGGGTCTCGATGGAGATGGCGTTAGTCGTCGGAATCTAGGTTATATTAACCGAGATAGGATGGCTGAGAAGCCCTAGGAAAATTAGTAATTGATTGATTGATTGATTGAGAGATTGAGAGAGAGAGAGAGAGAGAGAGTCCTTCTTCGTCTTCTACTCTGATTTTTATAAGACTTGGGTTGTTCGGAAATAGTTCAAAACCCTAGATTTTTTTGATCTCCAAGTAAGATTTCCCTGATTTCCTCTGTTTCGATAAGATTCAGATAAATCTTTCCCTCTAATAATTGATATCGCTCCTCTTGCAATATCTCCTTCAATCTTTTCCGCCCGACTCTTTCCTTATCAGGAGAATATATGCAAATATTTGCAATTAATCACATCTTCCATCAGGCGATACGTGCCATGGGCCACAAACTCTTTATTCGGCATACTTCATGAGCCGGACTATTTTTTGGTGCAAACATATGCCCTATACATGTCATCCGTTGAGATGTGAAAACCGACGATACGTGTCAATCTTCGCCTGTCAACCTTTATCATCCGAGGGATTTATCAGCCACCAGCTTTTTGTGGGATGGCGAAAACGTTTCTAGCTTCCTGCTCTGCAGCTTCTACTCATGCATGCATGGTGATATAGGCTTTGAACGTGTTGGGCCCTTTCACAAGCAGTATTTATGCCACATTATTTGTCAAGATGGGCCACATTATCGATGGCTTTTGACTATCAGCCGATGGCTTTTGACTATCAGCCGATAGATTGTTATTCTTGCAAACACTGAGCCGAGTATTCTGAGCTCCAAGCACCTTACTTTTGGGACAAAGAGAATAGTGCTTTTTACATTTACAAACCATCTTCTTGCATCGGCTATTTCGCAGCACCGTTGGCCGATAACAAAACCACTACAGCCCAATCAGACAATGATAAAGTCATTACAACCATCATCATATTTTCACAACTTCATTATAACCATCACGCACATGTATCGATATATGGCATTCAATATTCATTGTTGCCTATCTTGGCTGTGAACCACTCGGACAACAGTTGCGTCGAGCGTTGCCTTTATGGTATTGAACACATACTTGGCTTTGGCAACTGTGCTTCGTTTGGCTTGATATGCTCATGGCCATATTAAACCAGCCGAAAAGTTTCTTGGCTTAACATAAACATGTTGGGCCAACGGTCATTACTTGCTCATAAGGCCATGATTAACATCGATTGAGGGAAGTCACATATGTTCTCCTCCAGTTTGGCAGCGAGTTGTCATATGATCGAGTCTCGAATACTGGTTTTGACATATGTGCAAATCAAATATTTCTCAGCTAACTCTTTGTTCGCGTATGGCATGGGGCTATAGACGACTCAACATGGAAGATTGGAAGCTTCATATGTTAAACATCTCATGCAGCTAAGCAAATTACTCATGATTAACGATTGGAAGCTTCTGACACGATGTTTAACATTGAGACATCGAATTTGCCTGAGGCATTTGACATCTAAGCAAATTACTCATGATGTCCCGATGCAACTAGCCCTGCCACACGTTAAACATCTCAGGCACACCGCATAAGATCCAAACTGTTAAACTCGGGTTCGTGTTCAGCATCAAACAGCTAACTCAGTTTTATGCCTTCAAGCATGTATATTAACACTCTAAAGAGCATTATAGAGCTCCCAGTTGATAACAGACATTATGCAGAGGCATTCCAACGAAACCCCACCGCTAGCACATGAAATATGCGAAGCCATTTGGGCTGCTTATTTCAGTCCATGTCAGTCCGTATCGGCCAATATCAAACAACCCAAGTCTCTTAGCTAATTGTTAATCATAGCAACCAAACTTGTTAGGTTGCCTTGTATTGGCCTGCAAAGATCAATTTCTGATGCATCTCAGCTAGCGGTGTTTTATTTATTGATGCATCTAGCCGTGCATGTTTTCTGACATAGTGTCTAGTATTAAGATATCGGCTTCGAAACTTGCTCAAGATATTAGACATGGGAGCGAATTAATCACGATGTGACAAAATATTTGCAAGCTCTTCGTCCCTTCTAATGTTGTCACTCTAGATTCGATATGTGCTAATAGAGGCATCATCCGAAAATTATTTGGAGAGATGATCTATATTGGATGATTGCACAGCACATAGCAAAGTAACCTCGCTTGTTGTCAAACACCAATAAGACTTGTCAGCTTGGATGATATCAGCCGTATCGGTTTGTGTCCGAGACGAAGTATAGCAATCCAATGATAGTAAACTCCATTATGAAAGAACCCAAAAACATTGGCAGTTTTGGCAGTTGTTTTTGGGAACTCAGAGCGCCAAGCGACCTTTAGTTGAAATGAGGCCTAACAATAACACTCCAATGTCTTGAAGACACCAAACTCAAAGAAATTAGCATCAGGGGCACCTGCATCTTTGAGCAATCCATATAATATGGCTAGTAATTCAAAGCATCATCTCCCTAGCCTGCTCAAATCAGAGACCCAGCCATTTTTAGGACATTATTCCACAATGGCTTTTATAGGACAGCAAGTCTTCTCATTAATTATGGTCTAAACATCAATGAACTTGTTGTTTAAAGCCAGCACATGAAGCATGATATGTGCCTGATCTTCTCAAAATCCTGAGTTATCACAGCCGTTATAATCTCGGCCATAGACATCATTGGAATTGATCTAGCATAGCTGCTAGTTTTTGTTGGCTATAGTACCCTCAAGGCAATTATTGTAATCCATTCCTAGTGTCTCTTGTCTGTCCGTTTCATACTCTTATTTCCAACCCTAAACAAAACATACACAACAAACCTCCAATTAGGTTGCAACTATATGTCATGTTGTAGTGCGCCTAAACGAATTCTCAACTTAGGTCGCGACCATATGTCATGATAGTGCGCCAAAGGGAAAGGGTTATGTTTGTTTGGTCTAAATTCATTTCAAGTTGTTTGGTAAAGAGAAACACAAGGGATTTTTCCATCTCTCATACTACCCTTCCTTACCCTAACAAGTGAGTAAACTACCCACTCATGATGAAAATAAAATAAAATCGAAAAGGGTTGAGAAGAGAAAAGAAATGAGAAGAAGAGCATAAACTAGCTTTTTGGAACCTTATCTAAACAAGGTTTTCTGTTGAGCATCATGGTTTTACAAAGGATAAATAAAAGAGATGAGAAGAAGAAGAACAAATAAAACCAACAACTACTTTACAAGTTCTCTAATTGTTCAACCATGCCAGTGTTGGTACTCCGAGAGAGCTCTCCCGTGCTTTCGCACGGACCCAATTAATAAATCCGTTTCCGCAGAGGCGTAAGCCCGTTAACACTTTCTAGACACCTAATAGGTTAGCTAATTGTGAAGTGAAAAATCTCCCGAGAAGTAATACATACTCATCAGTGGGAATCGAAACCCAACTATCATTGTGTAATAACTTTGACGGAAGCCGACTAAAATTACCACACTGCAGAAGCTATGTGCAAACTTGGCAAGTTTCCCGTATATTTGAAACTCCCGATATGGTTTTTGCTCCAAGCGTCTTATAACCTTAACGAAGGCCAACAAATCATAAGTCGCAAATCAAGTTCTACGCGTCATTGTCCTAATTAATTTAAACCCATCCGTACTCGTCCTTGACGAATGCCAACAAGGCTGTACAAATGTCTTAGATTAATGCATCTCTATAATATATAACTACCATACACTATGTCTTGACGAAGGCCAACAAATATAGCATGAATACTAGGTGCTACCCGTCTGAAATGACGGAGGGCTACGACTGATTTTTGGCGAGAAACCTTTAACGTAATGATCTTGATATCGTTGAAGAAACTCGAGTGGCTTTGAAAAAAGAGTGATTTAGGCTCCGCTTTTAAAACTAGCAACATATACTTTTGCTTAAGAGTGAACTCCCCACGAAGAGATCGAGGCTCTTCCCTCATAGAATGAGGCACGGAATATTTCTAACCGAATACCTCTATGCAAAGCAAAAGATTATGATTAAGTGTTTTGAAGAAAACCGAGTAGTTTTAAAAATTGGTTCCGACAACATCATTTAGGTTTATTTTCCTTACATTATTCAAATAATGTGTTCCCATCATTTTAAGTTTCCAAGCCACAGAAGATACAACAAAAATAGCATGTTTTTATATGCCATCCGCATTTGCCATGGAGCCCCGTAATGCACCATTATGTTACTTAACTAACGACAGAGCGAGGGCAGGACTAGCACGGATGCAAAACATATAGAACCATCTAATATATATATATATATATATATATATATATATATATATATATCAACATCGCAGGAAGATAATAGTCATCACAGGCAGATAAAAATCATCATAGGCATGCAAACAACAATATGGAACATCGGATAAATTCGGAGCCCCGCGTTTCATTTGAGTCATAAATGAGACGTGACTTTTCCCGGTCGTGTGGATAGCCAGTGCAATGAAGAAACTAGACCCCTACGAGTGTGGCAAGTTACCCGCCAATTCCGGAAGTGAGACAACCCCAATCAACAAAGTGAATAGGCCACCAATACTTCAAGGAATCCGGCAACTTGAGCACTCCTCTGTGGGTCAACCTATACCCCCTACGAGTGCGGCGAATAGCCCGCCAATTCTAGAGTAAGGCCCCCCGGTCTCAACGCTATGAGATGCGGACCCGTTGCCCTCTAGAACCCGGCTATTCGAGCACTCCTCCGCGAGATAATTCTAGTACAGAAAAGAAAATATATACACAACGGTGATATTGACCTCAACCCGGCCGTGCCCCAATAAAAAAATATACATATAGACAAAGACGGCAATCTATATGTCGGATGCTTGCCCCGCAATAATGAATATACAAATGAATCTGAACTGTACATCAAACATTGCACACAAGGCTATCCATCACGACAATCCATCCAAAAGATCAGTGCAATACAGAACATCAATGCGAATATCATGTTCGTAAACCTGTCTGATTGTATATATAGCAAGCAGTCAGATTATACCGCGCTATGATATTCATGGTCACAAGAACAAAAAATGCACTGAAAACCACTAATTTAAAATTTCGATCGATTAAAACTTCCCGCATTGGCCCCAAGTACAAACCAGTACTCAAACAAAACTGGACCAAAAACAAATATTTCAAAAATCACATTTCCGTGAATTAGAGCACCAGAAAAAATTTGGAGCACTGTAGCCAAAATTAGACCGCGGATCCGCAGCCAAATGACACATTTGGCAGCGGTTTAGCGGTCGAATTATGGGCTTAGGTGCCCAATTTTTTTTCTGATCTCTAGTTTTGCCTGCACATAATTTTAATGCAACCTGAACAATTTTATGAACAACATTAAAATTCGAACAGCAAGCAGTAGATTGGAAATGCGAATCGGAAAAAATCTGTCGACCAAAACTCTAAATTAGTGCTAACAAGCTAGTTAAGGTTTATGGAGTGGCTCTCATACCATGTTGGTATTTGATGCTCGCGCCGTGGAGGCCGCGGCCAAGGCGGAAGCGAAAACAAAAATTTTATGCAAACACCAAATACGCATACCTCAGGATTCAATCCAAACACCTAAACTAGCAAGCTATAAACAAGCTTGGGTATAGAAATATAACCTTCGACGCATGTCCACCTAATTGTGAAAGACCCCTCCAAATTCGTAGATGCCGGGAACGCGCTTGAAAAGTGACCACCCTCGCCGAAGAAGATCCACCCGAGAAAAACCAGAAAAGGCTCAAACCGACGATCCAAACTTGCTAAGGATGGATAGTGGGTGATGTAGGAATTTTTCACTAATTTTTCTCTAAAATCCATGCTTAAGAGAGCAAGAAGAAGAAGGATGAGAGAGAGGTGAAAATGGCTAAGTCTTACATGAGCATGAAGTATGTAGATGGAAAAAAGATCAAGTCTAGAAAGAAAGAATGGCTGCAACTTTTTTTACCGCCATGGTTCAATAGTGTAACCATAAATGATATCAATAAATGCCAAAGCCATAGTTTTCTAGATGTCAAGAACTATGCTTCATTGAAACCTCATTTTCCACCTCATTTCCCATTTGATTTTCCAAATGAAAATCAAATATGAGATGTCCTTTTTCTAGAAGCATTCCTGTATAAATACAGAATACTTCATCCGATATATGTATCCCTACATATACGCGTATCCGTATAAAAATACGGATAGCACCAATGAGAGAAAATGAATAGTGAACAATAATACTAAAATACATATATCAATATATCAATATATATATATAAATTATTAAATTAAAATCTGATTTAATAATTCGGTTTAATCCTAAGCCGGCTATTTTTTTCAACCGTCCGATTAAAATTCGTGTATACTGTTACGCGTATTTAATCGGACCCATGCACGTACCAATGTATGGCTTCTACATCTATTGCCTGAACCGGGAAAACCCTCTGTATGAGACTCTAAAAACTCGACAATACGCTGGCAGTATGTTTAACCACAAGCACGTCAGCGGCACTAGCTGTACGCAACGGCTACCCAGGTACTTACCGAAAGGGGGGTTCGACAATCAAGTATGTCTTTACCTTACTGAACCTGAATGTGACAATCATCGTACAGTCCGTTCTCTTCATCAAAGAGTATCGCATATCAGGTTTAGGGGATAGATAACGTCAGACCCCTACTAACCCGATAAGTCGTGTCTGAGTCAAGCCCATCACCAATAGAGATACTACTGATCAACTATCAGTAAATCTCATTCACCGTGGCCATGTATTTCTAGTGATAGCCAACTGAACACAGCGCGACATCGACTTCTAATACCAGAAGAGACGAATCCCTGACAATTGTTCATATCAGATTTTTGCATTTTTATATCGCCCATTCTTAATCACATTGCATATAAGCAGGTGCTTTTGATCCATGTCTGCTAAATAGTTGCAGGTTACAGGTTCTCAGCTCGTTACAGTGAAATTCATGAAAAGTCGCTACAAATGTGGGACTACGACCAATAAACAGAGAAATACGGGTTTCCGCACACTATCCGTATAATGCCGCCTACCAGTTCAAGGAACAAATGGAAAATCATTGAGCATTTCAATGCACAAAGCACAAGGGCAGCACAAGATCCAAGACTTCAAACGCGGAACTCAAGGCAAAAGTCCACTGTTGAATATCTGGAAGAGAACTGAAGAGCTTTTGAGAAACCAAGTGTGCCAAACAGAAGACAAAAATAATATGAAGAAACCCTGGAAAAATGAACCACCAAGACCATCAAATGGCCGCGGAACCGCGGCCAAATAGGCACATCTGCCGCGGTTCCGCGGCCGTGCAGTGCACGTGTCGGTGGGGTGTCGGTGCTTTGACTCGGTTTTTGGGGTGTTTTGTAATTTCATGTATGGATCAGAATATAAACCTTGGGTTTTTCCTATCTATAAATAGGAGAGTTGAAAGCCAAATGAAGGCATGCATATCTTTAGTTTTTAGTCTTCTTTTTAATTTCTATATTTCAATTCAATTGTAATGCGTTGTTGAGAGGACATCCATAAAGTAAGCTTTTCTTTTATCTCGTATTGTTTTTATCTGAATTTTAATTCCTGCAATTTTCTTATCTGTTCTTTTATTATTTGCAAATTAGTTTATCAATTAAAATATAAAAATGAATTTTATTGTCACCTTCCTAATGAGTGAGTAATTCCTCACTTGTTAGGGGTAGCATAGGGAATGTTTGAGAGAAGGAAATCTCTCTCACTCCTTTCTTTGCCCATTTAATATTATTTAAAGTACTCACTTTAATTCAACAATAATTCGCTCACTACGGCACCCTATCCTATATGATAGTGGTGATTCCCTAGTTAGACCGGTTGTGGTTGAATTAACTAGAGCTTAGGGCTAAGAGCTAAGAACGGACGGACAAGGACCAAAAGGAAGAAACTAAGTTTCTTCCTAGTCGTGTTAATTCCCGTTGTTGACTATTACCCTAACACCTATATTCTTAACAAGGGTATTGATAGAAGTGAGAAGAATCCTTATTTTGAACTAACCTAATCCTAACCCTAGCAAGCTTTTAAATCAATTTATTGTCATTCTTAGAGCTTAAAACAAACCCTACCAAAGTTTGGACTTAACTTGTTAGAACTTAAAGAAAAGAACACCATTTCCCTGTGGATCGACTCGTACTCAACCGGCTAGCTACCAAGCGACACCGTCTTGATTGCGGTAATTAAAAATTTAGAATACGCAGAAATATCTATCAATCAAATGGCGCCTTCATACCATAATATTGCATTATTATATTCTCCATTTTTATTCGTTTTACAAATAAACAGGTGCTTTGACGCATGTCTGCTACATATTACAGGTTACAGGTTCTTGGACAGAAAACAGTGAAAATGATGAAAAGACGATGCAAAAGTGAACTTTGACCAACAAACAGAAGACTCTTGATCAAGCCTACATCAAAGATAAAATTCACAAAGTACAAGGCAATGCAAGGTCCAAGATTACAAAGCGAACGGTTAAAAGTCCACCGTAATTATTCACTGAAGATCTGGAAGAAACATAGAAGCTATTTTAATAAAGAACCAAATAATAAGGAAGCCCAAAGACAGAAGTGCCCACAAAGAAAATTTCAAGGCCCAATACTTCCTTTTAAAGAGACAGACATAAAATTTTACCAAAACTTGGAGTCTACTTTGACTAGGTTTTCCTAAGGATATTTTGGTAAATGTAGACGTGCGAATCAATTGTAACCTAGGGTTTCCTATCCTCTATAAATAGGAGCTCTAAATCATTGTAAAGCCTATGCCTCCCTATGCCTCTTTCTATGAATAAAATTTAGAATTCTTTTGGAGAGCATCGGTGCCTCTTTTCATTTCATGAATTCAGATCTGACAACCCTGTGTTGATGTTTGGAGAGAGCCATCTATAAAATAGGTAATTTTTCATTCTCTGCCCTAGATAAATGTTTGTAAATTCCCTAATGAGCGAGTAGTCTCCTTGCTTGTTAGGGTCAGCTTTGGGGAAGGCTTTTAAGAGATGAGATCTCTCATCCCTTTCTTGCCCGATATATATTTTAATAGGACTCCATGCATACATGCACATACCGCTCCCTACGGCACCCTATCCATCGAGGTAGCGGTGATACCATAGTATAAAGGCCCGGTTGTGATGGTTTTCCATGGAGGTTAGGGTAAGGATTTCTAAAGGAAGGACAAGAACCTAGAGGAAGGAACACCTTCCCGAATGGATCTAATCCCTTTTATTAATAATTACCATAACTTCTCTTAGATCCTAATTTGGGTATAGAAAGCGTTGAGATTTATTTATATTTCCAAACCATTCCTAAACCTTACCCTAGCAAGATTTAGATCTAGATAATCTTAGTATAGATAGATTCAGTTTTTAGATTTAATAATCAATCTGACGCCCATCGGAATTAACTCGTTTGAGTGATTAGGAAATTCACAACATCCCTGTGGACCGATCCGTACTCACCGGCTAGCTACATGCGACGCCGTTCTTGATTGCGGTAATAGATAGTTTTTGAGATAAATCAAATGGCGCCATTGCCGGGGATGGCGTGTTATTTCCTTTTTGCAATTTCGGGTTAATCAAAATTCAAAAAGTCATAAAAATTTGAAAAATCAAAAAATATAAAAATATATCATCTGTTATTTTTGGGAAGGGTATTTTTGTTTGAATTTTGCAGGATCTATGAACAAATTCGGATCTGGAAATCTACAGAGATCAAAACAGCAAATATCAAATCCGAACAAACAGAGGAATATCACAATAGACAATAGAAGAAATTTGGAGGACCGAGTCAAACAAGAAGAATCGCGGTGATCTGGTCCCCCCAAAAAAAACCGCCACGCGACCTCATTCTGGCTGCGGAACCGCCACGAGAGCCAACCTGAGACCGTGGAACCGCCGCATTTTGGTTGGAAAAAAGACAGAAGCGCGGTAAAAAAAAAAATCATCTGTAAGTCTTCTGATCTCCTCCTCTGCAAATCTCTGATATCTCCTCTGAAAAATCTCCTGCAGGATTCTTTGCGCTTAAAAATTTTCCCCTTTCCAATAACAAATCTTGTGCAGGATTTTTTGCGCTGCGCTTAAAATAAAAAAATTGATTGCAAGTGATTTTTTTTCTGTTTTGCATATCTTTAATCAGACTTTAAGGGGCTTGAGACCGATTCAGATTGGGTGGGGATTTCATCACCCTTTCCAGGACCCCAGAAATCACATAAGGCATTTGCATTGACCATATCTTAATTAAAAAAATACTAGACTCATCCCTAAGGACTTCGAGCTCAATAGGACAGAGGACTAGTTATAGGCATTGACTGTTTATCCTAACCTGACTTTACGGTGTCTAGGCAAGTGTGTCTAAGGCAAGTGGTTACTTAATTAGGACCGCTACTTGTAGCGGGGAGCCTCCCACTTACCTGGCACTTACCTGGCCGCAATTGGCGGTGAAGAGGCGGTTTGAGGTCCTATTTCTAGCCCTTTGGAACAGTTAGGAGCTGTCTAGCTGACCTAGGTGACCCTAGATCTAAGCCTGATTGTGCATTTCTGGTTGATTGCATTTGTGTCTAAGCCCTTATCGAAATTTTTTTCAAAACAAATAATAAGAGGAATTTTTTTTATTAAAAGACTTGCAACTTTTGTCGCTAAGAAATCCGTGCACTCCAATCTTCTTTCTCTTCTCCTTCTTCAATCATGGGTACCCCACATCATAAATCTCTTGCCGAACTTTGGTATCCCGTACCTAACTTTGCGTCGTACGTCAATTATTTCGGTCGATTTAAAGAAGATCCCTCCGTGCCAAAAATATCTTTGAAAGATCAAATAGAAGCGTCTAGGAGAAACAGTTTGACTTTGCAACCTACTTTGTGTCAACCAAGTCAACCTTTACCACCTTCATATGTTGATACCACTTTTTCAAGTCCTGCTGTAACTCCTAAACCGATGTTCATTGCTGAGCATATTGCTCAATCTCGTAGCCGATCTTTCACCCCTTTCCACTCATCTAGTTCTAGGGATCCACAAGACTATTCACCTTTTTATCCACATGTTGACCCTACCCCTGTCCAACGACCCACTTCCTACCAGTCCTACCCGACTTTCCCACCTTCACTAGACACTGTTTCTACACAGCCTTTTTGGAGTTTCACGTATCCAAACAATCTCGAATCTTTTACCGAAACCCCTTCACAACCCATGTCTAGTTTGGAACAGTCGTTGGAGGCGTACATTGCAGCAACAAACAAAATGGTTAGGAATGTGGATGCGTCCATTGCCGCTCTTATGCAACCTAGTGAACTGGTAGCTAGTTTCCCGCTAGTTCCAAATTTTTCAATGTATGAGGAGGCGGTTGGACAGAGTGAGAATGTGAGAGGATTTCCAAATCAAACCTACCCATACCCAATTGAATCCAACAACTCCAATTTTCAAACTTGTGTCCAAAAAAACGAGTTGTGTGATTTTGTAGTGCTTGATTTGCCAGATTGTGAAGAACCCCTTTCGAGTGAAACCACACGTAATCCTTTCGATCTTTACTCCTCCACTCTAGAACCTAAATCGATAAATATCCATGCTTTTGATGAGGTGTCAGAAAATATTGATTTTCACTTGATTGAGGATATAGACGCCGGGAATATTTTGGATGATGAACCAGTAGATTTGATTGAAATTTTATGTCCAATTCATCATCCCGAGTTATTAATTGTTTCTCCCAAACTTCATATGCGTCTTTATTTTGATGATAATGGCATGGATGAGTTAACTATTGAGGAGACTTATGAGGATAGTATTGAGGAGAGTCTTGAGGATAATATTGAGGTTGAACCATTTTTGTTTGATGTGTCGGATTTTCCAATTCAGCCTCCTGAACCTTTAACTGTTATATTACCCTCCCTCCTTTCCATCGTTCCGACCATGCACAAGATCACGCTTGACGACTGTGAGCTTGAAAACTTTTCCTTTGAATCTGACACAGTTCTCACAGCCGATGACACTTATGAGTGTTTCACTTTTTCGGACGATGTTGAAGTCTCACCGTCCGAGTTTGAATCCTTTGAATTTTTAAATGAGTTAGTTGAACCATCGAACTAGGTTGCTTACAGTCGTTCCGAACCATTGATGGAATCTTTCAAATTCGAGACAGTTTACTACGGTGAGAATGAGCCTATCCCTAATTCACTCCCTTTCGTCTGTCCTATCGTTCCGACCGTGCAAGAGACTGTTACGCTTTCATCTCCACTACCAAGTTCGGCGTATCCATGCTTTCTTGCGAATCTTGAGAGATTTGACCCCATTTCTCGACGGGTTGATAGGTTAGCACAATCGTTTTTAACACATCGGTCATCACAAATTGCGCTAATTTATTCACTCGATTTACACCCTCAAGATCGCGCTACCCTTCTTTCTTTTTTCCGCCATTCTTCTCCTCCACCGAGACCATATTCTACCTTTCTTCCCACACGGTCTCGTGTGCTTCTCATTTCCTTTCTTTCCACTCTATTCTTTCACCAACTCTACCATTACCACGATAAGATTTTTGAATGGTTGGTGCTCACCTTTGGCTTGTGTAAGGCCAAGCTTAAGTTTGGGGGGAACCTTGTTGTATATATGTATATATATTTTTTGTTTTCTTTTTCTATAAAAAATAAAAAAAAAATTTAAAACAATAAAAAAAAATTCAAATTTTTTTTATAAATAAATAAACAGGGGAGTGCCGACATTTTGACCCTCTTGGTATGGCATGACAGTGAGGACACAGTCAAGTTTAAGTTTGGGGGTATGCTCGGTACGTCTTCTTCCTTCGCATTCATATGTACATATTTTTGCATTTGCATATATATTTGAAAACCCATAAAAATTGAAAATTTTCAAAAATTTCAAAAATTATTTTATTCAATTTTGGCTTATTTGACTAGAGTTTGACAGATAGGTTAACTGGCTAGGAACAACTAGATCTTAGACTTAGTGAATTAAACACCCTAAAAATAACATTCCTTAAAGTTTAACGGTAGAAAGTATATGTCCTTGTAGTTTATTTAGAAATAGGCAAATTTTGAGTTAACTTTTTGGGCTAAGTCGAAACAAAGAAAAAATATTGATATTTTTATTAGAGTATAAGTTTGAAAAATAATTCCTACCTTATGTCTAGATTCTGAAAATGTATACCCTACAAATTGCACAATCACGCACCTTGAAACTTGGAATAGTAGAAGAGACCTTGAAATGCTCTTGTCTAAAGTCCTTAGTACGAAGAAAATGAAAAAAAATACAAGTGTGAATAAAGAAAAAAATGAACACTGGTTTTTGTGATTACTTAAGGCTAAAAAATAGAAAAATATTTAGCGAGGGTGCTTCATCACCTAGTGCCTTAGACCAATTGGTTTGGGAGTCACTGCTAAAAGCCTGGGTGTTGCAAGATTAGGAATTACACTTTAAAAGTGCAAACATATCTTGTAATCGGTTGTTGGTACCTCAAGAAGTATTAACGGTCGCATGAAGGATGTATAAGCAAAATCTAATTAAAAATTCACCAATTAATAAGTGCTTTGGACAACGGACAAGAGTATGATTGTTTGATTTGAATTTCCAAGTGTAGGGGTGATCTAAACACACACGTAGGGATATGTGATTGGAATTTAGATGAGAGAAAGGAGTGAAGAATAGAACTTGTATCTTTAGTAAAGTTGATAAAAATTCCTAAGTGGAGATGGAACCCTAGAAGGAAAACTTGGGAAATGCCGAAAGCTAAGTAAGTCTATAGAACATGTATAATCTTAAGTTAGATGATGAGGAAGTGTGAAGAATATGGGTGGATAATTTACGGGTCGACGATAATAGAATTCCTTGTTAGAAAACCTAATTGGAGAACAAAAATTCGAAAAGCCAAATTGATAGGATTTTGTGGGCAGTATCCGCTGAAAACCCTCAGGAGACAACACTCCTCCTACTAGGGACATCTAGAGGTTTAACAGCTTGTTGCACATGCTCAGTGCAATCGCGTTTCCCTGCGAAAGTGCGGTTAGGTTTTTTGTAGAGAATAAAAAAATAAGTTTGCTCGAGAACGAGCAAAAGATAAGTTTGGGGGTATTTGTTCATACCATAATATTGCATTATTATATTCCCCATTCTTATTCGTTTTACAAATAAACAGGTGCTTTTGACGCATGTCTGCTACATATTACAGATTACTGGTTCTTGGACAGCAAAACAGTGAAAACGATGAAAAGACGATGCAAAAGTGGACTTTGACCAACAAACAGAAGACTCTTGATCAAGCCTACATCAAAAATAAAATTCACAAAGTACAAGGCAATACAAGGTCCAAGATTACAAAGCGAACGGTTAAAAGTCCACCGTAATTATTCACTGGAGATCTGGAAGAAATATAGAAGCTATTTTAATAAAAAACCAAATAATAAGGAAGCCCAAAGACAGAAGAGACCACAAAGGAAATTTCAAGGCCCAATACTTCCTTTTAAAGAGACAGACATAAAATTTTACCAAACCTTGGAGTCTACTTTGACTAGGTCTTTCTAAGGATATTTTGGTAAATGTAGACGTGCGAATCAATTGTAACCTAGGGTTGCCTATCCTCTATAAATAGGAACTCTAAATCATTGTAAAGCCTATGCCTTTCTATGCCTCTTTCTATGAATAAAATTTAGAATTCTTTTGGAGAGTATCGGTGCCTCTTTTCATTTCATGAATTCAGATCTGACAACCCTGTGTTGATATTTGGAGAGAGCCATCTATAAAGTAGGTAATTTTTCATTCTCTGCCCTAGATAAATGTTTTTAAATTCTCTAATGAGCGAGTAGTCTCCTCGCTTGTTAGGGTTAGCTTTGGGGAAGGCTTTTGAGAGATGAGATCTCTCATCCCTTTTTTGCCCGATATATATTTTAATAGGACTCCATGCATACATGCACATACCGCTCCCTACGGCACCCTATCCATCGAGGTAGCGGTGATACCATAGTATAAAGGCCCGGTTGTGATGGTTTTCCATGGAGGTTAGGGTAAGGATTTCTAAAGAAAGGACAAGAACTTAGAGGAAGGAATACCTTCCCGAATGGATCTAATCCCCTTTATTAATAATTACCATAACTCCTCTTAGATCCTAATTTGGGTATAGAAAGCGTTGAGATTTATTTACATTTCCAAACCATTCCTAAACCTAACCCTAGCAAGATTTAGATCTAGATAATCTTAGTATAGATAGATTCAGTTTTTAGATTTAATAATCAATTCGATGCCCATCAGAATTAACTCGTTTGAGCGATTAGGAAATTCACAACATCCCTGTGGACTGACCCATACTCATCGGCTAGCTACATGCGATGTCGTTCTTGATTGCGGTAATAGATAGTTTTTGAGATAAATCAGAGACGGTAGTCTCTTTCTTTATGTAATTTCGGGTTAAAAAAAGAAAAAAAAATTATAAAAAAATTTATAAAAATTTAAAAATTTTAAAACAAAAAAAAAATAAAATAAAAATAAAAATCATCTTGTTATTTTTGAAAGGTTTTTGTGCAAGTGTGCAGGCTTGGAGCAAACTCTGTTTTAGATCTGGAGCAAACTCAGTGAACAAATCCAGAAACAGGAGATCTGAACAGGTAGAGGAAAACCAATTCAGCACAGAGACAAAGTCAGAAGATCCAAACTCTCTGATCCGCCGCGGAAACGCGGCAAAAGCAAGGGTTTAACCGCGGAACCGCGGTCAACTGGTGACGTCAGCACCCAATTTTCTCTGTAAGTATCTCTTTTCTCCTTTCCTCTTCTCTGAACTCCACTGAAATATTTTTCCTGCAGTTTTTTTGCACAGATTCTCTTTCTCTTATCCAATAAATTGTTTTTGTGCAGGATTCTTTGCGCTGCAAAATAAAATTTTTTGAAAGTGTTTTAGATTTTTTGATTGTTCCTGCTTTGCATAATTAATACGGAATTTAAGGGGCTATAACACCAACTCAGATTGGGTGGGGATTTCATCACCTTTTTAAGACCCCAAAATTCACTAAAAGCATACGCATCACCCTTGAGCTTAATTAAAAAATATCTAGACTCAGTTAACTAAGGACTGTCGTGCTCAATAGGACAGAGGAAGGTTGCGGGCGTTCAATCGTTTATCTAAACTTGACTTTATGGTGCCTAGGCTAAACAAGTGAGAAAGGTAATTTTAAAAGGCCCGTCTCATGGTGATTCGTGAGCGGAACCCTCCTTTCTTCATTTGTGCTTACCGGGCCACAATTGGCAGTGAAGAGACGATTTGAGGGATATCTCATAACTTGTCACTTTGGAACAGTTAGGAGCAGTCTAGTGGACTTTGAGGACTATAGCTCTAGGTATGATTGTGCATGTCTGAACTGTGAATGTTTGAAATTATGTCGTAAGTCCGTACACATTCTTGCAAAAACTCTTTCTAAAACAAACACTTTCAAAAATCTCAAAACTCCAAAAACAAACAATTTTTTTAAAAATATAAAAAAAATTATTAAAAAAAAAATCACATTCTTTTTCTTCTCCTTTCTCTCATTGCATCATGGGTACCTCACCTCGCAAAACTCTTGCCGAACTTTAGTACCCACAACCAGACATTACTTCCTACAGTTCTTGTTTTGGCTGAATTTCGAACAACCCCTCCATGCCAAAAATCTCTTTGAAAGATTGAATAGACGTGTCTAGGACAAACAATTGGACTCAGCAATCCATTTCGTATCAACCGTTTCAAACATTCACCCCTTCTCATATTGATACCCCTTCTGAGAGTCCAGTTGTAACCCCAAAACCTATGTCTATTGCTGAACATATTGAACAATCTCGTAACCGATCTTTCACTCCTTTCACCACTGCGGATTCTTTGGATCAACAATTCCATTCATCTTCTTATTCAAATGTTCATCCTACTCATGTCCAGCCATTCAATTCCTACCAGTCCTACCCGACTTTCGCACATTCCCTAGACATTGCTTCTACACAGCCATTTAAGAGTTTCCAGTATCCAAACAACTTTGAATGTTTTACTGAAACTCCTTCACAACCCATGTCTAGTTTAGAACAGGCGTTGGAAGACTTTAGGGCAGTGTCATGCCAACAGATGATAGATTTGAATGTGTCCATGGCCGCACTCATACAACCTAGTGACCTGGTAGCTAGTTTCCAATTAGCTCGACATTTCCCAATTTATAATGAGGCGGTAGGACCGGTTGAGAATTTGAGTGGAAAAAGTGAGCTGTACACCCCTCCAAGTCAAACCTACCAGTCCCCAATTGAATTCCACAACTCCAGTTTTGAATGTCTATCAAGTGTCCCAAATGATTCACCAGTTGAAAATAGAACGCTTAATGCGTTGTACGACTTTGTAGTGTTTGATTTACCTGATTTTGAAGGGTCCCTTTCAAGTGAAACCATCACCAATCCTTTTGACCTCTACACCTCCATCTTAGAACCTGAATTGATTGATATCCATGCTTTTGATGAGGTATCTGAGAAATTTAATTTTCACTTGATCGAGGATATTGACGCTGGGAATATTTTGGATGATGAAACCACATATTTAGATGTGTTTCTCTCTCCAATTCATCATCCCGAGTCATTAAATATTTCTCCCGAACTTCATATGTGTCTTGATTTTGATGAGAATTGCATGGATAAGCTAAATTTTGAGGAGAGTATTGAAAAATTATTGAGGATGAAGCAGTTTTACTTGAGGAGTCGGATTTTCCAATTCATTCTATCCTTTTCATTGACTGCGCACACCCTTATGAATCTTTAACCGATACCCTTCCTCAATCACTTCCCTCCATCCTCGCTCCGACCTTGCAAGAAACCGTTACACTTTCATTTTCAATGTCTGGTTTACCAAGTTCGACGTACCCATGTTTTCTCACGAATATTGAGGGATTTGACCTCATTTCTCAGTGGGTTGATAGATTAGCATAATCGCTTTTTACACATCGGTCATTACAAATTGTGCTAAATTATACACTCCATCTCCAACCTCAAGTTCATATTCCACTTCTTTCTCCCACTTTCTCTGGTTCTTCTTCTAATCTTCCTTTAATGATAGCGAGTGTTAATGAATCACAATCCGATATTTTGAGTTCGATAATTCTAGAAAAACAACTTGATTTAGACTCTTTTGAGAATAAAGTAGATGAGCCTTACGAGTCTCCTACCTCCGTAATTTTTGAAAAATCAAGTGTGTTGAATTCTGGCGCGACACTTATTGACATTGAAACGTTCAATCGGACCATCGATGAGAGTTTCGAAGATATTTTCGCCGACGAACTCGCATTCCTAAACGACACGGATTTTGTGATTAATCAACCTCCACCTGAAGAAGTCAAACCACCACCATTTCTTCTTATCCCATACGAGAATGTGACCATTCTTCCCATTCCTAATCATCCACATTCTCGTTTCCATTCACTATTATTGTTTCGTCTTTACAAATCGAGACGTAAACCTTTTCTTTTACACCACTTATCTCTTCCCCACTTCTTCCTGGCTCCATACAACATGTTCTTCCACTAACCGGTGCGTTTCACTGATAAATTCTTCGAATGGTTGGTGTTGAATTTTGGTCTTTGCAAAGCTTGGCATTGACCGGTAACTTTGACCCCTCTCTTTAAAAGATTAACATTGTTTAACTTAAGTTTGGGAGGGTATAATTTGGCTCTTGAAAATAATTTTTTAACTCAAAGTGGTGAGCCAAAAATAAGTTTAGGGGAGATTTTCACAATCATATTTCATGTCCCCGTTAATAAATTTTTCCTCCCAAGTTTACAGGTTTATGAGATTTAAAAAAATGGCAACAGTGAAAACATTGTTTCACTTAAGTTTGGGGGGGACCTTTTTGTGTATATATATTTTGTTTTCTTTTTCTGTTAAAAAAATAAAAAATAAATAAAAATAAAAATAAATAAACAAGAGTACCGGCAATTTTGATCCTCTTGGTGTAGCCTGACAGTGAAGGCACTGTCAAGTTTAAGTTTGGGGGTGTGCTCAGTAAGCTTTCTTCCTTCGCATTCATATGTATATTTTTGCATTTGCATACTTATTTTAAAACTCATAAAAATAAAAAATTAAGTGAAAAAATTGAAAATTTCCATTTTGGTCATATTTGACTTAAGTTCAACATGACGGTTGACTAGTTAGGAAAAATTAGATCCTAAACTTAGTAAATTAAAAACCCTAAAAATAACCTTTCTTAAAGTTTAACTGTAGAAAATACATGTCCTTGTAGTTTATTTAGAAATAGGCAAATTTTGAGTTCAGTTCTTGGGCTAAATCGAAATAAGGGAAGAGTATTGAAAGCTCTAATTGAAGTATTGGTCTGAAAAATAATTCTGAACCTTAAGTCCAAATTTTGAAAATATATACCCTACTCTACACACTCACACACATCTTGAAACTTGGGAGAGTAGAGGATACCTTGAAATGCTCTTGTCTAAAATCCTTAGTATTAAGGAAAATAAAATAAAAGTATAAGTGTTGAATAAAAAGATAAAAAAAATGAACGCTGGTTTTGTAATTGCTTAAGGCAGTATAAATAAAAAATATAGCGAGGGTGCTTTATCACCTAGTGCCTTAGACTAACTGGTTTGGGAGTCACTGCTAAGCCTTAGGTATTGTAAGACGAGGAATTACGCCTAAATGCGCAAGCACATTTTGTAATCGGTCGTTTAGTACCTTAAGAAGTATTAACGGTCGCATGAAGGATGTGTGAGCAATTTCATCTAAGATTCACCAACTAAAAGTATTTTGGAAGATGGACAAGAGTATGATAGTTTGAATTGAATTTCCAAGTGTAGGGGTGATAATTACACACACGTAGGGGTATATAATTGGAGTTTGGAGAAGAGATAGGAATAAAAGATAGGGCTTATATCTTCAGTAGAGATGATAAAAATTCCTGAGTTAAGATTGCACCTTAGAAGGAAAACTTAGGAGATGCTGAAAGCTTTATAAACTTGCAAAACGTATATGTTCTTAAGTTAAATGAAAAGCGAGTGTGAAAAATACGGGTTGATGATTTCTAAGTTGAAGATGATAGAATTTCTTGCTAGAATACTGAAATGAGAAATTAGAGTCAACAAGACAAATTGATTGGATTTTGTGGGTAGTATCCGCTGAAAGCCCTCAGAAGACAACACTCCTCCTACTAGGGACACCTAGAGTTTTAACAGCTTGTTGCACGAGCTCAGTGCAATCGCGTTCCCTGCGAAAGTGAGGTTAGGAATTTTTGAGAATAAAATTGGCTTTGCTCGTGACGAGCAAAAGATAAGTTTGGGGGTATTTGTTCATATCAGATTTTTGTATTTTTATATCGCCCATTCTTAATCACCTTGCATATAAGCAGGTGCTTTTGATCCATGTCTGCTAAATAGTTGCAGGTTACAGGTTCTCAGCTAATTACAGTGAAATTCATGAAAAGTCGCTACAAATGTGGGACTACGACCAATAAACAGAGAAATACGGGTTTCCGCACACTATCCGTATAATGCCTTCTACCAGTTCAAGGAACAAATGGAAAATCATTGAGCATTTCAATGCACAAAGCACAAGGGCAGCATAAGATCCAAGACTTCAAACGCGGAACTCAAGGCAAAAGTCCACTGTTGAATATCTGGAAGAGAACTGAAGAGCTTTTGAGAAACCAAGTGTGCCAAACAGAAGACAAAAATAACATGAAGAAACCCTGGAAAAATGAACCACCAAGACCATCAAATGGCCGCGGAACGGCGGCCAAACAGGCACATCTGCCGCGGTTCCGCGGCCGTGCAGTGCACGTGTCGGTGGGGTTTCGGTGCTTTGACTCGGTTTTTGGGGTGTTTTGTAATTTCATGTATGGATCAGAATGTAAACCCAGGGTTTTTCCTATCTATAAATAGGAGAGTTGAAAGCCAAATGAAGGCATGCCTCTTTTTAGTTTTTACTCGTCTTTTTAATTTCTATATTTCAATTCAATTGTAATGCGTTGTTTAGAGGACATCAATAAAGCAAACTTTTCTTTTTTCTCGCATTGTTTTTATCTGAATTTTAATTCCTGCAATTTTCTTATCTGTTCTTTTATTATTTGCAAATTAGTTTATCAATTAAAATATAAAAATGAATTTTATTGTCACCTTCCTAATGAGTGAGTAATTCTTCACTTGTTAGGGGTAGGATAGGGAAGGTTTGAGAGAAGGAAATTTCTCTCACTCCTTTCTTTGCCCATATAATTTTATTTAAAGGACTTTCTTTAATTCAACCATAATCCGCTCACTACGACACCCTATCCTATATGATAGTGGTGATTCCCTAATTAGACCGGTTGTGGTTGAATT
Organism: Agapanthus africanus; assembly: GCA_030015575.1. Lineage (NCBI taxonomy): Eukaryota > Viridiplantae > Streptophyta > Magnoliopsida > Asparagales > Amaryllidaceae > Agapanthus > Agapanthus africanus. The sequence continues at coordinate 378,287,557 of CM057347.1, read as the reverse complement.
AACTGGAGGTTAGGGCTAAGTGCTAAGAACGGACGGATAAGGACCAAAAGGAAGAAACTAAGTTTCTTCCTAGTCGTGCTAATCCCCGTTGTTGACTTTTACCCTAACACCTATATTCTTAACTAGGGCATTGATAGAAGTGAGAAGAATCCTTATTTCGAACTAACCTAATCCTAACCCTAGCAAGCTTTTAAATCAATTTATTCTCATTCTTAGATCTTAAAACAAACCCTACCTAAGTTTGGACTTAACTCGTTAGAACTTAAAGAAAAGAACACCATTTCCCTGTGGATCGACTCATACTCAACCGGCTAGCTACCAAGCGACACCGTCTTGATTGCGGTAATTAAAAATTTAGAATACGCAGAAATATCTATCAATCAACAATCGATCACTGGCTCCATATGGCTCAGGATTGTACCCAACTAAAACCTGTTTGCATGACTCCTTTGAGCTGTCGTAGGGTAGTAATCAAAGTAAATGGGAACTCACACGAGACAAATGACGATCTCAGATCAAAGGACTAACATATACTCATGCCACCTGAGAACTCTCATCTGACGATAGTGAAAGTCTACCCTAGCATCACTAAGGGGTACAAGTGGCATCAAGCATGCCAAATTCAAATTTTTATGGCGCTAAGCTAGACTATCCAAGATCTTTAGCTAGGTGATTAGGGTTATGGTTTGATATATACTAAACTATGAGAAATGAAAGATGGCTATACCCTCGTAGATCGAGTCTTTCACTTCACATGCTCCGTGTAGTAGTCCCACGACTCCACTAGGCTCCCCTTGAGGCTTTGGACGAGCTTCCTCCGATGACCTTCGTGCCGAAGATGATCCACTCGAAGTCCCTCCAACTCAAGCTACCTTTATACTAAACTCTTTCGCGTAGGAAACACGCTACACTCGATCGCTAGTCAAGTGTAGGATGGTGAAGTAGGGGATGTTTAAAGCTCACAAGTTTGTGTTCAAGCATCATGGTTCACATCACATGTGAGGGTTGAAGCTTGAACCATGGCAAATGAGGAAGAAGAAGAAGCTAGAGAGCATACATGGGAGCAACTAAAGAAAATAGCTAAGTGTTGAAATGAGCTCAAGAATGAATGGCAACCCTTGACCCCCACTCAATCAAGCATGGAATTTTGCAATATAAAATTGCAACCATGCTTGAATAGTGAGTCAAGATGAATAAACAAATATAAATCCTATGCTTGCAACCATGCTCTCATTGTCCACCTCATTCTATTTTTCTCAAAAATAGAAATCATGCCATGCTACATATATATATTTATATATATATCATATATATATTAATACATATAAGAAAAAATTTAGCGAGCTAATGATATTAGTTAAGATATAATTATATCACATATAATATATATCACATTATTAAATCAACACTTGATTTAATAATCCGGTTATATTACATATAACCGACTAATATCATTTATCTGTGTATCACATTATCAAATCAACACTTGATTCGATAATCTGGTTATATAACATATAACCTAACTTGATAACAGATAACTGCCAGATTACAATACGGTATCATATACACGTATTTAATCAGGCCCACACACATATCACATATGTGTCCTACTTCGTTTCGCTTGAACCAGGGAACTTCTGTGTGGGACTCTAAAGACTCGTCAATACGCCAGCAGTAAGTGATGATCACATCAGTCACCTACAAGCCGTCAGCGGTACTAGCTGGACGTAACGGCTACCCGGGTATTGAGTGATATGAAGATCAACAAGCAAGCTTGTCCATAGTCTCCATGAAGCTTATCAGTAACACTACCGTACAGTCCGGTCTCTTCGTCTGATATGCCGTATATCATGTTAGGGGTGGTAAATGTTAGACCCCGGTAACGTGATAAGTCATGCCGATGTCTGGCCTATAACGGTTCGAGAAACCACTGATAGCATATATCAGTAAATCTCGGCAGTAGCTCTGGCCAGGGACTTCCAGTTATAGCCAATCGAGCATAGCGCAACATCAACCCCTAATACCGGGAGAGACGAAACCCCTCCTATCGCTCATTGCCTCCATGTGACTCGGGACTGTACCCAAAATCCACATGTTTTCATAACTCCTCTTTAGCGTGGTAGGGAGGAAATCAAAGCACAATGGGAGCCACACAAGACTCTATGACGATCTCGGGTCTACAGACTAACCTGTACCAGTGTCACCAGAGGATTGCTATCTGACGATAACTATACTACCACATAGGAGTCCTCGGCGAGTCCTGTTCGGTGTGCCCATTCTCCAATGAGCACCTGTATACTATCTTTGATGTCACACACCAATGATTGTAGGATCAACCATCGCCCTCTAAGGGACAAGAAACGTACACACTAGTCTACTCTGGAATATCGATGCCCTAGTCTCGATATTCTCTCGACTAGGAACTGATTAAAGGATGTACTTTTGGACCACCCTGGCCCCACTAGTGTGATCTCATCATAATCCTGGTAGTCAAGTACATATCCTAAGGGTTTTATCAACATGTAAGAGACAAACAATATAAATATCAGTCTACATGTTAAGATAAAAGTAACCTGATAGCATACTATCATGTTGAGAAAGAAAGTCCTATATATATTTATATATATATGTGTGTGTGTGTGTGTGTCCAAGTATCCACTATATCACCAATAATGGCCTCTAGGGCATACATATTCCTAACAATCTCCCACTTGCACTAAGGCCAGTTGTTGTAGTATCTCATACCCAACGTCCCAAAAGTCTTTCGAATAGCATATGGGGGATGGCCTCGGTAAGTGGATCCGCTATATTATCCTCTGTGTCAACTCTCCTGATCTCAATCTCCCGAAGATCAACTATCTCCCTGATCAGGTGATACCTGTCTAAGAATATGTCTGGATCGCTGACGGGACCGGGGTTTCTAGGTCAAAGCCATAGCTCCATTGTCATCACAATACACAGGTACTGGATGCCCAATGGTAGGAACCAAGTTCATCATATGAACTTTTTCATCTAGAAAACCTCTTGAAAGCATCGTTGGTAGTGATGCAATTAGCCTCTATCAACGAGTCTGCTACGGTATATAGGTTGGAACCCTTCCAACTTACCATCCCTTCACTGAGGGTGAAGACAAAACCCCGAGAATGACTTTCAATCGTCCTTATCACTCTGGAAGATCGAATCGGTAAAGGACTCCATCTGGAGTTCACTGTTACCATACATCAAGAACATCTCTTTAGTCCTTCTCAAGCACTTAAGAATGTTCTTCAGCTGTCCAGTGGTTTTCCCAAAGATCTTTTCGATACTTACTCACTACACTTAGTGAGTAAGCTACATCTGGTCTGGTACATAACATTGCATACATGATTGACCCGTCTGCCAAAGCATAGGGCATTCCTTGCATGCGAGCCCTCTCTAAATCAGTCTCGAGAGACATCTCTTTGGAGAGAGTGATTCCTGAACAAGCGGGTACATTACCACGTTTAGAATCGTCCATACTAAACCCCTTTAGCATGGTGTCTATGTACCTGGATTGGGACAATCCTAAATCCATTTAGATCTATATCTCCAGGATGTAGGAGGCATCAGTTGGATCTTTCATGGAGAACCTGTGTGATAAGAGGAGCTTGACCGAGTGTTGTATAGGAACATAGTTTCCTATCAAGAGTATGTCATCCACGTACAATACGAGGAAGACTAACATACTTTCTACAACCTTCTTATTTATACATGGTTCATATACCTTTTTGATGAAGTCAAACTATTTGACAGCTTCATCAAAATAGATGTTCCATCTTCGCGATGCCTGCTTTAACCCGTAGATGGATTTAAGCAGCTTGCACATGCTTCCACTGCTCCCACTGTCTACGAAGCCCTCTGTCAGTGTCATATACGCTCTCTTCTAAATCATCATTTAGAAAAGCGGTTTTGACATGCAGTCTGCCAGATTTCGTAGTCATGGTATGCAGCAATGGCAAGTAGGATCCTGATGGACTTAAGCATAGCTTTGAAAGTCCCAACTTTTCCATCTACACCAAATTATCTTTCTCAAAGATCCTCTTGCTCCTGATGGGTTTTACCCCTTCAAGTGCAACATACAAAGTCAATACTTTGTTGGTGTACATGGATTCTATCTCAGATCGCATATCATCCAGCCATTTCACATAGTCTCCACTTGTGATGGCCTGCTCAAAACTAGTTGGGTCATCATCTCCATGATGCAATCCTCGCTCCTGCCGTCTACGAGAAAACCGTAGTATCTCTTAGGTGGATGAGCAATCCAACTAGATCTGCGGAGTGATTGCGGTTCGTCGGGAACTATTGAATCCTCCGGTTCCACCAAATCGTCAGTTATAGTTTGCTTTGATGGAATGTCTTCCAGTTCTATCTCATCTCCACTAATTTCTTCCACAAGAAATTCCTTTTCTACAAAGGTGGCATGTGGAGAAACAAAACACCTTTTGTTCCTCAATGTGGTAGAAGATATACCCTCGCGAATATTTAGGATATCCTACAAATTTGCACAGAACTGACCTTGCCTTAAGCTTGTCTGGATTATGCTTTTAAACATAGGCCGGAAAACCCCATATCTTAACTTGTTTAAGAGATGGTCTCTTCCCATTCCATATCTCATATGGAGTGGTAGGCAACAGATTTGGTCAGAACACTATTCAATAGGTATGCATCTTCTCAAGTGCATGTCCCTGAAAGGAAATAGGCAACGCAGCAGTACTCATCATAGAGTGCACCATATCTCATAGGGTGCGATTTCTCCACTCCGATATACCGTTGTGCTGTGGTGTATACGGAGGAGTAAACTGAGAGAGAATCTCATTCTCTTTTAAATAGTCTCGGAATTCCTTGCTCCAGTATTCTTCTCCTTGATCATATCGAAAGATTTGAATACCTTTACCCATCTGATTCTCAACTTCGTACTTATATTCCTTGAAGTTCTCAAATGATTTATTTTTGTGTTTCAACAAGAACACATGTCCATATCTTGAGAGAACATCGGTGAATGTAATAAAGTACGGGGAACTATCTCTGGCATATGCAGATATAGGACCGCATACATCACCATGTATCTGTCTAAGAGTTCATTAGCTCTTTCTCCGTTTCCAGCAAACGGAGATTTGGTCACCTTGGTCTTTGAGACATGACTGGCAAGTTTCATAAGATGTAAATTCGAACGAATTCAAATATGCATCCTTATGGAACTTTAGCTAGTCTTGTTTCATCGATATGAGCCAGTCTACAATGCCACAAGAAGACTTCGTTCATTTCTGAACTGTTCCTCTTGTGTGTGTTCTGTACGTTTAGAACTGTAGTTTGATTCAGAACGTGTACACTGTTATACAACATACCTTACCCAATCAACACTTGATTTAGGAAAATATTCACAATATTATTGGTATGAAATAACAGTCGCTTAGAATCATTGTATTACCAGTTGGTAATACTAGGTGATATTTGCTAACTGCTTTGGCTGCAACAATTGCACCATTCCCAACTAATAGAGACATATTACCCTTTCTCAGTTCTCTACCTAACTGTAGCTTATGTAACAAATTACATATATAGGATCCTGATCTGGTATCCAATATCCACGACGTAGAGATAACTGAGAAACAGTTCTTGGTAACGAACACACCCGAAGACAATGCATCAACGTACTTTTTCTTCGTTTGGGTGGCGTGGGAATCCGAATATTCCCCTATTCCTTGCTCAAAGTTATGACAATCATAAGGTAGAGCGGAACCAAGCCCAGTATAATAAGTAGGTTTGGTCAAAACATCTATATTATTATCTTGATTAAGGCATGTTATTGGTCGCTACCAGGAGAGAGAGAAGGATAATCATTTTGCGTGCGCTCTTTGCAAGATTAGATTAGTTTTTTTATCTAATCAGGATGGCTCCCACTGTTTTTATCAAATCTTCCTTCAAACCCTAAAATGTAAGATTAGCCGGGATTAATTTCACCCTACAGGTTCGCCAATCGTTCGGCCAGGCAGGTATCGGTACTCCGTGCTTTCGCACGGACCTAATTAAAATAAACCTTGTTTCCCTAGAGGCATAACCCCGTTGACACCTTTCTAGAGACCTACTGGATTAGCTAATTGTAAAGTGCAAAATTCTCCCAGGAGTAACTCTTACTCGCAGTGGGTATCGGGATTCAACTATCACATAGAAGGTATGCAATCTCATTACAAATTTTAACACTTGAAATTCCCGATAATGGTTTTTACCCCTAGCTTCCTATGACCTTGACGAAGGCCAACAAACCATAGGCCGCTAGTCAAGTTCAACCCGTTCATTTCTTGATTGAATTAAACCCATCCGCACGACCCTTGACGAAGGCCAACAAAGTCGCACGACTATCCTAATCCAATCGCATCACATACTAGCAGATAAGCACTAATCAGCTACTGCACACTACGCCTTGACGAAGGCCAACAAACGTAGCACAATACTAAAATAGTACTTATCTGAAATGACGGAGGGCCACGCAGGTTTTTAAGAAAACCATGAGCGTAATGAACTTGATATCGTTGTAGAATCTAATGATTTTGAAAATGAGTGTTTTTGAGGCTTTTGCTAGTATCGCTAAAGAGGTCACTCCCAGTGAAGGGATCTCGACTCTTTCCTCATCAAATGAGGTACAGGATATTCAGGAATACCACCACTATGCAAAGTAAGAACTAGAGAAGCAATCAAAAACAAAACCGAGTGAGTTGTAGCATTTACTAGTTTCGCTAAAGAGGTCACTCCCAGTGAAGGGATCTCGGCTCTTTCCTCATCGAATGAGGTGCTGGATATTCATCAAGGAATACCACTATGCAAAGCAAAAACTAAAGCTGTCCTTTTTTTAAAAATTTAATTCTACAACATCTTTAGGTTTCTTTCTTTTCATTAATCTCATTAATGAAGTCCCATCAATTAATGTTTCCTAAACATTACAGAAAAGTGAAATGAAAATAGAACGTACGCTTATGCCATCCGTATTCACCACTGGGCCCCGTCATGCACCGTTAGGTTACTTAACTACCGGCAGAGCGGGGGCTGGACTAGCGCGGGTGAAAAAAATAAGCAACGTTTATTATATATCATATATATAATACAACATTCGTCTCATGCAGTTATATGATCAACATCACAGAACCAAACAGTAGAAGCAACATATGAAATATTGGATATACTAGGATATCCGTGTTTTAAATTTAGCCAGTAATGTATAACACGGATTCCACGGTCGTGATGAATAGCCAAACCCACATCCCATAGACCCCCTACGAGAGCGGCAAGTAACCCTATCAATTCTAGAGTTAGGAGACCTGGTCTCAACTCCTTAAGATGGTCTCCTACTGGACTCTAGAACCCGGTTACTTGTGGTCCCCGCCTTGGGTCTATCCTAATGCTGAAAAGTAAATAATATACATCAATGGTGACATCATCCTCAACCCGGAAGTGCCCCAATAAAAGAATATTACATACAAATTTTACATGAATGAAAATTGAAAAACTCCCATCTCACATAGAACCCCCTGCTATTCAATCATGACGATCCAATAAAACATATCACCAGCAACACATGATATCACATATCATCAACGTAAGTAAATACGCTTATCCCAAATTCCGTTGACATATAGCAACGAGATTTGGGATACCCCACGTATTACCCTTACGGTCGCAAAAAAGAAATGTAAAACTGTAATAATTAGAATCCGCATATTCTTAGACATCATAAACCCGGAATATCTCATATTCCAGATTCATGCCTAACTCTATAAACCCAGCATTTTAGTCTCATATCAAAAACTCTTTTCAATATTTTAGCTGGGTAATTCAACAAGATTCCGACTACCCGATCGAATATGCGTCGGAAACTGTAGTAGATGGCCGCACCCCCGATGCCGTCGACCAAGTACACTTAGGCGGAACACCGTGGCCGTGAGCACCCGAGTGGATGCTATTGGCAACGGGGTTCTCCTACTGTCACTTGGTTGGGGCAATAGGGCGAGGCTATCTAGTAAAGTTATTCGGCGAGTATTCGCGTACGATACGCGATTGCGACGGAGTTTCGATCCGAATCGAAACTTCATGGCAATCGATCTTCCGAGACTAAAATGCTAGATTTATAATTATTAACTAGTTTTCACAAAACCAATTAAATGCGGATCCTCACTACTGCATCCATATCAAAATAAAACCCAAAACGACGTAACAATTACGACTACGAAACACTCCGTATTAGCGCCAATAGAACTGTTAACATCACATGCAAACTGGGCTAATTAAACAATACCTGAAAACCCAAAACACTAGCAGCAAGAACACCCAAAAATACGAGAAGATTTGGGGCAAGGGTGACCGGCCAGGCCGGATTTTCTTGACATTTCGCCGGGTCAAAACTGGTGAAATGGTCTCGAATTTTCGTAATGTTCTAATTGTATCTCATACAACACTCTGCAGTTGCTTAAAAAATTTTTTGAGATCATTTTAAAAACGACAGAGAACAGGGTTTCAAGGCACAGTTTCGGAGTTGTTTCGGTTTCGTGATTCTAATTACATCGTTTAATCTTCTAGCTTAGGATCTGATACCATGAAAGTCTACCCTAGCACCACCAAGGGGTCCAAGTGGCATCAAGCATGCTAAATTCAAATTTTTATGGCGCTAAGCTAGACTATCCAAGATCTTTAGCTAGGTGATTAGGGTTATGGTTTGATATATACTAAACTATGAGAAATGAAAGATGGCTATACCTTCGTAGATCGAGTCCTTCACTTCACATGCTCCGTGTAGTAGTCCCGCGACTCCACTAGGCTCCCCTTGAGGCTTTGGACGAGCTTCCTCCGATAACCTTTGTGCCGAAGATGATCTACGCGAAGTCCCTCCAACTCAAGCCACCTCTACACTAAACTCTTTAGCGTAGGAAACATGCTACACTCGATCGCTAGTCAGGTGTAGAATGGTGAAGTAGGAGATGTTTAAAGCTCACAAGTTTGTGTTCAAGTTTCATGGTTCACATCATATGTGAGGGATGAAGCTTGAACCATGGCAAATGAGGAAGAAGAAGAAGCTAGAGAGCATACATGTAAGCAACTAAAGAAAATAGCCAAGTGTTGAAATGAGCTCAAGAATGAATGGCAACTCTTGACCCCCACTCATTCAAGCATGGAATTTTGCAATATAAAATTGCATCCATGCTTGAATAGCGAGTCAAGATGAATAAACAAATATAAATCCCATGCTTGCAACCATGCTCTCATTTTCCACCTCATTTCTATTTTTCTCAAAAATAGAAATCATGTCATGCTACACACACACACATACACACACACACATATATCATATATCATATATCATATATATATTAATACATATAAGAAATTTTTTTGTGAGCTAATGATATTAGTTAAGATATCACATATAATATATATCACATTATTAAATCAACACTTGATTTAATAATCCGGTTATATCACATATAACCGACTAATATCATTTATCTGTGTATCACATTATCAAATCAACACTTGATTCGATAATCTTGTTATATCACATATAACCTAACTTGATAACAGATAACTGCCAGATTACAATACGGTATCATATACACGTATTTAATCAGGCCCACACACATATCACAAATGTGTCCTACTTCGTTTCGCTTGAACCAGGAAACTTATGTGTGGGACTCTAAAGACTTGTCAATACACCAGCAGTAGGTGATGATCATTTCAGTCACCTACAAGCCGTCAGCGGTACTAGCTGGACGTAACGGCTACCCGGGTATTGAGTGATATGAAGATCAACAAGCAAGCTTGTCCATAGTCTCCATGAAACCTATCAGTAACACTACCGTACAGTCCGGTCTCTTCGTTTGATATGTTGCATATCATGTCTAAGGGTGGTAAACGTCAGACCCCAGTAACGTGATAAATCATGCCGATGTCTGACCTATAACGGTTCGAGAAACTACTGATAACACTTATCAGTAAATCTCGGCAGCAGCCCTGGCCAGGGACTTCCAGTTATAGCCATTCGAGCATAGCGCAACATCAACCCCCAATACTGGGAGAGACGAAACCCTTCCTATCACTCATTACCTCCATGTGACTCGGGACTGTACCCAAAATCCACCTGTTTGCACAACTCCTCTTGAGCGTGGTAGGAAGTAAATAAAAGCACAGTAGGACCCATACAAGACTCTATGATGATCTCGGGTCTACAGACTAACCTGTACCAGTGTCACCAGAGGACTGCTATTTGACGATAGGTATACTACCACATAGGAGTCCTCGGCGAGTCCCGTTCAGTGTACTCATTCTCCAATTAGCACTTGTGTACACTCTTTGATGTCACACACCAATGGTTGTGGGATCAACCATCGCCCTCTAAGGGACAAGAAACATACAAACTAGTCTACTCTGGAATATTGATGCCCTAGTCTCGATATTCCCTCAACTAGGAACTGATTAAAGGATGTACTTTTGGACCATCCTGGCCCCACTAGTATGATCTCATCATAATCCTGGTAGTCAAGTACATATCCTAAGGGCTTTATCAACATGTAAGAGACAGACAATATAAATACCAGTCTACATGTTAAGATAAAGGTAACCTGATAGTATACTATCATGTCGAGCAAGAAAGTCCTCTATATATATGTCCAAGCATCCACTATATCACCAATAATGGCCTCTAGGGCATACATATTCCTAACAGATAGATATAATACCATCAAGAAGTTCTCGGCGAGTCCGTTCAGTGTACTCATCTCCAGTGAACACCTGTATACTATCTTATGTGACACAACACCAATGGCTTGTGAGACCGGCCACCGTCCCTTGTCGGGGTCTAGAAACTTATATACTAGTCTACTCCGGAATATCGATGACTAGTTTCGATATTCCCACGACTATGGACATTTAAGGATGTTCTTATGGACAACCCAGCTCCCACATATATGATCACCATCATAATGCTGGTTGTCAAGCAACAATCCTACGGGCTTCATCAATGATGAAGATAAACCAGATAACATACTATCATTTTGAGTAAGACTGTTCTACCTGTATAGGTCCTCTTTCAATTATCATAATCGCCTACTTGCGATCATAATAATTGCCTTGAGGGCACTATATCCAACACTAGATTCATTTGATGGAGTAAAATCCATTGGATTCAGGTGGATATCGATTGTAGATTTGAAGCCTATTAAAACGTAAGGACGTTTAAAAACTGCTTAGTGGTTATTAATTATGAGTAAACTTTGTCTCCTATTGTAATAATGAAGTCTATTAAAATTCTATTAGCCATAACAACATATTGTGATTATGGAACATGGTAAATGGATGAGAAAGTTGTTTTCTTGAATAATATCTTAATGAAGATATTTACACGCAATAATCGAATGGTTTTTGTATGTAAATTTAAGATAACATGAAGTGAATTGAATAGTTTAATATATTGACCTAAACAAACATTTAGGAATTGGAGAATTCATTTTGATGAATATGATTAAGAAATTTGGTTTCATCTAAAATCCTAAAAAGTTTTGTAGGCATATAACAACAAAATGTATGTATTATGTTCCTGATATACTACTCATTTAGAATGATGTAGGTACAATGACAACATTTAGGTTATGGTTTTTAAACATGTTCTTTATGAATGATCTTGCTCATATATTCTATATTTGAAACCCGTACATTTTATAAAATAGAGTAGAGACTTGTGGTTGAAATCTACTTACGTTGATAAGATCCTTAGAAAATTCTATATACACGATATGATAGAACTTTATAAGTAATTGTAATCCAACATTAAAAAAGAACGTTGGATTAAAGTGAAAACCATATATAGGCATTTAACTAAAACTTTTTTTAGTTATGATGCAGATATTTAAGAATATTAAAGAATACTCTGATTTAGATTTCCAATCCGATTTCAAAAAATAAAAAGTCTATTTTGAAATATGTAGAATAAATTAGTGGTACATTTAATTATAAACGTAGAAAATAAAATGTCACAAGGTTTCCACAGTGAAGCAGAATGCATAGCGAAAGTGAAAATACCAAGAATTTTTTTGGACAAATAAGTTTGTTAATAAACTTTGCATGATTTTATTAGATAAAATTCTATTTGTATCCCAACTGTAGAAAGTATATTTTGGGATATATTTATACAGTGATATAAAAGATAGATACACAAAACAACATAAGCAAATGATTTGCTTATACATTGTCACAAATGGTTTTTGACAGGATAAAAATAAAATAAAAGTTATTATTGTATCTGATTGGATATGAGGGCAAGTGGGAGATTGCTAGAGTGGTTATATGTGCCCTTACACATTCAATACAATTCTTGTAATATTTATTAAATATAAATATGATTTTATAGACGCGCTAATAGTAATTGGTTAACTGAGTCATATATATTTATAATTGTTATGATATCCCTAGAAATCATATTATTGGATCATACATTGTTATGTGTCACTTGCATGAAGACATGATCTAATCTAGTGATTTCTGAAATGAGTACTTAGTCTATAACTAGTATGTGATAGCTAGCTTTATAACAGGTTATTATGCATGACACTGACATGTTAGATGTAGTGATGTGTCTCAGTCACCGAGAATGGAGATTTTCCAGGTGTGTGCCATGAGCACGTATTGTGATACATGTAGTACAAGACCACATTTGAATTCTCTAGGATATATCAACTATGAGATAAAGAATTTAAACAGTTACATAATCGCTTTGACTTGATGGTATTGTTGTCTTCGATCTGTCATTTAGTAAGGTTTGATATGATGGTAATTCTTGTCGTATGACAGGAATAACAAATTTGAAATATTGGGCAACTTAAATACATTTAGGAGGATAATGGATGTCTAGATAGAATCCGACATTCTCATGTTGATGAGAATAAGTTTACCGTTTATTCCCATGAAAGCGAAAAAATCCTGTCGATAGGTGTTTTGAGAAATGTTTTTCAAAACTATATTATTATAGTAATATTTATTTTCGAAATGAATTTGTATTCATTGAGAATGAAACTTTAGGCTTGAGCAACTAAGTGAACATGTCTTGCTCATTTAATGGTTTAAGGATAAGCAACATGATGTCAGAAAGGATTACATGTAAGTTGATATTTATTATCATCTTACATTATGGTAGAGATTTTATAAACAGTTGGTAAGATTGGTGTTTGACTGTTAAATTAAAACTATTAATTAATTAATTACGAATTAATTTTGTTGATAGTTGACTCTTGATGTGAAACTCAGTTGGTCCCACCTATAAGACTTTCGTTGGAAGACTTAGACACGACCAAATTAAGGAGTATTGTTAATAATATAATTGTTATATTATTAATACATGGGTTATAGTCCCTCGTCGGATATTTAGGCTTGAGTTATTGCACCATAAACCTATATAAAAGAGACCATGGTTTGTCAAGGAATTAAGAATTTTAATAATGAAAATTTCCTCTTAATATTTGAATGCCCATCAATTCGTGTGCATGCTCATCTTCCACAAGACTTGGTGGACTTCAATTTGAGGTCTATGCATTTTTGGAGGTTGCCTTAAAAGTTCTTCATTGATGTAATCGAATTACAGAAAAAGTACGTATTTAATTTTAAATAAAAATTCGTTTTTTAGAAAATTGTTGTATGTGTTTCCGCCGTAGAGATGCATACTTTCTTTTAATAAACTCACCTTTATATGAAATTGAACTCCAAGGATATAACTTGATGTTTGGCATTTGCAACTTGAATTGATAAATCCTCAAACAAATCGCAGGGCATAGGTTTGAGAAATGGTCTCATCCAATTTGTTGGGCTTGTATATCTTTATGATATTGCAACATGAATGAAAGAATTGCATGTCTTCTTCTTCTTTGAAATCCAGATATCCAGATAAACCAAAGGTCAAGATTTTTTCTTAGTTCTTTGAACGTGTGACTAGACAAAAAATGAATTGAGTGAGTTTAATGTAAGCTAAGAGATGGGGGGATGCGATCCAGGACGCCAGCGAGCTTGAGAGGAGATGGGGAAGGGCTTTGGTTGTTCGTACGTTGAAGAGGATAAATGATTTTCTCAGATAGAAGAAGGGTAAGTTGGGTCTTAAATCAACTAACCTAACCCTAGTTAACTCTACCCAACTAAACTAACATGGGATAACTGAGTGGGGGTATTAAGTTAACTGAGAACTCTTGGATGTACTCTACTAAGTGAATATGAGCAAAAGCTTTGGTACTACTCTTTTGGTAGATAAATGATGATGCTCGGTACTGGGAACTCCCCAGATCATGACACGTGGCAGACGACGTGTCCTAAAACTTATGGAAAAGAAAAAAGAACAGTATATTAGAAGTATACCCCGGGCCTTCAACCCAAGGATGTTCTCGAGCTTCGGTGGCCTTCCAGACCACTCCTATGCTCGTCTTACAAACAACCATTAGCTCTCCTCCGAGCCCTCCCGCACGCTGAGTTCCTTCAGCCCTTCTAGCTCGCCTCCGAGCTATACAGAACCAAGCTCCCTCGGCCTCCCGTTCGTCCCCGAGCCTCCCGCCGAGCTTAGCTTCCTCAGTATCATCGACCTACCCACAACACAGATCATAGGCGTCTCCGCCACGGCTATGCGAATCTCGCCAAACGCGAGATATCCGCCGCCCACGATACCGCGTTCCACGCCATCGCGTTCCCCCCATTAACGAGCGTATCTCGTCATTAATGGTGGATCCCTTCTTTCACACAAGAGTAACACCAGGGGCGTAACGGCCGGCATGAATCTCGCGCCCGCCAGCCGGCCCATGGCTGCCACTATATAAACCCCTCTCTCAGACGACTCAGGTAAGGCAATTTTACCCCAATAAGTCGTTACTCTGCCCAAATATCTTGACTAATTTGATTGTCGGAGGGTCCACTGTTCCCCTCCGAAAGACGTGCAAGACAGACGTCTTGCCTGAAATTCGGGGCAGATGCTAATTGGTGCTATCCGTTCACCTCTCCGAAGATGCCAAGTTGATTTATGGCACCATGTATCGAAGGTTTAAACGGATGCGGCCGATGTAGCAGACTTCGTCAGATTCCCCCTCGCTTGAGGGGTTTTTGATTGTGGGGACGCTCTTCCCTACAGGCGCAAGCCCCTACAGTTAATTACGCTACCGCATCGCGGTAACAACTTTCTCCTTCCCCAGATGGTGACTTCGTGTCGTGGGTGTTTGTTTTGTGTTCGGTTGCCCATGGATTGTATACGGAGACTAAGTTATGCTGTCGCCCGTAGGACGTGGACTAGTCCAAATCCGTATCTTTCTTAGATTTGGGTTTGGGGGGTTGTGTTTAAGGATACGTTACCCTTATTTGAGGCTAAGATCAACTTAAACGTTTGTTAAGGACACCTTAGTCTAATTTTAGACTAAGATCGACTTAACGGGATCGTTTAGATCCGACAAGAGATCAATTGGGGGCTCTATTGTTTAGTTTAGTGACATTGCGGTCGATAAGTAGTTTAAGGACATTGCGGTCCAATGTTAGTTTTAAGACGTTGCGGTCAAGGTTAAGGACGTCATAGTCCATGAGTTTAAGGACCTCACAGTCCGGTGTTAGTTTTAAGACATCACGGTTGAGGTTAAGGACGTCATAGTCCGTGAGCTTAAGGACCTCACAGTCCGATGTTAGTTTTAAGACATCACGGTCGCGGTTAAGGACACCATAGTCCGGTATTAGTTTTAAGACATCACGGTCGAGGTTAAGGACATCATAGTCTATGAGTTTAAGGACCCCATAGTCCGTTGTTAGTTTTAAGACATCGCGGTCAAGGTTAAGGACGTCATAGTCCATGAGTTTAAGGACCCCACAGTCCGTAACAGTGTGTGGTTGTCGGGACCCGTCACCTCTTTGACGACGTTGAAGGATTACAACGATAGATGTCAGAGGAGTAAAGAGATGTACCCTCGAACCGGGTGTAAATTGATTGGGAGAGCGGTTGTGCTCAGTTCAATTTAAATTGAGGAATTATAGCCAGAATTGGGCTCAGTCCATTTGAAAATGTTCAACATTTTATTCATGTTTTTCCTATTAGGCTTTTACTTGGGCTCTGCCCTTTTACAATGCATAGCATTGGGCTCTATATTTAAATGCATAGCATTTATATTTGGCCTGTTAGGCCTTTACTTGGGCTCTGCCCTTTTTAAATAATGCACAACATTTAAATAGATCTGATAGACTTCACTTGGGCTCTGCCCTTTTTTAATAATGCATAGCATTTTAGTGGTCTGACAGTGCACCACGTGGCTTGTCAGGCGCTTTGCGCCAATTAAAGAGCGCAAGGCGCTGGCGCATGTGGAGGTGACACGTGTCGCGCTCTGCTAAGCGCAAGTCAGTTAGCGCAGTGCACTGCTGACACGTGGCGCGCCCTGGTGCAGTGCGCCAATCCAAGAGCGCAGTGCTCTGTTTTAGAAGCGCAAAGCGCAGATTGTGTCTGTGGTTGACACGTGGCGCGCTCTGGTGAGTTGCGCCAGTCCAAGGAGTGCAAGGGCGCATTTCAAAAGTGCAAGGCACTGTCCAATAACGCAGAGCGCATTTTGATCCAATTTAGATCAAAAAAACAAGTTTTTCTTGTTCAAAAGAGGTTCTACCTAAAGATTCAAGAACCAATGGTTCATCAAAAGGCTGTGCCTTTATATAGATCAAAAGATCTAGAGATGAAGTAAATTACTTCTTTAATCTTTTATAATTGGATCTTTTTTGATCTTTTTTATTTTTTTGTAGTGAAGATCTTGATCTTGTTCTTAAATTTTTGATCTTTTTAGAAGAAATTCTTCTTCTTGTGAGGTGTTTTCATCTCTGTTCTTCCAAGAATTAAATTCTTTAGCTTGAAGATGATGATCTTCTTTCTTCAAAGGCTTGCCTTTCAAATTTTTCAGAGTTCTCCCTTTTTTCTATTTCTGTATATGTGAGACTTGGAGTTTGGGGGGCCTTTATATGGGGCCAATTGGTTTGTTGAGTTAGTTACAGAGATCTTTTTCAGGTTGATCTGGAGATATTTCCCCACCGTTGGATCTTTGATCCTGAGGACTCTGTTTTACAGAAGATAATCTTCTTATTTTAATAAGGTTGAAAAGATCTTTCTAGAATTTTAATTCTGATTAATTAAATAATTTATTATTTAAATTCCAGTGCTGGCGCAATTAGCGCCAGCGCACCTGCACTTGACACGTGTCGCGCAGCGCAGAGCGCAGCGCAACTGCGCTAGCGCATCTGCGCTTGACATGTGTCGCGCAGCGCAGAGCGCAGCGCACCTGTGCTGACACGTGTCGCCCAGCGCAGAACGCAGCGCAATTACGCTAGCGCACCATTGTTTGACACGTGGCGCGCAGCGCAGAGCGCAACTGCGCTAGGGCACCATTGTTTGACACGTGTCGCACAGCGCACCTACGCTGACACGTGTCGCGCAGCGCAGAGCGCAGCTCAACTGCGCTAGCGCACCATTGTTTGACACGTGGCGCGCAGCGCAACTGCGCTAGCGCTCCACTGTTTGACACGTGGCGCGCAGCGCAGAGCGCAAGTTATCTGAAGCGTTGCTTCCTTTATTTAAAATTTGAATTTTAAAACAGAGTCTTGCTCTGATTGGGGTGTGCTGTCTTAGGCGCAGCACTCCTTGCGCTGGCGTGTCTGCTTTTGACACGTGGCGCTCTGCGCGTAGCGCAAGGGATTTAAAGCGTTGCTTTACCTTTTGAATTTTGAAATTCAAACAGGGCTTTGCTCTGATTGGGGGGAACAAATGCCCCCCCGCCGTTGCGCTCACGTGGCGCGCACGTGAGTGCAGCAGTGGCAACATCCAGACCGTTGGATCAACTCAGGAGTTGAAGGGGCGCTTTAGCACCTATAAATAGGACCCTTGGTCCTCCTCAGATGATTATTATCCCCTTCAAGATTTATATTTTCAGAGCCTTGCTCTCGTTTTCAAGAACATCAGAGTTATAACTCTAGAAATTTTTAGGTAAAAATTTAAACTTAATTAAATCAATTTTAATTAATAGAGCCTTGCTCTTATAGATCTTTTGATCTAAAGAAATCCCCTTTGGGATTTCATAAATAGAGCTTTACTCTCAAGAATTTGTTTCAGGGTTTCTTAACCCATGAACAGATCCTTGCTCATTGATAGAACATAGATATTTTGATCTTCTGATGATGAACTCTTAAGAGTTTTTTCATGGATCTTTAAGATCCCATAACTTTAATTTTTAGGAATTTTTTTTTTCTTTGATAGATTTTTCCATCATTATTACAGAACTAGGCTCTTTAAGGAATCTTATTCCCTTGTGACCAGAGTTTGACAAGTGTCACTATGTGACAGAGCTTTGCTCTGAAAAAGGGAGATTTTCTCCTTGTCTCAAGGGATTTCTCATTTAATGAGAATATTCTTTGAGGATTTCCTCATTAATTGATAGTCTCATCCAATGATGAGGCTGTCTTATTAACTGATGCATTGTCATTTGGATTTTGTGGGTCCCCCTTTGGTCCCCTCTCCACTGTATTGCAGTGTGGTATAAATTTTAAAGTACCAAGCGTTGGAATTTTTAAAATTAAATTATGATACTGATGATTGAATTTCTCTTTTTCTTGCAGGCAACATGTCTGCCGATCTTTCGTTCCCATTTTTCCGCTCAGAGGGAGGATTCCCTGAGGCGCCGGTGGACGGGAGGTTCTTACTCTTATTAAGGATTACGACCGTGAGTATAAGAACCTTCACCTGTGGGGTAGGTGGTACAACGAGATTATCAAGGGTCGCCGAAGCTTTTCATGCGCGACGCCGTCAGAGCCGATCTCATCGATCCCATATGCAGATGCACCCCCGGTGAACTATGCCGTGGAGGTCGTAAATTGGAATTCGGAGGATCTTCTTCAGCCTTCGATTGCTGCCATTCTCGTGCAGCCGCCGGCAGCCGTGGATATTCTGGGGCGGCGCATATGCCAGGGTGAGTCGCGCCCTTGGGGACAACCCTATAACATTAGATTGACCCCTCGACAATCGGCCGGGTATTTGCAGTGGGCCAGATACATCTTGTCAGCGAAGAAGACGCATTTGATGAAGATTGGTCTGTACCCCGCAGTCTACGCCTCATTGTTCGAGTACCCTGCTCCTCCGACGTGGTGGGTTAAGGCATTCGTGGAACAATGGAACATCCCCACCCATACCTTTTTTCTGACGGACAGGGAAGTCTCAATCCCCCTCGGAAGAATTTGCTGAGATTTCCGGTTTGCCGGTGAGGGGGAGCATTATGAAGAGCTACTTCCTCATGATGAATATGTCTTCGCCACCAAGCTGCTGGTAATGGGCCTAACGCCGGAGAATGCTATTCAGCACCAGTTTCCGAGCCTGGTAAAGGTGCTGAATATGTATGAAAGTCTCTACTTGATATCGGGAGGCCGGGGAGTTAGTTTTGCAGACTTCATCGCCCGCTTTCTTCGACCGGAGATTCTATCGCAGCGGAGCGAAAAGTTCGCCAAGCTCGACGACCCTTTCGGCTTTGGCTTAGATCGTCAACCAGTATTGGAAGACGATCAGAAGGGTTTTTATCTCCCCGATGCCGCCATCATCCCCTTATCGGAAATCGCTGCCCCGGGCATCGAAGAGGAGACCTTCTTTCTCGGTTTTCTGGGGCTATGGCTGTGCTAGTTCGCGCTCCCTATGCACCCACGCTACATGAGGCCGTCCGTCTTCTACCCAGCGCATCGGATGGTGGCTGGTATACAGTTGTCGATTGGAATCGCCGGGTTGGCCCATCTGTACCATGGACTCAGCGTGGCGGCGGACACAAATGAACCGTGGGTGCAACCTGCCAATTTCCCGATGCACTACTTTACTTCATGGATGGAAATGCATGTGCTCGGGGTATTCGGTATTCATAAGAGACCCTCGTTTTACGAGAAGTGAAGACTCCCGAGAGTTATGCGGCTGGTCGGCGCTTTTATTGTGAATCCGTCTCCGCGGGAGGCTAGGGGGTTGCTTCTTCGTCCGCGCATGGTCGGAGCGGGCATTTCTTTCACGGACAAGGTCATGACCATCGGCCCGGAGACTTCCAAGACGGTGTTGGCGTTGCGTGATAGTTTCAAGGACGGGGCCTCCGTATTGAAAGCCCGGGAGATTCTTCACTTATACTCTATCCGGCCGGGCTTCCTGGTGTTCAGGCAGAATGATTTGGCGCTTTTTATGAGGTACAATCCCCATTGCTTCTCCCAGCAGTTAAGTTATAACCAAGGGGTCCCACTGGAGGCGTTTTTGGAAGAGCCCGCGGCTACTAGGGAGGGGATACAGAGTGCACTACATCATTTTCTACGGCTGAACACGGGCTCCCATTTCTTCATTAGCGAGCCGAGTTGCGTTCCAAGGGCCCTAAACGTGTACGGGGCTTGGTATCAGCACGCGATGGGTGCTGTTATCCGGGAAGAGAAGCGGCTGCTGATTGACCGCAAGGGTGTGCCCCCCGTCAGCGATCGCAAAGCCCCCTAAGGCCAAGGACCCATGTCGTTCCTCTGCTGTGAGGAGATGCTGGAGATGAGCCTCCGCGTGTGCTAAGCCCCCCGCGCGGATTGCCCCATGATACCGTGGACGTGCCCCCAGCGCCCCGTGCTCCGGTGGAGACTGTGAATGTGGTATTGCCTGAATCCGGCGTGGGCTCGAACATCGGGACCCGCCGTCCTAAGGTGCCCACGAAACGTAAGTTGATTTTGGGTGCACCCGGGGCTCGCGCACAGAAGAGGAAGAAGAAGTCGGTTCTTTCTCTTGATGCCGTCCTCGGCTTAGAGCCTCAGGCCCCTCTTACCTAAGGCCTAAGTGAGTATGGAACCAACGGGGGTTTCTTCGTAGAGCCAGAAGACACCGATCTGGCGGCCGCCATCGCGGCTTCTGAGCGATCGGCAAGGCTCGAAGCGTGGTTGGCTAAACTCGCGCAATCAGGTAATCACCAGCTGTATTCTTCGTCATTTCATCGTACTTTTATCATTGTTTTTTACTAGCGCTTTTCCTTTTTTTAAACAGGCATTTCTACCGAATAAGCCATCGCTGCTTCTCTCAAAACCTTTGAGGAGGAGGAAAGGAAATGCGTTTTATCGGGCGTTGGTACGTCTCGGCTCATTGAGTCTTAATTCTTCTTTTTATGTCCAATCTAACCTTTTCTTTTTCTCATTGCAGGGACCACAAGACCTGCCTCGCAAGCCGACACAGGAATCATCCCCGGGCCGGCTACCGAAGTCCCGGCCTCTTCGGGGTTGCCGCGAGAGTCTCTACTTAAAAAGCCGACGATGGATGCCTTGAAGGCTCTGGAGGCAACTCTGAACGCGGACGATGACGCCTTGCTGAAGGAAGCTTCCAAGAGGTCTGTCGTGACGGCCCGGGAGGAAAGGAAGCGCTTGAGGCGCGCAGCGAAGGAGCGTAGCGCTGCTTTGGCCGTGGGAGCGGGCTCAAGCGCCGTTACTCCCGCTGCTACTCCTTCAGAGGAGCCCTCGGTCACCTTGTCTATTACTCATAGACGGGCGGCGTGTGCAGCTCGGGAAGCCAACGGTAAATCCACCTCAGATAATGTGCTTTTCGAGGCTTTGTTGTAAAAGTTGTAAAACTATCGGTTCTTATACATCTTGTCCTGCAGGGCCGAGTCCTACTGAAGGGGCAGCGGCGACCGTCGAGCCTGAGGGGACGGTGGAGAAGGTAGTAGCTGATCCTGAGGAGACGGTAGGCGATGCAGCCGTAGTCGCCGGGACTGAGCTAGTGGCTGACGAGACAGTCACGACTACTATGCCCGAGACGGCCACCACTGCTGAGCGTGAGGCGGCGGCAGATGAGACGGCTGCTACGACCGAGCCTGAGGCAGCGGCGGATGGAGCGGCTGCGACCGATGAACCCATGGCAGTGGTGGACGAGACGGCTGCGACCGCCGAGCCCGAGGTGGTAGTGGATGAGACGGGCATGATCGCTGAGCATGAGACGGCCGCACTTTCTCAAGAGTCGGGCGCCGCTCCGATCATCGCTCTCCCCGCTTACGGTTCCTTATCGTCTTCCGGCGTCGCGAGCGTGGCGACGGCTCCCGTAGAGTCGGGCGATGAGGCAACGGGAGGTGAGACCGTCCCAATGGAGGAGGAAGACGCCACCGTTACATCAAGTAACGCCCTCGTTAGGGCCCTGGCCGGCGACTTTTCAGGTAAATCTTGGGTTACCACCCTTCTTCTATTCTGCAATCTTTCCTAATAAAGATTATCTTGTTTTCTAACACAGGTGTGGCAAGTGCTGATGCCATTTTACTTGAGGGAGCGCCGTCAGTTACTGCCCTGATGGTGGCCACCTCTCTACCCTCCTTCGTACCGTCGCAGATGCTGGAAGGTATGGATTTGTGACTTATCAGTTTCATATTTATGCTGCATAATCTATGTACTGACATTGTACTATTGCGTCTTTGCAGGAGTGCTTTTTGATCACCTATACCAGGTGCTGCACCCACACTTCTCCTTCCCGTCGTAGCTAGCTTCCTCCAGTGGCGCTGGTGAGTATAGTTTTCAATTAATGCTCTTTCTTTTTTCAATAATGAAATTGTTTATGATTTTTTTCTTGTCCTGATTGCAGTGCTACAGATCGAAGGAGGAGATAAAAGATCGGTTGCGCCACCGGTCCTCCCAGCTTTGCCGCCTGCTGCAGCTGGTCTATAGATTCGATCGATTCCTACGAGCCTCACTTCGATTCTTGATTATTGGATTGGATATCATCAATTCTTGATTCTTGATTTTAATGTTTTCTTTTTATTAGATCTAGATTTTGCTAATTCTTGAAATTCACTTTTAAATCATGAATTGAATTGTCTTTTCTTTTCTTTTCTTTAATTTTCAATTCATCTAATTCGAATTACGAACGGATTACACTTTCCCTGTGGACGATCCGCACTCGCTAACGCGCTACAATCGACACCGTTATTAATTGCGGTCAAAATATTTTTGGTTGTGATTTCTATACATTTTCTAAAACTACACACCGAGAATCCATCCAACCAAATGGCGCCGTTGCCGGGGATAGTGCGCTAATTCGTTCGTTTTTGAAATTTGAGTTGAAAAATTTATTCCATCATAATTTTGAGATCGAAATTCGCGCAAACACTAAACGATTCATTGTGATTTGTTGCAAGGAAATCTGGAGTCTGCTGTGCAATTGGAAAATATTTGGAATATTCCAGAGAGCTCAGGGAGTGAACAGAAGCTTTCTGTAAAATTTTTGTGCAGTGTTCTTGAATAACCGCGGCGGATCCACGGTTTAAGGGGTTCATTGCGGCGGAACCGCGGTTGGACTGTTACATCGCTGCACGAAAATTCTCAGGTGACTTCTTGACTTTCTTATCTCCTTCTCAATTTGCTCCAATAACAAATTTGCTGCAGGTTTCTTTGCAAAATTCGCAGCGCCGCAAAAAAGCAATAAAAATTGTGCGTGTTTTGATTCTTGGTTGTTTGCATATTAATACGGAATTTAAGGGGCACGGCCAAATTCAGATAAGGTGGGGAGTTCATTACCCTTCCTAAGCCCCGAAAATCATAAACTTGCATCCATATTACCCTCATTAACTAAAAAAGATCTAGACATGACTCTAAGGACCGTCGCGCTCACTTAGGACAGGAGAAGGCCGTGGGTAATCCATTGTTTATCCGCGTTTCTTTTATGGTGTCTAAGGCAAGTGTGTCTAAGGCAAGTGGTTACTTAATTAGGCCCACTACTTACGTAGTGGAGAACCTCCCACTTATCTGGCACTTACCTGGCCACAGGAGAGACAAAGAGGCAGTGGAGGATTGATCCTGCGACTTGTCTTTTGGCAGTTAGGAGCGGTCTAGAGCTTTGACTTAAGTGACCACTAGACTTAGGGTTTTGCTTGTTGCATTTGTTGTGATTTGCATCATTTTTTCAAAAAAATCCGTATAGTTTTCAAAACAAACACCACTTCATCTTTCCCCCAATTATCACAACGCTGCCACTTGTGCTAAACCCTTTAGTGCAAGATAGGCTGGATACGGGATTCTAGTGCCCGTTTAGTCCGCGTTCTCCTGACCGACTCCGAAGTCGGTATTTCTACATTTACTTCTTCTTTACCCACCACCACACCCACATCGATGGATCCTTCTCCATCGAACTTCTTTACCACTAATCTGCCGCCGTCCATAGGTGCGCAGAATCCACCCCGCATCTCTCTTCAAGAGAGGTGTTATCCTATGCGAGTTCCTCTTTCGACCTGTCTCTCCATTCCACCAGCCAACGGGGATAATTTTGAGATTAAACCCCAATACATTAACCTTCTACCTAAATACCACGGTCTCGAGTCTGAAGACGCATATGTCTTTATCACCAAATTTGAAAATGTATGCGCAATGATGGGTACGTCACAACTTTCTGTGGATTCTATGCGTCTACGTCTTCTTCCATTTACCTTGTGCGATATAGCCGAGAAGTGGCTGTATAACACTACCGCACATTCCATTACGAATTGGGAAGAATTTGTTGCAGCATTCCCTAAGAAATTCTACCCTAATCACAAGACAGCTCGAGTCCGTAGCGAAATAAATCAATTCACCCAGCTTCCAAATGAACCATTTTCAAAATGTCTTGACCGCTTCAAGGATCTGTTGGTTCAATGTCCACATCACGGAATCCCTAGATGGGATCTGTGCCGAATCATATATGAGGGCATTAACCCTACCACTAAACAGATCCTTGAAGCCATGTGTCAAGACAATTTTATGACCAAAGACGATGGGGAAGCTTGGAAATACTTAGAAGATTTCGCTGAAAAATCTTTACAGTGGGAGAGTCAATCGTTTAGGGGTGGCAATAACCAATCGGATGTTTCCATAGGAGTTAGAGCTAAAATTTCAGCTATACACAAGAAACTCGAGACTATGGAAAACAAATTTTTAGCTACCGCCCTAAATCAAATGTCACTCTCCAAAACTGTATGTGGATGATGTTTTGATCCTTCTCATTTAACGGAAGAATGTCCATTGAATTCTCCGTTTCAAGGTCATGAGCATACCAATGCCGCTTTTCAAAGACCTAGAAATGATCCATATTCTTCCACATATAATCCGGGTTGGAGGAATCATCCTAATTTTGCTTGGAACTAATCACAAACTCAAAACACGGTTCCAAACCAAAACAATTTCTAAAGGGCTCTTCCACCACAACAGCAACCACTTCAATTGAGTCAGCATCCCTACCAATCACAAAACTTCCAAAATCCGGCCAACACTTTTGCACCACATGAAAACTCTTTGCAATTGACCGGTACAGATAATACCTCTGCACTAGTACAAACCTTGGATTTTTTCATGAAACAATCCATCCAAGGGACGGAAAAAGTGCAATCTTCCTTCGATAATGTGATGAAGATCATTGTCTCTCAAAATGAGAATATTAAATCGATGGAAGAACAAATTGCACAATTAAAAGCCGAAATGAGTGCAAGAGAGAAAGGGAAACTTCCGTCTCAACCCCTACCGAATCCTGGGCATTACAATGTAAATGCCATCACAACGTTGAGATCAGGAAGAGTGCTGAATAATCATGTTGGGGAAGAGATTGATGATACTGAAAAATCTATCAATAACATCCCGGCTGAGACCTTTCCTCACACACACACTTCTACTTTTGATCCTTATTCTTCTACCCCACCGCCTTCTCACGAGCTTATTCTCCGTTTCCCTCTAGGCTCGACACCTCAGCCCACCTCTTCTATCCCACCACAGACGATCCCCACTCCTGTTCTGGGATCACGTCTATACACACCACCTTCTCCTATGATGGACC
Organism: Agapanthus africanus; assembly: GCA_030015575.1. Classification (NCBI taxonomy): domain Eukaryota; kingdom Viridiplantae; phylum Streptophyta; class Magnoliopsida; order Asparagales; family Amaryllidaceae; genus Agapanthus; species Agapanthus africanus. The sequence continues at coordinate 378,261,705 of CM057347.1, read as the reverse complement.
CGGCGCTTATTTCTGAAGCTCCTTATCCGAATCGGTTAAGGGGTAACAAATCGAGTCCACATATAGAGAAGATTATGAAAATGTTCAAACAGGTTAATATCAATATCCCTCTCCTAGATGCTATTCAGCAAGTGTTAGTTATATGTATGCCCTAGAGGCCATTACTGTGCATTGGATGTATATTGTAATAGATGCTGGGACATATATAGGTAGGACTTTCTTGCTCGACATAATAGTACGCTGTCTGAGTGCTCTTTATCTTAACATGTATACTTTCTGTCTCTCTGTTACATGTTGATAAAGCCCTTAGGATGTGTACTCGACTTCCAAGACTATGATGCAGATCATACTAGTAGGGCCTGGGTAGTCAATGAGTACATCCTTCAATGTTCCTAGTCGTGGGAATATCGAGACGGGGCATCGATATTCCAGAGTAGACTAGCGTATATCTTCTCGACCCATGTGATGGGCGATGGATGATCCCATATCCATTGGTGTTTGACATCAGAGATGGTATGCGGGTGCTCAGTGGAGACTGGGTATACTGAACGGACTCGCCGAGAACTCCCAGATGGTATTATACCTCACGTCAGATGGCAGTTCTCTGGTGACACTGGTACAGCTTAGTCTGTTGACCCGATATCGTCATAGAGTCTTGTGTGTCTCCCACTGTACTTTGATTTCTACCCTACCATGGCTCTACTGAGTCATGCAAACAGGTGGTTTTTGGGTACAGTCCCAATTCACATGGAGGCAATGAGCGATAGGAGGGGATTCGTCTCTCCCGGTATTGGGGGTTGATGTTGCGCTATGCTCGACTGGCCATAACTGGAAATCCCTGGCCAGGGTTGCAGTGATCTACTGGTAAGTGTTATCAGTAGTTTCACACATGTTATGGACCTCACGTCAGCATGACTTATCAAGCTATTGGGGTCTGACGTTTACCACCCCTAGGCGAGATATGCGACATATCAGACGAACAGACCGGACTGTACGGTAAGTGTTACTGGTTGGATTCACAGGAGTGTGAGCGGGCTTGCTCGTCGATCTTCTGATCGCTCAATACCCGGGTGGCCTTTACTTTTAGCAGACCGCTTACGGCTTGTGGGTGTTTGATATGATCATCACCTGCTGCCGACGTATTGACGAGTCTTTAGAGTCCTACACAGAGGTTTCCTGGCTCAAGCGAAACGAAATAGGAGCGCATATGAGATATGTGCGGGACCGAGAATAATGCGTGTATGTGATACCGTATTCTATTCTCGCGATGAATGTATCGATTGGTTGTATGCGATATAACTTAGTTATCGAATCGAAGATTGATTCGATAAGTCGATACATTGGATACTAGTCGGTTATATGCGATATGACCGGATCATTGAATCAAGTGTTGATTTAATGATTTAATGTATAATTATATATTTGATATATTACTTTATATTAACTAGTATTGGTTCACTCAAGATTGACTTTCTCACTTGAAATGCACAAGTTGTATATGTGATATATTTTTGTGCACTTGTATGTATCATGTTTGATGATACATGCAAACTTGGGTTTGTGTAAGACTTAAACCATGTTTAGTGAATGGTTAGGGTTTCATTTCACTTATTTATTTATCTATTTATTTTGGTTAAAAGAAAAAGAAAAACAAAAATGGTTGCTTTCATACAAGAAGCTTCTTGATGCTTCATGTATCTTTGACTAAGTGACCATTTTTGTCTTCATCTCCTAACCCTAACCATTCAACTAAACCCTAGTTAATTCTCTACACTAAACCATGGTTGAAAATATGATAAGTATTATTTTATTTTCTATTTTCTAAATACTTATCATATTCTTCTTCTTCTTCTTCTTCTTCTTCTTCTTCTTAAACAAGAAGAAAGCTTGCTACCATTAATGGCAACATGAGAAAAAGAGTGAGAAATCCAATTCTAAAGTGAACCCACTTCCTATTTCTTCATCCTCTACCACTTGCCAAGTAGTATTGGGTGTTTTCTTCATAAGTTTCATGACTTGGTGAAGTTGGAGCTTGATCTTGAGTTGCCTCGACGTAGATCATCTTCGGCATCGAAGTCGACGACCTAGCCCGATCATTTCTCCGACGAAACCTTCGCCAGAGTCCGGATTCTGATAGGTACAGCGGAGGGACGTCATCATGGAGCCTAGGAAGTGGAGGACCGGATCTACAAAGGTTGTAGTCACTTTCCTTTAGCAATAAAGTTGTTTACTTGCTTGCATCGCCTTATCATGTAGTTAACGATCTGCATTAGGGTTTGTAGGCACATGAAAAAATTTGAATTGGGCATGTTTGATCTGTTGTGAGACCTCATTAGTGTGCCTAGGATCCCTACAGCAAGTCCCCGCTTATGTGAAAATTCTTAAAGACTTGTGCACTAGGAAGAGGAAGACTCAAGTGCCAAAGAAGGTCTTCATGTCTAATAATGTTAGCACTGCTTTTATCCCGCAGCTACCAAACAAACGTAAGGACCCAGGATGTCCTACGATATCGATTTCTATTGGGGGTAAAAACATCAACCGTGCTCTTCTTGACCTAGGCGCAAGTGTTAACCTACTTCCATGCTCTGTTTATGAGCAGCTAGGGATTGGAGAGTTGAAACCAGCTCACTGCACTCTCCAAATGGCAGACCGTTCAATCACCAAACCTAGGGGTGAACTAGAGGATGCGTTGATAAAAGTCGGGGAATTTGTATTCCCTGTGGACTTCATTGTTCTCTATACACAACCTGTAGCAAACCCACAGAGTCAAATTCCGGTGATTTTGGGTCGACCATTCCTTGCCACTTCCAATGCTGTCATTAACTGTAGAAACGGTTCAATGAACTTATCTTTTGGAAATATGACAATTGAACTGAATATCTACAAAATTGGAAGTCAGCCATCTGAACCCTCTTCTCATATACTTGATGTGTGCTCTGTCCACGAGATTGCTCCCAAAAATTGCGGAGTTGATGAACTTTGCTTTAAAGATCTCGACGACACTACCACATCAATGTTTGATCTTGCACATCTTAGTGAGGATACATTTTTCACGCTTGAGTCCGACACTCCTGACTCATCACCATCCGAGTCTGTATCTTTCACAGGCTATGGGCTTCTTTGTGACTCTGAAAATCATTCGATGATCCCACCTTGTAGGGTTCCTAGGCACTCTAATGAGGTCTTACATGGTATCAACCATGCTAATTTCAAATTTTACAAGTGCCGAGAAACCCTAATACGGATCGTTAACTAGAATTTTAGGTGAAAGATGCAACTAGTTAACAACTTAACTAAGTGAACGGAAATACAACCTTTGTAGATCCGGTTCTCCACCTACATAGCTCCGTGATGAAGTCCCCTCGCTGTACAAATCGCATCCCGGACTCTAGTATCGGCTTCATCGGAGAAATGGGCGGGCTTGGTCGTCGGCTTCGATGCCGAAGATGATCTACGTCGAGGCATCACTAGATCAAGCTCCCACTTCACCAAGTCATGAAACTTGTGAAGAAAACACCCTATACTACTTGGCAAGAGGTAGAGGATGAAGAAATAGGAAGTGGGTTCACTTTAGAATTGGATTTCTCACTCTTTTCATCAAGTCACCATTGATGAAGCAAGGTTTTCTTCAAGTGAAGAAGAAGAAGATGAATATTATGATAAGTTATTCTCAAATAGAAAAGAAAAACAATACTTATCATAATACAACCATGGTCAAGTGTAGAGAATGAACTAGGGTTAAGTGGAGTGGTTAGGGTTAAGCATGAGACAAAATGGTCACTTAGTCAAAGCTTCATGAAGCTTCAAGATGCAAACAAAGAAAGCCACCATTTTCTCTTTATGCCATTTATTTTCCAAAAAGGAATAAATAAATAAATGAATAAGAAAACAAAACCCTAACCATTCATATAACCATGGTTTAATCTTTACACAAACCCAAGTAAACATGTATCATCAAACATGATACAAACTTGTGCACAAAAAATATATCACATATATAATGTGCACAAACAAGTGAGAAAAACCATTTAAAGTGAACCAATACTAGTTAATGCAAAGTAATATATCAAATATATAATTATGCATTAAATCATTAAATCAACACTTGATTTAACGATCCGGTCATACCACATATAACCGACTAATATCAAATGTATCGGCTTATCGAATCAATCCTTGATTCGATAACTAGGTTATATCGCATACAACCATTCGATACATTCATCGCGAGAATGAAATATGGTATCACATACACGCATTATTCTCGGTCCCGCACATATCTCATATGCGCTCCTATTTCGTTTCGCATGAGCCAGGAAACCTCTGTGTAGGACTCTAAAGACTCGTCAATACGCCGGCAGCAGGTGATGATCTTATCAAACACCCACAAGCCGCAAGCGGTCTGCTAAACGTAATGGCCACCCGGGTATTGAGCGATCAGAAGATCGACGAGGAAGCCCGCTCACACTCCTGTGAATCCAACCAGTAACACTTACCGTACAGTCCGGTCTCGTCGTCTGATATGTCGCATATCTCGCCTAGGGGTGGTAAACGTCAGACCCCAACAGCTCGATAAGTCGTGTCGATATGAGGTCTATAACAGTTCGAGAAACTACCGGTAACACTTACCAGTAAATCTCAGCAACCCTGACCAGGGATTTCCGGTTATAGCCAATCGAACACAGCGCAACGTCAACCCCCCTATACCGGGAGAGACGAATCCCCTCCTATCGCTCATTGCCTCCATGTGACTCGGGATTGTACCCAAAAACCACCGTTTTGCACGCCCTCTTGGACGTGGTAAGGTGGAAATCAAAGCACAGTGGGAACCACACAAGACTCTATGACGATCTCGGGTCAACAGACTACTCTGTACCAGTGTCACCAGAGAACTGCTGTCTGACGTAAGGTATAATACCATCTGGGAGTTCTCGGCGAGTCCGTCCAGTGTACCTAGTCTCCACTGAGCACCCGTATATCATCTCTGATGTCAAACACCAATGGATATGGGATCATCCATCGCCCATCTGTATGGGTCGAGAAGGTATACGCTAGTCTACTCTGGTATATCGATGCCCCGTCTCGATATACCCACGACTAGGGACCTTGAAGGATGTACTTATGGACTACCCTATCCCCACTAGTATGATCCGCATCATAGTCCAGGTAGTCAAGTACACATCCTAAGGGCTTTACCAACATGTAACAGAGAGACAATCAGTGTACACGTTAAGATAAAGATCAACCAGATAGCATACTATCATGTCGAGCAAGAAAGTCCTCCCTATATATGTCCAAGCACCCACTACAATATACATCCTATGTATAGCAATGGCCTCTAGGGCATACATATAACTAACAATCTCCCACTTGCACTAGGGCCATCTGATAGCAGTGGTTGTAGTATCTCATACTCAACCATCCCATAAAAGTCTCTCTCTGGGAAAAAGCCTTTGTGAGTGGATCCGCCGTGTTGTCCTCTGAGTCTACTCTCCTAACCTCGATCACCCTGGAGATCAACCATCTCCAGGATCAGGTGATACTGCCTTAGAATTTGTCTGGATCACTGATGAGACGGACGTTCCTTGGCATAAGCCACAACTCTATTGTCATACAATGGGAGGAACTAAGTTCATCTCATGAACAAATATACATCCAGACTGCCTCTTTGGTAGCATCTTAAGTAGCGATGTATCGAGCCTTTATCGTCTAGTATGCCACGGTATCTAGCTTGGAACTCTTCCAACATACCGTCCCTTTACTGAGGGTAAAGACAATGCATGTGACTGACTTTCAGTCGTCCTTATCACCCTGGAACCCTTCCAGTGATTCTCCCCAGGATCGGTTGATACCATCTCACTACAACTAGTGAGAATCCTAACATCCAATTAGATCTATCTCATAGATCCAAAACCCAGGATTTAGGAGGTATCACTTTGATCCTATATGGAGAATCCTTGTGATAAGCGGAGATTGACCGAGCGTAGCATAGGAAACTCCTTCCCTATCAAGAGCATGTCATCCACGTACTCTACGAGGATCGCCACCATACTCCCTACTACCTTTTTGTTTATACAAGGTTCATCTACCATTTTGATGATGTCAAACTCTTTGACTAACACATCAAAACAGATGTTCCAACTCCGCGATACCTGCTTTATCCTATAAAGCATCTTGTGCACGTTTCCGCTGCTCCCACTGTCTACGAAGCCTTCTGGCTGTGTACTTATAGACGTTCTCTTCTAAAACATCATTTAGAAAAACAGTCATGGCACCCAACCGCCAGATATCGTAGTCATGGTATGTAGCCGTGGCAAGTAGGATCTGGATGGACTTAAGCATAGCCACTTGAAAAGGTTTCATCATTATCCACGCCTGGTCGATAACGAAAAGCTTTAACAAGTCTAGCTTTGAAAGTCTCAACTTTTCCATCTACACCAAGTAATCTTCTCAAGATATACTTGCTCCTGATGGGGATTTAACCCTTCAGATATAGCAACCAAAGTCCATACTTTGTTGGTGTACATGGATTCCATCTCAGATCGCTAAGCATCCAGCCATTCTTACAGAGTCCCACTCCTGATGGCCGGCTCGAAATTAGTTGGGTCATCATCTCATGATGCAATCCTCGCTCCCACTGTCATAGAGTAACCGAAGTATCTCTCTGGTGGGTGAGGAACCTTACTAGATCGGCGGAGAGGCTGAGGTTCGTTGGTAACTATTGAATCCTTTGGTTCTTTCAAATCATCAGCTGCAGTTTGTATAGCTGGAACATTTCCAGTTCTACATAACTGACTTTGCCTCGAGCTTGTCCGGATTTTGTTTTTAGACATAGCCCGGACAATCTCAAATCTTAACTAGCTTAAGACATGGGCTCTACCCTTTCCATATCACATATGAAGTGGTAGGCAACTGATTTGAATTTGAACCCTATTCAATAGGTATGCAGCTTCTCAAGTGCATAACTCCCAAAAGGAAATGGGTAACTCAGTAGTACTCATCATAGAGCACACCTTATCACATAGGGTGTTATTGCTCCGCCCTGATATACCATCGTGCTATGGTGTATACGGAGGAGTAATGCTGAGAGAGAATCTCATTCTCCTTTAGAATAGTCCAGGAATTCCGTGCTCAAGTATTCTCCTCCTTGATCACATCAAAGGACATAATACTTATACCCGTTTTGGTTCTCTACTTCTAACTTATATTCTGTGAATATCTGAAAAGGTTCGGACTTGTGTTTCAACAAGAACATATGTCTGAATCTAAAGAGATTATCAGAGAATGTAATGAAGTACAAGGAACCGGTCTTGGCATGTGTAGACTGGGGACATACATACATCAACATGTATCATCCCAAGAGTTCACTAACTCTTTCTCTGTTTCCAGTAAACGGAGCTATGGTCATCTTATCTCTGTGACATGACTGGCAAGTTTCATAAGATGTAAATTCAAAGTGATTTAAATATGCATCTAAAATGTAATTTCAGCTAGTCGGGTCGCATTGATATGACCTAGTCTACAATACCAGAAGAAGGAATCGTTCAATTCTTAACTCTTCCTCTTTTGTGTGTTCCGTATACTGAAGAACTGTAGTTTGATTTAGAACATCAATGCTTTTAGATAACGTGCCTGAACCGATCAACTTTTGATATAGGAAATGTTCAAAACATTATCCAACAATACAAAATTATATCCTTTCTTTACTAATAAAGAGACTGATATGATTTTGTATATCAGGTTCGGTATCTAATAACATTCGTTCAGAATCAATGTATTGGTAATACAGGGTGACAGTGACCAACGGACTTGGCTGCAACACTTGCCCCGTTTTCTGCCTCATGAAACTTATCACCCGTTCTCAGTTTTTCTACCTTGCTGTAGCCCTATGTAACAGATTACATATCTGGGATCCTGATCTGGTATCACATACCCAGGACGTAGAGGATATAGAGAAACAGTTCTTTGTAACGAACACACCCGAAGATGATGCATCAACATGCACTCTCTTCGTTTGGGCGGCACGAGAATTCTGGTAATCCCCAATTTCCTGCTCTGTCTTATAACAATTATAAGTTGGAGCGGGACCAACGTTCCCCAGCTCAGTATAACAAGCGGGTTTGGTCAATATTCCGTATTATTATCTTGATTAAGGCGTGATATGGTCGCTACCTGGAGAGAGAGAGAAGAAAATGTAGGGTTCCTAGGCACACTAATGAGGTCTCACAAGGCATCAACCATGCCAATTTAAAATTTTACAAGTGCCAAGAAACCCTAATACGGATCGTTAACTAGAATTTTAGGCGAAACAAATACAAGTAAACGACTTTACTCTAAGTGAACGGAAATACAACCTTTGTAGATCCTGTGCACCACCTCCATAGCTCCGTGATGAAGTCCCCATGCTGTCCAAATCAAATCCCGGGCTCTAGCGTCGGCTTCATCGGAGAAATGGGCGGGCTAGGTCATCGACTACGATGCCGAAGATGATCTACGTCGAGGCATCACAAGATCAAGCTCCCACTTCACCAAGTCATGAAACTTGTGAAGAAAACACCCTATACTACTTGGCAAGAGGTAGAGGATGAAGAAATAGGATGTGGGTTCACTTTAGAATTGGATTTCTCATTCATTTTCACTAGTTGCCATTGATGGTAGCTAGCTTCTTCTTCTTGAAGAAGAAGAAGAAGATGAAGATAATGATATGATAAGCATAATAAAAATAGAAAAGAAAAATCAATTCTTATCATATCCAAACCATGGTTTAGTGTAGAGATTTAACTAAGGTTAGATGGAGTGGTTAGGGTTAAGCATGAGACAAAATGGTCACTTAGTCAAAGCTTCATGAAGCTTCAAGATGCAAACAAAGAAAGCCACCATTTTTCTCATTATGCCATTTATTTTCCAAAAAGAATAAATAAATAAATAAATGAATAAGAAAAGAAAACCCTAACCATTCATATAACCATGGTTTAATCTTTACACAAACCCAAGTAAACATGTATCATCAAACATGATACAATCAAGTGCACAAAAGTATATCACATATACAACTTGTGCAATGCAAGTGAGAAAATCCATTTAATGTGAACCAATACTAGTTAATGCAAAGTAATATATCAAATATATAATTATGCATTAAATCATTAAATCAACACTTGATTTAACGATCCGGTCATATCGCATATAACCGACTAATATTCAATGTATCGGCTTATCGAATCAATGCTTGATTCGATAACTAGGTTATATCGCATACAACCAATCGATACATTCATCATGAGAATACAATACGGTATCACATACACGCATTATTCTCGGTCCCGCACATATCTCATATGCGCTCCTATTTCGTTTTGCTTGAGCCAGGAAACCTCTGTGTAGGACTCTAAAGACTCGTCAATACGCCGGCAGCAGATGATGATCATATCAAGCATCCACAAGCCGCAAGCGGTCTGCTAAACGTAACGGCCACCCGGGTATTGAGCGATCAGAAGATCGACGAGCAAGCCCGCTCATACTCCTGTGAATCCAACCAGTAACACTTACCGTACAGTCCGGTCTGTTCGTCTGATATGTCGCATATCTCGCCTAGGGGTGGTAAACGTCAGACCCCAATAGCTCGATAAGTCGTGTCGATATGAGGTCTATAACAGTTCAAGAAACTACTGGTAACACTTACCAGTAAATCTCAGCAACCCTGGCCAGGGATTTCCGGTTATAGCCAATCGAACACAGCGCAACATCAACCCCCCATACCGGGAGAGACGAATCCCCTCCTATCGCTCATTGCCTCCATGTGACTCGGGACTGTACCCAAAAACCACCGTTTTGCACGCCCTCTTGGACGTGGTAAGGTGGAAATCAAAGCACAGTGGGAACCACACAAGACTCTATGACGATCTCGGGTCAACAGACTACTCTGTACCAGTGTCACCAGAGAACTGCCATCTGACGTAAGGTATAATACCATCTGGGAGTTCTCGGCGAGTCCGTCCAGTGTACCCAGTCTCCACTGAGCACCCGTATATCATCTCCGATGTCAAACACCAATGGATATGGGATCATCTATCGCCCATCTGTATGGGTCGAGAAGGTATACGCTAGTCTACTTTGGTATATCGATGCCCCGTCTCGATATACCCACGATTAGGGACTTTGAAGGATGTACTTATGGACTACCATGTCCCCACTAGTATGATCCGCATCATAGTCCAGGTAGTCAAGTACACATCCTAAGGGCTTTACCAACATGTAACAGAGAGACAATCAGTGTACACGTTAAGGTAAAGAGCAACCAGATAGTATACTATCATGTCGAGCAAGAAAGTCCTCCCTATATATGTCCAGCATCCACTACAATATACATCCTATGTATAGCAATGGCCTCTAGGGCATACATATAACTAACAATCTCCCACTTGCACTAGGGCCATCTGATAGCAGTGGTTGCAGTATCTCATACTCAACCATCCCATAAAAGTCTCTCTCTGGGAATAGGCCTTCGTGAGTGGATCCGCCGTGTTGTCCTCTGAGTCTACTCTCCTAACCTCGATCACCTTGGAGATCAACCATCTCCATGATCAGGTGATACTGCCTTAGAATATGTCTGGATCACTGATGGGACGGGCGTTCCTTGGCATAAGCCACAACTCCATTGTCACACAATGGGAGGAACTAAGTTCATCTCATGAACTAATATACACCCAAACAGTCTCTTTGGTAGCATCTTAAGTAGCGATGTATCGAGCCTTTATCGTCTAGTATGCCACGGTATCTAGCTTGGAACTCTTCCAACATACCGTCCCTTTACTGAGGGTAAAGACAATGCCTGCGACTGACTTTCAGTCGTCCTTATCACCCTGGAACCCTTTCAGTGATTCTCCCCAGGATCGGTTGATGCCATCTCACTACAACTAGTGAGAATCCTAACATCCAATTAGATCTATCTCATAGATCCAAAACCCAGGATTTAGGAGGTATCACTTTGATCCTATATGGAGAATCATTTTGATAAGCGGAGATTGACCGAGCGTAGCATAGGAAACTCCTTCCCTATCAAGAGCATGTCATCCACGTACTCTTCGAGGATCGTCACCATACTCTCTATTACCTTTTTGTTTATACTAGGTTCATCTACCATTTTGATGATGTCAAACTCTTTGACTAACATATCAAAACAGATGTTCCAACTCCGCGATACCTGCTTTATCCTATAAAGCATCTTGTGCACGTTTCCGCTGCTCCCAGTGTCTACGAAGCCCTCTGGCTGTGTACTTATAGACTCTCTCTTCTAAAACATCATTTAGAAAAGCTGGCATGACACCCAACCGCCAGATATCGTAGTCATGGTATGTAGCCGTGGCAAGTAGGATCTGGATGGACTTAAGCATAGCCACTTGAAAAGGTTTCATCATTATCTACGCCTGGTCGATGATGAAAAAGCTTTAACAAGTCTAGTTTTGAAAGTCTCAACTTTTCCATCTACACCAAGTAATCTTCTCAAGATATACTTGCTCCTGATGGGGATTTAACCCTTCAGATATAGCATCCAAAGTCCATACTTTGTTGGTGTACATGGATTCCATTTCAGATCGCTAAGCATCCAGCCATTCTTACACAGTCCCACTCCTGATGGCCAGCTCGAAACTAGTTGGGTCATCATCTCATGATGCAATCCTCGCTCCCACTGTCATAGAGTAACCGAAGTATCTCTCAGGTGGGTGAGGAACCTTACTAGATCGGCAGAGAGGCTGAGGTTCGTTGGTAACTATTGAATTCTTTGGTTCTTTCAAATCATCAGCCGTAGTTTGTATAGCTGGAACATTTCCAGTTCTACATCACAGACCTTGCCTCGAGCTTGTCCCTATTTTGCTTTTAGACATAGCCCGGACAACCCCAAATCTTAACCAACTTAAGAGATGGGCTCTTCCCTTATCATATCAAATATGAAATGGTAGGAAACGGATTTGATTTGAACCCTATTCAATAGGTATGCAGCTTCTCAAGTGCATAACTCCCATAAAAGGAAATAGATAACTCAGTAGTACTCATCATAGAGCACACCTTATCATATAGGGTGTTATTGCTCCGCCCCAATATACCATCGTGCTATGGTGTATACGGAGGAGTAATGCTGAGAGAGAATCTCATTCTCCTTTAGAATAATCCAGGATTTCCGTGCTCAAGTATTCTCCTCCCTTATCTCATCAAAGGACATAATACTTATACCTGTATTTTGGTTCTTTACTTCTAAATCATATTCTGTGAATATCTCAAAAGGTTCGGACTTGTGTTTCAACAGGAACATATGTCTGAATCTTGAGAGATTATCAGAGAATGTAATGAAGTACAAAGAACCAGTCCTGGCATATGTAGACAGGGGACCTTACATACATCAACATGTATCATCCCAAGAGTTCACTAACTCTTTCTCTGTTTTCAGTAAACGGAGCTATGGTCATCTTATCTCTGTGACATGACTGGCAAGTTTCACAAGATGTAAATTCAAACTGATTTAAATATGCATCTACATGTAACTTCAGCTAGTCGGGTCACATTGATATGACCTAGTCTACAATGCCTCAAGTAGGATTCGTTCATTTCTGAACTCTTCCTCTTGTGTGTGTTCCGTATACTAAGAACTGTAGTTTGATTTAGAACATCAATGCTTTTAGATAACGTGCCTGAACCGATCAACTTTTGATATAGGAAATGTTCAAAACATTATCCAACTATACAAAATTTTATCATTTCTTTACTAATAAAGAGATAGATATGATTTTGTATATCAGGTTCGGTATCTAATAACATTCGTTCAGAATCAATGTATTTGTAATACAGGGTGACAGTGACCAACAGACTTGGCTGCAACTCTTGCCCCGTTTTCTGCCTCATGAAACTTATCACCCGTTCTCAGTTCTCTACCTAGCTGTAGCCCTATGTAACAGATTACACATCTGGGATCCTGATCTGGTATCACATGTTGGAGATAGTGCCCTCAGAGTCAATTATTAGGTCACAGGTACGTGATTGTAATGATTGAGGGAGGACCTATCCCGGTAGGACAGTCTTACTCGAGATGATAGTATGCTATCTGGTTTACCTTTATCATCGTGTACTGCTTTAGGTGACATGACACGTCGCTATTACACGTTGATAGAGCCCATAGGATTCTTGCTTGACCACCAGCAGTATGAGGGCGATCATATAAGTGGGAGCTGGGGGTCTACAAGCATATCCTTAAAAGGTCCCTAGTCGTGGGAGTTTCGAGACCGGGCATCGATACTCCATTAGTAGACTAGTGTATACAGTCGAGACCCCGACGAGGGGCGGTGGCCGGTCTCACAAGCCACTGGTGTCAGTTGGATCACCTAAGATGTATACAGGTGCTCATTGGGTTATGAGTACACCGGACAGGACTCGCCGGGAACATGCTAGTTGGTCATATACCAGACGTCAGATGGCAGTTCCCTGGTGACATGTGTGCAGGTTAGTTCATCGACCTGGGGATCGTCATTTGTCTCGTGTGAGTTCCCACTGTACTTTGATTACTACCCTACCACGGCTCAAAGGAGTCGTGCAAACAGGTTTTAGTTGGGTACAGTCCCGAGCCATATGGAGGCAGTGAGCGTATCTTCAGGGGTTCGTCTCTCCCGGTATTGGGGGTGAGGTCGTGCTGTGTCTAGGAGAGCCATTACACAAAGTCCTTGGCCAAGGCAAGGAGATTTACTGGTAGGTATTCCAGTAGTATCTCAGGGTGTTCTGGGCTACACTCCGACACGACTTGTACCGCTTTTGGGGGTCTGACTTTTACCAACCCCCTAGGCCCGCCATGCGATGCTCATAGACGAACGGACCGGACTGCACGGATATTGTCACTGACAGGCTCAGTAGGGTGTCAGGATGAGTTCGCTCATCGACGTCCCTTTTAGTCAATAGCTGGTGGCCCGTTACGTATTGGCTTATACCTCTGACGTGCTAGTGGTTAAATCCACAGCCATAGTATTGACGAGTCTTTAGAGTCTACCACACTTTCAGTTACTCAGGTTTCGGGCGAAACGCTGTAGAGGCCGTATGGAGATATGGCAGGGTCCGATCAGATACGTGCGGTATTGCACGGATCAGGATCGGACGTTTTGTACTAGTAGCCGTATAGGTATATGGCAGGGTTCGATCAGATACGTGCGGTATTGCACGGATCAGGATCGAACGGATATTACTAGCCGGCTTTGGTTTAAGCCGGTCCTAGTTTAGTACAGTGTAGATTTTGTCTCATTGCATTTGTATCCGGTCGGAATACAGATGCGGGTGTGTATGCACAGTGTCGGGGTTTTCCTGTAATTTATTACGGGACCAGTTTTCTGGAGTTGCCAGTTTGCATTCCGTTCCGGCCGGTTTTCCTTTGTTCTTTCCCGGCCGGACTTTTTCGATGGAGGGGGTTATTTGCAATTGTGCAAATAATCTTTGTGGAGGGGGTTTCTTGCAAAACCATTGATTATGATAGTTTTCTTTTGCACCATGCTTGCATTTATGTTGATTTGATGAAGGTATGGTTTGATAAAAGTGAAGCATGCTTGTTTGTCCCTTGATGTGGTCACCCCCTTCTTCACTCCTACACTCACCTCCCTTCATCATATACATCCATTCTTTCCCTCCACCATTTGATAATTGAAATGGCCGGCCACTTGATGAGGAGGAGAAAAAAAAATTGAGAGATTCATTTTGTGCTTCATTTTGTTCATCTCATTTGGCTTGCAAAATGGTTGCTTCATTTCCCTCCAAAGTTCAACATTCATTCCTCCATCCAAAGGCAACAAACCCCAAAGAGACAAGTAGCCTCTACACTACACTTCCTACAGCAAATCTTGGACGCGTCGATTCGCCAGCTTCGCGCCCGAGTTGCCTCGGTATTGAGGTGGGAGCCCGTAAAAGCTACAGGCGATGTGGTGCCCTTTCCGACGAGGAGGAGACGGACGGAGATCCTGCGAGAAGATCGGAGTGGAGATGAAGACCGGAGGACTCGGATCAGTCGGTACAACATTTCTACACTCTTTACTGTTTGTTAGTTTAGCAATAATGGCAGATCCGGGTTAAAGTATACGATAGCGCCAAGTTAAAAAGTTTTATTCCGCTATTGGCGTCTGTAGACTGCCGGGGCGCTAACGTAGACTTACAGTGGTATCAGAGCCTCACCATTTTGCTATGCTAACTTGTGCTAACGCGTTTAAAACTTCGATCCGACCGGAAATCGAAAACTACAAAAATCCAAGCCGACAGTTTCTGTTGTTTTTAAACGGTCTCAAAAATGATTTCTGGATGTCTTAAAAATCAGAGCAGGAACTTATAAGAGTGACGACAAAATTTGGGCTCGTGATCCCTTGAAGCCGCCGCGGAAGCGCGGCCAAACCCATGGTTTGGCCGCGCAACCGCGGCCACGTGGGGTGCACGTGCTCCCAAATTTTGTCAGGTTGTTCTCACTTGGTTTTTGGGGTTTTTGATATATATCGTTTTTGCCCAGATTTTGTTACTGTTCACCAGTAAGTCGTGGGGCCTACTTCTTGATATTTTGTCGATCGAAATTTAAACACGTTAGTTTTCACAGTATTTACATTATATCTGCGACCGTGAATGTCACTCGATCGGTAAATCCGGTCTAACTGCTATAGCCCGGTTAGACGGATTTGCGAACGTGACTTTCACGTTGATGTTCTATGTATTTGCTGTGATGTTGCGGATCGGTCGTGGGGGATAGCCTGGATGCAATGCTAGTACAGTGTTGTTGTATTATGTACATTTGATATTGCGGGGCGAGCGTCCGACATGTGGACTGCCGTCACTGCCTGATTGTATTATTATTTTGGGGCACGACCTGGTTGCGGTCGATGTACCCGGTGTATGTATATTTTACTTTCTGTACTAGGATTACCCCGCGGAGGGGTGCACGGATAGCCGGGTTCTGGAGGGCAACAAGCCCGCATCTCATGGCATTGAGACGGAGGGGGCTTCACTCTAGGATTGGCGGGCTATTCGCCGCACTCGTAGGGGGTACAGGTTGACCCAGGAGGGGTGCCCAAGTTGCCGGATTCCGTGGAGTGCTGGGTGGTCCATTCACGGCGCTGAAGGGGGCTGCCTCGCTTCAGGTTTTGGCGGGTGACTTGCCGCGCCCGTAGGGGTCTAGGATTTCATTGCACAGGCTATCCACACGACCAGGGGAACGTCGGGTTTCAGTAGTGGCTCTGTGAAACCCGGGGATCCCAGATATCTGTATTGTTTCTGTGATGCTGTTCATTCTCTGTGATGTTGCATTTCTTTCACGCCTTGAGCGAAATATAATATATTGGTATATATATATTAGTAGATGTTGTATATGTTTTTCATCCGCGCTAGTCCAGTCCCCGCTCTGTCGTTAGTAAGCTAACCTAACGAGTAATGACGGGACCCAGTGGCGAATGCGGATGGCATATACGTACATCAGTATATTTTCGTTCTTTTTGGTGTGATCAATTGATGGGACTGCATTGATTCGGATCAATGCAAGTTAAAAACAAACCTAATCTGATGTTGTTGGAACACTTTTCAAAAAGCTGTTATTGCAAGGACGTTTACTTTTGTTTTGCATCGTGGTATTCATTTGGAATATCCTGCTCCTCAGTCGACGAGGCAAGGGCCGAGATCCCTTCACCGGGAGTGACCCCTTGGACAGAAGTTTGCGTCAGGGCAGTAACTTCACTATAGCCGATTGCTTTTGCTTTGCACCGTGGTATTCAGTTGGAATATCCTGCACCCCATTCTACGGGGAAAGAGCCGAGATCCCTTCACCGGGAGTGACCTCTTTAGTAAAGGTTTTCGTCACTATATTTTCTAAAAAGCTATCCGTTCCTTCAACGATATCAAGTTCATTACGTTAAAGGTTTTCGCCAGAAACCATTCGTAGCCCTCCGTCATTTCAGTTAAATATTCGGTAGTATTCAAGCTATGTATTTTGACCTCACGCCAAGGCATAGTGTTTGGTAGCTGCCGGTTATTTATCTGTTGCATAGATAGATGCGTTGGTTTGGGACAGTCGTACTACTATTTTGGCCTACGTCAAGGGTATGTACGGGTGGGTTCAAATTAACCTGGATAATGACGGGCAGAACTTGACATGTGACTTATGATATTTTGACCTCACGCCAAGGTCATAAGAGCATGGGGCAGAAATTACATCGGGAGTTTCAAAAGTACTGAAACTTGCCAGATATGCGCATACCTTCTGGAGTGTGATACCGTGAGCGGATTCCGTCACGTTATCATGCGATGAGAGTTGGATCCCGATTCCCACTGATGAGTTAGTTTACTCCTCGGGTGACCCCGACTAATTCTTTTTTCAGGTTTGGAGGAGAATTTGAGGTACAGTGGGAGGTTTCCAGATTAGATAAATTGGTAACCATTCTGATCTAGGTTAGAGTGCACGCTGAGTGTTTCTTTTCTCTCTCTCTTTGGCAGCGACCATTGACCCGACCCTAAGACTTTGACTCAGTGACCAAGTTGACCGAAGCTTCTTAACACAGGCTTTTGGATTGTCAGAATTGCAGACCTCATTGCCACTCCTACTTTTACCCTTTTCTCCAGGACACCCCGTATTACTGCGAACGTCCACTTCCATTGGACAAAACCATCGTATGGTTAGATACGAACTCGAAGGAATTCGAGGATGGTTTCTGGTTCTGGAGAAAACGGATAGGATTATTCAGTTGTCTTTTCCTTTTACCCTCTCTCAGGTTACGAGTACTCCTTGGTTTAGGGGTAGTACACCTATTACGCAAATTGGATTGTCTTCTTCCAAACCTTAGGCTGGTGCCGACCGGTAGGGAATGAAGAAAACCAATTAGCATAACGATGGTGTGCAGAAGGTATTAAGTTCAGACAAAGCAAGGGATTAGTAAGAGGGCAAAGTAAATTGCAACAGATATTCACGACCAAACCAAATATTTCGTTACCACTCCCACATCACCTTTGTATTTCTCCAGGACACTCCGTATCACTACGAAGATCCACAGTTTATTTGGATACTCCATCGTATGGTTATATACGAACTCGAATGGAACTTGTTCCAGTTCGGGGATGGATTCTGGTCCAGGAGAAATAGGAATAAAGTACATTCAGGTGTCCTTTATCTTCACCTTCTCTCGCGTTGCGAGTGCTCCTAGGATTAGGACAGTACACCCTTTATGCTTATTGGATAGTCTTCTTCCAAACCATAGGCTGGTGCCGAACGGTAGGGAAGGAAGAAAACCAATTGGCCTAAAGGGGTGTGCGGAAGATAATGACTAAAGACATATGAAGGGATTTGGAGAGGTGGCAAAGAATTATACGGTTATAGTTGTGAATCTGGATAATGGAAGAGGCATTACTAAGAATACCGGGATACCCCACCGAAACATTTCAATGTTTCAGTTTCACTGTGTACTGTTAAAAGAAAACTGATTTCCCGATTAGATACTTACTCCAGGGTATGTATTTACCAGGTATGATTCTCACATCTGTATGGTTTTACAGATGATGAGTGGGAGTAGGTTATTGGGAATTGGGTGATCATCCTCATTATATCGGGATTCGTTGTAATCGGTGATATTTGAGGAAATCACCTGGGCTGTTTGCCGGTCGGCAAATATTTGGTTTTGAATATCCGCAGTTATGCACCAATTTCAAATTGATATATCTGTACGTCTATTTTCATAGAGTGAGATATACCTTTCTGAAATTATGTCTACGACATTTACCTATATCAGTGGATGGTTAGGTAAGAAGCATTAAACGGCGGTGTAATTCTTCATAACCATAAGTACAGTTTTCAACCTACGACACACAGTGAAAGAGTTGTTAGACTCAGCGGACTTATACAGAGTATTGTATGTTGTCCAGTGTCCATTAGGACAGAGGGGTTGGTCCTCATACTATATTCTGTTTACTTTTAACTTCTCTAGTTCTTAGACATGTGCTTCGTGGAAACACAGGGTCTAAGTTTTGAGAAGTTATAGGTATTTGAATAGAGTAGAGAGCCAGGTATAGCAAGTATCGGGATTCTTCAAAGAGATCGAAGATGTAGATACTTGTGTATGGTATTCAGTTGATAGTAATGATAAAGAGATCTTGCTTCTCTTTCAGGTTACTCATAATTGGAAGTATTCCTAAGTTGAGTAACGCTGATCGGCCTCCTTCCATTTAGTTGACATGCGCTGGGGACAGCTGCATGATTTGAATCTGGTTCAATTAAATCAGTGCCTCTGTTTCTATATTGGATATAGAACAGTTCATATCTTAACGATGTTAAGGTACGGGGAGTTGTCCGGTTTATGATTAAAACCAGACACTGGACAACTCAAGGCACGTTTCTGTAATGGCTGTTTGTGGGTTGACCCAGGCTATGACGAGGGTTGATTTTCTACCATCTGGATGAACAATAGCGATATTGTTCTAGACTCGCCACAGTTTTATTAAAGATGGATTTTTTCAGAAAACAGTAGTGGGAGTATGGTAGAACTGGAAGTGATTCCAGAACCACAAACGATTACTGAAGATTTGATAAGGAACCTAAAGATTCAATCTGGATTGACATTCCATTGGCCACTCCGCAGATATGGTGGGTAATTTCAGGCACCCGAGAGGTACTACGGTAGCCTCAAGGACGGTGACGGGGAAGTTCTTGTTTACCCACAATTACCAATGCTGTTGTTCCAGGCTGCGAGACCCGGCGGGAGGATGAGTATAGCGTCGTTCTGAACTCGCTTTAGAAGTGTACGTGTATATGACTCTGCCAGAGGGTTGTCGTAGTCAGTGGGAGCAGCGGAAGCATTGGTGGACAGGTTGCTTATGTCTATTTATAGACTAGAGCAGATGTAGAGGAGATAGATCATCTATTTCTGACGTGACAGTCATGGGTTTGACTTCATCAGAACAGGGGATGGATCTGTTGAGAAGGTAGTAGGGTGTGATATCCTGGTATTTGGATAATATACACAGAGTAGGAAAAGAAACTCCTACACTACGATCGGTTATACTTTGGTCGTCACACAGTGGTTTCTCCACAAAGGACTTGGACATTATATCAGACATACTGGTTACTAGATCTATGGTTTTAGATCTAGATTTGGGTGGTTTCTCAATCAGGGTACCTTGACAGCATTCTAAGAGTATTTAGAATGGACGACTCCTAGCACGGTAGTATACCTGCAGGTGATGGAGTCACCCTCTCCAAAGGTGTCTTACAGACTAAAGGGGAGAGGGACGTGCATGATTGGCAGATCACTTGCTTAGGCAATTGAGTCAATCATGAGATGTCAAGTACCACACCAGATGTTGTTCTTGCACTAGATGCAATAAGTTGACATTAATCCAATCCTGGAGAAACAGTCGGAAGCAGTTTTAGAACATAAGTGGATGTTCTAGGGATATGATAACGACAGCCTCATTCGGGAAACAGTTATCATTCCAGGCTTCCAAGGTGACATGGACGACAAGGAGGTTGTCAGAGTTATAGTTTTCCCTCTGACGAGGGGCAGTATTTTGGACAGGTGATCCAAGGCAATACTGAGGGAGGCATGGCGCGCAGGATACTGATTAAGTTCAGTTGACGATACAGTCTAAGAAGTTTGGATTTGAAGTTCATTTATGAGCTATGTCCCATCAGACATCCAGACACATTCTAAGACAGGTATTGCTCATTTCGGGAGATGGCTTTCTCCGCGAACTTGAGATATAGAGAGACATAGAAAGAAACAGCTAAGCGGATCCACTCACTGAGGCTATTCCTCGAACGCAATAGTTTCGCAAACGAGTTTTGTGAGACTGACTAGTAGAGGAGTTGGGTGTTCGGTATCACACGGGCTGTGAGTATGCGACATCGCAATAATTAGCCTTGAGTGCAAGTGGGAGATTGTTGGAGATAGTGCCCTCAGAGTCAATTATTAGGTCACAGGTACGTGATTGTAATGATTGAGGGAGGACCTATCCCGGTAGGACAGTCTTACTCGAGATGATAGTATGCTATCTGGTTTACCTTTATCATCGTGTACTGCTTTAGGTGACATGACACGTCGCTATTACACGTTGATAGAGCCCATAGGATTCTTGCTTGACCACCAGCAGTATGAGGGCGATCATATAAGTGGGAGCTGGGGGTCTACAAGCATATCCTTAAAAGGTCCCTAGTCGTGGGAGTTTCGAGACCGGGCATCGATACTCCATTAGTAGACTAGTGTATACAGTCGAGACCCCGACGAGGGGCGGTGGCCGGTCTCACAAGCCACTGGTGTCAGTTGGATCACCTAAGATGTATACAGGTGCTCATTGGGTTATGAGTACACCGGACAGGACTCGCCGGGAACATGCTAGTTGGTCATATACCAGACGTCAGATGGCAGTTCCCTGGTGACATGTGTGCAGGTTAGTTCATCGACCTGGGGATCGTCATTTGTCTCGTGTGAGTTCCCACTGTACTTTGATTACTACCCTACCACGGCTCAAAGGAGTCGTGCAAACAGGTTTTAGTTGGGTACAGTCCCGAGCCATATGGAGGCAGTGAGCGTATCTTCAGGGGTTCGTCTCTCCCGGTATTGGGGGTGAGGTCGTGCTGTGTCTAGGAGAGCCATTACACAAAGTCCTTGGCCAAGGCAAGGAGATTTACTGGTAGGTATTCCAGTAGTATCTCAGGGTGTTCTGGGCTACACTCCGACACGACTTGTACCGCTTTTGGGGGTCTGACTTTTACCAACCCCCTAGGCCCGCCATGCGATGCTCATAGACGAACGGACCGGACTGCACGGATATTGTCACTGACAGGCTCAGTAGGGTGTCAGGATGAGTTCGCTCATCGACGTCCCTTTTAGTCAATAGCTGGTGGCCCGTTACGTATTGGCTTATACCTCTGACGTGCTAGTGGTTAAATCCACAGCCATAGTATTGACGAGTCTTTAGAGTCTACCACACTTTCAGTTACTCAGGTTTCGGGCGAAACGCTGTAGAGGCCGTATGGAGATATGGCAGGGTCCGATCAGATACGTGCGGTATTGCACGGATCAGGATCGGACGTTTTGTACTAGTAGCCGTATAGGTATATGGCAGGGTTCGATCAGATACGTGCGGTATTGCACGGATCAGGATCGAACGGATATTACTAGCCGGCTTTGGTTTAAGCCGGTCCTAGTTTAGTACAGTGTAGATTTTGTCTCATTGCATTTGTATCCGGTCGGAATACAGATGCGGGTGTGTATGCACAGTGTCGGGGTTTTCCTGTAATTTATTACGGGACCAGTTTTCTGGAGTTGCCAGTTTGCATTCCGTTCCGGCCGGTTTTCCTTTGTTCTTTCCCGGCCGGACTTTTTCGATGGAGGGGGTTATTTGCAATTGTGCAAATAATCTTTGTGGAGGGGGTTTCTTGCAAAACCATTGATTATGATAGTTTTCTTTTGCACCATGCTTGCATTTATGTTGATTTGATGAAGGTATGGTTTGATAAAAGTGAAGCATGCTTGTTTGTCCCTTGATGTGGTCACCCCCTTCTTCACTCCTACACTCACCTCCCTTCATCATATACATCCATTCTTTCCCTCCACCATTTGATAATTGAAATGGCCGGCCACTTGATGAGGAGGAGAAAAAAAAATTGAGAGATTCATTTTGTGCTTCATTTTGTTCATCTCATTTGGCTTGCAAAATGGTTGCTTCATTTCCCTCCAAAGTTCAACATTCATTCCTCCATCCAAAGGCAACAAACCCCAAAGAGACAAGTAGCCTCTACACTACACTTCCTACAGCAAATCTTGGACGCGTCGATTCGCCAGCTTCGCGCCCGAGTTGCCTCGGTATTGAGGTGGGAGCCCGTAAAAGCTACAGGCGATGTGGTGCCCTTTCCGACGAGGAGGAGACGGACGGAGATCCTGCGAGAAGATCGGAGTGGAGATGAAGACCGGAGGACTCGGATCAGTCGGTACAACATTTCTACACTCTTTACTGTTTGTTAGTTTAGCAATAATGGCAGATCCGGGTTAAAGTATACGATAGCGCCAAGTTAAAAAGTTTTATTCCGCTATTGGCGTCTGTAGACTGCCGGGGCGCTAACGTAGACTTACATCACATACCCAGGACGTAGAGGATATAGAGAAACAGTTCTGTGTAACGAACACACCCGAAGATGATGCATCAGCATGCACTCTCTTCGTTTGGGCGGCACGGAAAATCTGGTATTCCCCAATTTCCTGCTCTGTCTTATAACAATTATAAGTTGGAGCGGGACCAACGTTCCCCAGCTCAGTATAACAAGCGGGTTCGGTCAATATTCCGTATTATTATCTTGATTAAGGCATGATATGGTCGCTACCTGGAGAGAGAGATAAGAAAACACTCAGCGGGCGCTCTTTCAAGAATAGATTGGTTATAATTTTATCTAATCAGGATGGCTCCCACTGTTTTTATCAAACCTTCCTTCAAACCCTAAAAGGAAAGACTAGCCGGGATTAGTTACACACTACAAGTTCGCCAATCTTTCAGCCAGGCCAGTGTCGGTACTTTGAGGGAGGTCCCCCGTGCTTTCGCACGAACCTAATTAATGTAAACTTCGTTTTCCCAGAGGCGTAACCTCGTTAACACCTTTCTAGACACCTACTTGATCGGCTAATTGTAATGTGTAAAACTCTCCCAGGAGTAACAATTACTCGCAGTGGGTATCGGGATCCAGCTATCTCATAGAAGGTATGCAATCTCATAGCAAATTTCAACACTTGAAATTCCCGATAATATTTTGCCCCAAGCGATCTATGACCTTGACTGAGTCAACAAATCATAGACCACAAGTAAAGTTCAACCCGTCATTTCTCGATTGAATTAAACCCACCCGCACGACCCTTGACTAAGTCAACAAGGCCGCACGACTACCCTAATCCAATCGCATCATATGCTTTGCAGATAAGCACTAATCAGCTACCGCACACTACGTCTTGACTGAGTCAACAAACGCAGCACGAATACTAACTAGGATTTATCTGAAATGACGGAGGGCTACGTCAGGTTTTTAAGAAAACCTTTTGCGTAATGAACTTTATATCGTTGTAGAATCAAATAATTTTAAAATGGAGTGTTTTTTAGGCTTTTCTAGTTTTGCTAAAGGGGTCACTCCCGGTGAAGGGATCGTCGGCCCTTTCCTCGTCGAATGAGGTGCGGGATATATCACATATACCGCTGTGCAAAGCAGAACTCTTAAAAGCAATCAAAAGACAAACCGAGTGCTCTGATACCACTGTAGGGTTCCTAGGCACACTAATGAGGTCTCACAAGGCATCAACCATGCCAATTTAAAATTTTACAAGTGCCGAGAAACCCTAATACGGATCGTTAACTAGAATTTTAGGCGAAACAAATACAAGTAAACGACTTTACTCTAAGTGAACGGAAATACAACCTTTGTAGATCCGGTGCACCACCTCCATAGCTCCGTGATGAAGTCCCCATGCTGTCCAAATCAAATCCCGGGCTCTAGCGTCGGCTTCATCGGAGAAATGGGCGGGCTAGGTCATCGACTACGATGCCGAAGATGATCTACGTCGAGGCATCACAAGATCAAGCTCCCACTTCACCAAGTCATGAAACTTGTGAAGAAAACACCCTATACTACTTGGCAAGAGGTAGAGGATGAAGAAATAGGAGGTGGGTTCACTTTAGAATTGGATTTCTCACTCATTTTCACTAGTTGCCATTGATGGTAGAAGAAGAAGATGAAGATAATGATATGATAAGCATAATAAAAATAGAAAAGAAAAATCAATTCTTATCATATCCAAACCATGGTTTAGTGTAGAGATTTAACTAAGGTTAGATGGAGTGGTTAGGGTTAAGCATGAGACAAAATGGTCACTTAGTCAAAGCTTCATGAAGCTTCAAGATGCAAACAAAGAAAGCCACCATTTTTCTCATTATGCCATTTATTTTCCAAAAAGAATAAATAAATAAATAAATGAATAAGAAAAGAAAACCCTAACCATTCATATAACCATGGTTTAATCTTTACACAAACCCAAGTAAACATGTATCATCAAACATGATACAATCAAGTGCACAAAAGTATATCACATATACAACTTGTGCAATGCAAGTGAGAAAATCCATTTAAAGTGAACAAATACTAGTTAATGCAAAGTAATATATCAAATATATAATTATGCATTAAATCATTAAATCAACACTTGATTTAACGATCCGGTCATATCGCATATAACCGACTAATATTCAATGTATCAGCTTATCGAATCAATGCTTGATTCGATAACTAGGTTATATGGCATACAACCAATCGATACATTCATCACGAGAATACAATACGGTATCACATACACGCATTATTCTCGGTCCCGCACATATCTCATATGCGCTCCTATTTCGTTTTGCTTGAGCCAGGAAACCTCTGTGTAGGACTCTAAAGACTCGTCAATACGCCGGCAGCAGATGATGATCATATCAAGCATCCACAAGCCGCAAGCGGTCTGCTAAACGTAACGACCACCCGGGTATTGAGCGATCAGAAGATCGACGAGCAAGCCCGCTCATACTCCTGTGAATCCAACCAGTAACACTTACCGTACAGTCCGGTCTGTTCGTCTGATATGTCGCATATCTCGCCTAGGGGTGGTAAACGTCAGACCCCAATAGCTCGATAAGTCGTGTCGATATGAGGTCTATAACAGTTCAAGAAACTACTGGTAACACTTACCAGTAAATCTCAGCAACCCTGGCCAGGGATTTCCGGTTATAGCCAATCGAACACAGCGCAACATCAACCCCCTATACCGGGAGAGACGAATCCCCTCCTATCGCTCATTGCCTCCATGTGACTCGGGACTGTACCCAAAAACCACCGTTTTGCACGCCCTCTTGGATGTGGTAAGGTGGAAATCAAAGCACAATGGGAACCACACAAGACTCTATGACGATCTCGGGTCAACAGACTACTCTGTACCAGTGTCACCAGAGAACTGCCATCTGACATAAGGTATAATACCATCTGAGAGTTCTCGGCGAGTCCGTCCAGTGTACCCAGTCTCCACTGAGCACCCGTATATCATCTCCGATGTCAAACACCAATGGATATGGGATCATCCATCGCCCATCTGTATGGGTCGAGAATGTATACGCTAGTCTACTCTGGTATATTGATGCCCCGTCTCGATATACCCACGACTAGGGACTTTGAAGGATGTACTTATGGACTACCATGTCCCCACTAGTATGATCCGCATCATAGTCCAGGTAGTCAAGTACACATCCTAAGGGCTTTACCAACATGTAACAGAGAGACAATCAGTGTACACGTTAAGGTAAAGAGCAACCAGATAGTATACTATCATGTCGAGCAAGAAAGTCCTCCCTATATATGTCCCAGCATCCACTACAATATACATCCTATGTATAGCAATGGCCTCTAGGGCATACATATAACTAACAGAAAACACTCAGCGTGTGCTCTTTCAAGAATAGATTGGTTATTATTTTATCTAATCAGGATGACTCCCACTGTTTTTGTCAAATCTTCCTTCAAACCCTAAAAGGAAAGACTAGCCGGGATTAATTACACACTACAAGTTCGCCAATCTTTCAGCCAGGCCAGTGTCGGTACTTTGAGGGAGGTCCCCCGTGCTTTCGCACGAACCTAATTAATGTAAACCTCGTTTTCCCATAGGCGTAACCTCATTAACACCTTTCTAGACACCTACTTGATCGGCTAATTGTAATGTGTAAAACTCTCACAGGAGTAACAATTACTCGCAGCGGGTATCGGGATCCAACTATCTCATAGAAGGTATGCAATCTCATTGCAAATTTCAACACTTGAAATTCCCGATAATATTTTGCCCCAAACGATCTATGACCTTGACAAGGTCAACAAACCATAGACCGTAAGTCAAGTTCAACCCGTCATTTCTTGATTGAATCAAACCCACCCGCACGACCCTTGACAAGGTCAACAAGGTCGTACGACTACCCTAACCCAATCTGCATCATATGCATAAGCAGATAAATACTGGTTAGCTACCGCACACTGCGCCTTGACAAGGTCAACAAACGCAGCACGAATACTAAACAGGACTTATCTGAAATGACGGAGGGCTACGACAGGTTTTTCTGAAAACCTATTGCGTAATAAACTTGATATCGTTGGAGAATCAAATGATTTTAAAATGGAGTGTTTTTGAGGCTTTTCTAGTTTTGCTAAAGGGGTCACTCCCGGTGAAGGGATCGTCGGCCCTTTCCTCATCGAATAAGGTGCGGGATATATCATATATATATCACTGTGCAAAGCAAAACTCTTAAAAGCAATCAAAAGACAAACCGAGTGTGTAGCATCTGCCAGTTATTGCTAAAGGAGTCACTCCCGGTAAAGGGATCTCGGTCCTTTCCTCATCGAATAAGGTGCAGGATATATCATATATACCGCTGTGCAAAGCAAGAACTGTAGCTACCTGTTTTATTTTGAAATTCGATTCCACAACATCTTAGATTTCTTTTATTTCATTAATCACATTAATGAAGTCCCATCATTTAAGTTACCTAAACATCACAGATAAATACGACGTACACTTATGCCATCCGCATTCGCCTCAATGTCCCCTTGTGCACCGTTAGGTTAGGTAACTAACGGCAGTGCGGGGCAGGGCTAGCACGGGTGTAAAACATAAGTAACGTCTATATAATATATCATATATACTATATACAGTATCCATCACAGAACATATCATATGATCACATCACAGATATCGCAGCAGAAGAATCATATGAAATATTGGATATACTAGGACGTCCGTGTTTTCAATACGAGCCAGTATAAAACACGGATTCCACGGTCGCGATGAATAGCCAAACCCACACCCCTAGACCCCTACGAGAGCGGCAAGCAACCCTACCAATTCTGGAGTTAGGAGACCCGGACTCGACTCCTCGAGTTGGTCTCCCACTGGACTCCAGAATCCGGTTACTTGTGCTCCCCTCCTTGGGTCTATCCTAGTGCGGAAAAGTAAATAATATACAAAGGGTGACATCTTCCGCAACCTGGAAGTGCCCCAATAAAAGAATATTACATACAAGTTTTTACATGAATGAAAATGAAAAACACTCATCTCACATAAAAAACCCCGGGCTATTCAAACACGACGATCCAATATAACATATCCAGCAACACATAACATCACATGTCATCAACGTAAGTAAATATGCGCATCCTAATTGTCGTTGACATATAGCAACGAAACCGGCGATATCACATATTACACTTACGGTCACAGAAAAGAAAGTGTAAAACTACAATAGTTGGAATCCGCAACCTGCATAGACATCGCATGCCTAATCAAATGAATTCCTTAGACATCACATGCCTAACAATTATAAACCCCGCATTTTAGTCTCAAAATCGAAGACACTTTTCAATATCAAGTCGGGCAATTCAACAGGATTCCCGACATACTGATCGAATGCTCGTCGCAAACTTTAGTAGGCGGCCGCACCCCCGACGCCGTCGACGAAGTGCACCAAGGCGGAACACCGCTACCGCTAGCACCCGAACGGATGCTTTCGGCGACGGGGTTCTCCTACAGTCACTTGGTCGGGGCTATGGAGTGAGGCTGTCTATTAAGTTTACCGGCGAGTATCCTCGTACGCTACGTGATTGCGACGGACTTTTGATCGCATCAAAATTCCGTGGCAACCGATCAAGTGAGACTAAAGTGCTATGTTTATAACATTCATTCAGTTATCTCATAACTACTTGTGAATTCCAATTATTGTATCCCATTCCAGATATATAGAAAATGTTAAAATTTCCGATCGAACAATCGAACACCCAAGTTTTCCCAAAGCAAATCAACACATGAAACAAGTTTAAAAATATCCAGTTCATGCCTCAGTACCAACGGTCCAGCCGTAGAAGGGTCAAGCCAACGCCTCACATGTGGCACGCCGTACTGCCCCAAACCCGAAGGTTCAAAGGGCAGTTCAAGACGGTCACATAATCGAGTTAAGGTTTGTTGTCTTCTAGAGGGACCATCGCGCTACTTGCACTACTTAGAACGTTATTAAACCACGGAAAAATCTAACACTTGGAAATTTCCCAACAGGGGAAAAGGTAGGTATTTATATCCGGTCGAACTTTTTAACATATTCTAAAGTTACCCGGAAAAACACATAGACAAAACCAAAAAAACCGATCGAATTATCGAAACCCCAAAGCATCCCAGAGAACTCACGACTAGGGACCTTGAAGGATGTACTTATGGACTACCCTGTCCCCACTAGTATGATCCGCATCATAATTCAGGTAGTCAAGTACACATCCTAAGGGCTTTACCAACATGTAACAGAGAGACAATCAGTGTACACGTTAAGGTAAAGATCAACCAGATAGCATACTATCATGTCGAGCAAGAAAGTCCTCCCTATATATGTCCAAGCACCCACTACAATATACATCCTATGTATAGCAATGGCCTCTAGGGCATACATATAACTAACACACCTTCTATTATTTCTCCGCCAGCATTAGATCTCAAACTTTTACCTTCTCATCTTAAATATGCATATTTATGTGAGAATGAGTCTTTACCGGTTATCATATCCGCTTCTCTAGCATCAGAGCAAGAGAATGCACTTTTGACGGTATTGAGATCTATTAGGCAGGCGTTTGGTTGGACCATGGCAGACATCAAAGGGATTAGTCCTTTGATTGTAGAACATCATATACACTTGATGGATGATGCCAAACCAACCCGAGAACCACAGAGACGGTTGAACCCCGTCATGAAGGATACGGTGAAGAAAGAGATCGTCAAATGCCTTGACAATGGTATTATTTACCCAATCTCCGATAGCCGATGGGTGAGTCCAATCCATATCATCCCTAAGAAATCTGGCATCACAGTTATTACCAATGAGGCAAATGAGTTAATTCAGACACGCGCCCAAATTGGGTAGCGTGTATGTATTGATTACAGAAAACTCAATGCCGCTACGAGGAAAGACCACTTTCTTCTACCTTTCATTGATCAGATGCTAGAACGCTTAGCTGGACGTGAGTATTATTGCTTTATGGACGGATACTCTGGCTATAATCAGGTCCCCATTGCAAAAAAGGATCAAGATAAAACCACATTTACTTGTCCTTTTGGTACCTTTGCTTATAGACGCATGCCCTTTGGGTTATGCAATGCTCCCGCTACATTTCAGCGGTGTATGATGGGGATATTCTCAGACATGGTCGAGAATTTTTTGGAGATTTTCATGGACGATTTCTCGATTTTCGGAGACTCTTTTTCTGATGCCTATCGAATCTTGACGCAGTTCTTACTCGTTGCAAAGAGAAGAACTTAACCTTGAATTGGGAAAAATGCCATTTCATGGTCCAAGAAGGAATTGTGCTTGGACATGTTATTTCACGAAAAGGTATTGAAGTTGACAGAGCTAAGATGGATGTCATTCAAAACCTTCCTCATCCCAAAAGCGTCAAGGATATCCGATCATTTCTTGGCTATGCAGGCTTTTATAGGAGATTCATTAAGGATTTTAGCAAAATTGCTAGACCTTTAACTCTTCTCTTGGCCAAGGATACGACTTTCCACTTTGACTCGGATTATGAGGCATCATTCGAATCACTTAAACACTCCCTCACTACATCCCCCGTTCTATTTTCTCCAGATTGGGACCACCCTTTTGAGCTTATGTATGATGCATTAGATTTTGCAGTTGGTGCAGTCTTAGGACAACACATTGAAAAGATGCCACACGTGATCTATTACGCAAGTAAGACCCTGAACGATGCTCTTATTAACTATACAACTACCGAAAAAGAACTTTTGGCGGTTTTATTCGCATTAGAAAAATTCAGGCCTTACTTAATTGGCTCACCAATTGTTGTGTACACTGACCACTCCGTCTTAAAACATCTTTTGGCGAAGAAAGATGCTAAAGGTAGTCTAATACGTTGGATCCTTCTATTACAAGAATTTGATCTTGTTATTAAATTTAAGAAAGGATGTGAAAACGTTGTAGCCGACCATCTTACACGCATCTCTTCTTCACCGGTGACCCTGCCGATCAATGATTCTTTTCCGGACGAACAACTCTTGATCGTATCCGATGAACCTTGGTTCGGGGATATTGTTAATTATCTTGTCACGGGACTTATACCAAGCGATTGGTCAAAACAGGACAAACATCGTTTTTTATCCCAAGTAAAATACTTTTACTGGGATGAACCCTATCTGTTTAAGTATTGTCCTGACCAGATCATTCGCCGGTGTGTCCCGAATGACGAATTCAAGAGTGTTCTATCTTTTAGTCTTGATCAGGCATGTGGGGGTCACTTCGGTCCTAAAAAGACGGTGGAGAAGGTTTTGCAATGCGGTTTTTATTGGCCGACCTTGTTTAAAGACGCATTTGATCATTGTAAAACCTATACACAGTGTCAACATACGGGTAGGATTTCCCGGAGAAATGAGATGCCACAGTAACCCATCTTAGTGGTTGAAATTTTCGATGTTTGGGGCATTGATTTTATGGGTCCTTTTCCCAACTCCTTTGGGAATCTGTATATACTGCTTGCGGTTGATTACGTCTCAAAGTGGGTTGAAGCTATTCCTTGTCGCACTAATGACAAGAAGGTTGTCATTAAGTTCTTAAAAGAAAACATCTTTTCGCGATTTGGACACCCACGCACTATCATTAGCGATAACGTGACACATTTCTGCAACAGGTCTTTCGAGACTTTGATGCGGAAATATGCAATCAACCACAAACTTTCTACACCCTATCATCCCCAAACGAGCGGGCAGGCTGAGATTTCGAATAGACAGATCAAACAAATTCTGGAGAAGACAGTTGCGAAGAATGGAAAAGATTGGTCGACCAAATTGACGGATGCTCTTTGGGCATTCCGAACTGCATATAAAATCGATCTAGGGATGTCTCCTTATAGGTTAGTGTTTGGGAAGGCTTGTCACTTGCCAGTCGAGATTGAGCATAAAGCAATGTGGGCTATTAAAGAAATCAACTTTGACTTGAATCAAGCCTGCAACTTTCGGAAACTGCAATTAAACGAGCTAAGCGAACTCCGTGATGAAGTTTATGATAACGCTATAATTGTAAAGAATCGGACTAAGGTATTTCACGATAAAAACATTTTGAGGAAAACATTTTCACCTGGTCAACAAGTCCTTCTTTATGATTCACGACTACACCTTCACGTGGGTAAGCTACGATCTCGGTGGAAGGGACCTTTTATTGTGCGGTCTGTATACCCGCACGGGGCAATTGAGGTAGAAAATGTTAAAAACGGCATATTTTTCAAAGTGAATGGACATAGACTAAAGCCGTATTTTTCCACTGACCCCACGGAGGAGCTCCTGTTCTTACAGGAGCCACTTTATCTTGATTAAAATTCCTCCGTCTCACCTCCATGTCCTGTAAATTACTGTATCATCTTTTGAAGGAGGTGGGTGAAAAGAATAAGTTTGGGGGAGGATCTTCACTTAAATATTTTGCCCCCATTAATAAATTTCCTCCCAGGCTTACAGGTATTCGAGATTTAGCGGATGGCAACAGTGAGGGCACTGTTGAAAACAAGTTTAGGGGAGGTTTGTCCTTATTTTCGCATCATTTGCATATACTTTGCATAAGCACAAAACATTTTGAAAACCTATAAAAATTTAAAAAATTTCAAAAAAAAAAAATATTTTTTACATAAATAAGATAATAAAAGATTAGATAGTGAAAAATTACATCCAAAAGATTAGAAAAATTTAAGAAAACCAAAAAAATTAGAAGTTTTCTTATACGAATTTGTAATAAGTAGTTATGAGCCGTTGTCCTAAGGGTTAGTAAGATGAAGGAAGTCACTAATCTGAGGATAAAAATAAGTCTGAAAAATAGTTCTTATTCTGGAAGCCAAACATTTGAACGTTGATACCCTACTATACGCACTTACACACGTCTTGAAACTCGGGATAGTAGAGGATACCTTGAAATGCTCTTGTCTAAAAGCCAAAGTATGAAGAAAATAAAAAAATATGAATAAAATATAAAATGGTGAGAAAAATGAACACTGGTTTTGTTATCGCCAAGGCAGCAATAAAAAAATATATAGTGAGGGTGCCTCTTCACCTGGTGCCTTAGACCAACTGGTCTGGGAGTCACTGCTAAGCCTTAGGTGGTGCAAGACGAGAAAAAAACACCAAATAAGCAAGCACATGAGTAATCGGTCGGTTAGTACCTCAAGAAGTATTAACGGTCGCATGAAAGTGTATGAGAAAATTCATCTAAATATTCATTAATTAAAAAGTACTGAGACAGATGGACAAGAGTGTGATAGCTTGAATTGAATTCTCCGGGTGTAGGGATGTCTTTTACACACACGTAGGGGTATATGATCGATGTTTGGAAGAAAGATAGGAATGAATAATAAAGATGATGTTTTATTGAGGGATGATGTGATTTCTAATATCTTTTCATGACTATTAAGATAGGGCTCATGACAACCGAAAAGCTAGCATAGTTGGAAACCCTAATTTTCAAAGTCTTTCTTTTACAATTCTTTTCTTTAAATGTAATATTCACGGTCTTCCTTTTATTATTGGATTTTTTGGGTGCAATCCGCTGAAAACCCTCAGGAGACAACACTCCTCCTATTAGAGACACCTAGTGGTTTAAAGGCTTGTTGCACGTGCTCAGTGCAATCGTGTTGCCTATGAAAGTGTGCTAGTTAGTTTTTCTTTTTCTTTATTTTCTCCTTCTCTTTTTAATAAAACAGTTCGCTCGAGACGACCGAAAATAAGTTTGGAGGAATTTGATCAGTCGAAAATATTGCATTTTTAACACGACAATTTCCCTACCATTTACACTCATCTAGAGGTGTTCGGTGTTAATATAGCACATATTAGCAAAACAGCCGTAAAATACCAAATTATATGTGTATACCTTAAAACCGACATTTTGAGGGAAATTGAGTGTTTATCATGGCATCGCATCATCTTTGTGTAGCGCAACACTTCTCTCGAGAATCTGTGTAGGAAATTCCAGGAGAAAAGCCAAATCTGTGAAAAAATGCTGATAAAAATAGGCCAACTCCAAGACTTGAGATCTGGCAATGAACTAGAGGGAATTATAAGATTCCACATATCAGAAATATATCAAGAAGTCAGCAGAAAGCAGTGTACAGATTTTCATGCACTAAGGCTCCTAAATGGCTGCGGATCCACGGCCGGAGCAGGGTATGCGCGGCGGATTCGTGGCCACGTGGGGGTGACGTCAGCGTCGCTCTTCTGCAATATTCTTCTTTCAAGTCCCATACCTCATCAAGCCACTGCAAATTCCAGACAACTCCAGAATCTTCTGCCAGAACAGCAAAGCTTTAGGATCAAGCTAAAAATGTCCAAGCTTCTCAAGCAAGCTTCTCACTTAACTACCTTAAAGCCTAGAAGCTTCTCCCTAACCTCCAAGCTTATGAAGGAAGCTAAGCCTAACTAACTACCTCTAGAAGCTTCTACCTAACTACCTAGCTTACAAGGGAAGCTAAACTAAACCTACCTTCTAAAGGAAGCCAAAGCTAATGAAGGCTATAAAAGGGACCCTAAGGCTTCACTTCTAAGGTTGTTCAATAATTGGTTCTCCAATTCCAACACAAGTTGAGTGACACAACTTGTAAACCCCAATCCCCAATTCAAAATCCAAAGCCAAAAATCAAGAACACCGAGTACAAATCAAGCGAGAATTCAACCATCCTTTTGGAGCGAAGCCGATCTTCATCCGAGTAAGTGATCCAAGACGATCCGCGACTCACGAAGACGAGCGATGCCAATTCGACAATCTCGTTCTCTCCTCAATTTCTTGTAGTGTTTGAGCGAAGTGTAACGAATTGTTGAATAATAAAGGTGAAAATTCTTTAATCTTGCTTTCTTTACATTCTTGCATCATGATTCGATCTCAATTCTTGATTGTGTGTCTTGTTATGATGTTTGAGTAAAACTCCGCTCGTGGAGGAATCGAGACGATCAATAGATGAGGATGTTACAAATCTTGAAACGATTCTTAAGTCCTATGAGTTTTGTAAACTCTTGTAAATTGAAGAATCGATGACCTAGTTTCGAGCGATACTTTCTTGATTGTGTTCGCTCTTAATTAGGGATCCAAGATCGATACTTGAATTTACTAGAGGCTAGAATGTGAATGAAATCAACGAAAGGACAAGGGATAGATGATGAAACTTTAGTTTCCGCAAGAAATCCCTAATTCTCGTTGATCATCATCGATCTAGTATCAATTTCATCGATGGATTAGAATACGTAATCAATAGATTTCATCACGTCTATAGATTCGATCGATTCCTACGAGCCTCACTTCGATTCTTGATTATTGGATTGGATATCATCAATTCTTGATTCTTGGCTTTAATGTTTTCTTGTTATTAGATCTAGATTTTGCTAATTCTTGAAATTCACTTTTAAATCATGAATTGAATTGTCTTTTCTTATCTTTTCTTTAATTTTCAATTCATCTAATTCGAATTACGAACGGATTACACTTTCCCTGTGGACGATCCGCACTCGCTAACGCGCTACAATCGACACCATTATTGATTGCGGTCAAAATATTTTTGGATGTGATTTCTATACATTTTCTAAAACTACACACCGAGAATTCATCCAATCAATCTCACAAGAGAATTTACTCCCTTACGAGTCGTGAGGACCCGCAAGTGATCGGTGAAGTTGTCCTTATTCGCATTTTACGGAATTAAGGGTTACTCTAGATGCTTCCTACGGTTTCACTGCCGTGTTTGGCGAGGACCAGGCTCCGCCCTGGGCGTTTTCCAGGATATCGTAGTTTAAAGACATTGCGGTCGAGGCGAAAGACATCATAGTCCATGGATTTAAAGACTCCACGGTCCGGTGTTAGTTTTAAGACATCACGGTCGAGGTTAAGGACATCATAGTCCATGAGTTTAAGGACCTCACAGTCCAATGTTAGTTTTAAGACATCATGGTCGAGGTTAAGGACATCATAGTCCGTGAGTTTAAGGACCTCACAGTCCGGTATTAGTTTTAAGACATCACGGTCGAGGTTAAGGACATCATAGTCCGTGAGTTTAAGGACCTCACAGTCCGGTGTTAGTTTTAAGACATCACGGTCGAGGTTAAGGACATCATAGTCCGTGGATTTAAGGACTCTACAGTCCGTGAAATGCGTGGTTACTGGGACCCGTCACCTCTTTGAAGATGTTGAGGAATTACAACGACAAATATCAAAGGAGTGAAGAGATGTACCCTTGAACCAAGGTAAAATCAGTGTAAAATCACTGTGGTTGATTGTTAGTTTTAAGACATCACGGTCGAGGTTAAGGACATCATAGTCCGTGAGTTTATGGACCTCACAGTCCAATGTTTGCTCTGGATGCTTCCCACGGGTTCACTGCCGTGTTTGGCGAGGACCAGGCTCCGCTCTGGATGCTTCACACGGGTTCACTGCCGTGCTCTGCGAGGACCAGGATCCGCTCTGGACGTTTTCCACGGGGTCAGAAGTGATGTTATCCGTGTTCCACGTGAACAGGAATTTGCACTAGATGTTTCCCACGGGTTCACTGCCGTGTTCGGCGAGGACTAGGTTCCGCTCTGGATGCTTCACACGGGTTCACAGCCGTGCTCTGCGAGGACCAAGATCCGCTCTGGATGTTTTCCACGGGGTCAGAAGTGACGTTATCCGTGTTCCATGTGACCAGGAATTTGCACTAGATGCTTACCATGGGTTCACTACCGTGTTCGGCGAGGACTAGGCTCCGCTCTGGATGCTTCACATGGGTTTACAGCCGTGCTCTGCGAGGACCAGGATCCGCTCTGGACGTTTTCCACAGGGTCAGAAGTGACGTTATCCGTGTTCCACATGACCAGGAATTTGCACTAGATGCTTCCCACGGGTTCACTGCCGTGTTCGGCGAGGACTAGGCTCCGCTCTGGATGCTTCACACGGGTTCACTGCCATGCTCTGCGAAGACCAGGATCTGATCTGGACGTTTTCCACGGGGTTAGAAGTGACGTTATCCGTGTTTCACGTGACCAGGAATTTGCACTAGATGCTTCCCACGGGTTCACTGCAGTGTTCGGCGAGGACTAGGCTCCGCTCTGGACGCTTCACACGGGATCACTGCCGTGCTCTGCGAGGACCAGGATCCACTCTGGACGTTTTCCACGGGGTCAGAAGTGACGTTATCCGTGTTCCACGTAACCAGGAATTTTCTGATTATATCCGCATTTCACGGAGTTGGGATTTGACTCTCGGTCATCTGTATACCGCCGAGTCACGAAACTGGGAGTTGCCGCCGTTCCGCTTTGCTTGATGTTGTGTCTGCTGGGATAAATGTTGAGATGATTTCCGGGCTATCTGTGACTCATCGAGATCCGGCTTCTTCTTCTGATGAAACCTGGGAAAAAAGGAGTGCGATTCCTTCTTTGTTTGCGCCCCTAGATTGTATACAGGGATTGATGTAACATCACCTGTAGGGCATAAATTTTATTTTTATTTTTCAATTCTTTCCGCGATGCTCTATCATTTCAGCTTTTATATCGCGAAGGCCGCGATTGCCCCATCATTTCGGCTATTTTTCGCGGTGCCAATTCATTTCGTCTATTTTGCATGCATACATCTTTTACTTGCTGATTTTGTCGCAAGTTGCCCCATCATTTCGACTATTTCGTATGCATGTGTGACTTGCTGGCTTTTTGCCACAAGCTGGGGATTAGACACCGATTTCGGCATCAGCACCGCTACAACTGGGATATTGCCAGGAGAGAATCATCATTTGCCTCTGTCGATGTTGAACAAAAGTGGCTTAGTAAACAGGGTTAGGGTCCTGTCGCCTAAGGCCTTTGATTTCATGAGCCGTAAGGGTCTCACAAAGGTATTTCTCCCTACAAGTCGTGAGGATCTCGTAGGTGCGTTTTCTCCTTAGGAATCGTGAGGATTCCTAAGTGTATGGTTCCTTGTAAGTCATAAGGATCTTACAAGAGATTTTTCTCCTTATAAGTCGAGAAGACTCATAAGGGTTGTTTGCCGTGCGAACATATCCCTAGTCGCAGATGGGACTTGTTTAGGGAAATGTTTATTCGAGCCCGTGGATTGTACACAAGGGTCGGTATCGAGCCGCTTGTAGGGCAATATCGAAGGTTGTGGGGGTTGCTTAAGAACAGGTTCAGGTCTCTGTAACTTAAGACTTTCAAATCTTATGAGCTGTGAGGGTCCCATAAGAGAGTTCTCCTTACGAGTCGTGAGGATCTCTCAAGTGTAATTTCTCCTTAGGAATCATGGGGATCCCTAAGTGTGTTGCTCCCTTGTGAGTCGTAAGGATCTCACGCGGGTGATTTCTCCTCACAAGGTCGAAAGGACCCTGTAAGTGTCTTTTAACGAGGTTGCGCCTTTTCGGGTTTTCACAAACACTCGCCGGTAGCCCTGCTGTTTTTACTCACAGTGCCCTTTCGGGTTTTCATCCGTGCCCATTTTGCTTATGGACATACCGTTTTTATTATTATTTTTTTATTATTTTATATATATATATAACGAGGTTGCGCCCTTTCGGGTTTTCACAAGACTCGCCGGTAGTCCTGCTGTTTTTACTCACGGAGCCCTTTCGGGTTTTCATCCGTGCCCATTTTGCTTATGGACATACATTTTTATATATTTTTTTATTCTCTTTTTTTTTGTATCAGCTTTGGGATGCTGCAATCCACCGTAGTTTATCGACATCTCGGTCAACAGCTAGTTTTAGGACGTAGTGGTCCGTCATTAGTTTAAGGACGTTTCGGTCCGTTGTTGAAGAAGGCCGGTTACTACTTATAGAGTTTGGGCTTAGGAAGATAGCGAGCGGACATAGTCGTTGTCATTTATCATTGACCTAGGCTGTGACTCATTAAGCGTAGTATTTCTTTAGGAAGCAACCGTTTATTAGCCTGAAAGGTATTTCACCGTGCATATCCATGAGTAGATAGGCTCCACCCTGGTAGACCTTGTCTATGATGTACGGGCCTTCATAGTTCGGCTCGAATTTTCCCCGCTTGGCGCGATTGGGGATCATAGGTCTTTTGACCACTAGCACGAGTTTGCCTTGGCGAAATGTCCTCGGTCTGGTCAATCTTTCATATGAGCGTGTCATCTTTGCTTTATAAGCCTCCGGATTTTGTTGCGCTATGAGCCGGGTTTCATCAAGGGCATCAAGCTCCTCAAGCCGAAGGTGAGCGTTCTCTTCGT
Organism: Agapanthus africanus; assembly: GCA_030015575.1. Taxonomy (NCBI): domain Eukaryota; kingdom Viridiplantae; phylum Streptophyta; class Magnoliopsida; order Asparagales; family Amaryllidaceae; genus Agapanthus; species Agapanthus africanus. The sequence continues at coordinate 378,222,405 of CM057347.1, read as the reverse complement.
CGGTCAGCTCGTAATGAACTGCCACTCGTAGAGAGGGTAAATCTATCTCGAGGGGGAGTACCACTTCTGTACCGAATACCAACGCGTACGGCTTTGTGTTTGTGGCCGTCTTGAACGTAGTTCGATATGCCCAGAGAGCTTCTTGCAGTCTCTCGTGCCAGTCTTTCTTATTCTGAGACATCGTCTTTTTCACGATCTTTGTTAAGGTTTTGTTGAAAGCCTCAGCTAGACCGTTAGCTCGGGGGTTATAAACTGAGGAGTATCTCCAGTCTATGTTGTGCTGTTGTGCGAAGCGGCTGATCTTGTGGCTTCTGTAGGCTGGCCCATTATCGGAGATGATCCGTCGCGGAGTTCCAAACTGATAAATAACGTGCGTCTTGAAGAAATGGAGGATATTCTCCGTCTTCACTTCCCTCAGCGGTACTGCTTCTGCCCATTTGGAGAAGTAATCAGTTGTCGCCAAAATGAAACGATGTCCTCTGGACGATGCCGGTTCGATGGGGCCGATTATGTCAGTCCCCCACATTTCAAATGGCCAACTGGCCACTGTCGGATGTAATGGATTTGGATGCTGAAGGATAAAATCCCCATGAATCTGGCATGAGTGGCATTGCTTCGCATACTCGAGGCAGTCCTGGATCATCATGGGCCAATAATAACCCATCCGTTTGATCTTCAACTTCATCTTCGGGCCTGCTTGGTGAGAACCGCAGAGTCCGTCGTGAACTTCTTGGACGACTCTTTTCGCCTCTTCAGGTCCCAGGCATCTCAACCACAGAGAATCAAACGACCTCTTGTACAGAGTATCATTGACGAAGGTGAAAGATAGGGCTCGCTTCATGAGCTGATGTTTTGAGGATGCATTTTCAGGCATTCGACGGGATTTGAAGTAGTCTATAAAGACTTCTCTCCAATCCTCAGCCTTTTCCTGGTCTTTTATTTGCATAGCCATTTGCTCAGTCGCTCCTTTTCCTCGGATAATTCCGGAGATATTTCCGCCGGTGCGAGGACCCGACGTCTTTGCACAACGATCCTCACGTCATCGAGGTTTTCATCGGCCAATTCTTTAGCAAGCTTGGCTAATGCATCCGCTTTGCTATTTTCCGCACGCGGTATGCTTTCGAGGGTGTAGGGAGGAATTTGGGTCAGCAGCTGCTGTACTTTTTCACCGTACTTCACCAACTCTGGTTTGCATGTTTGGTAGTCGCCATTTACTTGACTAACGATCAGTTGGGAGTCTCCGTATATGAGGAGGTTTTCAATTCCCATGTCGATGGCGATCTCGAGGCCTGCTATCAAAGCTTCATATTCGGCTTCATTGTTCGTCCTCGACTCTGTCAAGGAGAAGGAGAATCGCATTATCCCTCCTTGTGGGGTCTCGAAGATAAGGCCTACTCCTGATTTGATTATAGGCGTGTTCTGTTTGCGCTTCTTCATGGAAGACGCTCCATCAAAATAAAGCTCCCACCGGATACCACCACCGTCGATCGCATCAAATGCATGTTCGTCTGGCAGTTCGCAATTCAAAGGGGAATCGGCCGGTATCAGATGTTCAGCGAGGAAATCGGCGATGGCCTGGCCTTTCACTGCCTTAAGAGGTTGATAAGTTATCGAGAACTCCATCAAGAGCAGGGCCCATTTAGCGAGCCGCCCCATCAATATGGCCTTTGACATCAAATACTTGAGAGGATCCACCTTCGATATGAGGCGGACTTCATGCGCCAACACATAATGCCTGAGCTTCGTTATCGCGAAGATCAATGCCAGGTAGTGTTTTTCGATGGGGGAGTAATTGGTTTCTGCCCTCACTAGAACTTGACTCAAATAGTAGAGGGCTCTTTCCTTCCCTTGGTCGTTCTCTTGTGCCCATAATGCGTCTAAGGAACCTTCGAGGGCTGTTGTATAAAGAATAAGAGCCTTTCCTTTGACCGGAGCAGCCAGCACTGGCGGGTTTTGCAGGTACTGCTTGATTTCATCCGGTGTGCCTTGGTATTTGTGATCCCAGACGAACGGGTTCCCTTCTTCATCAAGTGACTGTACGGGCGGCACTTGCCGGAGAGATTAGCTATAAATCGCCGGATGTATGCGAGCTTCCCTTGGAGAGACCGCAATTGCTTGAGAGTCCTTGGCGGGGGCATCTCCATGATCGCCTTAATCTTTGATGAGTCTATTTCGATACCTCGGTGCCGGACGATGAATACTAGGAATTTACCTGAGGACACCCTGAACGCGCATTTGAGTGGGTTCATCTTCAAGTTATATTGCCGAAGGCGTTGAAACACGATCTTCAGATGCTCGAGATGTTCCTCGTATGATTTTCTTTTCACCACGAGGTCGTCGATATAGCATTCGACGATTTCATGTATAAGGTCATCGAAGATCTTTGTCATGGCCCTCTGATAAGTGGCACCGGCGTTCTTTAGACCGAAGGGCATCACCTTGTAGCAGAATATGCCTAAAGGGGTCCGGAAAGCTGTATGCTTCTGGTCTTCGGGATGCATCTTTATCTGGTTGTATCCTGATGAGCCGTCCATGAAGGAGAAAACCTCATTAGTGGACGTATTGTCTATCATCAGCTCGGTGACCGGTACTGGGAAATCATCCTTCGGGCAAGCTTTATTGAGATCCCGAAAGTCCACACATATGCGCACCGTTCCATTTTTCTTCATCACTGGTACAATGTTGGCATTCCAATCAGGATACTGAACTTCCTGGATGAAGCCAGAGTCGATCAGCTTCTTGACCTTAGCGTTAATGCTCATCTCAAGCTCGAGCCGTATTCTTCTCGGTGCTTGTTTGATTGGCTTGACGTCCGGGGATATCGTCAGTTTGTGGACCGCAATCTCTGGATCTAATCCTGGCATTTCGGAATAGTTCCAGGCGAAGCAATCCCTATACTGCATAAGCACGTCTTTTAACGCAACCACCCTTTCTTCAGATAGCAGCTCACTGACGAATGTGGGTCGCGGGTCACTTGCCGTTCCCAAATCAATCTTCTTGAGATTATCTACAGTGGTGTGTATTTCATCTTCCAGCTCTTTTGGCGCCGGTGGAAACTCTGAGATCACCTCGTCATCATTGTTTTCGAAGCACAAAGGAAGATCATCCATATTCTCGGGCTCTTCTTTTGATATCGTTATCATATGACAAGTATGAGCCCGCTTCCAAGACCGATGTGGGTTTGGTTCTACTCTCGTGGATTTGGGTTCATGCTTCTACGGCGGAGTTATCCTCCAACTGTCGGATAGAGCGAACTTGCCGAGCTGATACTGATCTTCGACCCAGTTCTTGAAGGTGAAGCAATCTTCGAGAGGATGTCCTATTGCTCGGTGATAAGAGCAATAGTCTGGATGAGAGACTTCGCCTGCTTGCTCGGGATGTTTAGACTCCGGCAGTGTAATCATTTGATGTCTTTTAGCGAGGTCAAGTATCTTCTTTGTCTTATCTTGAGGAAAAGAGTACGCTCGACTCATCATCTTTATAAGGGACAAATCCGGACCGCTCGATTCCCGATCGCGTGACTTTTTGGTCCCGCTTTGTCGTTGCTGAATGCCTTTTCCGCTCTTCGACTTGTTTCTGCCTCTGCGTCGGGCCTTTTGCACAACAGGTTGATAGGGAGGAGCATTTTCATCTTTCGCAATCTGTTGAAGAAGGCGTCGCATCCTGGCTTTCTCGTAGATGGCCATTTCGCGATTATGGTCGTCTCGAACTTTTTGACCAGCTTCCCTTATAAGCTTATCCATTTGTTCTTCGAATGAAGGACTGGACATTTTTGCGTCGGGGACTTTTTCTGGTTCAGGATTAGCACTCTCCCATTGAGCATCTCCTTCTTCATCAAATTCATGTACGACATAGCAGTCGTGGAGTAGCTCCCGTTTCTTGGACCGAACATATCCAAGCCCGATCGCTTCCATTCTCCTGTTGGGCAACTTCCGCTGAGTTCCGGGAACGTTCCAGATCCTGTCATAGAACTTAGCTTTTCGAGCGGTCTGTTTGAAGGGTATCCCTTGGCGTCTCAAGAGTCTCCTTAGTCCGTATGTGTAATATCTGGGCAAACGGATGGGCTGGAGCCTGTCGAGTGTGGAATCCGCACCGTGCCAGATTTCTTTCTCCACTTTAGTTTCTCCGGATCGGTAGAATAGGATCGCCTTCTCGCCTTCTCGCCTGGGAGGGACATAGAAGGTCTGCAGCTCTTCCACACTGTAGGTGTCAAGTACGTCTAGTTCTTTATGATGTTTGGGCGGAACCATGGCAATTTTCAAACTCTGGTTATTACCAGCGAATGCTTGTACAGAAGGCCGAGCAGAGAATATAGCATGAACCCCATCTTCCGAGTCACTGCCAAAGATCAACATGGGAGCGGACGGTCCTGGCTTGTTGTACTGGGGTGGGCCTGAATAAACTATAGCTTCCTCTTCTTCAGTATCATTCCCAAAGACAGGAATGGTGGTGATAGCTTTGTTCTGCGGCTTGCGACATCTTTCCGTGTCTTCGAAATCTGGTAAGAAATATTTTGCATCTTCATACTTGCGGACTTCATTTACGGAGAATGGATTCAGCTCTCCTGTTACGGTATACTCGAGACCATCCTTAAAGTATTTCATACATTGATATTGTGTAGAAGGGATGATGTTGTACTCGTGTAACCAGGGCCGACCGAGTAAAGCGTTGTAGCATGTCTTGGCTTCAATGACATGAAATTTAATGTCTGTGACAAGCAGCCCGAAGCGTAATGCCAATATCACAGATCCGAGAGTCCGCGATGACTGGGAGTCAAAACCGGAGATGGTGATTTTATCACGAGCGAGATGCTGGACGCTCATGCAGATTTCCTTCAACACTCGCACGTTGAGGAGATTGATGGAAGACCCATTGTCTACCAGGATTTTGCCTATCTTTATATCGTGGCAGTACCCTGAGACATAGAGGGGACGGTTGTGCTCGCACGTCCCGAGGAGGAGGTCTTCGTCACCGAAGGTGATATCGGCTGTGTGTACTTCTTCCAGCTCGTCCTTCATATTTTCTTCGACGAGAAAAGCTTGGAATTGTTCTGGCTCTTGCAGAGCCTTGATCAATGAATCTTTCGCTTCTTTGGATAGTAAAAGGGCATCGAGAATGCTGAGCTGCAAAGGTAACTTCCTCAGGTGCGCCAGAACGTTATAGTCCACCTTACTCTTCTTTGGAGGGTCCTTGGCGGTCAGTTCTTTCATGACTTGGTCGTCCAGGGCGATATCCTCAGAGACCTTTTCTTTTCCCTTATCTTTTTTACTCGTAGATCCGAGATTCTTTTCTGGAAGCGTGCGATTGCGCAGCTGGATATTTTCACAGGCCTTCTGTTCTTCCTCCTCTCTTAATGCGGATCCTATAAAGAGGGGGCCAAGAGCTATTTCTTCGTCAGAGTCGCTTCCGAAAGTGAGAATTTGCGATCCCCCGGTGTTGACCGTGCGACAGTTACCGGTGTCTCTTTTATACTCCTCATTCGCACTTCTTTTCTCTCGCTAAGTTTTGCGTTTCATCAGCTTAAAATGTTGCCGGTGAGCAACATATCCCTGCCACCATCTTTTAAAAGCATTGCACTCTTCGGTGGGGTGCGAAATCTTTCGATGATATGAGCAGTAGCTAGGATGCATCTCTGCTTCACCGGGAGAGTTTTCTTTAGAGGGTGGTAGCTTCATTCCCATTGACATGGCTTTAGCAAACCTTTTCCTTGTCTTGAACTTGTTTTTATCCGCAACAGATGTCTTTTGATTTAGCGGGAGTGTCTTGGCTCTTTCATCCAGTCGCCGGCGTTTAGCCCTTTCAAATATGGCCGTCTCGCTCTCCCGATCAGCTTTACTTTTCAGGAGAGCTTCATTGAGGAATGTGTCAATCATTTCATTTGACGGCCCCAGAAGTTCTGGTTCAGGTTCTGCCCCCAGCTTCTCAGTGCAAGGAGTTTCTTCATCGTCTATCGACGAGTGAGAGATCACATGATTACTTGCCACGTACTCCTCAGATCCATCCGACGAGTCTTCTCCATCATCTTCGTCCTTAAGGACGTGGCCGAGGAACTCTTGGAGCGTAATGGGAGTCCGCGCCTTCTGATTATACTCCTCCAGCGCGTCAATCTGTTTCTGTAGGTCCGTGCGCTTGTCGCCAGGCTTCACGGGCTTTTTGGATTTCTTTTTCTTTTTCGAAGATTTCGGCGGCTGGGTGTGAGCACTTTGGCTATCACCACCAATCTTTGGAGCTAGGCGCGGCTTCAGCATCCCTTCGATGATCTGGGGTTCCAGCGGGTTCTTCCATCTGATCGCCGGACATGTCTGGAGATCATTCAGCATATTTTTGGTTTTGGATGAAAGCACGACCTCCCATGGAGCTTCTTCAACAAAAGAACAAGTTGCCCCCGGTGTGTCCGTCTTCTTAGGAGTATACGGTTGTGGCGGGTTTACCTTCCACTTCTCAGACAATGCAAACTTGCCTTGTAGGTATTAGTCCTCGATCCATCCCTTGAAGATGAAGTAATCCTCGATCGGGTGACTTACCGTTTGGTGGTAAGGGCAGTAATTGGGATTATTCACTTCGCTGGGTTGCGGCGGTCGCCTGGGATTCGACAAGCTGATAAGCCTGTTGCGCATAGCCAGCTCGAACAGCCTCTTCGTCTTGTCCCGTGGGAATGAGTAAGGACACTTCATTTTCTCATTGTAATAGCGCCATCTCTCTTCCAGTTGATCTGCTAGCTTTAGGGCACTGGGCTGTTGTTGGGTGTTCGCGACGAAGGCCGCCTTCCCTTTACCTTTGTCGTTTCGAGGTTCCGTCTTCGGGGGAGACGGTCTGTGACCCATTTGATCCATCTGGGCTAGCTTATTGATTAAAGCCTGGAACGTGGTCGGTTTAAAGAACATCATGAACTATGAAATAGTTGCATGAGGGTCTAGGGTGCCCACGAACATGCCCACCGCTGGTGCTTCTTCGATGCGCTGTTCGCACTTCGACCACAAGTTCCGCCATCGGATTGCATTTTGAACCCAAGTTTCTCCTGGCTTCACTCTTGCAATGATCAGGGCTGTTATCGGGGTGCGTTCACTGGCGCTCACGAATCGCTGAGTGAATAGCAACTCCATCTCTGCGAAAGTTTTGACGGAGTCGTTTGGAAGCTCGGAGTACCACTCAAACCCCTTCTCAGATAAACTTCCAATGAATTGGCGAAGCAAGAGCTTATCATCGCCGCCGGCGTTGCCACAAAGAGCCCTGAACTGAGCAACATGTTGATGGGGATTGCCTGTCCCCTTGTAGACATGGAATTTCGGGATTGTGTAGCCCGGCGGGTACTTTATCTGATCATACCAGCTCGGATATGGTCGCCCTGTTTTTACAACTTGGCCGGCCGCCTCATTTGCCTGGTGAACTCGTATTTGTTGAGCAATGTAGTCATCCAGGGCAGCTTTGGAAATTGTTTTCCTCCTTGGCTGTTGACAGAGCCGGCGGCGGATTTGACGTTTCTCATCTGTCGTCTTCGAAGATAATCGGAGGTTCTTCGGCTGGGGGATCTGGCTGTATCATCATCCCGACCATGTCTTGGAATAGAAGAGCCATCTGCTTTATATTGGCCGCTTGTTCTGCAGCCACCTTGTCCTTCTTTTCAAGCATTCTATGAAGGAATTCAGTATTGGTCTCGTGTTCGCGACGCTGCTCTGATGACGCCTCCGGGCTTTCTTTTGGTCCGGTGAGTGCGGCCATCGCAGTCAGCATCTCCTGAAGCTTCTGCTGCTGTTGTTCCTGGGCTCTTGTGATGGAACGGGTAAGCGGTCGGTGTCCTGTTGAAGCGCGGCTATCCTCTTTCCCGGATGCCATGTAAATAGTATGGACCGCCATGCCCCCAGACTTAGGGCATTTGGGTTCAGTGCCTCTAACATTTGTTGCAGGCATGGGGGTCTTCTTCGGCCTTCTTTTCTTATGAACGGTGGAAGTTGAGGGGGCCATCGCGGTGGACACCCAGATAGCTTTCCGCGGCTTGGCAGGATGGCTTACTTTCTGTTGGACCTTCAGCTTCTTGTGCTGGTGGGAGAAATTTGTATCGATCACCGAATCTCGGATCTGCCGCCAGACTTTGTAGATCTTGGAGGACAACTGCTGCGGGGACCGTTCTGGCTTTGCTTCCGTAGCTTTCTCCAGTGGAGGAGGAGACCCTTTCAGTACGACGGTAGGAGAATTCCTGCGCACCTTATTGAACAGCTCAAAGCTGTTCCCGGTTGGAACAGCAGCATTAACTTCCGCCGTTGGGGCTGGTGGAGTTAGCCCAGAAGGGGAGTTGCCTCCTGACTTCCTCACTCGGTGCCAGTGGCGACGTCGAGCGTGCCGCGCTGATGGAATTGGCTCGGTGATGGGGATGGGCTCGTCTTGCCCCCTGTTCAGGTGAGGGGCTGTTGCCGGTGTCAGCCGATTAAAGACCGATGTCTTTTGAGTAGCAGGAGTGGGAGTTGGGACGGTCAGCCTTGTAAAGACTGACCCCTTGGCAGGAGAAGCTGCCTTGACGACTTTAGGTGCAAGTTTGGTTACTCTCTTCGGAATAACCTTCTCTGGGACCGCAAGCTTCATCGTGGGCCCGCAAGAATTTTGGCCCATCCTGGAGAAAACCGAGGCACCGATGTTGGACGACCCGTTGAGAGGGGCCGCAGCAGCTGTAAGCAGATCGAAGACCGACATCTTAGGGGCTTCTAGTATGGGCACGGGAGCAGTGAAGCTCATCGGCGGAAGCATGGTTCCGAAAAACAGCCCTGTGGTGGCTTGAGTAATCTGCTCCACGGGCATCGTGAACAAAGAGGCCGCTTGGGGCCCGTAGGTTATGCCCCCAGTTGAGGCAGGACGCGAGTTGCAGCTGCAGTTGGAGCACTTTGAACAGGTGAATGCCATTGCTGTTTTGCTTTCTGCGCCAAGCAAGAGACCAAATCTTAGTAACTTGAAACCCAAGGGCAACCATTAACAAACCGCGATTCGTTCGCGAATAAGACACACGAAGTGTGGAGTAGAAAGAGGAAAAGGTCCCACCGGGCATGCCAGAATCTGTTCCCCTCCGAAAGACGCGCAAGACAGACGTCTTGCCTGAAATTTGGGGCAGATGCTAATTGGTGCTATCCGTCCACCTCTCCGAAGATGCCAAGTTGATTTATGGCACCATGTATCAAAGGTTTAAACGGATGCGGCCGATGTAGCAGACTTCGTCAGATTCCCCCTCGCTTGAGGGGTTTTTGATTGTGGGGACGCTCTTCCCTGCAGGCGCAAGCCCCTGCAGTTAATTACGCTACCGCATCGCGGTGACAACTTTCTCCTTCTCCAGATGGTGACTTCTTGTCGTGGGTGTTTGTTTTGTGTTCGGTTGCCCGTGGATTGTATACGGAGACTAAGTTATGCTGTCGCCCGTAGGATGTGGACTAGTCCAAATCCGTATCTTTCTTAGATTTGGGTTTGGGGGGGTTGTGTTTAAGGATGCGTTAGCCTTATTTGAGGCTAAGATCAACTTAAACGTTTGTTAAGGACACGTTAGTCTAATTTTAGACTAAGATCGACTTAACGGGATCGTTTAGATCCGACAAGAGAGCAATTGGGGGCTCTATTGTTTAGTTTAGTGACATTGCGGTCGATAAGCAGTTTAAGGACATTGCGGTCCAATGTTAGTTTTAAGACGTTGCGGTCAAGGTTAAGGACGTCATAGTCCATGAGTTTAAGGACCTCACAGTCCGGTGTTAGTTTTAAGACATCACGGTCAAGGTTAAGGACGTCATAGTCCGTGAGCTTAAGGACCTTACAGTCCGATGTTAGTTTTAAGACATTACGGTCGAGGTTAAGGACATCATAGTCCGGTATTAGTTTTACGACATCACGATCGAGGTTAAGGAAATCACAGTCCATGAGTTTAAGGACCCTACAGTCCGTTGTTAGTTTTAAGATATCGCGGTCAAGGTTAAAGACATCATAGTCCATGAGTTTAAGGACCCCACAGTCCGTAACAGTGTGTGGTTGTCGGGACCCGTCACCTCTCTGACGACGTTGAAGGATTACAACGACAGATGTTAGAGGAGTAAAGAGATATACCCTCGAACCGGGTGTAAATTGATTGGGAGAGCGGTTGTGCTCAGTTCAATTTAAATTGAGGACTTATGACCAGAATTGGGCTAAGTCCATTTGAAAATGTTCAACATTTTATTCATGTTTTGCCTATTAGGCTTTTACTTGGGCTCTGCCTTTTTACAATGCATAGCGTTGGGCTCTGTATTTAAATGCATAGCATTTATATTTGGCCTGTTAGGCCTTTACTTGGGCTCTGCCCTTTTTAAATAATGCACAACATTTAAATAGATCTGATAGACTTCACTTGGGCTCTGCCCTTTTTTAATAATGCATAGTATTTTAATGGTCTGACAGTACGCCACGTGGCTTGTCAGGCGCTTTTTGCCAATTAAAGAGCGCAGGCACTGGCGCATGTGGAGGTGACACGTGTCGCGCTCTGCTAAGCGCAAGTCAATTAGCGCAGTGCGCTGCGCCAGTGCGTTGCTGACACGTGGCGCGCCCTGGTGCAGTGTGCCAATCCAAGAGCACAGTGCTCTGTTTTAGAAATGCAAAGCCCAGATTGTGTCTGTGGTTGACACGTGGCGCGCTCTGGTGGGTTGCACCAGTCCAAGGAGCACAAGGGTGCATTTCAAAAGTGCAAGGCACTGTCCAATAGCGCAGAGCGCATCTTGATCCAATTTAGATCAAAGAAACAAGTTTTTCTTGTTCAAAAGAGGTTCTACATCAGGATTCAAGAACCAATGGTTCATCAAAAGGCTGTGCCTTTATATAGATCAAAAGATCTAGGGATGAAGTAAATTACTTCTTTAATCTTTTATGATTGGATCTTTTTTGAGCTTTTTTATTTTTTTTGTAGTGAAAATCTTGATCTTGTTCTTAAATCTTTGATCTTTTTAGAAGAAATTCTTCTTTTTGTGAGGTGTTTTCATCTCTGTTCTTCCAAGAATTAAATTCTTTACCTTGAAGAAGATGATCTTCTTTCTTCAAAGGATTGCCTTTCAAATTTTTCAGAGTTCTCCATTTTTTCGATCTCTGTATATGTGAGACTTGGAGTCTGGGGGGCCTTTATATAGGGCCAATTGGTTTGTTGAGTTAGTTACAGAGATCTTTCTCTGATTGATCTGGGGATATTTCCCACCGTTGGATCTTTGATCCTAAGGCCTCTGTTTTACAGAAGATAATCTTCTTATTTTAATAAGGTTGAAAAGATCTTTCTAGAATTTTAATTTTGATTAATTAAATAATTTATTATTTAAATTCCAGTGATGGCGCAATTGGCGCCAGCGCACCTGCGCTTGACATGTGTCGCGCAGCGCAGAGCGCAGCGCACCTGCGCTGACACGTGTCGCGCAGCGCAACTGCGCTAGCGCAGAGCGCAGCGCAACTACGCTAGCGCACCATTGTTTGACACGTGGCGTGCAGCGCAGAGCGCAGCGCTCCACTGTTTGACACGTGGCGCGCAGCGCAGAGTGCAAGTTATCTGAAGCGTTGCTTCCTTTATTTAAAATTTGAATTTTAAAACAGAGCCTTGCTCTGATTGGGGGTGCGCTGCCTTAGGCGCAGCGCTCCTTGCGCTGGCGTGTCTTCTTTTGACACGTGGCGCTTTGCGCACAGCGCAAGGGATCTGAAGCGTTGCTTCACCTTTTTAATTTTGAAATTCAAACAGAGCTTTGCTCTGATTGGGGGAAACACGGTGGTACAACGACCTCGGGACTTCTTTACAGGTAGCTCGGCTTCATCCCTAAATCAAGCCCACTGAGATCCACACGCATTGAGAGGCAACCCTCAAATCCAATCTCAACCATCCATCAACGCTCGCTGCAGATCAACGGAAGACAATATCTGAAGGAGATACTGTGCTCCATCAGTTGGCACCGTCTGTGGGAACGAAAAATTCCGCTCAACGAAAGTTGATCTTCTGATCTCGAACTTATGGCGAGTGATCATCGCGACGATCCAAGCTCCAGCCGCCGTCCTCCCCACAACGGAGACACGAGAGGATCCCCTTCTCCCCCGAATGCCATTCAGGCACTGTCTGAGAGAATAGATCGGCTCGCGTCCGTCGTGGATGCGCTTGTCCGTGTCCAAACGGCGGGACAAGCTCCCCAAGTCGCCGCTCTTCCAGCTTGGGAGCGAAACATAAGGAGAGAAGACACTGCCCGCGCCGGCGCATCTGGGCACCGTCTCGCTCCTCCGGCGGCCACAGATCCCCCGTGGCGACCAATTCGCTGACCCGGTAGGCGCCTCACAGCTCGACGCCGAGGTCTTATGAAAGAGCATCCCGCCCTGAGGCCCATCGCGCTCATGTCCCTCCCGAGGAGGTGTCGGTCAGCTCGCTTGCTCCCAGGCATAGCCGGTGCCTTCTCCCTCGACGGGATCGCGCGAACGGGACTTACCGCGGTAGCTCAAAGACAACCTCTCCAGGGGACCTACGAGACCTCACAGAACAGAACCGGAACCGCGGCCAGGCGTAGGTCGCCAGTAGTAGGGGACATAAATCCGAGTATGCCGAATCCTCAAAATACCACGATTAACCCGATGCCCTCGAAAAGAAGATCGAGGGTATACACCGGGAGAGTCGTCCTTCAAGCGACGGGGCTAGATATGCCGCCGACTCGCATACAAAGCCCTTCGCTGAAGAGCTACTCGTTGTCCACGTTTCCTCCAGGAACAAACCCCCAAAGGTATCCCTCTCCGACGGAAATTCCGACCCAAAAGACCATTTGGAAGCATTCACAACAGGGATGAGTTTCCAGGACAACTCCGACGCCGCGCAATGCCGTGCTTTCCCTTCCACTCTCATCCGCTCTGGACGAGACTGGTTCCGAGGACTCACGCCACGCTCAATCTCTACCTTCGATAAGCTGGCCACCCAGTTCCTCGGCCATTTCGTCGGGAATAAATGGCAGAAGCGGACCGTCGATCATCTTTTCACTATAAAGAGCGAGGATAAGGAATCCTTCAAGGGATACGTCACCCGCTTCTAGAACGCTCTCCTTGAGGTCCCAGAGCACCGGGATGAGACGACCATCACTGCCCTTAGGTCGGGTCTTAGGCATAAGGAGTGGCTCCGCTCCTTTGCATTAGCGCAACCTAAGACCATGGCCGAGGTAAAAGCTTGGTCCGAGCGAGAGATCCAACTTGAGTTCGAGATGAACGCGAACCTACCTCGGACAGACCAAATTGATCAGAAGAAGATGGCAAGAGAGGATAAAAAGAAGATTGAGCGGCTAAAACCTTACTCCCTAAAGTTCCAGGAGTATACCCCGCTCAACATCTCTCAGACAAAGCTGTTGGAGGAGGCAAAAGGCGAGAGATTCTTCAAACTCCCCTCGGTCAACCATAAGGCGGCCAAACGGACACGAGGCCCCTATTGCGCTTCCCACTGGTCGCAGGAACACCCCACCGAGAACTGCAAACAGCTTCGAGACTACATTGAGGAGTTAATCCGATCAGGACACCTGGCAAGATACTTGCGGGACAAGAGACAAGCCGACCGAGAACAAGAGCACCATCCCCCTCCCGGCGAGTTGACGATCGGCCAAATCATGGTCGTATCAGCGGGGGGCGCGCCTGGGGCCAACGAGACACGGCGCCCCTTGCCGGTCGAAGGGACTAGCAGCCAACCCAGGAAGAGGGTCAAAGTAGTTGAGCCCATCATCTTTACCGACGAGGACCTCCACGGGATATCCCTGCCTCACAACGACCCTCTGGTAATCATCGCACGGGTCCACCGTTACGAAGTGCAAAGGATATTGGTTGACTCGGGAAGCTCGGCAGATATCCTTTTCTACGAATTCTTCCTGCGTGTAGGACTAACCCCATCGGAACTGAGGCCGACCGCCCACATCCTGTCGGGGTTCACCAACCACTCCATCCCGGCAGAAGGGGTGGTCACCCTCCTGCTTAACATCGGGGAGACTGGCCATACGCGTACCGTACCTATGGAGTTCATCGTCTCCAGAATTCCATCGGCCTACAATATCCTCCTGGGACGCCCAACGCTGAATTCCCTCCGGGCCAAGATATCGACCTACCACCTAGCAATCAAGTTTCCCCTCGACCAAAGCGGGATAGGTCGGGCCTACGGGAACCAACAAACCGCGAAGATTTTCTTCACAGCGACATCTATGCCCAGGGAGAGAAATGATGATCTGGAGAGCACGGATGATTTCAGGGGATCTTTGGATACTTGGAACAAGCACAAAGAGATCCGAGGAGCCCCGGTGGAGCCGCTAACAAAGGTCCCCCTCGTCGAAGGGGACAATGAATGAACCGTCCAAATCGGGTCACTCTTAACGAGAGCTCGGCGCGACGACCTGGTCCACTTCCTCAGAGAAAACTCAGACGTGTTCGCCTGGGAACCCGCCGACATGCCTGGGATCGACCCCAAAATAATATCACATAAACTCGGGGTCGAAGATTTGAGCGAGGCCTTCGACGTCCTCCACAAATACAAAATGAAACTGAACCTCGCCAAGTGCACATTCAGGGTCACCAAAAGAAAGTTCCTTGGATTCATGGTCACCCACCGAGGAATCGAGGCTAACCCGGAGAAAATCAGCGCAATCCTCAACATGGCCGCGCCCAAAACTAACGTTGAAATCATGCGGCTCACAGGGCGGGTAGCCACTATGAGTCGTTTCATGTCAAGATCCGGGAAAAAGTGCCTCCCGTTCTTCAAAGCTCTAAGGAAGATCCCAAGGTTCGAATGGTCGGAGGAGTGTCAGATCGCCTTTGAGCAATTGAAAGTGCACCTGGCAACTCCCTCACTACTCAGCCGCCAGTTGAAGGAGATGAGCTATCGCTGTATCTGGTGGTGTCAGATCAATCTGCACGTTCGGTGCTCATCCAAGAAGTCGAGGGAGTCCAAAAGCCGGTCTACTATGTAAGCCACGTCTTTAAGGACGCGGAAACAAGGTACCTGGCCATATAGAAGATTGTCTTGGCACTAATCGTGGCCTTGAGGAAACTACGACACTATTTCCAAGCGCACACCATCCTCGTCCTCACCGAACGCCTTTTAGGGGCTATTCTCGCCTCCTCCGAGTCTTCTGGTCGTTTGGAGAAGTGGAGGTGGGAGTTGTCCTAATTTGACATCAAATACCGCCCGAGGCAAGCTATCAAGGTACAAGTCCTGGACGATTTTATCGTCGAATGCACTATCCCTAACAAGGAGGCAGTGTCTATGCCAGTCCCCGGATCTCAACCTTCGGTCGAAGAGAGGCCTGACTCCATCCCCGACTGGGTCCTTTACGTTGACGGGTCATCAACCGAGGAAGGCTGTGGTGCCGGCCTCATCATTCGGGGCCCGAAAGAGGCAGAGATGGAGTATTCTTTGAAGCTCGGGTTCAAAGTCTCAAATAACGCAGCGGAGTATGTGGCTCTGCTCGCCGGACTGTGGATCGCCTCTGGAGTGGGGCTGAAGACGATCCGAATCCGTAGCGACTCCTCTCTGGTCGTCGGCCAAGTGACCAGCTGTTTCGAGGCATGGGAGCCCCTGATGGTGAAGTACTTAGCCGAGGTAAGAAGGCTGCAAAAGGACTTCGATGAAGTTTAAGTGGAGCAGATCCCCCGACACCTAAACGCCGAGGCCGACGCCCTAAGCAAGCTAGCTTCCTCCTACACGGCTAACAACAAGAGAAATATCCTCTTCGAGGTCTTACCATGGCCCAGTGTGGAAGACAGAGCGACATCGCTCTAAGTTTACACGGCCCGGGAAGAGGACCAAGATTGGAGGAAGCCCATGGCGGAATTCCTGAAGGAGGGTATGCTCCCCGGAGATGGTGGGGAGGTCCGCCGCTTCCGAGCGAAATCCCGCCATTTCGTCTGGAGCAATGGGAACCTCTACAAGAAATCCTTTACTCAACCTCTACTTTGGTGTGTCGACCCACACGAAGCCGACTATGTCCTCTGTTAGGTCCACGAAGAGGTTGGCGGAGCACACCAAGGGGCCCGCACCTTCGTCCAGAAAACGCTCCTCCAAGGGTACTATCAGCCGACCATCTACCATGACGCTCAGAAGCTCGTCAGAAGGTGCAAGAGTTGCCAACTCCACGACAGCATACCCCGCCTTCCGGCTACCGAGCTGACTACCCTGACCTCCCCATGGCCGTTTGCCCAGTGGGGAATGGACATGATAGGCCAACTCCCTACAGGTACGGGGGGCACAAATACATCCTCGTCGCGGTGGACTACTTTACGAAGTGGATCGAGGCCTTTCCCATCAGAAAACCGGACGCTACTAAGACCATTAAGTTCCTGCAGAACAACGTAATATTCTAGTTCGGAATCTCGAGGTGTATCATCACCGACCATGAGACGAATTTCGAAAACGAAAGAGTTAAAGGATTCTGCAGCGAATACTATATACTGATGAAGTTCGCCGCAGTCGCGCATCCCTAGTGCAACGGGCAAGTCGAGGTCGCTAACAGGGACGTCATTTGAGGACTTCGAGCTCGCCTGGAAGGACGACATGGCAGTTGGGTCGACGAATTACCCTGGGTCTTATGGGCCTTGTGCACATCGAAGAAGACCCCCACCGGAGAGATCCCCTTCAGCCTCTACTACGGCACCGAGGCGATGGTCCCAGCAGAGATCGGTCTGCCCAGTTATAGGGTTGAGCACTTCGACGACGAAGCAAACACCTCGGCCCTCCGGACTAATTTGGACGTCTTGCTGGAGAAGCGGGACCGGGCATAGATCAGAGCTGCCGCTTACCAACGAACGACAGCCCGTTACTACAATGCTCGGGTCAAGCATCATGCCTTCAAGACCGGAGATTTGGTCCAAAGGCGGAATGGGTTTGTTGATCAGGGCAAAGTGCATAAGTTTACTCCGAAGTAGGACGACCCCTTCATCGTCTCCGGAATTTTGCCCGGCGGGGCCTACCGCTTACAAGACGCTGCGGGTCGCAAATTTCCGCGTCCTTACAATGCCGAGAAGCTCAAGTTGTACCTTTGAATATATATTTCTTCTTTCGCAAAAACGATGTAAATTTTTCTAAGTTCTTTTTTTAATAATTAGAAGGAAACAATAGAGCATTGCAAAAAGGAGAACTTTATTTACTTATAAGGTATTGTGTGCTCTTCATCCTTACATAAAAATTGAAATTACAACAGCGTGGGAAGGGGGTGCAGGAACCATTGCTCGTGGTACTCCGAAGAGATTGCCGCCAGCCCAGCCCTTGCCGCCTCGGACCTCTTCCCTTGACGCTGCCCGCGAACCCTCGACGCCACGGATGGGCCGGAGAACTCTCCAGCCGGCCACCCATCCGCGAGATGCCTCAGTTGGTAACACTCGAGGATGAGGGCCACCGAGCGATCGCGCCGACTCTTCGAGATCAGGCCGAAATGGCATAGCGATCTCAGCTTGCCTACCGCCTCATCCTTCAGTTGCTCGGACAAGGGGTTGTGCAGCCCCGACGACGCCCTCCAAATCGAGTATATCAGCAGCTGGAACAGGGGTGATTGCTGGGGGAGCAGGCGGCCAAAATGTTCCTCCACACGCTGAACCACCGCCTGGAGCATCTCTTCGGAGCTCTGCTGGTCGTACAAGTATACATCTTCGAATGAAATGATCTTGGGGATGGAGAAAGGGAATCCGTCTATTCTTATGTTTTGGGGTACAAATCTAGGAATGAGCAACACACCCTCTCTATTTATAGCCTCCACAGAATCCCCAAGGGTCCAAATTTGTGCGCGCATAGGCGCGACTCCAGGGATTCACTCAATTCTTCCAATACTGTATTGCCACGCGGCGGGTATCCCGTATTTCTCGGTGAATCGAAGTCGGAACGACGCGGATCATGGAACGCCTTGCCTTACCTATGCGTCTCTACCATGTGCCGCCCGCGACGGCTACTCTTCCCGATATTCACACATCTCGGAAGGTCGGGCAGAGCATTGCAAGACCGAGCAGCTGCCCTGCTCGGTCCATCTTTAGCGGGTAACTTCTTACCCATCTACGCTAAAGATCAAAGCCCTCGCTAAGAGGTAACCGAGCAGCTGCCCTACTCGGTCCATCCATGGCTGGTAGTGTTGGGTTTACCTAGCACCTCACAAGGGTTTATAATGCATCAAACATGCTACAATTTAATTTTTTAGGGTGCTAAGAAAACTAACCTAGGATCAAACTAGAAATTTAAAGTAACATAAGAAGTAGTATCACATACTACAAGTAATAAAACACTAAGTAAAGACAATACAACATTTGTAGTTCTCTTTGCTTGATGTAGGGTTCCTAGGCACTCTAGTGAGGTCTCCCAAGCCATCAAACATGGCAATTTCAAAAATTATGGTGCCTACAAACCCTAAACTACGGATCGATAACTAGATGTCTAGGCGAAAAAGAACTAGTTAACACTTAACTATTGGGAATACGGAAATACAACCTTTGTAGATCCGGTCCTCCACCTCCACGGCTCCGCAACGATGTCGTCTCCGCTGTCCAAATCAAATCCGGGCTCTAGAGTCGGCTTCGTCGGAGAATGGGCAAGCTAGGTCGTCGATGTCCATGCCGAAGATGATCTACGTCGAAGCATCGCTAGATCAAGCTCACAACTTCACCAAGTCATGAAACTTGTGAAGTAAACACACTCTACTACTTGGCAAGAGGTAGAGGATGAAGAAATAGGAGTTGGGTTAACTTTAGAATCGGATTTCTCACTCATTTCCATCACTTGCCATTGATGGGGCAAGCTTTCTTCACTTGAAGAAATGGAGGAAGAAGAAGAATGTTATGATAAGTCTTTTGAAAATGAAAAGAAAATGAATTCTTATCATAATATTAACCATGGTCAAGTGTAGAGAATGAATCATGGTTAGTGGGAATGGTTAGGGTTAAGGATGAGATAAGTATGGTTGACTTTATCAAAGCTTCATGAAGCTTCAACTAAACTCCAAATCTAGCAACCATTCTTTTCTCTTCTTTTCCAAAATGAATAAATAAATAAATAAATGAATAAATAAAGGAAATGAAACCCTAACCATTCTTTTAACCATGGTTTATTCTTTGCACTTAACCAAGTAATCATGTATCATCAAACATGATACAATCAAGTGCACAAAATCTTATCGCATATGTAATGCGCACAATCCGAGTGAGAAAATCCATCTTAAGTAAACCGGTACTAGTTGATGCAAAGTAATATATCAAATATATAATTATGCATCAAATCATTAAATCAACACTTGATTTAACGATCCGGTCATATCGTATATAACCGACTAGTATTCAATGTATCGGCTTATCAAATCAACCTTTGATTCGATAACTAGGGTATATCGCATATAACCTAATCGATACATTCATCGCGAGAATGGAATGCGGTATCACATACACGCATTATTCTCGGTCCCGCACATATCTCATATGCGCTCCTATTTCGTTTCGCTTGAGCCAGGAAACCTCTGTGTAGGACTCTAAAGACTCGTCAATACGCCGGCAGCAGGCGATGATCATATCAAACACCCACAAGCCGCAAGCGGTCTGCTAAACGTAACGGCCACCCGGGTATTGAGCGATCTGAAGATCGACGAGCAAGCCCGCTCACACTCCAGTGAATCCGACCAGTAACACTACCGTACAGTCCGGTCTGATCGTCTGATCTGTCGCATATCTCGCCTAGGGGTGGTAAACGTCAGACCCCAATAGCTCAATAAGTCGTGTCGATATGAGGTCTATAACTGTTCGAGAAACTACTGGTAACACTTACCAGTAAATCTCAGCAACCCTGGCCAGGGATTTCCTGTTATAGCCAATCGAACACAGCGCAACATCAACTCCCTATACCGGGAGAGACGAATCCCCTCCTATCGCTCATTGCCTCCATGTGACTCGGGACTGTACCCAAAAACCACCGTTTTGCACGCCCTCTTGGACGTGGTAAGATGGAAATCAAAGCACAGTGGGAACCACACAAGACTCTATGACGATCTCGGGTCAACAGACTACTCTGTACCAGTGTCACCAGAGAACTGCCATCTGACGTGAGGTATAATACCATCTGGGAGTTCTCGGCGAGTCCGTCCAGTGTACCCAGTCTCTACTGAGCACCCGTATATCTCCTCTGATGTCAAACACCGATGGATATGGGATCATCCATCGCCCATCTGTATGGGTCGAGAAGGTACATGCTAGTCTACTCTGGTATATCGATGCCCCATCTCGATACACCCACGACTAGGGACTTTGAAGGATATACTTATGGACTACCATGTCCCCACTAGTATGATCCGCATCATATTCCAGGTAGTCAAGTACAGATCCTAAGGGCTTTACCAACATGTAACAGAGAGACAATCAGCATACACGTTAAGGTAAAGATCAACCAGATAGCATACTATCATGTCGAGCAAGAAAGTCCTCCCTATATATGTCCCAGCATCCACTACAATATACATCCTATGTATAGTAATGGCCTCTAGGGCATACATATAACTAACAATCTCCCACTTGCACTAGGGCCATCTGTAGCAGTGGTTTGAAGTATCTCATACTCAACCATCCCATAAAAATCTCTCTCTGGGAACAGGCCTTTGTGAGTGGATCCGCTGTGTTGTCCTCTTAGTCTACTCTCCAAACCTCGATCACCCTGGAGATCAACCATCTCCATGATCAAGTGATACTGCCTTAGAATATGTCTGGATCACTGATGGGACCGGCGTTCCTTGGCATAAGCCACAACTCCATTGTCACACAATGGGAGGAACATAGTTCATCTCATGAACCAATATACACCCAAACAGCCTCTTTGGTAGCATCTTAAGTAGCGATGTATCCTGCCTTTATCGTCTAGTATGTCACGGTATCTAGCTTGGAACTCTTCCAACATACCGTCCCTTTACTGAGGGTAAAGACAATGCCTGCGACTGACATTCAGTCGTCTTTATCACCCTGGAACCCTTCCAGTGATTTTCCCTTGGATCGATTGATACCATCTCACTACTACTAGTGAGATACCTAACATCCAATTAGATCTATCTCATAGATCCAAAATCCAGGATTTAGTAGGTATCACTTTGATCCTATATGGAGAATCATTGTGATAAGCGGAGATTGATCGAGCGTAGCATAGGAAACTCCTTTCATATCAAGAGTATGTCATCCACGTACTCTACGAGGATCGTCACCATACTCCCTACTACCTTTTTGTTTATACAAGGTTCATCTACCATTTTGATGATGTAAACTTCTTTGACTAATTCATCAAAACAGATGTTCCAACTCCGCGATGCCTGCTTTATCATATAAAACATCTTGCACACGTTTCCGCTGCTCCCACTGTCTACGAGGCCCTCTGGCTGTGTACTTATAGACGCTCTCTTCTAAATCATCATTTAGAAAAGCAGTCAAGACACCCAACCACCAGATATCGCAGTCATGGTATGTAGCCGTGGCAAGTAGGATCTGGATGGACTTAAGCATAGTCACTTGAAAAGGTTTCATCATGATCCACGCCTGGTCGATGACGAAAACCTTTAACAAGTCTAGCTTTGAAAGTCTCAACCTTTCCATGTACACCAAGTAATCTTCTCAAGATATACTTGCTCCTGATGGGGATTTAACCTTTCAGATCTAGCAGCTAAAGTCCATACTTTGCTGGTGTATAAGGATTCCATCTCAGATCACTAAGCATCCAGCCATTCTTACAGAGTCTTACTCCTGATGGCCAGCTCGAAACTAGTTGGGTCATCATCTCATGATGCAATCCTCGCTCCCACTGTCATAGAGAAACCAAAGTAACTCTCAGGTGGGTGAGGAACCCTACTAGATCGGCGGAGAGGCTGAGGTTCGTTGGTAACTATCGAATCCTTTGGTTCTATCAAATCATCTGCTGTAGTTTGTTGTATAGCTGGAACATTTCCAGTTCTACATTACAGACTTTGCCTCGAGCGTGTCTGGATTTTGCTTTTAGACATAGGCCGGACAACCCCAAATCTTAACTAACTTAAGATATGGGCTCTTCCCTTTCCATATCATATATGAAGTGGTAGGCAACTGATTTGATTCGAACCCTATTCAATAGGTATGCAGCTTCTCAAGTGCATAACACCCAATAGGAAAAAGGTAACTCAGTAGTACTCATCATAGAGCACACCATATCAAATAGGGTGTATCTGCTCCGCCCCGATATACCATCGTGCTATGGTGTATGCGGAGGAGTAATGCTGAGAGAGAATCTCATTCTCCTTTAGAAAAGTCCAGGATTTCCGTGCTCAAGTATTCTCCTCCTAGATCACATCAAAGGACATAATACTTATACCCGTATTTTGGTTCTCTACTTCTAACTTATATTCTGTGAATATCTCAAAAGGTTCGGACTTGTGTTTCAACAAGAACATATGTCTGAATCTAAAGAGATCATCAGAGAACGTAATGAAGTATAAAGAACCAGTCCTGGCATGTGTAGACAGGGGACCCTACATACATCAACATGTATCATCCCAAGAGTTCACTAACTCTTTCTCTGTTTCCAATAAACGGAGCTATGGTCATCTTATCTTTGTGACATGACTGGCGAGTTTCACAAGATGTAAATTCAAACTGATTTAAATATACATCTATATGTAACTCTAGCTAGTCGGGTCACATTGATCTGACCTAGTCTACAATACCTCAAGAAGGATTCGTTCATTTCTGAACTCTTCCTCTTGTGTGTGTTCCATATACTAAGAACTGTAGTTTGATTTAGAACATTAATGCTTTTAGTTAACGTGCCTGAACCGATCAACTTTTGATATAGGAAATGTTCAAAACATTATCCAACAATACAAAATTATATCCTTTCTTTTCTAACAAAGAGAGTGATATGATTTGGTATATCAGGTTCGGTATCTAATAACATTCGTTCAGAATCAATGTATTGGTGATACAGGGTGACAGTGACCGACAGACTTGGCTGCAACACTTGTCCCGTTTTCTGCCTCATGAAACTTATCACCCGTTCTCAGTTCTTTACCTTTCTGTAGCCCTATGTAACAGATTACATATCTGGGATCCTGATCTGGTATCACATACCCAGGACGCGGAGGATACTGAGAAACAGTTCTGTATAATGAACACACCCGAAGATAATGCATCAGCATGCACTCTCTTCGTTTGGGCGGCACGGGAATTCTGGTATTCCCCAATTTCCTGCTCTGTCTTATAACAATTATAAGTTGGAGCGGGACCAACGTTCCCCAGCTCAGTATAACAAGCGGGTTCGGTCAATAATCCGTATTATTATCTTGATTAAGGCGTGATATGGTCGCTACCAGGAGAGAGAGAGAAGAAAACACTCAGCGTGCACTCTGTCAAGAATAGATTGGTTATTATTTTATCTAATCAGGATGGCTCCCACTGCTTTTTATCAAATCTTCCTTCAAACCCTAAAAGGAAAGACTAGCCGAGATTAATTACACACTACAAGTTCGCCAATCTTTCAGCCAGGCCAGTGTCGGTACTTTGAGGGAGGTCCCCCGTGCTTTCACACGAACCTAATTAATGTAAATCTCGTTTTCCCAGAGGCGTAACCCCGTTAACACCTTTCTAGACACCTACTTGATCGGCTAATTGTAATGTATAAAACTTTCCCAGGAGTAACACTTACTCGCAGCGGGTATCGGGATCCAACTATCTCATAGAAGGTATGCAATCTCATTGCAAATCTCAACACTTGAAATTCCCGATAATATTTTGCCCCATGCGATCTATGACCTTGACTGAGTCAACAAACCATAGACCGCAAGTAAAGTTCAACCCGTCATTTCTTGATTGAATTAAACCCACCCGCACGACCCTTGACTGAGTCAACAAGGCCGCACGACTACCCTAATCCAATCGCATCATATGCTTTGCAGATAAGCAATAATCAGCTACCGCACACTACGCCTTGACTGAGTCAACAAACGCAGCACGAATACTAACTAGTACCTATCTGAAATGACGGAGGGCTACGACAGGTTTTTAAGAAAACCTTTTGCGTAATGAACTTTATATCGTTGTAGAATCAAATGAATTTTGAAATGGAGTGCTTTTGAGGCTTTTCTAGTTTTGCTAAAGGAGTCACTCCCGGTGAAGGGATCGTCGGTCCTTTCCTCGTCGAATGAGGTGCGGGATATATCATATATATCACTGTGCAAAGCGAAACTCTTAAAAGCAATCAAAAAACAAACCGAGTGTGTAGCATCTGCCAGTTATTGCTAAAGGAGTCACTCCCGGTGAAGGGATCTCGGTCCTTTCCTCATCGAATAAGGTGCAGGATATATCACATATACCGCTGTGCAAAGCAAGAACTGTAGCTACCTGTTTTATTTTGAAATTCGATTCTACAACATCTTAGGTTTCTTTTAATTTCATTAATCACATTAATAAAGTCCCATCATTTAAGTACCTAAACATCACAGATAAATACGACGTACACTTATGCCATCCGCATTCGCCTCGATGTCCCCTCGTGCACCGTTAGGTTAGGTAACTAACGGCAGAGCAGGGCAGGGCTAGCGCGGGTGTAAAACATAAGTAACGTCTATATAATATATCATATATACTATATACTATATCCATCACAGAAACATCACATGATCTCATCACAGATATCGCAGCAGAAGAAATATATGAAATATTGGATATACTAGGACGTCCGTGTTTTCAATACGAGCCAGTATAAAACACGGATTCCACGGTCGTGATGAATAGCCAAACCCACACCCCAAGACCCCTACGAGAGCGGCAAGCAACCCTACCAATTCTAGAGTTAGGAGACCCGGACTCGACTCCTCGAGTTGGTCTCCCACTGGACTCCAGAACCCGGTTACTTGTGCCCTCCTCCTTGGGTCTATCCTAGTGCGGAAAAGTAAATAATATACAACAGGTGACAACTCCCGCAACCTGGAAGCGCCCCAATAAAAGAATATTACATACAAGTTTTTACATGAATGAAAATGAAAAACACTCATCTCACATAAAAAACCCCGGCTATTCAAACACGACGATCCAATATAACATATCCAGCAACACATAACATCACATGTCATCAACGTAAGTAAATATGCCCATCCCAATTGTCGTTGACATATAGCAACGAAACCGGCGATATCACATATTACACTTACGGTCACAGAAAAGAAAGTGTAAAACTACAACAGTTGGAATCCGCAACCACCTCAGACATCACATGCCTGACCAAATGAATTACTTAGACATCGCATGCCTAACAATTATAAACCCCGCATTTTAGTCTCAAAATCGAAAACACTTTTCAATATCAAGTCGGGCAATTCAACAGGATTCCCGACAGTCTGATCGAATGCTCGTCGCAAACTTCAGTAGACGGCCGCACCCCCGATACCGTCGACGAAGTGCACCAAGGCGGAACACCGCTACCGCGAGCACCCGGAGGGATGCTTTCGGCGACGGGGTTCTCCTACAGTCACTTGGTCGGGGCTATGGAGTGAGGCTGTCTATTAAGTTTACCCGGCGAGTATCCGCGTACGCTACGTGATTGCGACGGACTTTTGATCACATCAAAATTCCGTGGCAACCGATCAAGTGAGACTAAACTGCTACGTTTATAACATTCATTTAGTTATCTCATAACTATTGTGAATTCCAATTATTGTATCCCATTCCAGATAAATAGAAAATGCTAAACTTTTCGATCGAACAATCGAACATCCAAGTTTTCCCGATACAGATCAACACATGAAACTAGTCTAACAACATTCAGTTCGTACCTCAGTACCAACGGTCCAGCCGTAGAAGGCTCAAGCCAACGCCTCACATGTGGCACGCCGTACTGCCCCAAACCCGAAGGTTCAAAGGGCAGTTCAAGACGGTCACATAATCGAGTTAAGGTTTGTGTCTTCTAGAGGGACCATCGCGTTACTTGCACTACTTAGAACGTCGTCAAACTACGGAAAATTCCAACACTTGGAAATTTCCCGATAGGGGAAAAATTGGGTATTTATATCCGGTCGAACTTTTTAACATATTCTAAAATTTATCCAGAAAGCCACACAGACAAAATTTGATACCCCGATCGAAATACCGAATCCCCAAAACAACTGCAGAAATTTCAACTCTGGAATAAATATTAAAAATTCCCAGAAAAACCAGCATTAATAATTATGAGATACTGTGTAAATATTACAAAACAAAATGGCCGTACCGCCGCGCAACCGCCGCACGAGGCTAGCTCGTGCCGCGGAAGCGCGGCAAGATAAAGGAATTATGGGCACGAATTTCACAGTATATCATATATTAACCTGCTTATTTTTCTGAATATTTTTAATGTGGAAAAAGACCAGATTTTAAAAATTGGACAGAGAGCAGGTTTGAATCGGGGTTTCGGGTTCGTTCGGACTTCAATTTCCGTCTAGACTTCGCCTAAGGCTCTAGCTAGGCTCTGATACCATTCTTGGGTTCCTAGGCACTCTAGTGAGGTCTCCCAAGCCATCAAACATGGCAATTTCAAAAATTATGGTGCCTACAAACCCTAAACTACGGATCGATAACTAGATGTCTAGGCGAAAAAGAACTAGTTAACACTTAACTATTGGGAATACGGAAATACAACCTTTGTAGATCCGGTCCTCCACCTCCACGGCTCCGCAACGATGTCGTCTCCGCTGTCCAAATCAAATCCGGGCTCTAGAGTCGGCTTCGTCGGAGAATGGGCAAGCTAGGTCGTCGATGTCCATGCCGAAGATGATCTACGTCGAAGCATCGCTAGATCAAGCTCACAACTTCACCAAGTCATGAAACTTGTGAAGTAAACACACTCTACTACTTGGCAAGAGGTAGAGGATGAAGAAATAGGAGTTGGGTTAACTTTAGAATCGGATTTCTCACTCATTTCCATCACTTGCCATTGATGGGGCAAGCTTTCTTCACTTGAAGAAATGGAGGAAGAAGAAGAATGTTATGATAAGTCTTTTGAAAATGAAAAGAAAATGAATTCTTATCATAATATTAACCATGGTCAAGTGTAGAGAATGAATCATGGTTAGTGGGAATGGTTAGGGTTAAGGATGAGATAAGTATGGTTGACTTTATCAAAGCTTCATGAAGCTTCAACTAAACTCCAAATCTAGCAACCATTCTTTTCTCTTCTTTTCCAAAATGAATAAATAAATAAATAAATGAATAAATAAAGGAAATGAAACCCTAACCATTCTTTTAACCATGGTTTATTCTTTGCACTTAACCAAGTAATCATGTATCATCAAACATGATACAATCAAGTGCACAAAATCTTATCGCATATGTAATGCGCACAATCCGAGTGAGAAAATCCATCTTAAGTAAACCGGTACTAGTTGATGCAAAGTAATATATCAAATATATAATTATGCATCAAATCATTAAATCAACACTTGATTTAACGATCCGGTCATATCGTATATAACCGACTAGTATTCAATGTATCGGCTTATCAAATCAACCTTTGATTCGATAACTAAGGTATATCGCATATAACCTAATCGATACATTCATCGCGAGAATGGAATGCGGTATCACATACACGCATTATTCTCGGTCCCGCACATATCTCATATGCGCTCCTATTTCGTTTCGCTTGAGCCAGGAAACCTCTGTGTAGGACTCTAAAGACTCGTCAATACGCCGGCAGCAGGCGATGATCATATCAAACACCCACAAGCCGCAAGCGGTCTGCTAAACGTAACGGCCACCCGGGTATTGAGCGATCTGAAGATCGACGAGCAAGCCCACTCACACTCCAGTGAATCCGACCAGTAACACTACCGTACAGTCCGGTCTGATCGTCTGATCTGTCGCATATCTCGCCTAGGGGTGGTAAACGTCAGACCCCAATAGCTCAATAAGTCGTGTCGATATGAGGTCTATAACTGTTCGAGAAACTACTGGTAACACTTACCAGTAAATCTCAGCAACCCTGGCCAGGGATTTCCTGTTATAGCCAATCGAACACAGCGCAACATCAACTCCCTATACCGGGAGAGACGAATCCCCTCCTATCGCTCATTGCCTCCATGTGACTCGGGACTGTACCCAAAAACCACCGTTTTGCACGCCCTCTTGGACGTGGTAAGATGGAAATCAAAGCACAGTGGGAACCACACAAGACTCTATGACGATCTCGGGTCAACAGACTACTCTGTACCAGTGTCACCAGAGAACTGCCATCTGACGTGAGGTATAATACCATCTGGGAGTTCTCGGCGAGTCCGTCCAGTGTACCCAGTCTCTACTGAGCACCCGTATATCTCCTCTGATGTCAAACACCGATGGATATGGGATCATCCATCGCCCATCTGTATGGGTCGAGAAGGTACACGCTAGTCTACTCTGGTATATCGATGCCCCGTCTCGATACACCCACGACTAAGGACTTTGAAGGATGTACTTATGGAGTACCATGTCCCCACTAGTATGATCCGCATCATAGTCCAGGTAGTCAAGTACAGATCCTAAGGGCTTTACCAACATGTAACAGAGAGACAATCAGCATACACGTTAAGGTAAAGATCAACCAGATAGCATACTATCATGTCGAGCAAGAAAGTCCTCCCTATATATAACTAACACTTGACTCCTTGGCTACTTGAGAGTTTGAACGGCCTTGCTAGTGATCTTCTGAGTCCACGATGATCCACCCGGAGTCCTCTTTGTCCAAGCTCCAAGCTCCACTCGATCAAAAGATGAAGATGAATCAAACGCTCTAAACTAATTGGCTAGACTAGTGTAGAATGAGGATGTGGTTTGTTTTCTCACTTCAAAACCCTATCTTTATCACTATCTCACTCACTAACAAAGTCAAGAAAGCAAGAGAGAGGAGGAAGAAGATGATTGCAACTTAAGAGCTCAAGTTATGATTATTCTATAATAAAAATGAGAATAGAAATTATATATAATTTACACTCTCATCCTAAACCATGGGTTAACAAATATCTAGATATTTACTTTGGAGAAAAGAGAGCCATAGAAAATTAACTCATGATTAATGCAAGGTTAAGTGTAGAGAATGAAGGATAAATATTAACCATGAATTAATTCTATTTACATTAACTCAAAAATAAATATTTAGATAAATACTTCCATGTGAGTCTTGCATTGCCACCACTAGTGTATCAACAACCATGATACACACAAGTGTATGCATGTGTGTGTGCATGCACATCAACATGTGCATTAACATAAACATATGCATACATGCATGCATACAATAAAGAAAAGGGTTTAAATAATGTGAGCAATAAAATCAATGTTAAATCAAAACTATATTAAACAAACCAACCATATCACATACGACCCGACCAATAGTAAATCTCCCGATTAATATACGGTATCACATACGCGCATTTATTCGGATCCCCGCGTATATCACATATGCACACCACATCGTTTCGCCTGGGCTAGGAAACTCCTCTGTAGGACTCTAAGACTCGTCAATACGCCGGCAGTGGGTGATGATCATATCAAGCACCCCCAAGCTGCAAGAGGTCAGTTAAACGTAACAGCCATCCCCGTATTGAGCGACCAGAAGAAAACAAGAGAACCTGTCAAAACTCCCGTCGAGCCAACTGGTAACACTACCGTACAGTCCGGTCTCTTCGTCATATATGCTGCATATCAAGTCTAGGGATGGCATCATCGACCCCAATAACTCAATAAGTCATGCCGATGTATGGCCTATAATCAAACCGAGAAACTACTGATAACACTTATCAGTAAATCTCAATAGACCTGGCCAGGGATATACTGATATATCCAATTGAGCAATGCGCAACATCAACCCCCAATACCGGGAGAGACGAAACCCCTCCTATCGCTCATTGCCTCCACATGTCTCGGGACTGTACCAAAAAGCCACCTGTTTGCACGAATCAGCAGAGCCGTGGTAGGGTGGAAATCAAAGCACAGTGGGAGAACACATGAGACTCTATGACGATCTCGGGTTTACAGACTAACCTGTACCAGTGTCACCTGAGAACTACTATCCGACGATAGATATAATACCATATACGAGTTCTCGGCGAGTCCGTCCAGTGTACCCAGTCTCCACTGAGCACCCACATACGATCTTGATGTCAAACATCAATGGATATGGGAACATCCATCGCCCATCATATGGGTCTAGTATCATATACGTTAGTCTACTCTGGAATTTCGATGCCCCGTCTCGATACACCCACGACTAGAGACATTTCAGGATATGCTTATAAACTACATATGTCCCACTAGTATGATCTGCATCATAATTACAATAGTCAAGCAAATATCCTCACGGCTTTATCAACATGTACAAATGAATAAAAGCATGATCAAGTGAATATGTCAGATAAAGAGTAACCAGATAGCATACTATTATGTCGAGCAAGAAAGTCCTCTGTATATATATACATGTATAAATACATCCACTATCATATAATGGCCTCTAGGGCATACATATACCCAACAATCTCCCACTTGCACTAAGGCCAGTCATTGGCGTATCTCATACCCGATATCTCAAAAAGT
The DNA here is from genome assembly GCA_030015575.1 of Agapanthus africanus. NCBI lineage: Eukaryota > Viridiplantae > Streptophyta > Magnoliopsida > Asparagales > Amaryllidaceae > Agapanthus > Agapanthus africanus. The sequence continues at coordinate 378,191,871 of CM057347.1, read as the reverse complement.
CGCTCATGTTGCGGCTGAGGGAGGGCCTTGGTGAGTGGATCCGCGGTGTTATTCTTTGTATCTACTCTCTGAATCTCGATCTCGCGGCGATCAACTATTTTCCGGATCAAATGATATCGCCTCAGGATGTGTCTGGACCGTTGATGGGACCTGGGCTCCTTAGCTAATGCCATAGCCCCATTATTATCACAATACAATGGTATTAGATCAATAATTGTTGGAACTACTCTTAGCTCCGAGACGAACTTCCTCATCCAGACTGCTTCCTTTGCGGCATCATTTGCAGCAATGTACTCAGCTTCCATCGTAGGGTCTGCAACGGTATCCTGTTTAGAACTATTCCAACTCACCGCCCCTCCATTGAGGGTAAATACAAACCCAGAGATAGATTTGCTGTCGTCCTTATCACTCTGGAAGCTCGAATCGGTAAAGGCCTCCATTTGGAGATCTCTGTTACCATACACCAAGAACAATTCTTTAGTCTTCCGCAAGTACTTAAGAATGTTCTTCACAGCTATCCGGTGATTCTCCCTTGGGTTGGACTGATACCTGCTTACTACACCTAGTGCATAAGCTACATCAGGGCGTGTACATTACATCGCATACATTATAGATCCTACGGCTGAAGCATAGGGTATAATGCTCATGCGAGCTCTCTCTTCATCAGTCTTTGGGCAAAATTCCTTGGAGAGAGTAACTCTATGGCAAGCAGGTAAGGCACTCCGCTTGGAGTCTTCCATACTAAACCTCTTTAGGATGGTGTTGATGTACCTGATTTGGGACAATCCCAACAATATTTTGGATCTATCCCTATAGATCCGAATGCCCAATATGTACGTGGCATCACCCAGGTCCTTCATGGAGAACCTTTGTGATAAGAATGATTTGACCGACTGCAGCATAGGAATGTCATTTCCTATCAGAAGAATGTCATCCACGTAAAATACGAGGAATGTGACAGCTCTCCTTACAGCCTTCTATTTACCCCAATCAGAGTAAAGCTCTGTTCAAATTCCGAGGCGGAAGATCCCCCAATGAGAAGCAAAGCTTTGCTTTGAAAATTTAAACTTCAATAAATGAAGCAGCGCTTCAGATCCTTTGCGCTGCGCGCAACGCACCACGTGTCTGGTGCAGATGCATTAGCGCGGCATCCAAAAAGGCGCACTCAATCAGAGCAAAGCTCTGTTAAAGGAAGCAACACTTCAGCTACACGAGCGTTGCGCTGCGCGACGCGTGTCAACGCAGACGCGCTTGCGCAGTTGCGCTGCGCTTTGTGCTGCGCGACACGTGTCAGCGCAGATGCGCTAGCGCAGTCGCGCCGCGCGACACGTGTTAGCGCAGATGCGCTAGCGCAGATGCACCGTTTCATAGAAGAGAAAACGCTAAGTGCTAAAGGAAATTGACCCTTGCAAAATTACATGCACTTGATAATAACAAATTAAAATTATACGATGCACAAGCACAACAGAGAACTAAGATAAAAGAACCTTTAACAGATAATGAAATATTGGATTAAAAAGAAAAATACTTGTCCATTATTATTGTTAGTACATTTAAAAAAGATCACCGAATATGGGATCGGAAAGACAGGGGTTCGCAAAAAGAAAAAGGAGATTATTCAGCTCCCTCTCCATCTTCTCTGTCATGTCGAAACGGCGATCCTCCCGAGGGGTAGCCATCCAACGGTCGACGTCGGACTCCTGGGAAAAAGTGGCGATGACAACCCGACGAGCCCGTATCTGGCTCAGCAAGTGGAAAGAGCAGTCCCTCAAGGGTTTGGTGATCAAGTGCGCTTCGAGAAAGCACTCAATCTTATTTTCGGCGGCATCTGGCATTGCCGAGGACATCTCTGCTGGAGGAGGGGGAATGTCGGCGAGCACCGAGGTAAGGATCATCCGAAGCCAAATGGAATTTGGAGGGAGAGGAGACCCCACACGAGTCAAAAGCTCGTGCATTGCAGCGTCGCATTGCTCGTCCGAAAGAGAAGGGTCCATCAAACGTGCAACAAAACGGGGAACAATGTCCCGAATCGGCACCTCCCATAGTTGTCGACGGGCATGAGGGCGGTTGCAAGCCATGATCGAAGAAGTTCTCTGAAAATGAGAGAAGAAAAGGCTCAGCCTTGAGTTATATATATAGACCCAAGCACAGAAAATTCTGTGCACAATGAAATCATTTCCAAGGCTCGGGAAATCAGAATTTTGGAAATACAAGTTTGACTTGAAAAAAGGAGATGAAAAGATATTTCAGGCGAAGCGACGCTTCCGATTTTCCTAAAAATCTAAGCTTTAATAAATGAAGCAACGCTTCAGATCCTCTGCGCTGAGCGCAGGACGCCACGCGTCTGGCGCAGATGCCTCAGCACAGCGCTCAAGGCAGCGCGCTCAATCAGAGCAAAGCTCTGTTAAAAACAAAATTAATTGAAGCAACGCTTCAGTTGCGCAAGCACTGCGCTGCGCGACACGTGTCAGCGCAGATGCGCTGCGCGACACGTGTCACGCGCTAGGGCATCTGCGCCAAACAGAATTAAATTTCTAAAAAATCTTTCTGTTCTTGTTAAAACAAGAAGATTTTCTTTTGTAAAACAGAAGCCCTTGGATCAAAGATCCAACGGTGGGGAAAATTCCCCGAATCACTCAGAGAAAGATCTTTTTAAAAAATTTAACTAATTTATGGGCACTATAAAAAGGACCTTAGGCCTCAATTCAAAGGCATCAATATTTTCTGAAAGAAAAAAAAGAGAATTCTGAAGGATTCCTCAAGAGCAAAAAAGGTAAAAACTTTCAGAAAAAGAGAAAATTCTCTTAAAAATAGATCATTGATCTAAAAACAAGATCAATGATCTTCAATAAGAAAGAAAACTAACTAATAATAGTGCTTTGCACTTGCTTATGAACCATTGGTTCCTTGAAAACAAGAAAAACTTGTTTTCTTTGATTTAAAATCGATCAAAAGATAAAACAGTGCTCTGCACTTGCAAGAACTGCGCTGTTGCGCTCCTGTATTGGCGCAAGCCACCAGGAAGCGCCACGTGTCAGTAGCGCAGCAGCGCAGCGCACTGACACAGCGCACTGCGCTGTTGTGCTTGCGCTCGCCAGAGCGTGACACGTGTCACCACCATATGAGCTTGCGCTCATTACTTGGCGCAAAGCGCCTGACAAGCCACGTGGGGCACTGTAAGAGTACTTAATGCTATGCATTATTAAAGAAAAGGGACATAGCCCAATTAAAAGGCCTAACAGGCCTAATCAAAAATGCTATGCATTTTAAAAAGGGCAGAGCCCAAACAAAATAGATGCTTTGCATCATTTATAAAGGGCAGAGCCCAACCAAAACAAAGAAAAATAATGCAGTGAAAGGGCAAGGCCCTAGCACAAGTCCAATAGGCCAAAGACAAAAGAATATTGAAACTGGACTTAGCCCAGTCGTGGCCATAAGTCCTCAAATTAAATTGACTGAGCACGGCCGCTCTCTAAATCAATTTACATTTGGTTCGAGGGTACATCTCCGAACTCCTCTGACACCTATCGTTATAATTCCTCAACGACGTCAGAGAGGTGACGGGTCCTAACGACCACACATGAATACGGACTGCGGGGTCCTTAAACTCGTGGACCGGAACGTCCTTAAACTAATGTTGGACCGGAACGTCCTTAAACTAATGACGGACCACCACGTCCCTAAACTGGCGATGGACCGGAACGTCCTTAAACTAATGTTGGACCGGAACGTCCTTAAACTAATATTGGACCGAAATGTCCTTAAACTAATGATGGACCACCACGTCCCTAAACTGGCGATGGACCGAAATGTCCTTAAACTAATGACGGACCACCATGTCCCTAAACTGGAATGCGGACCACCATGTCCCTAAACTACCTATGGACCACTACGTCCCTAAACTGGAACAATAGAGCCTCCAAATGCTCTTTTGCCGGATCTAAACGATCCCGTTTAAGTTGATCTTAGCCCCCAAACACGGCTAACGTATCCTTAAACATTCAAATGGACTATAAAACTCCAAATCGACTTTGGTTCGAGGGTACATCTCTGAACTCCTCTGACACCTATCGTTGTAATCCTTCAACGACGTCAGAGAGGTGATGAGTCCCGATGGCCAGATATTAAATGGATTATCACGTTAAGTTGATCTTAGTCTCAAACAGGACTATCGTATCCTTAACGAACGTTTAAGTTGATCTTAGCCGCAACGCGACTAATGTATCCTTAAACAAAAATACTAAACCCAAATCTAAGTAAATACGGATTTGGACTAATCCACATCTTACGGACGACGGCTTAACTTAGTCTCCGTATACAATCCACGGGCAACCACAAACAAAACAAACATCCACGACACGAAGTGAAATTCTGGAGAAGGAGAAAGTTGTTACCGCGATGCGGTAGCGTAATTAACTGCAGGGGCTTGTGCCTGTAGGGAAGAGCGTCCCCACAATAAAAAAAACCCCTCAAGTGAGGGGGAATCTGACGAAGTCTGCTACATCGGCCGCATCCGTCTAAACCTCCGATACACGGTGCCATAAATCAACTTGGTATCTTCGGAGAGGTGGACGGATAAAACCAAATAGCATCTGCCCCAAATCTCGGCGTCAGGACATCGCAGTCTTGTGCGCCGCCATTCGGAGGGGAACAGATTCTGGCACGCCCGGTGGGACCTTTTCCTCTTTCCACTCCACACTTCGTGTGTCGTCTTCGCGAACCAGTCGCAGTTTGTTAATGGTTGCCTTCGGATTTCAAGTTACTAAGATTTGGTCTTTTGCCTGGCGCAGAACTCAAGATTCAATGGCCTCTAATTGCACCAACTGCTCGAAGTGCCACTGCAACGGACGCTCCACCTCACTGGGAGGTGTTGCATATGGGCCCCAAACGGCTTCCTTCCTCACTCTGCCAGTAGACCAGGTGACCCAGGCCACCACTGGCCTGTTCTTCGGGACCATGATCCCACCTACAAGCTTCTCTGAGCCAATACCTACACCGGAAATGAACAAGAAGTCGGTCTTCGACCGGCTTACTGCTACGACGACCCCTGTCAACGGGTCGCCCACTACCAAACCGACAACCTCTGTTTTCACCAGGCTAAATCAGAACTCTAAATTGGCTGTCCCAAGGAAAGCAATAACTGCTGCTCCAGAAGTCGTCAAGGCGGCTTCCCCTGTCAAAGAGTCAGTCTTTTCAAGACTGACGATTCCTGCTCCTGCCCTTGCCCGAGGATCTGTCTTCGACAGGTTAAATATCACCCCTCAAAAGACAACCTCAGTCTTTAAGAGGTTAACACCAGCCGCGCCTCATTCAGACAGGGGGCAAAAAGAAGCAACCTCTATCTCCGAGCCAGTCCCAACGGCTCGTCGTGCTCGATGTCGCCACTGGCAACGAGTAAGGAAGGCAGGGGGCAACTCCCCCTCAGGGCTAACTCCACCGGCTCCAGTGGTGGAAGTCAACGCTGCTGTTCCAACTGGGAACAGCTTTGAACTGCTGAGAAGGGTACGGAAGAACTCTCCAACCGCTATATTGAAAAGATCTCTTCCGCCCGCGGAGAGAGTTCCGGAAACGAAGCAAGAACAGCCCCCTCAACGGCTGTCCTCAGAAATTTATAAAGTTTGGCGGAGAGTTCAAGACTCCGTGATTGACCCAGGTCGCTCTCGTCAACAGTAAAAGGCGAAGGTGGAAAAAGAAAAGGACTGTCCGATCAAACAGGAAAGGATGACAGTCGCTAGGGTGCTCACTGCAACGGCCCCTCCAACCTCAACGGCCCACAAAAGAAGAAGGCCGGAGAAAACCCCCACGCCCGCGGCAAATGCCAAAGGTGGTGAGCCTAAACGCCCTAGGTCCGGGGGCATGATAGTTCATACAGTTTATGTGGCATCGGGAAAGGAGGATAGCCGCATATCAACAGGTCATAGACCGCACACGAGGTCAGTGACCAAGGCTCAGGAGCAGCAGCAGAAGCTCCAAGAAATGATGAACGCCATGGCCGCACTTACAGGGCCAAAAGAAAACCTTGAAACGTCCTCGGATGAACGTCAGGAGGAAGAAACCGACGCTGATTTCCTTCGTCGGACATTGGAGAAGAAGGACAAAGAGGCTGCTGAACAAGCAGCCAATATACAGCGTATGGGCCTTCTCTTTCAAGACATGTTAGGGATGATGATACAACAAGATCCTCTGACCGAAGAGCCCCCGATTGTCCTTGGAGATGATAGGGGAGAGACATCAAATCCTCCGCCAGCCTTATCAACAGCTAAGGAGGATACAATCTCCAAAACTGATTTGGATGAGTACATAGCCCAACAAATACGGGTTCATCATGCGACCGAAGCAGCCGGCCAGGTCGTAAAAACGGGGCGACCATATCCAAGTTGGTACGACCAAATCAAGTACCCGCCAGGTTACACAATTCCCAAGTTCCATGTCTATAAGGGGACGGGCAATCCTCACCAGCACGTTGCCCAGTTCAGGGCGCTTTGCGGCAACACTGGTGGTGATGAGAAGCTTTTACCTCGCTAGTTTGTTGGAAGTTTATCGGATACGGTGTTCGAGTGGTACTCTGAGCTCCTGAACGACTCTATCAAAACCTTCGCGGAAATGGAGCTATTGTTTACTCAGCGTTTTGCAAGCGCCAGTGAACGTACCCCGATGACAGCACTGATTAACGCCAGGGTAAAGCCAGGCGAGACGTGGGTTCAGTACGCTATACGATGGCGGAACTTATGGTCAAAGTGTGAGCAGCGCATTGAAGAAGCTCCCGCGGTGGGTATGTTTGTGGGAACCCTTGATCCGCAAGCAACCATCTCACAATTTATGATGTTTTTCAAGCCAACTACCTTCCATGCCTTGATTGACAAACTAGCGTAAATGGATCAAATGGGCCATAAACCCCCTCTTCCAAGGCCGGACTCCCGAAATGACAAAGGGAAGGGAAAAGCGATCGTCGTCGCTAATGCTCAACAACAACCGAGCGACTCGAAGCCGGTTGCTCGTCAAAATAATATGCGCCCGTACGTACCCCTTGAGGATAGGATGGGACGTCCTTATTCCTTTCCCCACGATAAAACAAGGAGGTTATTCGAGCTGGCGTTGCGCAACAGACTCATAAATCTGCCGGATCCAAAACGTCCGTTGCAACCAAGTGACGTCAACGAGCCCAACTACTGTCCTTATCATCGAGTACTAGGCCATCCGATCGAAGATTGCTACGTTTTCAAGAATTGGCTTGAAAACCAATACCGACAGGGCAAGTTCGTGTTATCTGACAAATGGAAGGTGAATCCCCCGCAGCCCCACACCTCTAAGGGGATGAATATGCCGGGGGCAACATGCTCCGTCATTGAAGAAGCTCCTTGGGAGGTCGTATTATTAGCCAAGACAAAGAAGCTGCTGAACGACCTTCAGACATGTCCAGCGATTAGGTGAAAGAACTCATTAGAACCGCAGGTCATTGAGGGGATGTTGAAGCCATGTCCAACTCCAAAGACCGATGGTAGTGGCTCAAGCACTCGCAACCAGCCGTCAAAATCCTCGAAGAAGAAGAAAAAGAAGTCAAAGAAGCCCGTGAAGCCTGGCGACAAGCGCACGGACTTACAAAAGCAAATTGACGCGCTGGATGAATACAACCAAAAGGCACAGACTCCCATTACGCTCCAGGAGTTCCTCAATCACGTCTTTCAAGAAGAAGATGAGGGAGAAAGTTCATCGGATGAATCCGAGGAATATGTGGCGAGCTGTCATATGATTTACCATTCGATCACGAACGATGAGGAGACTCCTTGCACCGAAAACCTGGGGGCAGATCCTGAACCAAAAGTTCTGGGGCCATCAGATGAAGTAATTGACGCATTCCTTAATGAAGCTCGGTTGAAAAGTAAATCTGATCGGGAGCGCGAGGCGGCTATATTTTAAAGGGCCAAGCGCCAGCGACTTAATGAAGGAGCTGAGACGATCCCGTTGGAGCTAAACACCTCCGCTACCGACAAAAGCCAATTCAAGATGAGGAAATAGTTTGCTAAGGCCATATCAATGGGCATGAAGCTACCATCCTCTGAAGGAAACATCACTGGTGAAATGGAAACGCACCCCTCCTATTGCTTATATCATCACCCCACTCAAGAGTGCAAAGCTTTCGATAGATGGTGGCAGGGATATGTTGCTCATCGACAACGCTTTAAGCGGGAAAAGCGTAAAACTCGTCGAGAGCAAAGAAATACGACCGAAGGGCTTAAAAGAACTGCTGGCGATTGTTGCATGGTTAACACCGGTAGATCACAAGTGCCTACATTTGGGAATGATTCTGATGAAGAGCTAGAACTTGCCCCTCTCTTTAAAGAGTCCGCTTCAGGAAAAGAAGAAGAACCGAAGGTCTGCGAAAATATCCGGCTACGTAATCGCACGCTGCCCGAAAAGAACCTCGGACCCTCGAACAGAAAAGATAAAGGGAAAGAAAAAGCCCCTGAAGATATCGTCTTAGATGACCAAGTAGTGGAGGAGCTAGTTGCCAAAGACCCGCCTAAGAAGAATAAGGTGGATTACAACGTCTTAGCACATCTGAGAAAGTTGCCCTCACAGCTCAGCATTCTTGACGCCCTTTTGCTATCAAAAGAGGCGAGAGATTCGTTAATTAAGGCACTCCAAGATCCGGAACAATTCCAAGCATGCCTGTCCGAGGAAAAGATGAAGGATGAATTGGAGGGAGTGCACACAGCCGATGTCGCTTTCGGCAACGAGGACCTTCTCCTTGGGACGTGCGAACACAATCGCCCCCTCTATGTCTCAGGATACTGCCACGATATTAAGATAGGCAAAATCCTGATCGACAATGGATCCTCCGTTAATCTCCTCAACATGCGGGTGTTAAAAGAAATCTGCATGAGCGTCCAGCACCTTGCTCGGGATAAGATCACCATCTCCGGGTTCGACTCCCAATCGTCAAAGACTCTTGGATCTGTGATACTGACGCTACGCTTTGGGCTGCTCGTCACGGACATTAAATTCCACGTCATAGACGCCAAGACATGCTACAACGCTTTGCTCGGCCGACCATGGTTACACGAGTACAACATCATCCCTTCTACACCACATCAGTGTATGAAGTATTTTAAGGATGGTTTCGAGTATACCGTGACGGGAGAACTGAACCCGTTCTCTGTGAATGAGGTCCGCAAATATGAAGACGCCAAATACTTCTTACCGGATTTCGAAGACACAGAGATGTGTCACAAGCCGGAGAATAAAACTAACGCTACCATCCCTGTCTTCGGCAGTGATACTGAGGAGGAAGAGGAGATAGTTTATTCGGGTCCGTCCCAACACAACAAGCCGGGACCTTCGGCTCCTACATTGATCTTTGGCAGCGACTCGAAAGATGAAGTCCATGCTGTATTCTTTGCTCGACCTTCAATACAAACGTCCGCTGACGAAGAGCAAAGTCTACAAGTCGCCATAGTGCCGCTTAAACACCATAAAGAACTGAATGCACTTAATATCTACAGTGTAGAAGAGTTGCGGACATTCTATATCCCTCCCAGGCGAGAGAGCGAGAAAGCAATTCTATTTTACCGCTCTGAAGAAACCAAGGTAGAAAAAGAAATCTGGCATGGCGCAGATTCTACGCTCGACAGGCTTCAGCCTATCCGTCTCCCCAGATATTATACAGAAGATTTGAAAAAGCTGCTGAAACGCCAGGGGATACCCTTCAAACAGACCGTTAGAAAGGCCAAATTCTATGACAGGATCTGGAACGTCCCCGGGACTCAACGCAAACTGCCTAACGGGAGAATGGAAACAAAAGGGCTTGGATACATCCGGTCGAAGAAACGAGAGTTACTACCCGGCTGCTACGTCGTGCACGACTTCAATGAAGAAGCAGATGCTTAATGGAACATCGCTGATCCTGAGATAGTAAAAGTTCCTGATGTAAAAGTGCCCAGTCCGTCGTTTGAAGAACAAATGGACAAGCTTATAAGGGAAGCAGGTCGAAAAGTTCGGGACGACCATAACCGCGAAATGGCCATCTACGAGAAAGCCAGAACGCAACGCCTCCTTCAACAGGCCGTGAAAGATGAAAATGCCGCTCCTTGTCAACCCGTTATAAAGAAGGCTCGCCGCAAAAGCAGAAATAAATCGAAAGACCAAAAAGGCGCTCAACAGCAACAAAGCAGGGCTAAGAAGCCACGCAAACGGAAGTCGAGCGTTATTGATCTATCCCTCATGAAGAAAATGAGTCGAGCGTACTCGTTTCCTCAGGACAAGACGAAGAAGATACTTCATCTTGCTCTAAAACATCAAATGCTTACACTGCCGGAGTCCAAAAACCCCGAACAAGCAGGCGATGTCTCTCACCCGGACTATTGCCCTTACCATCGAGTAATAGGGCATCCTCTTGAAGATTGCTTCACCTTTAAGAATTGGGTCGAAGATCAGTATCAGCTTGGCAAATTCATTCTGTCTGACAACTGGAGGGTAGCGCCGCCACAGAAGCAAGAGCCCAAGGCCACGAAAGAAGAACTGGTTCCACATTGGGATTGGAAGCGAATTCGCACCTGTCACATGGTTACAATATTAAAAGAAGAGCCCGAGGACATAGATTGTCACGACCCGAAAGAGCACGTGACTGGCCCTTGAACCATATGAAGTCTATAGGACCCCATCTGATCCAAGTAAGCCAAAAGCCCAGCAATCTAAAACCATTTAAAGAGTAAATAAGGAAAAACTGTTTTTGAAAAGTAAGGAAATCATGTTTGGAGATCAAAGTTTTTAAATAACTAAGCCGAATATGCATTTTTTTAAAATGTGTAACCTTTCCTGAAAATTTCGGCAGAGTTTCCTTTGTAAAAACTGGCCCCGAACGGGGTACAACAAGAATAATATATATGAAATGATAAAAGGCATCCCCAAGCGGGAGCTAGCTCTTCGTCCATCGACGGTCACAACCACGCAAGCAATAATAATATACAACGCCAAAGGGCGAGGATCAAAACCCAAAAAAAGAAACTCAAAACAGCCAGAAAACCGTAATACTACTAGCGCGACTCTAAGGTCGAAATAAAACAACACTGTTTTCTAAGTCTGAAACAATATACAAGTTTTGGTTGATGGAAATTCTAGATACAATAAATGATACATGAACAATGACGGTTCTGATACAAAAGAACCCACCTATCCAAGCAAGTCACCCATAAGGAAGCAGTGTGCCAGAAATGCCGCTATGGAATTTGTACGGCAAAAACCTGCAAGGACTGGGGCACAACGGGGGTGAGTTGCCAACTCATGAATAGAAAATATCTACAAGCAGAGATCGAATGCATGACCCATCCTAGGTCAATACGATCAGATATAAATAAACCTCAATATGAATAAAGCTGAAGCATGCTAAACTGGCAATGTAATCTCTACATGAGTGTAATGCCAAGTGCTCGTGCTAGTGCCTCAGGTAATAGCATGTCATGAATATGAGGTATGATCAATGTAATCAAATCTGCACACACGTGGATCCTGTCCACTCGTCACCCAATGACAATACCCATCATGCAAGTAAATATCATGAAACCTGTGCATGGAAATATGATGATATAACCCACCCGTGTCCTTCGCGACACGTCAAAATCATGGAACCGGAGTGCCCAGCATCGGCACTCGAAAACATCATGAAAACTGTGCCCAGCATCGGCACATAAATCCTCATATATCGGGCTCCGTCAGTCCGGATCGGCCCGCGGGCTCTGTCTGCGGTATCGGCCCTCGGCCCCGGCAGGACGCCCAAATCTATCCATCGACTCTGGTCAGTATCCTCCGGATAACCGCCAGGTCCAACCAATCACCGGTAGGTACTCGCCCGCCTCCAGGCTCAATCGGCAAAGCTCATCGATCATCTTGCCGAGGGGAACCATACCGGGTCCACCATGTACCCGCAATCGGCTCATCCACTCCTCGATTCGGGTTTCACATGTCGCTCTCAGCACCGAGAAAACACATGGTGGACGCACTGAAATATCATATCAAGGGTAACCGGGTTTTTAAAGCAATGACATATTCTCTTTTGAAACACTCTCGGTTCCCAAATCCAGAAATATCATAGAAACAACATATCTCAACGCGTATAGTCAAAAGCATGAAGTATGCGACATGTAAAGGAAGGTATGCACATCATCATGTCATGCAAGGATCATATACTGAATGCAATAGTACTACAGTGTAGTGACATGGCAATTATCGATGATGAGTGTGTGAGCCGGCAACAAGTGTACGTGGAACATATGCATCATCGATAATGGTGCTGGTGTCCTAGCAGCATGACTGAAATATAACTACAGTACAAGCGATGCAATGCAAATAGCATGAATATGCGGAATCGAATAATCAACGCAAAAGTAAAGAATCTACACCAATCTGTACAAGTCATGCAGGGGTGCTATTTGAAATAAGACGAATCAGGGCTTTTGGAAAAACAAGGGCTACGGTGTTTTAAGAAAAGATACATCATTTGAAAATATCCGTATGACCCTTCTGCCTATCTTTAAAATATCCCCGATTCGTTAGTTTGAAATAGGTATGACTCGGTCCAGTCTAATGTCTACTAAGTAATCTAGACAGGAGGGGTAAGAAACCACATAATCTGAGTCAATACATATAGATATGATAGTCGGTGATCCCGCCTCAATAACATATTGTAAGATATCCTCGAGTCATGAGTGCGGATCTATCATCAATATCGGCTCGTATGGTAGATCGTCGTACGGCATCCCAATAGCTGGGTAGGGGTCAATATCACAGTACCTCATCACATATCAGGTATCACTATCATCAGATCGCATAATCTGGGGTACTACTCTAAGTCTAGTACAAATCGATACCATCTATAAAAATATGAATGCGGGTAAAGCACATGTCCAAAGGCCCGCTAAAACTATCATATCGCACCTCGAAGACAAGCTTTGTCACATCGCCGATCTCACGGCCTCACATCAAGTATCATCTCAAACCACGTATCATCCTCAAATCCCGTATATAAACACATAGTCCCATACCCATGTGTAGATATACGCACCATCATATGCACTCTAATAAATGAAAGAATGAATGCAAGTATGTGTGTAAATGTATGTGTGAGTGCAACCACTACTCTAGGGTTCGCACTATACTAAACCAATATATTCTTATCATCAAAATATCATTATTACCATCAATAACCCTAAACAACACAATATAAATATTCGTGTGTATACGTATTCGTATACATCACCACGGACTGTGGGGGTGCTATACGCCATCCACCCGACTTCTCCCCGTAGATATAAATCTACTCACCTTGCTTCTCGTGTGCCAAAGCCGATGTCGCTATCTTCACCTCCTTTGCCTCAACATCACGCGGGGTACCTACAAGTATATCACAATGCTAAAGCACATGAAAATCACATCGGAAACCAAAATAGCACACGCTACCCGCATAGGTAAAAACCTATCGACTCGCATGTAAACACAATCAAAATCCACTTGTCGTTGACGTCCAAACGCCACCCGACAGGAATGAATCACCAAATACCAAAATCCATGCTAAAACAAGTCCCAAATTATACACCAATATAGGAAAATCAACCCAGATTTCACCCTAGATGGAATCGGTCAAAACTAGACATACTCAGGGTCAAAACTAGAGGAAATGGGGGCATGCACAGAAAACGAGGCAATTCCTTAAAATACCTTATTTTAGAATTTTCCATAATTTTTCCCCATTTATCTGTATTTAATTATACCAGAATATTAAAATATTCATTAAAATAATATTAAATTATAAAATTTCCCAAAAATCATATTTTATTATTTTGAAGACGTTACATAGATGAGCTCCCTTGGTGCTTCGAAAACAGCAGCGACGAGATAATCTCAAAATTCCCACCAGCGCCAAAAGAGCTGGAAGATGGAATCCATACCACTGCAGATAACCTCAAGAAGATTGAGTTGGGGACGGCAAACGATCCACGACCGACATTCATCAGCGAGTTACTATCTGAAGAAAGGGTAGCTGCGTTAAAGGATGTGCTTCTGCAACATAGAGATTGCTTCGCGTGGAACTATTCCGAAATGCCGGGACTAGATCCAGAAATTTCTGTACACAAATTGGCAATATCCCCGGACATCAAGCCAGTCAAACAGGCGCCGAGGAGAATGCGGCTCGAGCTCGAGATGAGTATCAACGCCGAGGTCAAGAAGCTGATCGACTCTGGCTTTATCCAGGAGGTTCAATATCCTGAATGGATCGCTAACATCGTTCCGGTGATGAAGAAAAATGGGACGGTGCGCATATGCGTGGACTTTCGGGATCTCAATAAAGCTTGCCCGAAGGATGATTTCCCAGTGCCAATCACCGAACTAATGATAGACAATACATCCACTCATGAGGTTTTCTCCTTCATGGATGGCTCATCAGGGTATAATCAGATAAAGATGCATCCCGAAGACCAGAAGCACACCGCCTTCAGGACTCCTCTAGGTATATTCTGTTATAAAGTGATGCCCTTCGGTTTAAAGAATGCCGGTGCCACTTATCAAAGAGCCATGACAAAGATCTTCGATGACCTTATACACGAAATCGTCGAATGCTATATCGACGATCTCATGGTTAAAAGCAAATCATACGAGGAACATCTCGAGCATTTGAAGACCGTATTTCAACGCCTTCGGCAATACAACTTGAAGATGAACCCTCTCAAGTGTGCATTCGGAGTTTCCTCAGGCAAATTCGTGGGATTCATTGTTCGACACCGAGGTATTGAAATAGATCAGTCAAAGATCAAAGCGATCATGGAAATACCTCTGCCGAAAACTCTCAAACAGTTATGATCTCTCTAAGGGAAGCTCGCATACATACGGCGATTTATAGCCAACCTTTCTGGCAAGTGTCATCCCTATAGCCACCTGATGAAGAAGGGAACCCCATTTGTCTGGGATCACAAATGCCAAGGCGCACTGGACGAGATCAAGCAGTACCTGCAGAACCCTCCAGTATTGGCTGCTCCAGTTAAGGGAAAGCCTCTCATTCTTTACACGACCGCCCTCGAAGGTTCCTTAGGCGCATTATGGGCACAAGAGAACGATCAAGGGAAGGAAAGAGCACTCTATTACTTAAGTCGAGTTCTGCTGGGAGCAGAAAGCAATTACTCTCCCATTGAGAAGCACTGCCTGGCGCTAATCTTTGCGATAACAAAGCTTAGACATTACGCATTAGCTCATGAAGTCCGTCTCATTTCGAAGGTGGACCCTCTCAAATATCTAATGTCAAGGGCCATATTGACAGGTCGACTCGCTAAATGGGCTCTGCTCTTGATGGAGTTCTCGGTAACGTATCAACCTCTCAAGGCAGTGAAAGGCCAGGCCATCGCCGATTTCCTCGCTGAGCATCCGATATCGGCTAATTCTCCTCTGAATTGCGATTTTCCAGACGAACATGCGTTTGACGCGATCGACGGTGGTGATACCCAATGGGAACTTTATTTCGATAGAGCATCTTCCATGAAAAAGCGCAAACAAAGTACCCCTATAATCAAATCGGGGGTAGGCCTCATCTTCGTGACTCCACAAGGAGGGATAATGCGCTTCGCTTTCTCCTTAACAGAGACAAGGACAAACAATGAAGCCGAATACGAAGCTCTGATAGCAGGCCTCGAGATCGCCATCGACATGGGAATTGAAAATCTCCTTATATACGGGGATTCTCAACTGGTCGTTAGTCAAGTAAACGTCGACTACCAAACGTGCAAGCCGGAGTTGGTGAAGTACGGCGAAAAGGTGCAACAACTGTTGACCCAAATTCCTTCCTACACTTTGGAAAACATATCGCGCGCAGAAAACAGCAAAGCAGACACATTGGCCAAACTTGCTAAAGAACTGGCTGACGAGAATCTCGATGACGTTAGAATCATAGTACAAAGCCGTCAAGTGCTTGCCCCAGCAGAAATATCTCCGGAATCATCCGAAGAGAAGGGAGCGACTGAACAGACGACCCTACAAATAAAAGAACGAAGAAAGGCTGAGGATTGGAGGGAAGTCTTTATAGACTACTTTAAGTCCCACCGAATGCCCGGAGATGCGTCCACAAGACATCAGCTCATGAAACGAGCTTTGTCTTTCGCCTTCGTCAACGATACTCTGTACAAGAGGTCATTCGATTCTCTGTGGCTGAGATGCCTAGGACCTGACGAAGCAGAAAGAGTCGTTCAGGAAGTTCATGACGGACTCTGCGGTTCTCACCAAGCGGGCCTAAAGATGAAGTTGAAGATCAAACGGATGGGCTACTACTGGCCCACAATGATCCAGGACTGTCTCGAATATGCGAAGCAATGCCACTCATGCCAAATTCATGGGGACTTCATCCATCAGCATCCAAATCCGCTATACCCGACAGTGGCTAGCTGGCCATTCGAAATGTGGGGAACTGATATAGTCGGCCCCATTGAACCAGCATCGTCTAGGGGACATCGTTTCATCCTGGCAACGACTGACTACTTCTCCAAATGGGCAGAGGCAGTACCGCTGAGGGAAGTAAAGACGGAGAATATCCTCCACTTCTTCAAGACGCACGACATATATCGGTTTGGAACGCCAAGACGGATCATCTCCGATAACGGGCCAGCCTACAGAAGCCACAAGATCAGTCGCTTCGCGCAACAGTACAATATAGACTGGAGATATTCCTCAGTTTATAATCCACGAGCTAATGGTCTAGCCGAGGCCTTCAACAAGACTTTGACAAAGATCATAAAGAAAACGGTATCCCGAAATAAGAAGGACTGGCACGAAAGACTGTAAGAAGCACTTTGGGCGTATCGAACAACGTTCAAGACGGCCACGAACACAACGACGTACGCGTTGGTGTTCGGTACAGAAGCAGTACTTCCCCTCGAGATAGAGCTACCTTCTCTACGAATGGCAGTCCACTACGAGCTGACTAACGAAGAAAATGCTAACCTTCAGCTTGAGGAGCTTGATTCCCTTGAAGAAACACGGCTCATAGCGCAACAAAATCTGGAAGCTTATAAAGCAAAGATGACGCGCTCATACGAAAGATTGACCCGACCGAGGACATTCCGCCAAGGCGAACTCGTGCTAGTGGTCAAAAGGCCTATGATCCCCAATCGCGCCAAGCGGGGAAAATTCGAGCCAAACTATGAAGGCCCGTACATCATAGATAAGGTCTACCAGGGTGGGGCCTATCTACTCATGGACATGCACGGTGAAAGGCTTTTCAGGCCAATAAACGGTCGCTTCCTAAAGAGATACTACGCTTAATGAGCCACAGCCTAGGTCAATGATAGATGACGACGACTATGTCCGCTCGCTATCTTCCTAAGCTCAAACTCTATCAGCAGTAGCACGCTAAGATAAACCACTTGGAAAAGGCCGGCCTTCTTAAAGTCGGACCGAAATGTCCTTAAACTAATAGTGGACCGAAACGTCTTTAAACTAATACCGCAGCATCCTTAGGCTGACGAGATGAATAAAAAAAATAAATAAAGAAAAAATATAATAAATAAAAATGGTATGTCCATAAGCAAAAAGGGCACGGATGAAAACCCGAAAGGGCTCTGTGAGTAAAAACAGCAGGGCTACCGGCGAGTGTTCGTGAAAACCCGAAAGGGCGCGACCTCGTAAAAAAAAAGAAAGAAAAAGAAAATAAAAAGAATAAAAAAAAGGTATGTCCATAAGCAAAATGGGCACGGATGAAAACCCGAAAGGGCTCCGTGAGTAAAAACAGCAGGGCTACCGACGAGTGTTTGTGAAAACCTGAAAGGGCGCAACCTCGTTAAAGGACACTTATAGGGTCCTCTCGACCTTGTAAGGAGAAACCACCTGCGTGAGATCCTTACGACTCACAAGGGAGCAACACACTTAGGGATCCCCATGATTCCTAAGGAGAAAATACACTTGCGAGATCCTCACGACTCGTAAGGAGAACTCTCTTATGGGACCCTCACGGCTCATAAGAGTTGAAAGTCTTAAGTTACAGAGACCTAAACCTGTGCTTAAGCAACTCCACAACTCCCGATATTTCCCTACAAGTGGCTCAATACTGACCCTTGTATACAATCCACGGGCGCGAATAAACATTTCCCTAACCAAGATCCATCCGTGACTGGGGATATGTTCGCACGACCCTTATAAGTCCTCTCGATTTACAAGGAGAAAACCCTCCTGTAGGATCCTTACGACTTACAGAGAAAACAAACACTTAGGAATCCTTATGATTCCTAAGAAGAAAATACACCTATAAGATCCTCACGACTTGTAGGGAGAAATAACTTTGTGAGACCCTTACGGCTCATGAAGTTAAAGCCTTAGACGACAGAACTCTAACCCTGGTCGCTAAGCTACCTTTGTTCAACATCGACGGAGGCAGATGATCATTCGCTCCTGGCAATATCTCAGTTGTAGCGGTGCTGATGCCGAAATCGGTGTCTAATTCCAGGTTTACGGCGGAAAGCCAGTAGGTCGCACATGCATACGGAATAGCCGAAATGATTGGGCAACTTGCAATAAAAAGCAGCAAGTAAAAATGTATGCATGCAAAATAGCCGAAATGATTGGGCAACTCGCAATAAAAAGCAGCGAGTAAAAATAAAATAAATAGCCGAAATGATTGGGCACCACGAAAAATAGCCGAAATGATTGGGCAATCGCGACCTTCGCGATATAAAAGCTGAAATGATAGAGCATCGCGGAGATAAAACAAAAAAAATGATGATAAAACTTTGGCCCTACAGTTAAGATCACATCGATCCCTGTATACAATCCAAGGGCGTAAACAAAGAGGGAACCATACTTTCCCAACAGGCTCCGCCAGAAGACGAAGCCAAATCTCGACGGTTCAGTCCAATTCCGAAGAAACCAATGTCTTCAGCAAACTCCTCGACTCACGGATACAAACACTCCTTGACAAGAGCCTCCTGATCCGCGTCGACTCGCAGAGCCACCAGTGCCTCCGTGGGAAATCCTCGACTCGTTTCAAACCCCAAGGAAACAAATAATCCTTGGCGCTTGGGAAACAAATAATCCCTAGCAAACTCCTCGACTCACGGATACAAACACTCCTTGTCGAGAGCCTCCTGATCCGCGTCGACTCGCAGAGCCACCAGTGCCTCCGTGGGAAATCCTCGACTCATTTCAAACCCCAAGGAAACAAATAATCCTTGGCGCTTGGGAAACAAATAATCCCTAGCAAACTCCTCGACTCACGGATACAAACACTCCTTGACGAGAGCCTCCTGATCCGCGTCGACTCGCAGAGCCACCAGTGCCTCCGTGGGAAATTCTCGACTCGTTTCAAACCCCAAGGAAACAAATAATCCTTGGCGCTTGGGAAACAAATAATCCCCAGCAAACTCCTCGACTCACGGATACAAACACTCCTTGACGAGAGCCTCCTGATCCGCGTCGACTCGCAGAGCCGCCAGTGCCTCCGTGGGAAATCCTCGAATCGTTTCAAACCCCAAGGAAACAAATAATCCTTGGCGCTTGGGAAACAAATAATCCCCAGCAAACTCCTCGACTCACGGATACAAACACTCCTTGACGAGAGCCTCCTGATCCGCGGCGACTCACAGAGCCGCCAGTGCCTCCGTGGGAAATCCTCGACTCGTTTCAAACCCCAAGGAAACAAATAATCCTTGGCGCTTGGGAAACAAATAATCCATAGCGAACTCCTCGACTCACGGATACAAACACTCCTTGACGAGAGCCTTCTGATTCGCGTCGGCTGGCAGAGAAAGCAGTGTCTCCGCGGGAAAATTCCCGATTCGTCTCAACTTGCAAGATGAAGCCTCAGGCAGCAGGGATTAAAAAACTTGCTTCCTGAACAGTGGGACCCTGCAAATCGATCTAGACGATCTCTTGCATACTATTCACGGGTCTCACTCTCCAAAGTCGAATCTCGACAAGGAGGGAAACAACCGCTTACGGGTCCTCTCGACTTGTAAGAGGGAAGAATTCTCTTATAGGATCCTTACGACTTATAAGAGAAAACCACACTTAGGAATCCTCACGATTCCTAAGGAGAAAAACCCACCTACGAGATCCCCTCGATCCGTAGGAAGAAAAATCTCTACGAGACCCTCACGGCTCATAGAGTTGAAAAGTCTTAGGCAGCAGATCTGAACCTGCGGCCTAAGCCATCGCTATTTCTGAAGAAAGTCAAGATGCTTACTCTATTATATGCTATTTGTAACAGCATGCTGATAATAAGGGAGTGACGGAAAGAGCATCTGATCTACATTTGATCAAGCGTTCAAGACACATTCATTCAAGCATGGGCAAAAAGACTCAGGACAAAAGATATATAATAAAGACAAGCTGGGATAAAAAAAAATTCCATTAATATTGTCAAAAGTTCCTACAATCATAAAGGCAGTAAACGAAAAACATTATTATAAGGGAATAACCTCGAACCCAGGACATGGGTTGAGGAACTCGAAAACGACCCTATCTATGACTTTTCAGGCCTCGCGGACCATCCTAGTATGCTTTCTTTCGCGAGCACAAGCGTCAGGGTCCCCACTGATGTCTTCCACCCTCCGATAAGCAGTGAGTATGGCGGACTGTTGAAAGACCTCGTGCAAGAGATCGATAAGACTGTCTCGCCGTCTCTTCGAGATAAAGTTCAATAGGTACACCGAGTGCACCTTGTCCTCAGCAGCATCCAACGCCCTAAGTGGCACGCCAGAACAGAAGAGGGGAAGCGCTTCCCAGATGGCTCCCACGATAAGCTTAAGGAGGGAGGAACGTCGGGGGAGCAGTGGACCATTGTACGCGTCGAAGCGACTCATTATTTCAGCGCACTCCTCGTTTGTGAACTCTCGATTTTGAGAGCGGCCAAGTCGGCGGATGTCCCCATAAGAGATGATCTCGTTAAGAGCGTACATATGGGTGTCCATTGTTCCTGTGAAAGAGGATCAACAGAATTATCAGAAAGACTGATTAAGCAAAACGATATAATGCACTGAAGAATAAAATGCCATCTTCAAACTCTAACATCAATGAAACACTCTTAAGAGTTCTTTTAGATCAAAGGGATCTATGTTTTGCCAAAGATGCAAGTTTCTGTTCATAGGTTGAGAAACCCTGAAACAAATTCCTGAGAGCAAAGCTCTATTTGGTGAAACCCCAAAAGGGTTTTCTTTAGATCAAAAGATCTATGAGAGCAAGGCTCTGTTAATTAAACTGAATTTGATTTAAAATTTTACCTAAAAGGGTGCTGGGTTTTGAACTTTGAAAGTTCTTAGAAAAAAACAAGAGCAGGGCTCTAAAAGTTCTTAAATAAGAGCAAAGCTCTGAAGTTTTTTTGAAAATAAAAATCTTAAAGATGATAATCATCTGTTGAGGACCAAAGGTCCTATTTATAGGCATCAAATGCCCTTTCAGCTTCCAAAAGTTACTGCAACGGTTGAAATTCTGTCACCATTGCGCTCACGTTTCGGGGCCACGTAAGCGCAACAGTGGGGGGCACTTGTTTACCCCAATCAGAGCAAAGCTCTGTTCAAATTCCGAGGCGGAAGATCCCCCAATCAGAAGCAAAGCTTTGCTTTGAAAATTTAAACTTCAATAAATGAAGCAGCGCTTCAGATCCTTTGCGCTGCGCGCAACGCGCCACGTGTCTGGCACAGATGCATTAGCGCGGCGTCCAAAAAGGCGCGCTCAATCAGAGCAAAGCTCTGTTAAAGGAAGCAACGCTTCAGCTACACGAGCGTTGCGCTACGCGACGCGTGTCAGCGCAGACGCGCTTGCGCAGTCGCGCTGCGCTTTGCGCTGCGCGACACGTGTCAGCGCAGACGCGCTTGCGCAGTCGCGCCGCGCTTTGCGCTGCGCGACACGTGTCAGCGCAGATTCAGTAGCGCAGTCGCACCGTTTCATAGAAGAGAAAAGGCTAAGTGCTAAAGGCAATTGACCCTTGCAAAATTACATGCACTTGATAATAACAAATTAAAATTATACGATGCACAAGCACAACAGAGAACTAAGATAAAAGAACCTTTAACAGATAATGAAATATTGGATTAAAAAGAAAAATACTTGTCCATTATTATTGTTATTACATTTAAAAAAGATCACCGAATATGGGATCGAAAAGACAGGGGTTCGCAAAAAGAAAAAGGAGATTATTCAGCTCCCTCTCCGTCTTCTCCGTCATGTCGAAACGGCGATCCTCCCGAGGGGTAGCCATCCAACGGTCGACGCCGGACTCCTGGGAAAAAGTGGCGATGACAACCCGACGAGCCCGTATCTGGCTCAGCAAGTGGAAAGAGCAGTCCCTCAAGGGTTTGGTGATCAAGTGCGCTTCGAGAAAGCACTCAATCTTATCTTCGGCGGCATCCAGCATTGCCGAGGACATCTCTGCTGGAGGAGGGGGAATGTCGGCGAGCACCGAGGCAAGGATCATCCGAAGCCAAATGGAATTTGGAGGAAGAGGAGACCCCACACGAGTTAAAAGCTCGTGCATTGCAGCGTCGCATTGCTCGTCCGAAAGAGAAGGGTCCACCAAACGCGCAGCAAAACGGGGAACAATGTCCCGAATCGGCACCTCCCATGGTTGTCGGCGGGCATGAGGGCGGTTGCAAGCCATGATCGAAGAAGTTCTCTGAAAATAAGAGAAGAAAAGGCTCAGCCTTGAGTTATATATATAGACCCAAGCACAGAAAATTCTGTGCACAATGAAATCATTTCCAAGGCCCGGGAAATCAGAATTTTGGAAATACAAGTTTGACTTGAAAAAAGGAGATGAAAAGATATTTCAGGCGAAGCGACGCTTCCGATTTTCCCAAAAATCTAAGCTTTAATAAATGAAGCAACGCTTCAGATCCTCTGCGCTGAGCGCAGGACGCCACGCGTCTGGCGCAGATGCCTCAGCACAGCGCTCAAGGCAGCGCGCTCAATCAGAGCAAAGCTCTGTTAAAAACAAAATTAATTGAAGCAACGCTTCAGTTGCGCAAGCACTGCGCTGCGCGACACGTGTCAGCGCAGATGCGCTAGCGCAGTTGCGCTGCGCTTTGCGCTGCCTGACACGTGTCAGCACAGATGCGCTAGCGCAGCTGCGCTGCTCTTTGCGCTGCGCTGCTCTTTGCGCTGCGCGACACGTGTCAGCGCAGCTGCGCTGCGCTTTGCGCTGCGCGACACATGTCACGCGCTAGGGCATCTGCGCCAAACAGAATTAAATTTCTAAGAAATCTTTCTGTTCTTGTTAAAACAAGAAGATTTTTTCCTGTAAAACAGAAGCACTTGGATCAAAGATCCAACGGTGGGGAAAATTCCCCGAATCACTCAGAGAAAAATCTCTTTAACAAATTTAACTAATTTATGAGCACTATAAAAAGGACCCTAGGCCTCAATTCAATGGCATCAACATTTTCTGAGAGAAAAAAAAGAGAATTCTGAAGAATTCCTCAAGAGAAAAAAAGGTAAAAACCTTCAGAAAAAGAGAAAATTCTCTTAAAAATAGATCATTGATCTAAAAACAAGATCAATGATCTTCAATAAGAAAGAAAACTAACTAATAATAGTGCTTTGCACTTGCTTATGAACCATTGGTTCCTTGAAAACAAGAAAAACTTGTTTTCTTTGATTTAAAATCGATCAAAAGATAAAACAGTGCTCTGCACTTGCAAGAACTGCGCTGTTGCGCTCCTGTATTGGCGCAAGCCACCAGGAAGCGCCACGTGTCAGTAGCGCAGCAGCGCAGCGCACTGACACAGCGCACTGCGCTGTTGTGCTTGCGCTCGCCAGAGCATGACACGTGTCACCACCATATGAGCTTGCGCTCATTACTTGGCGCAAAGCGCCTGACAAGCCACGTGGGGCACTGTCAGAGTACTTAATGCTCTGCATTATTAAAGAAAAGGGACATAGCCCAATTAAAAGGCCTAACAGGCCTAATCAAAAATGCTATGCATTTTAAAAAGGGCAGAGCCCAAACAAAATAGATGCTTTGCATCATTTATAAAGGGCAGAGCCCAACCAAAACAAAGAAAAATAATGCAGTGAAGGGGCAAGGTCCTAGCACAAGTCCAATAGGCCAAAAACAAAAGAATATTGAAACTGGACTTAGCCCAGTCGTGGCCATAAGTCCTCAAATTAAATTGACTGAGCACGGCCGCTCCCTAAATCAATTTACATTTGGTTCGAGGGTACATCTCCGAACTCCTCTGACACCTATCGTTGTAATTCCTCAACGACGTCAGAGAGGTGACGGGTCCCAACGACCACACATGAATACGGACTGCGGGGTCCTTAAACTCGTGGATCGGAACGCCCTTAAACTAATGTTGGACCGGAACGTCCTTAAACTAATATTGGACCGAAACGTCCTTAAACTAATGACGGACCACCACATCCCTAAACTGGCGATGGACCAGAACGTCCTTAAACTAATGTTGGACCGGAACGTCCTTAAACTAATATTGGACCGAAATGTCCTTAAACTACTGACGGACCACCACGTCCCTAAACTGGCGATGGACCGAAATGTCCTTAAACTAATGACGGACCACCATGTCCCTCAATTGGAATGCGGACCACCATGTCCCTAAACTACCTATGGACCACTTCGTCCCTAAACTGGAACAATAGAGCCTCCAAATGCTCTTTTGCCGGATCTAAACGATCCCGTTTAAGTTGATCTTAGCCCCCAAACACGGCTAACGTATCCTTAAACATTCAAATGGACTATAAAACTCCAAATCGACTTTGGTTCGAGGGTACATCTCTGAACTCCTCTGACACCTATCGTTGTAATCCTTCAACGACGTCAGAGAGGTGATGAGTCCCGATGGCCAGATATTAAATGGATTATCACGTTAAGTTGATCTTAGTCTCAAACAGGACTATCGTATCCTTAACGAACGTTTAAGTTGATCTTAGCCGCAACGCGACTAATGTATCCTTAAACAAAAATACCAAACCCAAATCTAAGTAAATACGGATTTGGACTAATCTACGTCCTACGGACGACGGCTTAACTTAGTCTCCGTATACAATCCACGGGCAACCACAAACAAAACAAATATCCACGACACGAAGTGAAATTCTGGAGAAGGAGAAAGTTGTTACCGCGATGCGGTAGCGTAATTAACTGCAGGGGCTTGCGCCTGTAGGGAAGAGCGTCCCCACAATAAAAAAAACCTTTCAAGCGAGGGGGAATCTGACGAAGTCTGCTACATCGGCCGCATCCGTCTAAACCTCCGATACACGGTGCCATAAATCAACTT
Source organism: Agapanthus africanus (assembly GCA_030015575.1). Lineage (NCBI taxonomy): Eukaryota > Viridiplantae > Streptophyta > Magnoliopsida > Asparagales > Amaryllidaceae > Agapanthus > Agapanthus africanus. The sequence continues at coordinate 378,166,615 of CM057347.1, read as the reverse complement.
GGCATCTTCGGAGAGGTGGACGGATAAAACCAAATAGCATCTGCCCCGAAGCTCGGCGTCAGGACATCGCAGTATTGTGCGCCGCCATTCGGAGGGGAACACCTTCTTATAAACACAAGGTTCATCTGGATTTTTGATGAAATCAAACTCTTTGATAAGATCATCAATATAAATGTTCCAACTCCGTGATGCCTGCTTTAATTCATAAATGGATTTAAGCAATCTACATATTTTCCCGCTGCTCCCACTGTCAACGAAGCCCTCTGGCTGATCCATATAAACCCATTCTTCTAAATCACCATTTAGAAATGCAGTTTTAACGTCCATCTGCCAGATTTCATAGTCGTAGTGAGCAGCAATAACAAGTAGGATCCGAATGGATTTAAGCATGGCTACGGGAGAAAAAGTTTCGTCATAGTCTAGACCCGGTCTTTGACAAAATCCTTTCGCTACAAGTCTTGCTTTATAGGTATCCACCTTCCCATCTACACCAATCTTTCTTTTAAAGATCCATTTGCACCCCACAGGTTTTACCCCAGGGGGTACAATGTCCAAAGTCCATACTTTGTTGGTGTACATAGACTCCATTTCAGATCTCATGGCATCCAGCCACTTCACAGAGTCTCCACTCGTGATAGCTTGCTGAAAACTGGTAGGATCATCATCCTCCATGATGCAATCTTCTCTATCATCATTAATGAGGAAACCGTAGTATCTCTCCGGTGGGCGAGAAGTCCTACCAGATCTACGGAGTGGTTGAGGTTCATTTGTTTCTATTGCAACAGCCGGTTCAACCAAGTCGTCATTTATAACTTGTGTTTCTAGAAATTCTTCTAGGTCTACCACACTGCCATCTGTATCATTTGTAAAAAATTCTTTTTATAAAAATGTGACATACTGAGAAACAAACACCTTTTGTTCCTCCTTGTAGTAGAATAGATATCCATAGGAATTCTTTGGATACCCCACAAGATTACACATGACTGACCGTGTATCGAGCTTGTCCGGATTTTGCTTTTTGACATAGGCCGGACAACCGCAGATCTTAACTCGTTTAAGAGATGGTCTCTTCCCATGCTATATCTCATATGGCGTGGTAGACACGGTTTTGGTTGGAACCCTGTTCAATAGAAACGCTGCAGTCTCCAATGCATGCCCCCAAAATGAGACAGGTAACTCAGCATCACTCATCATGGAACGAACCATATCTAATAGGGTCCGATTCCGTCGTTCTGACATACCGTTGTGCTATGGTGTGTAAGGAGGAGTGAGTTGAGAGAGAATCCCATTCTCTTTTAGAAAGTCTGCAAACTCTGTACTGAGATACTCCCCACCTCGATCTGATCGAAGCATTTTGATACTCAATTCGGTTTTTTTTTCTACTTCAAGTTTGTACTCAGTGAATTTCTCGAAAGCTTCAGACTTATACTTCAGTAAAAACACATGACCGAACCTTGAGAAATCATCAGTAAAAGTTATGAAGTAAGAAAAACCGTCTCTAGCCTGTGTAGACATTGGCCCGTATACCTATGTATGAGGTCTAAGAGCTTAGTAGCTTTTTCTCCGTATCCTGTAAACGGAGATTTGGTCATTTTACCCTTGATACAAGACTGGCAAGTCGCATAAGATTTATATTCAAAAGGGTTTAAATATCTATCTTTATGTAGCTTATTTAGTCTTGTTTCTTTAATATGACCAAGTATACAGTACCAAAGAAAAGCTTCATTTATTTCTGAAAGCTTTCTTTTATTAGTGTGTTGTATGCTGAAAACTGTGTATTGATTTAGGATGTTTATCCCATTATTAAGTGTACCATACCCAACCAACATTTTATTCAGGTTAATGTTCATAACATTATTCTGCAATACAAAATTATATCCTTCATTGTCTAACAAACAAATGGAAATTATATTACAAAGCATACTAGGTACATAATAACATGGGTTCAAAACCAATATACACCCTGACGGCAACCCCAGGTGATACTCTCCCACTGAAACCGCATATACATTGGAACCATTTCCAACCCGGAGAGTATGGTCAACTGTCTTCAAAAATTTGCTATTTCTAAGCCCTGCATGGAATTGCAAATGTGAGAACCTAAACCGGTATCTAATACCTAGGAAGCAGAGTTTATAGAAAAACAGTTTTCTGTCACAAACACACCTGAAGCGGAAGCATCACCATGCTTCTTCCTTTTGAGATCCAAGTACTCAGTGCACTTGCGCTTCTAGTGTCCCGATTTGTGGCAGTGATAACATTCGCCTTTCCCCGATTCCCCAGCCGTGGACTTGTCCTTCCCCTTAGCCTTTTTAACTCCACCTCTAGATTTGGTGGGTTTCTTCTTTATCTTTCCATTGGCCTTGTCCTTCGGGTGAGAGGAGGAAGATGGCCCAGCAATCAAAGCGGGAGTCTTCACTGACTTTATTGTGCTCTCTGCACTCCTCAACATATTGAGAAATTCAGGTAGTGACTTCTCCATGTTGTGCATGTTGAAGTTTACTACAAATTGAGCAAAGGTAGGGGGAGAGACTGTAGAATAATATCAATATATTGTTCGTTCTCCATTGTCCACTCGAAGTCCTCAAGCTCTTCTATAAGAGCTATCATCTTCAGAACATGGTCACCTACTGGTGCGCTAGGAGTCATCCACGTCTGAAACAGCTTTCGAGACGCTTCGTATTGAAGGACACGAGATTGCTCCTCATACAAATCTTTTGTATGGAGAAAAATAGATTGTACATCCATCTGCTCGTGCTGCTTTTGATGTGTGTTATCCATCGATCCAAGCACGAGGCATTTGGCCGTGGCACAGTTAGCGTCCCATGTCTTGCAGACTTCCCTATCTGCAACTGAAGATTTAGGACCTGGGACGGGTGGGACTGGAGCCGTGAGGACATATGATACCTTATCATAAGTCAAGGCAATGTTAATGTTCCTTAGCCAATCTTTATAATTGGTCCCATTCAGTTTATTTTTATCTAGTAGAAGCTTGAGTCCTGTCATTGGTATCTGCCATTAAGAGAGAAAAAAGAATACACTCAGCGAAAGTTCTTGCAAAGATCAGATTGGTTATTATCTTATCTAATCGATGTCTCCCACTGCTTTTATCAAATTTCCCTTCAAACCTTAAAAGGAAAACTAGCCAGGGTTAATTACATTCTACAACTTCGCTAACCGTTCAGCCAGGCCAGTGTCGGTACTTGAGGGAGGTTCCCCGTGCTTTCGCACGGACCTAATTAAAGTAAACCTCATTTTCCCAGAGGCGTAGCCTCGTTGACATCTTTCTAGACACCTAATAGGTTAGCTAATTGTAAAGTGCAAAACTCTCCGGGGAGCAACTCTTGCTCACAGTGGGATCGGGATCCAACCATCATATGGAAGGTATGCAATCTCATTGCAAATTCCAACTCTTGAAACTCCCGATATAGTTTTTACCTTTACCACTCATGACCTTAACTATGGTCAACAAATCACAAGCATTAGTCAAGCTCCACCCGTCATTTCTTGATTAATTAGACCCAGTTATATGACCCTTAACTATGGTCAACAAAGTCATATAATTGTCCCAATTAATCACATCATATGCTGTGTAGGAAGACATCACTTAGCTACCGTACACTACGCCTTAACTATAGTCAACAAATATAGCACGAATACTAAGTACTCTACTTCCTAAAATGACGGAGGGTTGCAGATGGTTTTTAAGAAAACCTTTAACGCTTTGAACTTGATATCGTTGTAGAATCAAACGGTTTTCAAAAGGAGTGGCTTATTCTCCACAATTTTGAAATGTAGTTTTTTCACAAAAAGCTGAGTGGTTTTTAAATTCGATTCTACAATATCTTTTTAGGTTTATTTTCTTTACATTAATCATATTAATGTAGTCCCATCATTTAAGTCCTTAAACCAAACACAGAAAAGAAACGAAAATATAACGTACGCTTATGCCATCCGCATTCGCCACAATGTTCCGTTATGCACCGTTAGGTTACTTAACTAACGGCATACCGGGACAGGACTAGCGCGGGTGCAAAACATAAGTAACGCCTACTATATATCTCATATATAATATTGCATTCGTCTCAGATACATCAAGCGATCACATCACAGAATATAAACAGCAGAAGCACATATATGAAAATATAGGATATACTAGGAATTCCGTATTTTATATTTAGCCAACGATAAAAAATATCGGGTTCCACGGTCGTGATGAATAGCCAACCCCACACCCTAGACCCCTACGAGAGCAGTAAGCGACCCTACCAATTTTAGAGTTAGGAGACCCGGTCTCGACTCTTCGAGATGGCCTCCCATTGGACTCTAGAACCCGGTCACTTGTGCTCCCCACCTCGGGTCTATCCTAATGCGGAAAAGTAAATAATATACATCGAAGGAAACATCATCCTCAACCCGGATGTGCCCCAATAAAAGAATATTACATACAAATGAATTTTACATGAATGAAAAGAAAACTCACATCTCACATAAAACCCCGGCCATTCATCACGACGATCCTATACATCATATCACAACAACATATAACATCTCAAGTCAATATATGCATATAAACTAGGCGATGTTAAACCATTTGATCGATCGATCAATGACCCAAAAATCCACAGAGAAGCTCAACACGTAAGCAGAATTAAAATTACCCAGAAGCATGCCACAGTACCTATAGACCAACCGTAAAAGGGCCGACCCAAGCTTCACAAACGGCGCCGCGGAACCACCGCCAAAACTAGGTTTCTGCCGCGGTTCCGCGGTCGTTTAGTCGAGTTAGGGTTTCATTCTTCTAGAGGGTCCATATAATTACCTGCATGATTTTCTGAATATTTTTAATGTGAAAAATTCCAACATTTTGAAAATTTTCCAGAGAATGGTTTTTCTGGGCAATCGATATTCGTTCAAAGTGTTTTAACGTCGTCTAGGTTACTCTAATGCTCTAGCTTGGCTCTGATATCACTGTTGGGTTTACCTAGCACCTCACAAGGGTTTGTAACGCATCAAACATGCTACAATTTAATTTTTTAGGGTGCTAAGCAAACTAACCTAGGATCAAACTAGAAATTTAAAGTAACATAGGAAGCAGTATCACATACTACAAGTAATAAAACACTAAGTAAAGAGAATACAACCTTTGTAGTTCTCTTTGCTTGACTCCTTGGCTACTTAAGAGTTTGAACGGGCTTGCTAGTGATCTTCCGAGTCCACGATGATCCACCCGGAGTCCTCTTTGTCCAAGCTCCAAGCTCCACTTGATCAAAAGATGAAGATGGAGCTAACACTCTAAACTAATTGGCTAGACTAGTGTAGAATGACGATGTGGTTTATTTTCTCACTTCAAAACCCTATCTTTATCACTATCTCACTCACTAACAAAGTCAAGAGAGCAAGAGAGAGGTGGAAGAAGATAATGGCAACTCAAGAGCTCAAGTTATGATTATTCGATAATAAAAATGAGAATAGAAATTAAATATAATTTCCACTCTCATCCTAAACCAAGGGTTAATAAATATCTAGATATTTACTTTGGAGAAAAGAGAGCCATAGAAAATTAACTCATGGTTAATGCAAGGTTAAGTGTAGAGAATGAAGGATAAATATCAACCATGAATTAATTCTATTTACATTAACTCAAAAATAAATATTTAAATAAATACTTCCATGTGAGTCTTGCATTGCCACCACAAGTGTATTAACAACCATGATACACACAAGTGTATGCATGTATGTGTGCATGCACATCAACATGTGCATCAACATAACTATATGCATACAGTAAAGAAAAGGGTTTAAATAAAGTGAGCAATACAGTCAATGTTAAATAAAACTTGATTTAATAAACCGGCCATATCACATACGACCCGACCAATAGTAAATCGCCCGATTAATATACGGTATCACATACGCGCATTTAATCGGGTCCCCGTGCATATCACATATGCACACCACATCATTTCGCCTGGGCTAGGAAATTCCTCTGTGGGACTCTAAGACTCGTCAATACGCCGGTAGTGGCTGATGATCATATCAAGCACCCCTAAGCCTCAAGAGGTCAGTTAAACGTAACGGCCACCCGGGTATTGAGCGATCAGAAGAAAACAAGCGAACCTGTCAAAACTCCCGTCGAGCCAACTGGTAACACTACCGTACAGTCCGGTCTCTTCGTCAGATATGCTGCATATCAAGTCTAGGGATGGCATCGTCGACCCCAATAACTCAATAAGTCATGCCGATGTATGGCCTATAATCAAACCGAGAAACTACTGATAACACTTATCAGTAAATCTCAACAGCCCTGGCCAGAGACTTACAGATATAGCCAATCGAGCACCGGACAACATCAACCCCAATACCGGGAGAGACGAAACCCCTCCTATCGCTCATTGCTTCCACATGTCTCGGGACTGTACCCAAAAGCCACCTTTTTGCACAACTCAGCAGAGCCGTGGTAGGGTGAAAATCAAAGCACAGTGGGAGAACACATGAGACTCTGTGACGATCTTGGGTCTACAGACTAACCTGTATCAGTGTCACCTGAGAACTGCTATCCGACGATAGATATAATACCATATACGAGTTCTCGGCGAGTCCGTCTAGTGTACCCAGTCTCCACTGAGCACCCGCATATGATCTTGATGTGAAATATCAATGGATATGGGAACATCCATCGCCCATCATATGGGTCCAGTATCATATACGCTAGTCTACTCTGGAATATTGATGCCCCGTCTCGATACACCCACGACTAGAGATATTTCAGGATATGCTTATAAACTACACATGTCCTACTAGTATGATCTGCATCATAATCATAGTAGTCAAGCAAATATCCTCACGGCTTTATCAACATGTACAAATGAATAAAAGCATGATCAAGTGAACATCTCAGATAAAGAGTAACCAGATAGCATATTATTATGTCGAGCAAGAAAGTCCTTTGTATATATATACATGTATAAATACATCCACTATCATATAATGGCCTCTAGGGCATACATATACCCAACAGGTAGTTCACTACCCACCGACGCCAAGGATCAAAGCCCTCGCCAAGAGGCAACCGAGTAGTTGCCCGCTCGGTCCATCCATGGCTGGTAGTTTACTACCTACCGACGCCAAGGATCAATGCCCTCGCCAAGAGGCAACCAAGCAACTGCCCTGCTTGGTCTATCCTTAGCGGGTAACTTCTTACCCATCTGCGCTAAGGATCAAAGCCCTCTCCAGGAGGAAACCGAGCAGCTGCCCTGCTCGGTCCATCCATAGCGGGTAACTTCTTACCCATCTACGCTAAGGATTGAAGCCCTCACCAAGAGGCAACCGAGCAGCTGCCCTGCTCGGTCCATCCATGGCTAGTAGTTCACTACCCACCGACGCCAAAGATCAAAGCCCACGCCAAGAGGCAACCGAGCAGCTGCCCTGCTCGGTCCGTCCATGGCTGGTAGTTCACTACGCACCGACGCGAAGGATAAAAGCCCTCGCCAAGAGGCAACCGAGCAGCTGCCCTGCTCGCTCCATCCTTAGCGGGTAACTTCTTACCCATCTACGCTAAGGATCAAAGACCTCGCCAAGAGGCAACCGTGCAGCTGCCCTGCTCGGTCCATCCTTAGTGGGTAACTTCTTACCCATCTACGCTAAGGATCGAAGCCCTCGCCAAGAGGCAACCGAACAGCTGCCCTTCTCGTTTCATCCATGGCTGGTAGTTTACTGCCCACCGATGCCAAGGATCAAAGCCCTCGACAAGAGGCAACCGAGCAGCTGCCCTGCTCGGTCCATCCTTAGCGGGTAACTTCTTACCCATATACGCTAAGGATTAAAGCCCTCGCCAAGAGGCAACCGAGCAGCTGCTCTGCTCGGTCCATCCATGGCTGGTAGTTCAATACCCACCGATGCCAAGGATTGAAGCCCTCGCCAAGAGGCAACCGAGCAGCTGCCCTGCTCGGTCCATCCTTAGCGGGTAACTTCTTACCCATCTATGCTAAGGATCAAAGCCCTCGCCAAGAGGCAACCGAGCAGCTGCCCTGCTCGGTCCATCCATGGATGGTAGTTCACTACCCATCGACGCCAAGGATCGAAACCCTCGTCAAGAGGCAACCGAGTAGCTGCCATGCTCGGTCCATCCTTAGAGGGAAGCTTCTTACCCATCTACGCTAAGGATCAAAGCCCTCGCCAAGAGGCAACCGAGCAGCTGCCCTGCTCGGTCCATCCATGGCTGGTAGTCTACTACCCACTGACGCCAAGGATCTAAACCCTCATCAAGAGGCTACCGAGCAGCTTCCCTGCTCTGTCTATCCTTAGTGGGTAACTCCCTACCCATATGTGTTAAGGGTCAGAAGTCCTTAACCTCGGCGACGCCGACCGATCTTAAGAGCGGTGGTCGCCGGTCCAACTCGACGTATCTTCAACGAGCGATCGCCACCTCGACTTTGGGGCCACAAGGACACCGATCTTACACCGGCCTTTATACACTTCAAATATTTGGATTTAACTCGACACGCGATCGCCAACTAAAGGGCCTGGCGCCGACCTAGCATTCATCAGGCAAGCAAATTGAAGACATTGCCACGAAATGAAAACATTGCGACATTGATTTCTGTAAAAGGGCTTTATTCACAACTCGGGAGCCTTTACAAAGGTATTGTGGGCTCCTCAGCCTTACAAAATCGCCCGAAAGCTTACAAAATTCCAATACGAAAACAAAAAATATACAAAAAGAGGGCAGGGAGACTCAGACCTCTGGGCCGGGAAGGACCTTGATGTGCTCCGCGGACACCTTGGGAGCTGGGGAGACTACTTAAGGGTCGGCACCTATCGTAGGAGCTTCGGCACTGGGATCCGGGGTGACCGCCTTCTCCCCGACGTCCCTACCAGGGGTCTTTCCCCCGGCGACGCTTCCGGTGGCATCCCCCTGCACCTCACCCTCGAGAGGGTACTCGAGCCGGAGCTTAGCGTCAGCAAACTCCAGCATCAGCGCCTTGACGGCGTCGAGGGCATCATGCCAGACGAGGGCCGAAGGTTCGGCGAGGTCGGCGTAGAATTGATCCGACGTCCTATAGCTCTCCACCGCCATCGCAGCCCAGAGGTCGGCGTGCCTCACCGCTTCCTTCATCGCCTCGTTTTCGCTTTTGAGGGTGTCCCGCATCTTCTTCTGGATGGCGGCGAGCACCCTGGCATCCTCCAACTTGGCCTCAATGGCCTTGTTGGACTCTATCAAAACCCGGATGGTCTCCCGGCAGTTGGCGTTCACTCGATCCTCGGGTGCCACCCGATCTTCGAGGGCGGCGGTCCTCTCCTTCGCCTCACGCAGCTTCCGGCTCAAGCCCTCCTCTCGTGAGGAAGACTCGCCAGCAATCCGCATCGCCGAGGCAATTTCTTCATGCTCCATGTTGACAACGAGGACGCAGTGCTGGAGGACCTGAGGAAAACAAAAGGAGGGGTTAAAAAGGCACCCGATCCTGCGAATATAAAGTACTTAATAAAAACCCGAGCGGGGGGTGGACATTGACCTGCACGGCCTCCTGGGCTATGGCCGCCATTTGGGCCTTGAGGGTCCCCCGGGGGATTTCCCCCCCAGCCGACCTTTCTATTTTCGAGAGCAGGCTATCAGCGACAGAAAGCCCCGAGGGCACCTCGAAGTGAAGATCCCTTTCGTCCACGAAGATCAGGGAAGACAGGGAACGGGGCACCATCCTCTGGTGCCTCTTGAGGAGGGGCGCGGGCAGATCGGCCTCGCCTCCCACCTCCAAAACCCGGGGTTCCTGCTCCCGAGCGTGTTTGTGGCTCTGTGCGCGGCCGTCCTTCGAGGCTCGGGGCATGCTGGAGCGCCTGGCCGGAGCGGCCGCCGACAGAGCCGGGCTCGCAGCGGGGCGTGATGGGCCGGCGCCTCCGGCCTTCCTCCCTTTCTTCTCGCCCAAAGCAGCCTAGAATTTAGATCGGTCCATCGGCTCTGCAAAAAAAAGAGAAAATACAAATAAGGGGTTAGCAACACCAGAAAGAATAGAAGAATACACAAGTCTAAACAGGTCACCTAAGCTCCTAACTTACCTGCAAACTGAGAGGGGCTGAACCCGGCCCAACTGAGGGCCTGCTCGAACAGCAACACATCGGCCCGATGGACGGGCTCCCACTCCGACACCGTCACCGCATCGGGATCGGATGACCGCCTCACCCGCGGTCAGTTGGCTCTGTGCCACTGAACAGGCATAGGCCAATCCTCATCCTCGGGTGGGCCGATGAACAAGAACTTCTCCTCCCATTCATGAATGGAAGAAGGTACTGCTACGACCCCCGACCCGGCCGCCCCTCCTCTGTGTTTTCTAAAAGAAACGTATACCCTGCTAGGCTCATCCTTACGAGTGCCGGGGTGATTTTTGTAGCAGAGGGAGGAAAGGAGAAGGTTCAGGCTGAAAGGGATCTCCTGCAGTCTCAACCGGACCAAGAACCCAAGGAGAATCCTCCACGAGGTCGGCACTAACTGGCCTGGGGCTAATTGAAAGCTATGTAGCGCCGCACTCACCTCGAAAGAGAAGGGCTTACGTATTCTAGCCCAAAAGGATTCCAAGTACAAGGCAATCTCCTTGCCTCGTACCTGGTCTGCCCTCTCTCCCTCCCCGGCCAAGAGAAGCGAGTAGCCAGGGAGAATGTGGAAGCGAGCCCGGATTGTGGTGAGCTCATCCACATGCCTCAGGAGAAAAGGCGCGTCACGGACACTCTTGACACGCGCTTTGTAGACCGTCCCCGTCGCACGGCCCCGGGGAGCATGACTAACCCTAACTTCCTGGAGGGATTCCGACTCGGACGAGGAAGAGGAAGAAGCAGAAGTGGAAGCTGCAGAAGACTCCCTAGACTCTACCCAAACTATTTCTACGGACTCCCCAAAGGAAGAAATCTAACCTGAGCAAAGGTAGGAGTCCTCCGAGGAAAGAACGCAAGAAATCCGACCTAAAGGGAAGAGCGCCAAGCTAACACACGAAGGGCTGAGGAAATTATAGCGAAGTGTGGACCCTGGGGGGATCCCACCTCTATTTATAGCAGTCGGCGAACACATCCTATGGCGCCGATCGTCTCCCGCCAAAACAACACTTCGCATTCAACGACCGTCAATGTTCCACCTGTCGCACACGCTTTGGGCGCATCCCGTCGAGCGTGAAGAACATCGGCGGCCCGTCACGTCAGCTAACCAGCGCCGGACACGTGGCCTGGCGCTTCGACGAACGTACGCCTGAATCGGCGCTTCCTCTTTAATGCAAGATCTCTCCCATGATCCGCTGACGTCATCGAAAAAATACAACTAATTGCCCGGGAATCCGCGCCGACGATGTCTTCAAATAAGAACTTGTCCCGGGTGACCGATCAGACCACTCTCGACCCGACCCATGAATAGGTCGGTCCGAGAGTGGGAGGCTAATGATGATGCTCGGTACTGAGAACTCCCCTTATCATGACACATGGCAGATGACATGTCCCAAAGCTTACGGGAAAGAAACAAGAACATTACATTGGAAGCATACCCCGGGCCTTCGACCCGAGGAAGTTCTCGAGCTTCGGTGGCCTTCCAGACCACTCCTATGCTCATCTTACAAACAAACATTAGCTCGCCTCCGTGCCCTCCCACACGCTAAGTTCCTTCAGCCCTCCTAGCTCGCCTTCGAGCTATCACCGAACCAAGCACCCTCGGCCTTCCGCTCGATGCCGAGCCTCCCGCCGAGCTTAGCTTCCTCGGTATCACCGACCAACACACAGCACAGATCACAAGCGTCTCCGCCACGACTCCGCGAATCTCGCCAGACGGGAGATATTCGCCGCCCACGATCCCGCGTTCCACGCCATCGCGTTCCTCCATTAACGAGCGTATCTCGTCATTAATGGGGGATCCCGCCTTTCACGCAGGCATAACGCCAGGGGTGTAACGGCCGGCATGAATCTCGTGCCCGCCAGCCCATGGCTGCCACTATATAAACCCCTCTCTCAGATGACTCAGGTAAGGCAATTTTACCCCAATAAGCCATTACTCTGCCCAAATACCTCGACTAACTTGATCGTCGGAGGGTCCACGGTGGTACAACCACCCCGGGACTTCTTTGCAGGTAGCTCGGCTTCATCCCCAAATCAAGCCCACTGAGATCCACACGCATTGAGAGGCAACCCTCAAATCCAATCTCAACCATCCATCAACGCTCGCTGCAGATCAACGGAAGAAAACATCTGATGGAGATCCTGTGCTCCATCAATAAACTACTTAATTTAAACCATATACACTAATGCTATTAAAAGTTTATTTTTGTACAAGAGTAAATTTAATTTGAAAAGAGAGATTGATGGTTATAGCATGCATGTCCTCACTTTATTGTATATTTAACTGCGTTTGTTTTCTCCAATGCATTTAATATATTTTATTGTGTTTGCTTTTATATGTTCATCCCATATTATTTCAGTATCGCTTTTCTCTATTAATTATATTATTAAGGTTGTAATATGAGTTAGTAAATGAGAGTATGTGGAATTTGTCAAAGTAATAATTTCTGATAATTATATAATAGAATACAAAAAGAATATTTTTTAATAGAATTTAAAATTTATTATATACTCTATCTATATCTATGTATCTATATCTATACTATTCTACCAAATAAAAATGAAAAACAATTTTTGATAGTCCTTTTTATTATTCCCAAATTGTTTTTATTGAGTCCTATCTTATATGGTTTATAGATTATTTCTTTAAAATTTATATCTAAATGTTAAAATGAAATGGCATATTTTAGCAATTAAAAGCGTGAGATTACTAAACTTAATGAATTTAATAAATAAGGTTTATTGCAGCATTTGTTATTATTAGTCCAATAAGAATAATGCCTATAATCATCAATCATGGACCTCATTGCGTACAATATACAAAAGTAAATAAATGCTTCAAAATTCTATTATCTTCTTGTGGACTTCGTCAGTTGTTACTTTGTATTCTTATTAAGAGCATGTGTTCACAATAAGACCGTAATTTTAAAAATGGCTTTCTTGTTATTTTGAGAAAGAAAATAATATATTGTTACTCTTCCTTATATAGAAGATTTCAAAGAGGAAAATATTCCTACCAAGGCTAGACCTTGCCAGATGAATCAAGAATATCTTGAACTCTGCAAAAAAAAGATTAAATGTCTCATTGACAAAAATCTTATAAGAAAGTCCTCCTTATCATGGAGTTGCACAGTATTTTTTGTTAACAATACTGCTGGACAAGAATGAGGAGTTCCTCGTCTTGTTATCAATTATAAGCCTTTAAACAAAGTGCTTAAATGGATAAGATATTCTCTCCTTAATAAAAGGGATTTGCTTAACAGAATAAGCAAAGCAAAAATATTTTCAAAGTTTGATTTAAAATCAGGCTACTGGCAGATACAGATTAATGAATCTGATAAATATAAAACTGCTTTTACAGTACCATATGGGCATTTTGAATGGAATGTTATGCCATTCGGATTAAAAAATGCGCCTTTAGAGTTTCAAAATATTATGAACTCTATTTTCAATCATTATACGGAATTCATCTTATCATATATAGATGATGTTTTAATTTATTCTGATAATATTGATCAGCATTTCAAACATTTGAATATCTTCAAGTATTTTATTATAAAAAATGGTTTAGTTATATCTGCTCCTTAGATGAAGCTGTTTCAAACAGCGATTAGATTTTTGGGCCATAACATTGATAATGGCACCATATACCAATTGAAAGAAGTATAGAGTTTGCTTCTAAATTTCCAGATTATATTCCTGACATAAAGCAACTACAAAGATTTTTAGATGATTTAAATTATGTGGCAGATTATTATAAAAATCTGGCTATTGATGCAGCCATTTTATACAACTGGCTAAAGAAAAATCCTTTACCTTGGACAGATGAGCATACTAAAGCTGTTCAGAAAATAAAACAAACAGTTCAAAATCTACCTTGCCTTCATATTGCAAATCCTAGTTGGCAAAAGATAGTTGAGACTGATGCCTCCAATATAGGATATGGAGGAATTTTAAAACAAGTAAACCCTAGTAATAACAAGGAGAAACTTATTAGATTTACTTCTGGAAAATGGAATCCAGCACAGTTGAATTATTCAACTATCAAGAAAGAAATTCTTTCTATTATTAAATGCATTTACAAATTCCAGGATGATTTATTAAATCAAAAATTCCTGCTCAAAATTGATTGTAGTGCAGCAAAACCTGTTGTACAGAAAGATGTAAAAAATTTAACTTCAATGCAAATATTTGCTAGATGGCAAGCTGAGTTAGCTGTCTTTGAATTTGATATAGAATATATTAAAGATACTGATAATTGTCTTCCTGATTTTCTTACCAGGGAATTTCTTCAAGATTCTGCCTATGCAGAATCCCTCAAGGGGACAGGGACCCGGTCAAGGCCGAGGAAGGGGAAGGAGTCATACTCCGAATAACTCCCCATATGCAAATTGGTTAAAAATGCAGAAGCCAAAACTAGTTAGAATGGATTTAGAATCAGAGGCGTCATACGCCCCGTTTGACTGGAAAACACCACATAAGGTGGCGAGAAAAGGTGTTCATAACACCAACGCCAGTGTTTATAACACTAAAAGCGAAGAAGAAGCCTCAGGGAGTTTCTCTCAGCAAAATCAGTCTTTTAAAAAGGCAAATGAAAGTGCTGGGGATGATTATATTCAGAAGAGCACATCTGAACAAATTATTTGTTTAGAAGGAGATGATATCTCTCGAATGGATAATTCATGGTCTCTTAAAGAAAAATACATAGAAGCCACTGCTTAGACTTCTCAAGCAGGAAAGACAAGGCAAATCTATGAAGCCTTGCTGTTAGTTTCAGGTTCAATGGAAATTAGACATTACTACCCCAATGGTAAAGAAGGGGGAGAAATTTTAAATTTCTCTAAGGTCATTATAAAAAATATTTTCAGCCCACACGAATGGGCCTTAGGGCAAGGTCATTTAAATTGGGAGATACCAGACACGAATGCAATTATTGGGATTATATCCAAGCATTCGATAATTTTCTTTATTATGAAAATCCAGCGAGAAAACACTCCTGGTTCATTACGATTAGACATGATGTCAGAAGAGCAGGTGTGCCAAATTGGTTTATCCAATGGTGGCAGTAGACAGGGGCATAGTTAAAAATATTGCCTGATTCAATTATTAATCTGTTTGTTCCATGGATTTAATCTCATCCAAAATTTCATAATACAGAAGACACCTCTATCAAAGAAGGGGAAAGTATGCTATACTACTTCATTGAGAATGAAATTCCATTTATATTTAGATGGATAATAGCGGCATAGTTTAACAACAAGAATATCCCTGTTCTATCTAGAAAATTCCTCATAAAATGGTGGTCTGGAATTCAAGAAGAACAGAAAATAGTTGAGATCAAAACAACTATAAAAAATAATCATGATATTCTGGAAAGAAGGATTAACACAGAATTGGCCACAGATAATCCTATGCAGAAGCTCACGATTTCATTCCAGAGAAAATATCTAAATATCTCTGAGGAAGAGCAAATGAAACGTTGCTTGGAACATATGAAAAAACAGTTCGAGCATATTTTTGACGTATCAGATACTAGCTCATCAGTGTCTGATAAAACTACTAAGTTAGAAGAAATGAAAGATAATTTTCAAGGACAAGCCCAAGATCCAGATGAGGATTTAAGGTCAGCAGATCAGCTTTGGGATGACTTGATGGGCTCAACATTGGGCCAAATCAATGAAGACAAAACAGACAAAGGAAAGAGCCTAATGAAATAAGCCCATCATAAAAACATTTACTAAAAAATGGACGACTGCAAATATCAGAAGCACACGAATTTTTGGTGAAAGTTTTCAGCCTAAGGTTTTTATAAAATCGGAAGAATCATAGCCAATGGTTTTTATAAAACCAGCATAATCATAGCCCACGGTTTTTATAAAACCAGCACAAGGCATTTCAAAACCAGCACATAGTTTTTAAAGTGGGACCAGCCATCTTTAATAAAGATTAACTTTTATAAAAGTTAAGGGGACAACTCACCTAGGGACAACGCACAAGCTAGCTCATCCCATCCAGAGCCTTCTGACGACATCCTCTTCTTCTATAAATAATTACCCAGAGCAGTGAAGAAGGGCCTCGAAAAATAAAACCCTCTCTCTCGCTATTGTATCTCTTCTTCCTCTGATAACTTGTAATAGTTTAAGTCTCTATATAAATAATAAATATTTTGATTTGATAAAGAAGCGCCTAAATTTTGCAAGTAATACTCTAGTCTTTTCTGTTTTTGTTTTTGCTTGTTAATTTCTAACGATCTTCTCTGTTTTGGTATCAGAGCCAGGTTGGCTAATCTGTTTCTTATTCAAGATAGAGATGCGTTAATTTGTAAGTCATGATGTAGTTCTAAGCCATGCAACCAGATGTAATCTTTTGACGACTAACTCTGTAGAAATTAAAGTTTCTGTGTAGCAATGAATTAAGCTCCTGCAACACCCTTCGGGGAGGAATGAGCGGGATTAAGGAGTGTAGCCTTTCACAGGGAAAGCTTCTTTTCTAAGAACCCTTAATGAAACAGACTAAGTCACTTACTTAGAAAATATCTTGCTAAATAGTTACTTATGGAACGACACCAAAGTCGCGTAGGGGATCCCATATTATGCCAAGGATTGGCGTCTTGATAGCCCGTAAATCGTTGACAGTCGTGTAAGTAAAAATTTAGTTTGATATCTTCAAAGTATAATTCGGAGATGAATATTCAGTATTGCATGTAATAGAAGAACATCATATCAAACAAATTAGTGCTATCGAAATCTTGAATTAGATTTTCATGTCTACATCTTCAACAGCTATTTCGACGAAGATTGCTCGTAATAAGAGCAAACATGTTAAGAACTCTAATTTGATAGGGTATCCCTCAGATGAGGACCAACTGAACAAATGGACTATTTCAAAGCTTCCAGCTAAAGAGATTTATAATATTGGGACGTTCGATCTCTCGTCCAGACTTTCCATCAAGAGTATAGAAAAAACTCTTTCTGTAGATAACACAGAACAAACTATTCAACTCCTTTCAGAAAAGGATGTTTACTGATTTGAGAAGCAATATAAGTACCTTCATATAGGTCTTATTCAAGTGGCTTTCAAGCCTCTTACTCTTCAAGGACTTAATGCCTCTATTTTAACATCGCTAAGAGACGTGAGATGTTTAGACATGATCCCTTCCCTCATGGGAATCATGCAAACTAGCCTTTGTCATGGACCAGTCTATTTTGATGTATACCCTAATTTAAGCTTGTCTTTAACTGACCCAAATATGCTTGAGGCAGTTACCTTAAACTTAAAGACACATGGTTGTAATTTTATGAAAGGGTTTGAGACTATATCGACAGTCTACAGAATTCATTATAAGGTCTTAACTACTATGGCACCAAAGGTTAAGACAAAAACTGAAAGTGGTAAAACCACTGTTATAGAGACTAATTTGTTGTCTTCCGGCATTGCTGCAAACATGATTATAAAATGGCAAGAGTAACAATATGGTGCTTTCTTTCCCAAAATGCATTAGGAAAGTTACTACAAGTTTGAGTTATAAACTCCTTTTCAATCGTTTTTATTCTAGCTTTTATTGCACTAGAATCTAACTGCTTGTTTATCTGTATAAAAGCTATTTCTTCTTTGATGAAATTTATTTGATTTTTTTTAAGGTAAATATCCTTTACTTCATTTAGGATTTTTACCATAAGGTCACTTATAAACTGAAACAAGATTCCCTTCCCTTTATAAAGACTATAAATACCTTATGAATCTATTCTTTTGATAGGCATTATTTTACTTAGGAACGGTGTCCCTAGTATCACATGTTGTGATATCTCTTTTACTATAATGAAGGGAGAGGGAAGACATATGTCTTCATTGCAAATGTTTGCATTTGACACCTTATATGGTGTGGTTAAGGTACTAATATTAGCAGTACTTAGTGTCTGAGCAGTTCTCTCACAGTATTTGATAAGGATAATTCATTCTTTAATGCAGTTCAAATCTGCATCACTGTCAACGAGAGCTATAATATTAGGTATGACCAAATCGTTGTTCACTATAAGTGTGATTCTTATGTAAATTTTTTGATTTAATACTAAATCAATGGTTTGTAAGAATTTATCTGGAATTATTCTTTCTTCAGTAATTTCCTCAGTTTCTTCTTCATTTGAAGATTCACCATGTATTAAGGTGTTGCTTTCAATAGAAGAGATTCTTTTAATGATATCTTTATTTTGAGTCTTTAACTCTTTTATTTCAATTTTGGGGTTATTAACCTCTTTCTGTAAAGCGGCAATAGTTACTGGCTTTTCTTCCTTTTGTTGTTGTCTTTTAAAGACTTCTGATAGTCTATAAACATTATCAATCACATGAGATTTTTCCTTTTCTTCTCTTAGAAGAACTCCAACCAACTTAGATTTTAGTTCTGATTGAATATTGTCATATTCTATAATTTTAAGAATGGCTTTCTTGTCATCTTTATTTATAACATTAATACTCAGTCCATTCATATCAACTATAGACTTCCAATAGTTTTCATCCTTGTTGATATTACAACATTTATTGGATCATTTATTTGAGCAATCTTGCTCTTCTTCACTAGAGGAAGATGAATCTGTAACGTCAGATTCAGAAGATTCAGACAAATTTATCATTATCTTGTATAATAATTTTCCCAATTGTTCGTCTTCAATTTCATTGATCTTCTTTTTGGTATAATATTTATTGGCAAAATGACCAACTTTGCCACATTTATAACAAGTGGCAGAGAAAACAGATTTTTTTAAAAATCCTTTCTTCCTACTATCTTTTTTCTTTTCTTTAGGAGGATGAAACCGTTTTTTTGTGCCTCTTTTTATAATGAGGGCTGCGAGAAGTTGATTCTTTCACATGTCGTTTTGCTTTCCGCTCTTTTTGCGGATCTCCCATAGCAAACTGACTACAGAATTCTCCCAATTCGTGTTTACCAGTCAATCTCTGGATTTTTAATTGGTTTCTTAACTTTATGTCATTACAAAGCTAAACCTTCTTTGACACATGTGCTTATCAAGCGACCATAGGTAAATGTGCTGTAGGGTGTAACCCCATCATACTGCATTCGTAAATTTGTACGGACTCGTTCAGCGAATAAATTTGGTAAGCCATCAATAAATTTGGCTTTCCAATGAGAGTTATTTGTATCTTCCAATTTCATAACTCTACTAAGAAATGTATCTTTATACCATCTAAAATGTGTCAAAGTAGGACACCTTAAATTTTGTAATAAAGTTCTTACTTTCTCAGCTTGATCACATACATCTCCGGTAAAATGATCGAGGATTGTAAGTATTAAAGTGTAAACAGCGTTAGACACAGGAGAATTATTCTCTATTTTTGTTGCGCTAAAATTTTCTATTTTCTGCATGGATGATAAACAATGATCCCACCAGCATTTTAAGTTTCCTGTGAATCCACAAGAAATAAACATTGCAACATCAGCATCAGGATTTCCTTGTTGTTTCGAGACTGTTGCGTACATCATAATTCGATGTAAAGTATCATGGATTTTCTTATCTGCTGATCCATCAATATTCCATTCATAAATGGCTCATCCTGAGAACGAATTTGTTATAACTGCTTCATTTTCTTCATATAGGACATCTAGCGGAGTTGGTCTTTTATAATAATGATTACCCAAAGTTCTTTGTGGGTATTTTATAGCATTAACCTTTTCTTCGCTAAATGCATTGTAATTGTCGGATACGTTAATCTGATTATCTGATATTTCATCTATATCAGAATTTTCTTCTGATATCTCAGAAGGTTCAGAAGGTTCTCCTTCTAAAATATTAAGTCTAGCACTGCTAAACTTTTTCTCCAGAGCCGTTATAATATCTGAAGATATATTTTGTCTTTAGATAATTTGTATCCCGAAATATCTAAAGATAGTTTAATCGGTATATAACTCTTTTCACCGGTTATCTTTATAGTAGGAGTTTCTACTATCACTACTACAATAAGGGGTTGCCCTTAAGGATAATCCGTGGGGGCAACTCACTGCCCCTACGGATATATTCGTATGGGCACAAAAATACACCGTAGGTGCAAAGGCCGCAGGTGCAAGTCTTCGCCCCGAACATGCCCCTACGGAGTAATAATTGCCACTACAGTTTACTTCGTAGGGACATATGTCCCCACGGTGTAATCCGTAGTGATAAAATATTTATTTAATTTATTGGTTTATAAAATAAAATAGTTGCCCCTCCGGATAAATCCATAGGGGCAAAGACATGCCCCTACGGAGTTATTCGTAGGTCCAAATCTAAGCCCCTACGGATTTCTTCGTATAATCCGTAGGGACAGACAAAAGTCCCTACGGATATATTCGTAGGGGCAAGTGTAATGCCTGTTACTGAGTCCATAGGGGCAAAATATCAGGTATCCTGATATTTTGTCCCTACGGATAAATTTGTAGGGGAAAACTATGGACCTACGGATTAATCCGTAGGTGCAACATATGTGATTAATCCGTAGGGGCAAAATATCAGGATTTTTTTAAAAAAGGGGCTTCCTGTTTTTTCCTCACCCCGTACACAATAATATATACAGCATATAATCAAATACCGCAGTATTCATAATCAACATCTCACGCATAATATATAAAAGAAATCAACAAACAGAATACGATATCAATCTAAATCATCGTGAACATGCAAACACCGCCAATATCGTCCAAAATATATACAGTATGTATCATATAAGTACATACATGCTTAAAATATAAAAAAAAAAAAGCTACCCTAGCTCGGTCCAGCTCCTCCACCTCTGATAATTGTCGTAATCTGGCGCGTCTGCTCCTCGGTGCAGCCCTGAGTCATCAAAAACCTGACCAATGAAGGAGCGGACTGTGCGCGAGTCTGAGCGGGATGTGGAGCTGCAGGAGTGGTCTACGCAACCGCGGCCGAGGTAGTGGCTTACGGAGCCGCAACCGAAGGAGATGCATGTGGAGTCGCAGCCGAAGTATCCTGTCGCGTCTGTTCAATTTTGTGTGTAATAAACGAGTAAGAACCGTGTATTAGTCGAATTCGTATCATTATCAGGTTATTACGAAACCCCAATCTAAGAATACTTAGGGACCTAGGCCTCGTTTGGATATCTAGTTTGGAAAACTGTAGTTTATTTTAATTAGACGATTCTATGTAAGTATGATTAATCAAAGCTAAGTCTACAACCAAATAAGCTCAGGCTACTAATATTGGATATGTTACTATCTATAATATGATATAATATTTTACTATTAAGTAGCATACATACCATCATCTCCTTCAACTCCTGGATGGTGGTCTTCAAGGTGGCAACATCTTGCTCTAGACATCGCTCACGGGGGGTAGGGGAAGTAACCACCAGAGTAGAGTCCAACCTCATATGGGCCCTGTTAGGACCCAGTCCCCGGCCTCTCTCCCAACCTCCGTAGTTCCCTCCGTGTATGGAGTCTAGGACTGGGGTTAGCAGCATCAGATCGTTCTGTCCAGTAAAATCGATCCCCGATGCCTCCGCCTGCTCCACCACCCGCTCCTACACCAACATTAACCAGTAAAATATAAGTATATCATTTAAATTTGAACTTTTCAAAAAACAAAATTCAAACCTGTTAGAATAAATATTAACACTTACGCAATACTCCTGGGTAGTGGTGTCGGGGAATCGAAGCTCGCCCGTGGCGGGATCTGTCGAGGTGCCGTGGACGGCAAGATACGCGGTCAGCACGCTCGGTGTACCACGCTGCGCCAGGGTCTGAGATCTCTGCAATTCGCAAAAAATTTACATATATTATAAAATAACTCTTAATATTACATTATATCACAATAGATCTATTGTAATTTACCGATGCCTCCATGGCATGAGTAATATTCCTCGAGCCACCTGTATAAGTGGGGCGACCCCTCTTCGCCGACTTCCTATTCTCTTTATTTTGATCGGCCTGTTTCTGCACAACACATTCAGATTTAGTTTTCTAATTAAGCAACACAAAAAAATAAATTATATACTAAACAATAAATTACATTTAAAATACAAACCTGTTTGCACTGAGAGTCGAAATATTGGCACAAACGAGGCCATGTATCTATGTCGACTCTCGCAAAGGCCGGAGTATGTAGGAGAGCCGCTCTCTCTGCCTCGGGGGTCGCCATCCACAGGTAATAGCAGTCGATCTTCAGCTCATTCCTATTGTATCGGACCTTTGATTTCATGTTCTTCATCAGGCCATAGTATAGAGCTTGAAGATCGAGCACTCTCTCAGGGTGATCAGGGTCGGGTACAGGCTGAAAGTCGTAATCCAACTGCAAATACAAAAGAAACAATGTTATTAAATTGCAAGTGTTAAATAATAATAAATATATTGGATAAGTCAAATGAAAATATATATTAATACCCGAGTCTGATCCCAAAAGAGGGCAAATGAGTACCGGTGCCGGTTTCCCCACTCAACGTGGAGTGGATACTTCTTCACGAGGAGGTTCTCATCCCCAATATACTGGTTGAAACTCTCGGCATAATCGTCGCTATAGCGATAATCTGGGGTAAAGAAGAGGTGGAATGCTGCCTCCCCCCTAATTCTGTCGGGCCTCAGCTTGCGGGACTAATTCGGGCCTCGAGTCCCCCTCTCGGGATGGGGATGCCCTGCATCTATAAGAAATATCAAGACAATCAATATTAAGACAAAGTAGTATTAAGAAATCAAGGTTTAACGATAATTGGAGTGTGATATATACCTCCGCGACAGAAGCACGAGCCTAGGCCCGGGCAGCAGCACGATCGGGACGATAGTTCCTCCGGTGAGGAACAGCTGGTGACCCGGACGTGGACGCATCCCCTCCAACTAGAAAATAAATATCGATAAAATTACATGAAGTTCATGTTTATTCTTACAGGATATGTAAAATGAATAAATATTTTATATTTATTCATACTAACCTGCAGACTGAGTGGAGGGTATGGAAGTGACGGGAGTGGCCCCTGCACTAGACGTGGACGCACCACCTATAATTAGACAATCAAATACTGACTATATAAGTAATTGAAAAAAGAATGTGTATATCAATAATATAACATTCTAAATCAACATGTATACACTATAGAATATATAAACATACTCGCAGGTGCGGTGATGGCCTCTGCCCGAGATGTGGAGGCATCACCTACAACTAGACAATTAAAAAATGATTATCTAACTATGTAAGAGCAAAAAGAATGTATGTATATTTATGATACAGCATTCTAAATCAATATGCATGCAATATAGGATATATAAACATACCTGGAGGTGCGGGAGTGGCCCCTGTCCCTGATGTGGACGCACCACCAACAACTAATCAAACCTATATAAGTAATTTTAACATAAATATGCATGTATATCTATAATATTACATTAAAAATGAATATGCGTGCAATATACCTGGAGGTGTAGCAATGTCCATACGGAAGGAGGCATCCGAAGGGGTCTCCGATCGGGGTGCAAGAACGGCCCTCTGAAGCTCCCTACGCTGCTCTCCGGGCGGCAGAACCGCTCTGCCTCTGCCTCTGCCGGTGCCGCAGCTGGAGCTCCTGCCGCCCCTCGCTGCTCCCGTCATCGAGTATCCTACTGAAGGAACTAGTGCACCCTAAACCCTAAGCTTAATTTTTGGAGAAATTAAACTCCCATATGATTCTGTTATTTCTTTTTAACTTAGTTCTTTTCCCCTAACTTTTGAATCTGCAGAACAAAATCTCCCCGATGAGAATTAAATTCTCAACTTGTGGGGAGATTTGCTTCTGCAAATCTCAACCAGAGGAAGAACTAAGTTCTTATATGAAGGGTTAAGTTTACGGTAAAGTTGTACGAATACGTTATCATCGAGTATCCTACTGAAGGAACTAGTGCACCCTAAAAGCTAACCCTAATTTTTGGAGGAATTAAATTCCCATATGTTCCTGTTATTTTTTTTAAATTTAGTTCTTTTCCCTTAAATTTTGAATCTGCAGAACAAAATTTCCCCGATGAGAATTAAATTATCAACTTGTGGCGAGATTTGCTTTTGCAAATCTCAACCAGAGGAAGAACTAAGTTCTTAAATGAAGGGTTAAGTTTACGGTAAAGTTGTACGTTTATATTATCATCGAGTATCCTACTGAAGGAACTAGTGCACCCTAAACCCTAACCCTAACTTTTGGAGGAATTAAATTCCCATATGTAAGTGTCATTTGTTTTTAACTTAGTTCTTTTCCCCTAATTTTTTGAGGACACAATTTTTGAGCAGCATTTGCATAGTATTTGATGTCCCAATGTACTGTTTATAATAAAGTCTTTTTTTCGTAGAATATGTAAAGCTAGCATGTTTATGATTGCAAAAAGAAGAAGAAGAATTTTGCCATTGTGGTATCCGCACTAAACCAATTGAGAGCTGAATGTTGTTAACTTTGTGATAGGTTTGTAAGTTTGTTCATCTCCAACCAATATTATCAAGAGTCAGATATTGAATGATGTAGTTGGATATAAAATTTTAGCTCGAATTGACTAACCTCACGTAGTCGATGATTGGATTCGGGATCTCTACTATAATGAAAGAATGGTAGGAAAGCTATTAGCAATCAACATCTGCAATTGGTGTATGACAAGTAGGCTCAAGGTAAATCCTTGATGAGGGGCCAAGATCATCAGAGCATAGGAAATAATACCGGACTCCGTTAGTCCTATTTTTCGAGTGGTAGTTTGTGTTGTTTTGTCATGTTAAAATGACTTGATAGTTTGAACTTTCAGAGTCTTTATGAAAACGTGGACAATAAATTCGCAATCAATCTTGTAAACCCCTGTACAAGTATGCAATTGACGAATTGTAATTAAGTTGTTTCCAGTTCTGTATTATTATAATTTGACCATCATAGGGATTTTGACAAAAAAGTCCGGTCATCCTAATGTACTATTTTTGATAGGGATAAAAGTATTACCTACAGATAGGGTTGTGGGTGGCAGTGGAATATGACGCTTGTAGAAAAAGAATTGGTTAATGTCTTCAGATTAGGTGACACGAGAATCTTAGACAGGAATTTTTCTGTGTTAACCTTATCTTATCTTTGGACATAAAAGATAATTGCTGAAAGTCCAAATGGATATTTAGTGCCATACAATAATCACTTAAAAATCTAAGTTTGATATGGAGAGCAGTGAGCTTTGCAAGCATATATATTAAAGATTTGTTAATATGAATCTTGTATTGAAAATGTGATTTTCTTTACTTTTGCTGAAATTTGTTATTAATTTTCCACTGTAAAACGAAAGTCTTAGTTCTCATAAGAACAACTAACCTCCTATATAATTTATTGCTGAAATTTGTTATTAACCCTAACCTTAAACCGAAATCTAACCCTAACCCTAACCCTAAACCGAACCCTGACCCTGACCCTAACCCCCAATTAACACATAACTAACCCTAACCCTAACACAAAAATTAACAATAACATAAAAATTAATAATAATTAATGGTTAAAAATGGAATTAACTCACCTCACTTGTAGTTTTGCCGGCGGTTGGAGCTCGACGAGGTGGAGGAGGCCGGTCCTTGAACTCGACGAGATTGGAAATTTTCACGACGAGCAATTCCGGCGACGAGATAGAGGTCGAGTATGCGGCTAACAGGAAATTTTGGCGATGAGAGGCTCCGGAGGCGGCTGATGAGAGGTGGAGGAGGTGCGGGTGAGGGTGATCAGTGATCGCGTGCACGGGAAGTGTTTGTGAGAGGAAATATTTTGAGAACGATGAGAAAATTTCTGGGTTTTATTTTTTTTATAAATAACCTTTCTTTGCCCCTACGGATTAATCCGTAAATCCTTCTCTTGAGGCTCCGTAGTGGCAAATAAAAGATTATATTTTAATATTTTTTAATTAATCTGTAGGGCACCGTAGGGGCAATCCGGTGGCCCTACGGATTAATCCGTTGCCCTTACGGATTCCCATCTTCGTAGGGGCAACCCCTTATTGTAGTAGTGTATAACAAGAGTTTGTAGTTTATTAATCAAGCTTTTAAGAGTAGATTCTATCTTGGTCAATTGCTGACCAATAATTTGTATATAGATGTTGGTAAAATTGTTTTGTTTAAAACCTTTTGTAGTTCTTTCAACATATTTTCCATTTTATCATCCGCTATAGGCTTTATAAAAGTTGTTGCCTTTAAATTAGAGATAGATATTCCAGACAATCTTAGTGGCTCTGTTGGAGGGTATATGGACCTCACGATTTTCCACTCATTGTGGACCAGTGTTTATAATGTTCTTCAAGAACATTTATTTTACTTTCTTGTTCTGTAAGGAAGTATTCAACAAACCAGTCTACGAAATATCTTAGACATTGGTTTTCTTCAAGATATTTATAGTATTGATCCTTGTAAAAATATAATTGATCATTCGAAAAGGTTTTTGCAAACCATTTTCTAAAAGCTTCATGCTTCTTCTTTGTAAATTCCTTATTAAGGAATTTTCTTAGAGAGCTATCGGGTGTAAAATCCATAAAAATATATATATGAAAACTCATCTCTGATGATGTAGGAGAGATTTTATGATCCTTCTCATATATCGGATGAGATATATTTTCTTGTGAAATATTAATCCCTTAGACCTCTTTATAAGAGGAACTTGGTCTTAAAAAAGACCTTCTTCCATTATAAACAGAAGACGTAGTACTAGCCGTATAAAGCTTTCATGCAATTCTGGCTATATTGTTTGAGCCAAATTTCACTTCAATATTCCAATCGTCAGTCTGTATAATCTGATCTATGTCTGTATCAATAATGGGTGCAAGTGGCACGGCTGACATTATAACCCAAGATTCGGAAAATTCTATCTCTTCCCATTTTATAATCCTGTTTGTAGCAATGCCGGAAAACAATAAATTAGTCTCTATAACAGTGGTTTTACCACTTTCAGTTTTTGTCTTAACCTTTGTTGCTATAGTAGTTAAGACCTTATAATGAATTCTGTAGACTATCGATATAGTCTCAGACCCTTTCATAAAATTATAACCATGTGTCTTTAAGTTTAAAGTAACTGCCTCAAGGATATTTGGGTCAGTTAAAGACAAGGTTAAATTAGGGTATACATTAAAATAGACCGGTCCATGACAAAGGCTAGTTTGCATGATTCCCATGAGGGAAAAGATCCAGTCTAAATATCTCGCGTCTCTTAGCGATGTTAAAATAGAGGCATTAAGTCCTTGAAGAGTAAGAGGCTTGAAAGCCACTTGAATAAGACCTATATGAAGGTACTTATATTACTTCTCAAATCTGTAAACATCCTTTTTTGAAAGGAGTTGAATAGTTTGTTCTGTGTTATCTACAGAAAGAGTTTTTTCCATACTCTTGATGGAAAGTCTGGACGAGAGATCCAACGTCCCAATATTCTAAATCTCTTTTGCTGGAACCTTTGGAATAGTCCATTTTTTCAGCTGTTCCTCATCTAAGGGATACTTTATCAAATTAGAGTTCTTAACATGTTTGCTCTTATTACGAGCAATCTTCGTCGAAATAGCTGTTGAAGATGTAGACATGAAAATCTAATTCAAGATTTCGATAGCACTAATTTGTTTGATATTCTTTTCTTCTGTTACATGCAATACTGAATATTCATCTTCGAATTATACTTTGAAGATATCAAACTGAATTTTTACTTACACGACTGTCAACAATTTACTTGCAAAATTGTTTATAATGTTCTTCAAGAAAATTTATTTTACTTTCTTGTTCTATAAGGAAGTATTCAAGAAACCAGTTTACGAAATATCTTAGACATTGGTTTTCTTCAAGATATTTATAATATTGATCCTTATAAAAATATAATTGATCATTCGAAAAGGTTTTTGCAAACCATTTTCTAAAAGCTTCATGCTTCTTCTTTGTAAATTCCTTATTAAGGAATTTTCTTAGAGAGCTATCGGGTGTAAAATCCATAAAAATTTATATATGGAAACTTATCTCTGATGAGGTAAGAGAGGTTTTATGATCATTCTCATATATCCGATGGGATATATTTTCTTGTGAAATATTAATATCTTTGACCTCTCTATAAGAGGAACTTGGTCTTGAAAAAGACCTTCTTCTCTTATAAACGGAAGACGTAGTACTAGCCGTATAAGACTTGCCTGCAATTCTGGCTTTATTTTTTGAGCCAAATTTCACTTCAATATTCCCAGAATATTGAAGTGGTAGCACGCGACTTAACATGTGTTGCTTACCTGTTATAATATCAAACAACATTTATTGGAGCATTTATTTGAGCAATCTTGATCTTCTCAATTAGAAATAAACTTATTTTCAGGTCAGTTATGGGTTTTATATAAAACATGTTCACCCAAACCCTAAATTCAGCCCAAACTAAACACGCTTCTTATATCTGATTGTCATGACCCAATTTAGGAACGTGACCGACACTTAAACCACGCGACGTCAACATGCGTAACACAATTTAAGTAAGCCGAAAACCCAGAAATCTAAACCATAAAAAAGAAGTAAGTGATAAAACATCGTTAAAACATTTGAAAATCTCAAGTAAAAATCTTAAAGCTTAAGTTTATTTTCTTAAAAATTTTGGCAGCACCTCCTTTGTAAAACTAGCCCCGAAATGGGTACAAACACAGGATATAAATAAAGCATTCCCAAACGAGAGCAAATCACGCCCAAAGGCGGAAAACAATCACCACAAACATATATACGACGTCGTAGCGAAGAAATAGACAATAAAATGAAAACAATATAAAAGAGATAAAACAATATAAGAAAGGCCGGCTCACACGAGCAAGACACCCAGAGTCACATAATATACAATATCGATCCTCACAAACTCGTCTCTAAGTTAATACATGAAAGTGGTAGATGGAGAGTACTAGATACAATGAGATATACAATAGATGTGTTCGGATAACCGCAACCCACCTACACCAAAAAGGCCTCACAACCAACCGTAGTAGTATCCGCAGAAATAGATACAATAAGGAGCCCTGCCGCGACTACTCTGAGGGTCAAGCCTGCAAAACACCGTGGAACAACGGGGGTGAGTTGCCAACTCGTAAATAGTAAATAACATCATACAGATAATCGCAAGTACGCACGAACAGCGATAATCTATCACATGCAATCTGATAGCTTAAGTATGTCAATATGGATATGCACCAATCATGATCAAGGTACACCATCAAGGTACTACAACTACATGAAACAATGCATATCAAATAATCCTGAGTGGGGGATAAAACATAATCATCATCAATGAATCATCATCGTGGAAAAACCTGGTGTCCATCAACGACACCCCAAATCCTAATACCTCAGGCGCCATCACTCTGATCGGCCATCATATCCGTAAATATCATGGAACCTGAGTGCCCAACATCGACACTCGAAACATCATGAAAACCCGTGTCCAGCATCGATACGTAAATCTACATAACTCGGGCTCCGTCAGTCTGAATCGGCCCACGGGCTCCGTCAGTCCGGATCGGCCCATATCCATCTCACGACTCCGGTCGGTATCCTCCGGATAACCGCCGGGTCCAAACTATCACCGGTAGGTAGTAGTCCCTCTGCCAAGCTCATCGTCTACTGCACAACATACCTTTCTTTCCCCGGGGTACCGTACCGGGTCCACCATGAACCCGCAAACGGATCATCTATCTCCTCGAATCGGGTTTCGAAAACCAATCTTAGAACTGAGAAAACTCATGGTAGACGCATCGAAATATCATATCAAGAGAAACCGGGTTTTCAAAACAATGCATACTTTCTTGAAATATAACCACGGTTCTCAAATCCATAAATCACATGAAATCAGTATCTCAATGCGTAAATCCATGAAATAAAATAGTAATATGAGCATATCAAGGGAAAACCGCTCTTTTAAATGAATCAAGTTTTTAAAGATATTACGCGGTTCCCAAATTCCTCGAAGTCAAATGCAACATCATATAAATGTGTATATGTAGCTATAGCAAGGTATGTATGTATGCATGATGCAATTCATATGCGCAATAGAACAAGAATCAACGTCTAACTATTGATAATAATGAAGGCGGTACAATATATATTCCTTTAGTAAGGTGGTACAAGAACAACAGCCTCAATGTCAATAACGAATACAGTACCACATATATGTATATGTTGTGCATGTCATGGTAATTACCAACGGTGTGTGTGTGGCATACAATTCAGTGCTCGTGCAACATGAACGTCAGTAATGGTGCAGTGTCCAATAGGTACTAAGTCAATGTACAACAAGTAATGGTATGCAAATGATGCTCATACACAATCAACGTATATGCATATAAATATGTGGCTATAACATCATATCTAGCCCTCGATGCTTGACGAATACGGGCGATTCCCCCGTAGATGTTAAATCTACTCACCGACGATCTCGAGCTAGGTAAATCCAACCACTTGTTTTTCCCCTGCTCGCAGCGACTGAAGTCCCTGCCTGCGATCCTATTATCACACAACACAATAACGCGTGGATTTAGCAAACTACCCAATAATAAACAAACACAACGCCAATTAACGAATCAGTTCCCTCAAGCTACAAAAGGGTTCGCTTAGCTTCTAAACGCGTACAGCGGCATCTCCAAAATAGATCCACGACTGCGAGCTACCAGAAACATTTAAACTACGTCAGATTAATCGTATCGCACTTTGCCGAAACACTAAAAATTAGCTAAGTGGTCCCGGATTTTGCTATTCAAACAATTAGTGAAAATTGCAAGTTCCACGAGACTAAAAAAACCTCGAGAGACCCTACGACCAAGACTCAAGACCCTAGTCCCCAATCTGGCCACAATTTGCGGCCAGAAGCAATATATTTGCGGCCAAGTTCAAATGGAATGGGTTCAGGTCTTTAGGGTAGCTTCTAGGTATCTAAACTAAGTCTCTATGATGGCAACTTCTCAAACAAAAACCTGGTTCGATAGCAGATTCACCTGAGACACAACACTTTACCAAAATACGATATTTGCACAAAAACTATAACTTTAGTGTCCTAAACAGCAATTAATAAGCAATACAACATCTTAAAAGCCTAGTTAACAGTTAGAGATAACTACCTTACCAAACTTGCTCAAAAACCCTAGTTTTCCATGCTCCAAGTTATCAAGATGGGCTTAGCTAGACTTGTGAAGGGTTTTAGTGAGGTTTAGTAAAGATTAGGCTTGGTTTTGTGATGAAAAGGTTATGGTTTCAGTTTGGGGAAGGGAAATGAGAAGGAGAACAAGAAATGAGAGAGTGTGAGTGATGAGAAAAATGAGGGTGTGAGAGTGGTGAAGGAAAATGTGGGTGTGAGGTTAGGAGTGAGCCATGCCCTTTCTCTCTTCTCATTAATTGCTTCCATGCTTGCCGCATGCCTCATCATCCTTCATTTGTCAACCCATCTCTCTCTCTCTCTCTCTCTCTCTCAAGTCAATCCTTAGTCAAAAGAATAATGAAATGGGTTAACATGGCAAGAAATTGGTTTAGAGTGCCATGACTACTTAAGCATGGTTAACACCTCCATAACCCCCAAGTTAACATGCACAAGTGTGTGCAAGCCAAAACAAATAATAATAAAATATTAATTAATTTTTATAAAATATGTGAAAACTATTTTGGTTAACTTGTTACTAAAAACCCGCATTATCGCTTAATTAACACTAACCGTATTCTAAGGTGTTACACTGATCCACTCGATATATATTATATACTATAGACATTTTATTGGTAAAGTTTTATTTTTAATTTATACATCTATAACATATAATGTGTTATACAAGTTCTTTGTAATATAAATCTATGCATAGATATTTGGTAGATTTCACCTAAAATTTTATAATTTTGATTTTTTAATAATTTATAACATGCTAAGCCTAAAGATATAAACTGATCGGATATAGGTGTTACCATATCCATATCCGGTAATCGTTGGCGGATGCGAATACTGATATAGATAATAAAAACATGCATCTGTCCATATTTAAGGAAAAAATCGGACACTAATAACAAAAGTCCACAGCCCTCCTAATTGACACCTTTAAATACGGATATAAAATGAATATTGTAAAAATTATATACATATATAGTATAAAAAGTCGGATATTGAATCGAATATGGATACCGAAGGAATATATATGTTACCATATTCGTATCCGATTATCGTTGGCGAATTCGAATAGCGATACAAGTAGTCATTGGAAATGAAAATGAATATCCGTATTTGATAAAATCTGATACGAATACAGATTCTATTTGGATTGTTCATATCCGTTTACATCTGTATCCAAGGCCTCAAAGAACTGATCAGTCCATCTAAAGCCAAAAACCCATCTAAACCTAGCCGAAACCTGAATTTGTGGGTTTTGGTTATAACACATTGTACACTCGTTGAGTATAGACGTATTTTGGGTTTAGGTTTTAAATTTAGAATTGAGTGTAAAAATTGTCAAAAAACCGCATAAGCGGTCACCCCTGATGGTTCAAATATATTTTGTTTTGCATATGCGATATGCGTCGGTATAGTTTAGAATAAAGTTTTATAAATACTAAATTAAAAGCTATCGCCATAGACAGTGGTGTCTAAATATATTTAGGGGAGAGAGGGAGATAAGCAGGTTTGGTATTTAAAAAATTTAGTTGTGATTATGAGATGGATATCTTAGTTGTGAGAACAAATTAATAAAATTTTCTTTATCTCTGGGAATCTTTTACTAAATGATATATACGCCATCAATATATGAAACTAGCTGTACCATTGAAGTTTACGTTATAATGGTAAAGAGTAGAGATTATAGAGGATGGATATTAGAAATGATATAAAATCAATATCCGCAAAAACGAAAATATATGGGCTTAAAAGGATTTAGTAGGGATAAAGAAAACGAAACTGCTCCAACACGAACTCATGCATGCACCAGTACTTGACTAAGGAGTTCACTCCGATTCCATTTGCACCATAAACTCAAATGTCTGAATAATCTTTTATTTTAATAGAGAAAAAATAAGCCTTAGGAATTATATGAGACATCGTTTTTCTTTTTTTTCTCCATCAAATATTTCCACCTATATATGCGGAATAATACCCAAAGGCATCTAATGATATAGATGAATATATGCTTAGAATTAATATTACATCATTATAATATGCAAACCAAAGTATCATATACACAGGACGTTTTCAATATTAGCACTACTTAAAAAAGTTGCAACATATACATTTTCAATAGATCTTACTCGTTTAGTTATACACAAATGATTTTATTGAGACATGTCTAAATTTGAAAAATAGCAACAACTCATCAAAGAAAGGCAAATATCACAAACCAGTGAAATGTTATAATAAGAATTCTATGTAAATTAACTATAATCTACAAACTCAAATAAAAAATAGTTCTCAATAAATAAAAATTATCCTTAAACTTACGAATTAATTCCATAGAAATATTAAAGACAAAATAAAAACCGAAAAATTCTTAAAGTTTATAATATATAAAAAATAAAGAAAATTAAAATTAAAAAATAAAACCGGAAGAAATTGGGCTTCCTGATTAATTCCATTTTTAATAAGGAATGATGTTTTATTTATTCTTCAAATTATATTTTGGTTTTTTATGTCTCTTAGCCTTTTAACTGGGATCGATGCTTATATACCATCCTTCGTTGATTCATTCAATCTTCCTTATTTTCCCATATCTGCAAAAACATATTAATTCATTATAAGACTTCCATAACAAAGTGTGACATTTTGAACTAAAACTTGATGACACATTTTATTTCCCATCGCATTCAATTGTTATGATAATGATGAAGAAATCCAGAAGCAACTGAGTTCAAAATCAGCATTTTAAACCTTCAAATTTAATCATCCATCAAACATAAATAATATGTGGATGATTGAAAAATAAAGTATTAATTTAAAAAAATAAATAAATAAAAAAACAAGTTATGTATTAACCTCCAAGAAGAATTTACTTCTTTACTAATAAACAAATAATTTATTTTGGCCACCCCCAATGTCTCAACATGATTAATAATTTTTTTTCATATAACTAATAACAAGTTTTCATTATTTTGCATTTAATTCCATACTTTCCCTTTTATTATGAGTTGTAAGTTTATACATGATAATCGTATGATATGGATGAACACTACCACGGTAATCATATTAGTTTCATGACCTGATGCTTGCTTGCTAGTTATTTCATGCATTTGTCTGCAAACAACTTATGAAGGAACTTCTGTAATGTTTGTATTTCATTTTTTTAATGAATCCAATTGATAAACGAAGAAAATTGTTTACAAAGTAAGAAAACTTGCTCAACAACAAATATAATCCATTTCCTTAAAGGTGACATTAAACCAAGAAATCTTTAGTCAATTGTAACTCTTCGGTTATGCAAACAATTAACAAAATACATTTAAGAGGATAATAGATATCTAGATAGAATCCGACATTCTTATGTTGATGAGAATAAGTTTACCGTTCATTCTCATGAACGCGTAAAAATCCCGTCGACAGGTGTTTTGAGTAATGTTTTTCAAAACTATATTATTATAGTAATATTTATTTTCGAAATGAATTTGTATTCATTGAGAATGAAACTTTAAGCTTGAGCAATTAAGTGACATGTTCTGCTCATTAAATGGTTTATTAGTCTCGTTTTTCTCTATTAATTATATTATTATGATTGTAATATGAGTTAGTAAATGAGAGTATGTGGAATTTGTGAAAGTAATAATTTCTGATAATTATATAATAGAATACAAAAAGAATATTTTTTAATAGAATTTAAAATTTATTATCTACTCTATCTATATCTATGTATCTATATCTATACTATTCTACCAAATAAAAATGAAAAACAATTTTTGATAGTCCTTTTTATTATTCCAAATTGTTTTTGTTGAGTCCTATCTTATATGGTTGATAGATTATTTCTTTAAAATTTATATCTAAAAGTTAAAATGAAATGTCATATTTTAGCAATTAAAAGCGTGAGATTAATAAACTTAATTCATTTAATAAATAAGGTTTATTGTTGCATTTGTTATTATTAGTCCAATAAGAATAATGCCTATAATCAACAATCACGGACCTCATGGTGTACAATATACGAAAGTAAATAAATGCTTCAAAGTACTATTATCTTCTTGTGGACTTCCAAAAAGGTCAGTTGTTACTTTGTATTCTTATTAAGAGCATGTGTTCACAATAAGCCCGTAATTTTAAAAATGGCTTTCTTGTTATTTTGGGAAAGAAAACAACATATTGTTATTCTTTCTTATATAGAAGATTTCAAAGAGGAAAATATTCCTACCAGAGCTAGACTTTACCAGATGAATCAAGAATATCTTGAACTCTGCAAAAAGGAGATTAAAGGTCTCATTGACAAAAATCTTATGAGAAAGTCATCCATCTCATGGAGTTGCACGGTATTTTATGTTAACAATGATGCTGAACAAGAACGTGGAGTTCATCGTCTTGTTATCAATTATAAGCGTTTAAACAAATTGCGTAAATGGATAAAATATTCTCTTCCTAATAAAAGAGATTTGCTTAACTGAATAGGCAATGCAAAAATATTTTCAAAGTTTGATTTAAAATCAGGCTACTGGCAGATACAGATTAATGAATCTGATAAATATAAAACTGATTTTACAGTACCATTTGGGCATTTTGAATGGAATGTTATGCCATTCGGATTAAAAAATGCGCCTTCAGAATTTCAAAATATTATGAACTCTATTTTCAATCCTTATACGGAATTCATCTTATCATATATAGATGATGTTTTAATTTATTCTGATAATATTGATCAGCATTTCAAACATTTGAATATCTTCAAGCATCTTATTATAAAAAATGGTTTAGTTATATTTGCTTCTAAGATGAAGCGGGTCAAACAGCGATTAAATTTTTGGGCCATAACATTGATAATGGCACCATTATACCAATTGAAAGAAGTATAGAGTTTGCTTCTAAATTTCCAGATTATATTCCTAACATAAAGCAACTATAAAATTTTTTAGGTGCTTTAAATTATGTGGCAGATTATTATAAAAATCTGGCTATTGATACAGCCATTTTATACAATAGGCTAAAGAAAAATCCTTTACCTTGAACAGATGAGCATACTAAAGCTGTTTAGAAAATAAAACAAACAGTTCAAAATCTACCTTGCCTTTATATTGCAAATCCTAGTTGGCATAGTTGAGACTGATACCTCCAATATAAGATATGGAGGAATTTTAAAACAAGTAAACCCTAGTAATAACAAGGAGATACTTGTTCGATTTACTTATGGAAAATAGAATCCAGCACAGTTGAATTATTCAACTATCAAGAAATAAATTTTTTCTATTATTAAATGCATTTACAAATTCCAGGATGATTTATTAAATCAAAAATTCTTGCTTAAAATTGATTGTAATGCTGCAAAAACTGTTATACAGAAAGATGTAAAAAATTTAATATCAAAACAAATATTTGCTAGATGGCAAGCTGAGTTAGCTGTCTTTGACTTTGATATAGAATATATTAAAGGAACTGATAACTGTGTTTCTGATTTTCTTACCAGGGAATTTCTTCAAGATTCTGCTTATACAGAATCCCTCATGGGGACAGGGAC
Source organism: Agapanthus africanus (assembly GCA_030015575.1). Taxonomy (NCBI): domain Eukaryota; kingdom Viridiplantae; phylum Streptophyta; class Magnoliopsida; order Asparagales; family Amaryllidaceae; genus Agapanthus; species Agapanthus africanus. Next base: position 378,129,918 of record CM057347.1, on the reverse strand, counting down.
CCGGTCGAGGCCGAGGAAGAGGAAGGAGTCATACTCCGAATAACTCCCCATATGCAAACTGGTTAAAAATATAGAAGCCAAAACCAGTTAGAATGGATTTAAAATCAGAGGCGTCATACGTCCCGTCTGAATGGAAAACACCACATAAGGTGGCGAGAAAAGGTGTTCATAACACCAACGCCAGTGTTTATAACATTAAAGGCGAAGAAGGAGCCTCGGGGAGTTTCTCTCAGCAAAAAAGTCATTTAGAAAGGCAATTGAAAGTACCGATGATGATTATATTCAGAAGAGCACATCTGAACAAATTATTTGTTTAGAAGGAGATGATATCTCTCGAATGGATGATCTATGGCCTCTTAAAGAAAAATACATAGAGGCCACTGCTTATGCTTCTGAAGCAGGAAAGACAAGGCAAATCTATGAAGCCTTGTTGTTAGTTTCAGGTTCAATGGAAATTAGACATTACTATCCCAATGGTAAAGAAAGGGGAGAAATTATAAATTACTCTAAGGTCATTATAAAAAAGATTTTTCATCTCACACGAATAGGCCTTACACTCTAATAGGGCAAGGTCATTTAAATTGGGAGATACCAGACACGGATGCAATTATTGGGATTATATCTAAGAATTCGATAATTTTCTTTATTATGAAAATCCAGCGAGAAAACACTCCTGGTTCATTATGATTAGACTTGATGTCATAAGAGCAGGTGTGCCAAATTGGTTTATCCAATGGTGGCAGAAGACAGGAGCAGAATTAAAAATATTGCCTAATTCAATTATTAATCTGTTTGTTTTATGGATGGAATCTCATCCAAAATTTCATAATACAGAAGATACCTCTATCAAAGAAAGGAAAAGAACGCTATACTACTTCATTGAGAATGAAATTCCATTTATATTTAGATGGATAATAGCGGCAGAGTTTAACAACAAGAATATCCCTGTTCTATCTAGAAAATTCCTCATAAAATGGTGGTCTAGAATTCAAGAAGAACAGAAAATAGTTGAGATCAAAACAACTATAAAAAATAATCATGATATTCTGGAAAGAAGGATTAACACAGAATTGGCCATAGATAATCCTATGCAGAAGCTCAAGATTTCATTCCAGAGAAAATATTCAAATATCTCTGAGGAAGAGCTAATGAAACGTTGCTCGGAACATATGAAAAAACAGTTCGAACAGATTTTTGACGTATCAGATACTAGCTCATCAGTGTCTGATAAAACTACTAAGTCAGTAGAAATGAAAGACAATTTTCAAGGACAAGCCCAAGATTCAGATGAGGATTTAAGGTCAGCAGATCAGCTTTGGGATGACTTGATGGGCTCAACATTTGGCCAAATCAATGAAGACAAAACGTGCAATGGAAAGGGCCTAATGAAATAAGCCCATCATAAAAACTTTTACTAAAAAATGGACGATTGCAAATATCAGAAGCACACGAATTTTTGGTGAAAGTTTTCAGCCTAAGGTTATTATAAAACCAGCAGAATCATAGCCAACGGTTTTTATAAAACCAGCAGAATCATAGCCCACGGTTTTTATAAAACCAGCACAAGGTATTTCAAAACCAGCACATAGTTTTTAAAGTGAGACCAGCCATCTTTAATAAAGATTAACTTTTATAAAAGTTAAGGGGACAGCTCACCTAGAGACAGCTCACAAGCCAGCTCATCCTATCTAGAGCCTTCTGAAGACATCCTCATCTCCTATAAAGAAAGACTCAGAGCATTGAAGAAGGGCATCGAAAAATAAAACCCTCTCTCTCTCTATTGTACATCTTCTTCCTCTGATAACTTGTAATAGTTTAAGTCTCTATATAAATAATTAATATTTTGGTTTGATAAAGAAGCGCCTCAATTTTTCATGTAAGACTCCAGACTTTTCTGTTTTTGTTTATGCATGTTAATTTCTAACGATCTTCTCTGTTTTGGTATCAGAGCCAGGTTGGCTAATCTGTTTGTTATTGAAGATAGAGATGTGTTAATTTGTAAGTCATGATGTTGTTCTAAGTAATGCAATCAGATGTAATCTTTTGATGACTGACTTTGTAGAAATTAAAGGTTCTGTGTAGCTATGATTTAAGCTCCTACAACACACTTCGGGGAGGAATTAGCGGGATTAAGGAGTGTAGTCCTTCACAGGGAAATCTTCTTTTCTAAGAACCCTTAATAAAACAGACTAAGTCACTTACTTAGAAAATATCTTGCTAAATAGTTACTTATGGAATGACACCAAAGTCGCGTAGGGGATCCTATATTATTCCAGGGATTGGCGTCTGGGTAGCCCGTAAATCGTTGACAGTCGTGTAAGTAAAATTCAGTTTGATATCTTCAAAGTATAATTCGGAGATGAATATTTAGTATTACATGTAATAGAAGAACATCATATCAAACAAATTAGTGCTATCGAAATCTTGAATTAGATTTTCATGTCTACATCTTCAACAGCTATTTCGACGAAAATTGCTCGTAATAAGAGCAAAAATGTTTAGAACTCTAATTTGATAGCGTATCTCTCAGATGAGGAACAGCTGAACAAATGGACTATTCTAAAGGTTCCAGCTAAAGAGATTTATAATATTGGAACGTTCGATCTCTCATCCAGACTTTCCATCAAGAGTATGGAAAAAACTCTTTCTGTAGATAACACAGAACAAACTATTCAACTCTTTTCAGAAAAGAATGTTTACAGATTTGAGAAGCAATATAAGTACCTTCATATAGGTCTTATTCAAGTGGCTTTCAAGCCTCTTACTCTTTAAGGACTTAATGCCTCTATTTTAACATCGCTATGAGACGCGATATGTTTAGATTGGATCCCTTCCCTCATAGGAATCATGCAAACTAGCCTTTGTCATGGACCAGTCTATTTTGATGTATACCCTAATTTAATCATGTCTTTAACTGACCCAAATATTCTTGAGGCAGTTACCTTAAACTTAAAGACACACGGTTATAATTTTATGAAAGGGTCTGAGACTATATCGACAGTCTACAGAATTCATTATAAGGTCTTAACTACTATGGCACAAAAGCTTAAGACAAAAACTGAAAGTGGTAAAACCACTGTTATAGAGACTAATTTATTATCTTCCGGCATTGTTATAAACAGGATTATAAAATGAGAAGAGAAACAATATATTGCTTTCTTTCCCAAAATACATTAGAAAAGTTACTGCAAGTTTGAATTATAAATTCCTTTTCAATCGTTTTTTTTCTAGCTTTTATTGCACTAGAATCTATCTGCTTGTTTATCTGTATAGAAGCTATTTCTTCTTTGATGAAATTTATTTGATTTTCTTTAAAGTAAATATACTTTACTTTATTTAGGATTTTTACCATAGGGTCAGTTATAAACTGAAACAAGATTTCATTCCCTTTGTAAAGACTATAAATATCTTGTGAGTCTATTCTTTTATAGGCATTATTTTACTGAGGAACGGTGTCTCTAGTATCATATGTTGTGATATCTCTTTTACTATAATGAAGGGAGAGGGAAGACATATGTCTTCATTGCAAATGTTTGCATTTGCCACCTTATATGGTGTGGTTAAGGTACTATTATCAGCATTACTTAGTGTCTGGGTAGTTCTCTCACAGTATTTGATAGGGATAATTCCTTCTTTAATGCAGTTCAAATCTGCAGCACTGTCAACGAGAGCTATAAGATTTGGTATGACCAAATCGTTGTTCACTATAAGTGTGATTCTTATGTACAATTTTTGATTTAATACGGAATCAATGGTTTGTAAGAATTTATCTGGAATTATTCTTTCTTCAGTAATTTCCTCAGTTTCTTCTTCATTTGAAGATTCACCCTGTATTAAGGTGTTGCTTTCAATAGCAGAGATTCTTTTAATGATATCTCTATTTTGAGTCTTTAACTCTTTTATTTCAATCATGAGATTGTTAAGCTCTTTCTGTAAAGCCGCAATAGTTACCGGCTTTCCTTCCTTTTGTTGTTGACTTTTAAAGACTTCTGATAGTCTATAAACATTATCAATCACAGAAGATTTTTCCTTCTCTTCTCTTCGAAGAACTTCAACCAACTTAGATTTTAGTTCTGGTTGAATATTGTCATCTTCTATAATTTTAAGAATGACTTTCTTATCATCTTTATTTATGACATTAATACTTAGTCCATTCATATCAATTATAGACTCCAAATAGTTTTCATCCTTTTTGATAGTACCACATTTATTGGAGCATTTATTTGAGCAATCTTTCTCTTCTTCGCTAGAGGAAGATGAATCTGTAACGTCGGATTCAGAAGATTCAACGAATTTTTCATTATCTTATATAATAATCTTCTCAATTCTTCGTCTTAGATTTCATTGATCTTCTTTTTGGTATAACACTTATTGGCAAAATGACCAACTTTGCCACACTTATAACAATTGGCAGAGGAAGCAGATTTTCTTGTAAATCCTTTCTTCCTACTATCTTTCTTCTTTTCTTGAGGAGTATGAAACTGTTTTTTATGCCTCTTTTTATAATGAGGGCTACGAGAAGTTGATTCTTTCACATGTCGTTTTGCTTTCCGCTCTTTTTGCGGATCTCCTATTGCAAACTGACTACAGAATTCTCCCAATTCGTGTTTACCAGTCAATCTCTGGCTTTTTAATTGGTTTCTTAACTTTATGTCATTACACAAACCTAAACCTTCTTTGACACATGTGCTTATCAAGCGACCATAAGTAAATGTGCTGTAGGGTATAACCCCATCATACTGCATTCGTAAATTTGTACGAACTCGTTCAGCGAATAAATTTGGTAAGCCATCAATAAATTTGGCTTTCCAATGAGAGTTATTTGCATCTTCCAATTGCATAACTGTACTTAGAAATGTATCTTTATACTATCTAAAATGTGTCAAAGTAGGACACCTTAAATTTTGTAATCAAGTTCTTGCTTTCTCAGCTTGATCACTTATATCTCCGGTAAAATGATCGAGAATTGTATGTATTAAAGTGTAAACAGCGTCAGACATAGGAGAATTATTCTTTATTTTTGTTGCGCTAAAAATTTCTATTTTCTGCGTGGGTGATAAACAATAATCCCACCAGCCTTGTAAGGTTCCCGTGAATCCAGAAGAAATAAACCTTGCAACAACAGCATCAGGATTTTCTTGCTGTTTCGAGACTGTTCCGTACATCATAATTCGATGTAAAGTATCATGGATTTACTTATCTGCTAATCCATCAATATTCCATTCATAAATGGCTCGTCCTGAGAACGAATTTGTTATAACTGCTTCATTTTCTTCAAATAGGACATCTAGCGGAGTTGGCTTTTTATAATAATGCTTACCCAAAGTTCTTTGTAGGTATTTTATAGCATTAACCTTTTCTTCGCAAAATGCATTGTAATTGTCAGATACATTAATCTGATTATTTGATATTTCATCTATATCAGAATTTTCTTCTGATATCTCAGAAGGTTCTCCTTCTAAAATATTAAGTCTAGTAAACTTTTTCTCCAGAATCGTTATAATATATGAAGATATATTTTTGTCTTTACATAATTTGTACCCCGAAATATCTAAAGATGGTTTAATCGGTATATAACTCTTTTCACTGGTTATCTTTATAGTAGGAGTTTCTACTATAGCAAGAGCTTGTAGTTTATTAATCAAGCTTTCAAGAGTAGATTCTACTCTGGTCAATTGCTGACCAATAATTTGTATATGGATGTTGCTAAAATTGTTTTGTTTAAAAACCTTTTGTAGTTCTTTCAACATATTTTCCATTTTATCATCCACAACAGGTTTTATAAAAGTTGTGGTCTCTAAATTAAAGGTAGATATTCCAGACAACCTTAGTGGCTCTGTTGGAGGGTATATGGACCTCACGATTTTTCCACTCATGGTGGACCAGTGTTTATAATGTTCTTCAAGAACATTTATTTTACTTTCTTGTTCTGTAAGGAAGTATTCAACAAACCAGTCTACGAAATATCTTAGACATTGGTTTTCTTCAAGATATTTATAGTATTGATCCTTATAAAAATATAATTGATCATTCGAAAAGGTTTTTGCAAACCATTTTCTAAAAGCTTCATGTTTCTTCTTTGTAAATTCCTTATTAAGGAATTTTCTTAGAGAGCTATCGGGTGTAAAATCCATAAAAATTTATATATGGAAACTCATCTCTGATGAGGTAGGAGATGTTTTATGATCCTTCTCATATATCGGATGGGATATATTTTCTTATGAAATATTAATCGCTTTGACCTCTCTATAAGAGAAACTTGGTCTTGAAAAAGAACTTCATCCATTATAAACGGAAAACGTAGTACTAGCCGTATAAGGCTTGCCTGCAATTCTGGCTATATTGTTTGAGCCAAATTTCACTTCAATATTTCCATCGTCAGTCTGTATAATCTGATCGATGTCTGTATCAATAATGGGTGCAGGCGGCACAACAGATGTTATAACCTAAAATTCGGGAAATTCTATCTCTTCCCATTTTATAATCTTATTTGTAGCAATGACGGAAGACAATAAATTAGTCTCTATAACAGTGGTTTTACCACTTTCAGTTTTTGTCTTAATCTTTGGTACCATAGTAATTAAGACCTTATAATGAATTCTATAGACTATCGATATAGTCTCAGACCCTTTCATAAAATTATAACCATGTGTCTTTAAGTTTAAGGTAACTGCCTCAAGGATATTTAGGTCAGTTACAGACAAGGTAAAATTAGGGTATACATCAAAATAGACTGGTCCATAACAAAGGCTAGTTTGCATGATTCCCATGAGGGAAGAGATCCAGTCTAAATATCTCGCGTCTCTTAGCGATGTTAAATTAGAGGCATTAAGTCCTTGAAGAGTAAAGGGCTTGAAAGCGAATAAGACCTATATGAAGGTATTTATATTACTTCTCAAATCTGTAAACATCTTTTTCTGAAAGGAGTTAAATAGTTTATTCTGTGTTATCTAAAAAAAGAGTTTTTTTCCATACTCTTGATGGAATGTCTGGACGAGAGATCGAACGTCCCAATATTATAAATCTCTTTCGCTGGAACCTTTGGAATAGTCCATTTGTTCAGCTGTTCCTTATCTGAGGGATACTCTATCAATTTAGAGTTCTTAACATATTTGTTCTTATTACGAGCAATTTTCCTCGAAATAGCTGTTGAAGATGTAGACATGAAAATCTAATTCAAGATTTCGATAGCACTAATTTGTTTGATATGATGTTTTTCTATTACATGCAATACTGAATATTCATCTCCGAATTATACTTTGAAGATATCAAACTGAATTTTACTTACACGACTGTCAACAATTTACTTGCAAAATTGTTTATAATGTTCTTCAAGAACATTTATTTACTTTCTTGTTCTGTAAGGAAGTATTCAAGAAACCAGTCTACGAAATATCTTAGACATTGGTTTTCTTCAAGATATTTATAGTATTGATCCTTATAAAAATATAATTGATCATTCGAAAAGGTTTTTGCAAACCATTTTCTAAAAGCTTCATGCTTCTTCTTTTTAAATTCCTTATTAAGGAATTTTCTTAGAGAGCTATCGGGTGTAAACTTCATAAAAATTTATATATGGAAACTCATCTCTGATGAGATAAGAGAGGTTTTATGATCTTTTTTATATATCGGATAAGATATATTTTCTTGTGAAATATTAATATCTTTGACCTCTCTATAAGAGGAACTTGATCTTGAAAAAGACCTTCTACCTTTATAAACGGAAGACGAAGTACTATCCGTATAAGGCTTGCCTGCAATTCTGGCTAAATTGTTTGAGCCAAATTTCACTTCGATATTCCCAGAATATTGAAGTGGGAGCACTCGACTTAACATGTTTGCTTATCTCTTATAATATCAAACTACATTTATTGGAGCATTTATTTGAGCAATCTTGATCTTCTCAATTAGATATAAACTTTTTTCAGGTCAGTTATGGGTTTTATATAAAACATGTTCGTCCAAACCCTAAATTTGTCCCAAACTAAACACGCTTCTTATATCTGATCCACTCGATATATATCATAGACATTTAATTGGTAAAATTTTATATTTAATTTATACATCTATAACATATAATATGCTATAAGTTCTTCGGAATATAAATCTGTGCATAGATATTTGGTGGATTTCACCTCAAATTTTATAATTTTGATTTTTTTATTAATTTACAACATGCTAAGCCTAAGGATATAAACTGATCGGATATAGGTGTTACCATATCCATATCCGATAATCGTTGGCGGATGCGAATACTAATATAGATAATGAAAACATGCATCTATCTATATTTAAGGAAAAAATCGCACACTAATACGGATATAAAATGAATATTGTAAAAATTATATGCATATATAGTATAAAAAGTCGGATATTGAATCGAATATGGATAACGAAGGAAAATATATGTTACCATATCTGTATCCGGTTATCGTTGTCGAATTCGAATAGCGATACAAGTAGTCATCGGAAATGAAAATGAATATCCGTATTTGATAAAATCTGATATGAATACAGATTCTATTTGAATTGTTCATATCCGTTTACATCCGTATCCAAGCCCTCAAATAACTGATCAGTCCATCTAAAGCCAAAAACCCATCTAAACCTAGCCGAAACCTGAATTTGTGGGGTTTGGATATAACACATTGTACACTCGTTGAGAATAGACGGATTTTGTGTTTAGGTTTTAAATTTAGGATTGAGTGTAAAAATTGTCAAAAAACCGCATAAGCGGTCACCCCTGATGGTTCAAATATATTTTGTTTTGCATATGCGATATAGGTCGGTATAGTTTTGAATAAAGTTTTATAAATACTTCTATAAATTAAAAGCTATGGCCAAAGACAGTGGTGTCTAAATATATTTAGGGGAGAGAGGGAGATACGCAGGTTTGGTATTTAAAAAATTTAGTTGTGATTATGAGATAGATATCCTAATGAGAACAAATTAATAAAATTTTCTTCATCTCTTGGAATCTTTTACTAAAAAGATATATACGCCATCAATACATGAAACTAGCTGTACCATTGAAGTTTACATGTTATAATAGTAGAGAGTAGAGATTATAGAGGATGGATATTAGAAATGATATAAAATCTATCCGCGAAAACGAAAATATATGGGCTTAAAAGAATTTAGTAGGGATAAAGAAAACGAAACTGCTCCAACACCACTCATGCATGCACCAGTACTTGACAAAGGAGTTCACTCCGATTCCATTTGCACCATAAACTCAAATGTCTGAATAATCTTTTTTTTTTAATAGAGAAAAAATAAGCCCTCGTAATTATATGAGACATCGTTTTTCATTTTTTTCTCCATCAAATATTTCGACCTATATATGCTGAATAATACCCAAAGACATCTAATGATATAGATGGATATATGCTTAGAATTAATATTACATCATTATAATATGCAAAACAAAGTATCATATACAAAAGACGTTTTCAATATTGGCACTACTTAAAAAAGTTGCAACATATACATTTTCAATAGATCTTACTCGTTTAGTTATGCACAAATGATTTTATTGAGACATGTCTAAATTTGAAAAATAGCAACAACTCATCAAAGAAAGGCAAATATCACAAACCAGTGAAATGTCATAATGAGAGTTCTATGTAAATTAACTATCATCTACAAACTCAAATAAACAATAGGTCCTAATAAATAAAGATTATCCTTACACTTACGAATTAATTCCATAAAAATATTAAAGACAAAATAAAAACCGAAAAATTCTTAAAGTTTACAATATATAAAAAATAAAGAAACTTAAAATCAAAAAATAAAACCGAAAGAAGTTGTGCTTCCTGATTAATTCCATATTTAGTAAGGAATAATGTTTTATTTATTTTTTAAATTATATTTTGGTTTTTATATGTCTCTTAGCCTTTTAACTGGGATCGATGCTCATATACCGCTCATATCCCATCCTTCGTTGATTCATTCAATCTTCCTTATCTTCCCATATCTGCAAAAACATATTAATTCATTATAAGACTTCCATAACAAAGCGTGACATGTTGAACTAAAACTTGATGACACATTTTATTTCTCATCAAATTCAATTGTTATAATGATGATGAAGAAAACCAGAAACAACTGAGTTGAAAATCAGCATTTTAAACCTTCATATTTAATCATCCATCAAACATAAATAATATGTGGATGATTGAAAAATAAAGTACTAATTTTAAAAAAAAGTTAAATAAAAAAGCAAGTTATGTATTAATAACCTCCAAGGAGAATTTACATCTTTACTAATAAACAAATAATTTAATTTGGTCACCCCCAATGTCTCAACATGATTAATACAATTTTTTTTCATATAACTAATACAAGTTTTCATTATTTTGCATTTAATTCCTTACTTTCCCTTTTATTATGATTTATAAGTTTATACATGATAATCGTATGATATGGATGAACACTACCTCGGTAATCATATTAGTTTCATGACCTGATGCTTGCTTGCTAGTTATTTCATGCATTTGTCTACACATAACGTATGAAGGAACTTCTGTAATGTTTGTATTTCATTTTTTTTTAATGAATTCAATTGATAAACGAAGAAAATTGTTTACAAAGTAAGAAAACTTACTCAACTACAAATATAATCCATTTCCTTAAAGGTGACATTAAACAAAGAAATCTTTAGTCAATTGTAACTCTTCGGTTATGCAAACAATTAAAAAATACATTTAGGAGGATAATAGATGTATAGATAGATTCGATATTCTCATGTTGATGAGAATAAGTTTACCGTTCATTCTCATGAAAACGTAAAAATCTTGTCGACAGGTGTTTTGAGAAATGTTTTTCAAAACTATATTATTATAGTAATATTTACTTTCGAAATGAATTTGTATTCATTGAGAATGAAACTTTACGCTTGAGCAATTAAGTGAACATGTCCTGCTCATTTAATGGTTTAAGTAACATGATGTCAGAAAGGATTACATGTAAGTTGATATTTATTGTCATCTTAAATTATGGTAGAGATTTTATGAACAGTTGGTAATATTGGTGTTTAACTGTTAAATTAAAACTATTAATTAATTAATTACGAAATAATTTAGTTGATAGTTGGCTCTTGACGTGAGACTCAGTTGGTCCCACCTATAAGACTTTCGGTGGAAGACTTAGACACGACCAAATTAAGGAGGAGTATTGTTAATAATATAATTGTTATATTATTAATATGTGGGTTATAGTCCCCCGTCGGATATTTGGGTTTGAGTTATTGTACCATAAACCTATATTAAAGAGACCATGGTTTGTCAAGGAATTAAGAATTTTAATAATGAAAATTTCCTTTTAATATTTGAATGCCCATCAATTCGTGGGCATGCTCATCTTCCACAAGACTTGGTGGACTTCAATTGGAGATCTTTGCGTTTTTGGAGTCTGTCTTAAAAGTTCTTTATTGATGTGATCGAATTACAGAAAAAGTACGTATTTAATTTTAAATAAAAATTCGATTTTTAAGAAATTGATGCATGTGTTTCCAGCGTAGACATGCATACGTTTCCTTTAATAAACTCACCTTTATATGAAATTGAACTCCAAGGATATAACTTGATGTTTGGCATTTGCAACTTGAATTGATAAATCCTTAAACAAATCGCAGGGCATTAGTTTTTATGTACCATGTCCAAGTGTTTGAGAAATTGTCTCATCCGATTTGTTGGGCCTGTATATCTCTATGATATTGAAACATGAATGAAAGAATTGCATGTCTTCTTCTTCTTTGAAATCCAGATAAACGAAAGGTCAAGATTTTTTCTTAGTTCTTTGAACGTGTGACTAGACAAAAAATGAATCGAGTGAGTTTAATGTAAGCTAAGAGATGGGGGAATGCGATCCAGGACGCCAGCGAGCTTGAGAGGAGATGGGGAAGGGCTTTGGTTGTTCGTATGTTGAAGAGGATAAATGATTTTCTCAGATAGAAGAAGGGTAAGTTGGGTCTTAAATCAACTAACCAAACCCTAGTTAACTCTACCCAACTAAACTAACATGGGATAACTGAGTGGGGGTATTAAGTTAACTGAGAACTCTTGGATGTACTCTGCTAAGTGAATATGAGCAAAAGCTTTGGTACTACTCTTTTGGTATATAAATGATGATGCTCGGTACTGGGAACTCCCCCAGATCATGACACGTGGCAGATGACGTGTCCCAAAGCTTACGGAAAAGAAACAAGAACGGTATATCGGAAGCATACCCTGGGCCTTCGATCCGAGGATGTTCTCGAGCTTCGGTGGCCTTCCAGGTCACTCCTATGCTCGTTTTACAAACAACCATTAGCTCGCCTTCGAGCCCTCCCGCACGCTGAGTTCCCTCAGCCCTCCTAGCTCGCCTCCGAGCTATCACAGAACCAAGCTCCCTCAGCCTCCCGCTCGTCCCGAGCCTCCCGCCGAGCATAGCTTCCTCGGTATCACCGACCGACCCACAGCACAAATCATAGGCGTCTCCACCATAGTTTCGTGAATCTCGCCAGACGCGAGATATCCGCCGCCCACGATCCCGCGTTCCACGCCATCGCGTTCCCCCCATTAATGAGCGTATCTTGTCATTAATGGAGGATCCCTCCTTTCACGCAGGCGTAACGCCAGGGGTGTAACGGCCGGCGTGAATCTCGCGCCCGCCAGCCCATAGCTGCCACTATATAAACCCCTCTCTTAGACGACTCAGGTAAGGCAATTTTACCCCAATAAGCCGTTACTCTGCCCAAATAGCTTGACTAACTTGATCGTCGGAGGGTCCACGGTGGTACAACCACCTCGGGACTTCTTTGCAGGTAGCTCGGCTTCATCCCCAAACCAAGCCCACTGAGATCCACACGCATTGAGAGGCAACCCTCAAATCCAATCTCAGCCATCCATCAACGCTCGCTGCAGATCAACGGAAGACAATATCTGAAGGAGATCCTGTGCTCCATCAGTTGGCATCGTCTGTGGGAACGAAAAATTCCGCTCAACGAAAGTTGATCTTCTGATCTCGAACTCTTGGTGAGTGATCATCACGACGATCCAAGCTCCAGCCGCCGTCCTCCCCACAATGGAGATGCGGGTGGATCCCCTCCTCCCCCGAACGCCATTCACGCACTGTCTGCATGAATAGATCGGCTCGCGTCCGTCGTGGATGCGCTTGTTGAGTAATTAAGTCCGCTGGGGTGTTTCTACACCTAATGCCCTAAAACCAACTGGTTTGGGTGCATTGGCCCAAAGCTCGCTAAGAAGCCTAGAAAGTCCAGTTTAAAACAAAGTCAAGCAAGTGTTCTCTCCGAGTTAAAATTCCTAACGGTTCTTTGTGTGAGAATAATCTTGATAAAAGATAGGCTTTAAAAAATTTTTAACGGAGATATGAAGGTTTTATTCTATGATAAAGACTATTGCACGTTCACAGAGGTGTGTATGAAATAAAAACAAGTTAAAAGGTGGAGTGAAAAATACGACTTAGTTTCCTGTTAAGGAAGATAGAAATTCTGAAGTTGAAACCTAACTGGAAAACGAAACTTGAAAAATGCTTAACTCTTTATAAAACTTATGTGATCCTTTTCAAATTGTTATCTGGGCTTTATTGTGCGACATGATGACTTTAATCGATCCTTCTGGAACTTCACGACACTATTTGCACTGCACGTAAAGACATATAAAATCTGTAGTTAAATAAGAAGCGAGGTGTGAAAAATAAAGGTTCGATAGTCTAGACTTAGGATTATAGAATTGTTATTTTCTAAAACAAAACTTTAGGATTTGAAACTTAGTCATTTTTACAAACCAACTTGACCGGATTTTGTGGGTAGTATCCGCTGAAAACCCTCAGGAGACAACACTCCTCCTACTAGGGACACCTAGAGGTTTAACGGCTTGTTGCACATGCTCAGTGCAATCGCGTTCCCTGCGAAAGTGAGGTTAGGAAATTTTTTGTGAATAAATGGACTTTGCTCGGGACGAGCAAATGATAAGTTTGGGGGTATTTGTTCATATCAGATTTTTGCATTTTCATACCGCCCAATTTTTATCACATTGCATATTCGTAGATACTCTTGAGCCGTGTTTGCTAGTCAATTGCAGGATACAGGTTCTCGGTTCCAAAACGATGAAATTCTTGGAAAACACGAAAAAATCCGGGTTCCTGCCAACCACAGATAAAACACGGTCTCCGCCCTTCATCCGTATGCTGCCAGATACCAGTTTAGGAAGACAAAATATCAAATCAATGTCGTTTTCAGGCACAAGGCTCAATGGTAGCACAAGATCCAAGAGATCTATGCGGAGCTCGAGGCAAATCATGACAAAATCTTGACAAAAAGTCCACCTTTCCCTCAACAAAAATTCTGGAAAATTCGTGAAGTAATTATGGGAAAATACATATACCAGAAGGAAGTTCACAACAAACTAGGGTCCCACCAAAAATACCTAAGCCCAAGTCATCTATACGGCCGCGGAATCATTTGATTGATAGGATAGGAGCGTGTTCAAGTTCTAGTTTAAATACCGCAATCAAGACGGTTTCGCACGTAGCTAGCCGGTTGAGTACGGGTCGTCCGCAGGGAGATGGGAATCTTTTTCTATGTGTTTTTCGACGAGTTAAGTCCGGTTGTTCAGATTTTGTTTGTAGTTATCTAAGTGTTGAGTTGATATTTAAAGAGAGCATGTTAGGGTTAGGATTAGGTTAGTTTGAGTTAGGAGTCTCCACATCTTTCGTTGCCCTTCTTAATATCGTGTTACGGTAATCGGCAACAACGGGGATTAGCACGACTAGGAAGGACTTTGCGAGTATAAGCTAGGCTTTCCAACGCATAAGTCTTCCTTTTAGTGCTTGTCCGTCCGTTCTTGGCTCTTAGCCATAACCTCCGGTTAATCCAACCACAACCGGTCTCACTATGGAATCACCGCTATCATGTAGGATAGGGTGCCGTAAGGAGCGGATTGTGGTTGGGTTAACGGGAGTCGATTTAAGCTGTTGGGCAAGGAAAGAGTGAGAGAGATTTCCTTCTCTCAAACTTCCCGTATCCTACCCTAACAAGAATGAACTACTCACACATCATAATACGGAAAAATAAAACAACACAAAAGAGGAAGATAGAAAGAAGGAGATTAGAAGAATACGACTAACTATTTGCGACCTCACCTTGGCGAGGATCAAGCGTAAGTATCATTGTCATATGTAAAGATAAAGAAAAAAGAGAAGAAAGAAACAACAAGGAAATAACAACAACTACTTAACTAATTTAAAGTTACAACAATTATAATAAAAGTAAGACAAGCATGATAGCAAATTGATCTTCTTTATTTATCATTCCTCCCTCACAAACCTCACTACAAGTTTAATGGAGAAGAGATGAGAAGAAGAAGAACAAGTGAACTAAATCCTAGAAAAAGAAAATACAAGAAAAAAAAAATGGACCCTTTCATTCACAAACTTCTGGGCTATTTATAGGCCAAAACATGAAAGCCTAGGGCAACCAACAGAACATACATGAAAAGACCAACCTACCCCCCAAAACCCTGCACACTTGGCGCCAGAATGGCCGCGGAAGCGCGGCCAATACCCCTCTTTGGCCGCGCTTCCGCGGCCGTATAGATGACTTGGGCTTGGGTATTTTTGGTGGGACCCTGGTTTGTTGTGAACTTCCTTCTGGTATATGTATTTTCCCATAATTGCTTCACGAATTTTCCAGAATTTCTGTTGAGGGAAAGGTGGACTTTTTGTCAAGATTTTGTCATGATTTGCCTCGAGCTCCGCGTAGATCTCTTGGATCTTGTGCTACCATTGAGCCTTGTGCCTGAAAACGACATTGATTTGATATTTTGTCTTCCTAAACTGGTATCTGGCAGCATACGGATGAAGGGCGGAGACCGTGTTTTATCTGTGGTTGGCAGGAACCCGGATTTTTTCGTGTTTTCCAAGAATTTCATCGTTTTGGAACCGAGAACATGTATCCTGCAATTGACTAGCAAACACGGCTCAAGAGTATCTACGGATATGCAATGTGATAAAAATTGGGCGGTATGAAAATGCAAAAATCTGATATGAACAAATACCCCCAAACTTATCATTTGCTCATCCCGAGCAAAGTCCATTTATTCACAAAAAATTTCCTAACCTCACTTTCGCAGGGAACGCGATTGCACTGAGCATGTGCAACAAGCCGTTAAACCTCTAGGTGTCCCTAGTAGGAGGAGTGTTGTCTCCTGAGGGTTTTCAGCGGATACTACCCACAAAATCCGGTCAAGTTGGTTTGTAAAAATGACTAAGTTTCAAATCCTAAAGTTTTGTTTTAGAAAATAACAATTCTATAATCCTAAGTCTAGACTATCGAACCTTTATTTTTCACACCTCGCTTCTTATTTAACTACAGATTTTATATGTCTTTACGTGCAGTGCAAATAGTGTCGTGAAGTTCCAGAAGGATCGATTAAAGTCATCATGTCGCACAATAAAGCTCAGATAACAATTTGAAAAGGATCACATAAGTTTTATAAAGAGTTAAGCATTTTTCAAGTTTCGTTTTCCAGTTAGGTTTCAACTTCAGAATTTCTATCTTCCTTAACAGGAAACTAAGTCGTATTTTTCACTCCACCTTTTAACTTGTTTTTATTTCATACACACCTCTGTGAACGTGCAATAGTCTTTATCATAGAATAAAACCTTCATATCTCCGTTAAAATTTTTTTAAAGCCTATCTTTTATCAAGATTATTCTCACACAAAGAATCGTTAGGAATTTTAACTCGGAGAGAACACTTGCTTGACTTTGTTTTAAACTGGACTTTCTAGGCTTCTTAGCGAGCTTTGGGCCAATGCACCCAAACCAGTTGGTTTTAGGGCATTAGGTGTAGAAACACCCCAGCGGACTTAATTACTCAAGTTACCTAGGTCCAAAAACAAAAGACAGTTTGTCGTGAAAATCAGATGATTTAATACGAACGGAGATCTAACCGGCAGTTCAAATATTTTTTTGGATAAAAGACGTGTTTAGTAGGTTTGGTGTGTAATCATTCCAATCAAGTTTCCGATGGGTTATTTTTCAGACTTAGTTCCAATTACGGCATCAATAACATTCCTTAATATTCGCTTTACTTCATAAACTATTCTTGACATTTCTTATTTCAGAACAAACCTATTTGATCCTCAGAAAATCATTTATCTGTTTAAGAGTTTAAACATGAAAGACTTGTCATCTAATTCCCAAAACTCACGACACGTGTAGTGTGATGTAAAGACGTATATCAGCTATAGTTAACTTCAAAGGAGAGTTATCTTTCAGGTTTTCAAAATCCAAACCTAAGATCTAGTTATTCCTATTTTTTCAAACAAAAACCGTCGAATGTTGAATCAGAGTTCTTCCACAAGCTAACTTGACAAAAAAGTTTTTATATTTTTTAGAAAATTTTCAAATTTTTATGATTTTATGGATTTAAATAAGCAGATGCAAAATATACATATGAATGCGAAGGTAAGAAATGCGTACCGAGTGTACCCCCAAACTTAAACTGGACAGTGTCCTCACTGTCGTAGCATGAATAGAGCAGTTGGAAGGGTCAAAATTGTCGATTAGCGAAACACAAATTTTTATTTGTTTTTGTTTTTAAAGAAAAGAAAAAGAATATACACAAATATATACAAAATGGTTTGTACATACCCCCAAACTTATTTGGAACAGTGTCCACTGTTCTTGGCTGGATAACCGAAGTTTGGAGGTAGGCAGAGGAAGATCATTCAGGGTAAACCGGCTCCTGTAAGAACAGGACCTCCTCTGTTGGTTCGGCACTAAGGTACGGTTTGCATCGGTGTCCGTTTACTTGGAAGAGTGAACCGTCCTTTGGATTTTCCAAATCCAGAGCGCCCTGCGGATACACATTCCGCACAAAATACGGCCCTTTCCAGCGAGATCGGAGCTTTCCAGGATGGAAGTGAAGTCGGGTGTCGTAAAGCAGTACCTGCTGACCAGGTACGAAGGTTTTGCGCAAAAGGTGTTTATCGTGAAACACCTTCGTTCGATTTTTAACGACAACCGCGTTATCGTAAGCCTCATCCCTAAGCTCGTTCAGTTCGTTCAACTGCAGCTTCCGATGGCTGCCCGCATCCTCAAGAGACAGATTCAGCTCCTTTATCGCCCAAAATGCGCGATGCTCGATTTCGACAGGAAGGTGGCAGGCTTTTCCGTACACAAGCCGATAGGGAGACATGCCAAGGTCGGTCTTATAAGCGGTTCTAAATGCCCAAAGGGCATCGGTGAGTTTCAGAGACCAATCCTTACGGTTCTTGGAAACCGTCTTCTCCAGTATCTGCTTGATTTGCCGATTTGAAACTTCGGCCTGCCCGCAGGTTTGGGGGTGGTAGGGCGTAGAAAGCTTATGATTAATGGAGTATTTCCGCATCAAGGCCTCGAAGGTTTTGTTGCAGAAATGACTTCCATTGTCACTAATGATCGCTCGGGGGTGCCCAAACCGGGAGAAAATGTTTTCTTTAAGGAACCTAATGACAACCTTGTTGTCGTTAGTCCGGCTGGGCACAGCCTCGACCCATTTAGAGACGTAATCAACAGCTAGAAGGATGTACAAGTTCCCAAAAGAGCTGGGAAACGGCCCCATGAAGTCTATCCCCCAAACATCGAAAATCTCCACAACCAAGATCGGTTGGAGCGGCATCTCATTCCTCCGGGATATCCGGCCCATGTGTTGGCACCGGGAGCAAGTCTTGCAATAGTCGTGAGCGTCTTTGAAAAGTTGTGGCCAGTAGAAACCACATTGCAAGATCTTCTCAGCTGTCTTTCTGGGCCCAAAATGCCCGCCACACGCTTGATCGTGGAAAAATGACAGCACACTCTTGAATTCCTCATCAGGGACACACCGACGAATAATCTGGTCGGGACAGTACTTGAACAAGTAGGGTTCGTCCCAGTAAAAGTGTTTTACTTGGGATAAGAAGCGAAGTCTGTCCTGACGTGACCATTCGGTCGGTAGTAATCCCGTGGCCAAATAGTTCACAATATCTGCGAACCAGGGTTCGCACGATACTGTCAAGAGTTGTTCATCCGGAAAAATGTCATTGATCGGAATTGGAAGCGAAGGCGAAGAAGGAAGTCGTGAGAGATGATCGGCAACCACGTTTTCACATCCTCGTTTGTCCTTAATGACAAGGTCAAACTCTTGAAGCAAGAGGATCCAACGGATTAACCGAGATTTTGCATCTTTCTTCGCAAAAAGATGGCGCAAAGCTGAATGGTCCGTATAGACAATGACTGGAGAGCCGATGAGGTAGGGCCTGAACTTTTCTAGAGCAAATACAACAGCTAAGAATTCCTTCTCAGTCGTTGTATAATTGAGTTAGGCGTCGTTCAGGGTTCGGCTCGCGTAATAGATTACATGCGGCATCTTGTTGATGCGCTATCCAAGGACAGCACCGATGGCAAAGTCGGATGCATCGCACATAATCTCGAATGGGTGCGTCCAGTCAGGTGAGGAGAGAACGGGAGCAGAAGTGAGTGAGCGTTTCAGTGACTCGAATGCAGTCACACAGCTCGAGTTGAAGTCGAATGGTGTATCCTTGGCCAGCAAAAGAGTCAAGGGCCTAGCAATCTTGCTAAAGTCCTTGATAAACCGTCTATAGAAACCGGCATGGCCAAGGAAGGCTCGGATATCTCTGACGCAAAGGGGAGGAGGCAGATTGGAAATGACCTCAATCTTTGCTTTGTCGACCTCTATGCCATTTTGCGAGATGATATGTCCTAAGACAATACCTTCGCGCACCATGAAGTGGCATTTCTCCCAGTTTAAAGTGAGATTCTTGTCCTTACATCGGGTAAGGACAGCGTCAAGATGCAGCAGACACTCGTCAAAGGAGTCGCCGAAGATGGAGAAGTCATCCATGAAAATCTCCAGAAATTTTTCCACCATGTCTGAGAAAATTCCCATCATACACCGCTGGAAGGTAGCGGGCGCATTGCATAACCCAAAGGGCATGCGTCGATATGCAAACGTGCCGAAAGGACAAGTGAAAGTGGTCTTGTCCTGGTCTTTTTCGGCGATGGGAATTTGATTATAGCCAGAGTAGCCATCAAGAAAACAATAGTACTCATGTCCGGCCAATCGTTCCAGCATCTGGTCAATGAAAGGTAGCGGAAAGTGGTCTTTCCGCGTTGCGGCGTTGAGTTTTCTGTAATCAATGCAAACTCGCCACCCAGTTTGGGTGCGAGTAGGGATTAACTCATTCGCCTCGTTGGTTATGACCGTGATGCCCGACTTCTTGGGGACAACGTGAATGGGGCTAACCCACTGGCTATCAGAGATAGGGTAAATGATACCACTATCTAGACATTTGACGATCTCCTTCTTCACAGCCTCCTTCATGACTGGATTAAGACGTCTTTGTGGATCCCGGGCTGGTTTGGCATCATCCATCAGATGAATGTGATGCTCAACGATCAGGGGACTAATCCCCTTGATGTCCGCCATGGACCAGCCAAAAGCTTGCCTGTTACTGTGCAAGACCGCGAGAAGGGCTTTCTCTTGCTCTGGAGCTAGAGAAGCCGAGATGATGACAGGGAGGGTCTCGTTCTCACCTAAGTAAGCATACTTAAGGTGAGACGGCAACGGCTTGAGTTCAAGCGTTGGAGGTGAAAAGATGGAAGGCAAGACTGGTGCAAAGGTCTCGAACTCAAAGGACTCCAGCAAAGGTTCAAAACGAGTGTAGGCAACCGAGTCGGATGGTTCAGGTAACTCATCCAAAAAGTAGAAAGATTCAAACTCGGGTTGTGCGCGGCTAAGATCGTTCGTGAACGTGAAACACTCGTAGTCGTTATCGGGCGCAGAAACAGCAGCAGGTTCGAAGAGACACGCACTAGTGGCGTCAAGATTATCGTGTTCAAACAGAAACTCCTCGAATTCACACTCTTCTGGTGTGATCTCCTGGATCGAGCAGACATCCAGTATATGAGCATTAGGTTCGGCGGGCTGATTCCCCAACCTAAAAATGTTGAGTTCAATTATCATATTTCCAAAAGAGAGGTTCATCGAACCATTGCGACAATTGATCACAGCATTTGAGGTTGCAAGAAATGGGCGACCGAGTATCACCGGAATTTGATTCCGGGGGTTAGCTACAGGCTGTGTATCTAAGACAATGAAGTCGACGGGGAATATGAAGTCCCCGACTTTGATTAACACATCCTCTAGCTCACCCCTAGGATGGGTGATCGATCGGTCGGCCATCTGGAGAGTGCAGTGTGTGGGTTTCAGCTCTCCGACGCCTAATTGCTCGTATACTGAATACGGAAGCAAGTTAACACTGGCACCAAGATCTAATAGTGCGCGATTGATGTTCTTATCCCCAATAGTAATTGAAATCGTAGGACAGCCAGGGTCCTTCCGTTTTTGTGGTAAAGATTGGGTAAGGGCATCACTCACAGCACTAGCCAAGAAAACTTTCTTGGGTACCTGAGACTTCCTCTTTTTCGTGCACAAGTCCTTTAAGATTTTCGCGTAAGACGGGACTTGTTGGACAGCATCTAAAAGAGGAATGTTAATGTTAACTTGCTTGAATAACTCCAAAATCTTCTCCATTTGTGGATTTTGTTTGTTAGACCTCAACCGGTTTGGAAATGGAACATTTTGAAAATTGGTTGAGTCTAATGCTGGAGGAGGAGATTTTGGAGTTGGAACGGATCCCAGAATAGGTGTTTTCGTGGAGTGAGAAGCGGGTCCGTTCAGAGCAGAAGAAGAAGAGGGAGAAGAAGAAGAAGAAGAAGCGGCCGGGGTGTCATCGTTGATTCGCTTGCCAATGTCGTTTTGCAGCACCCTCCCCGATCTCAGTGTGGTCATGGCACTCACATTATGGTTTTGTTGTTCAAGAGCAACATGTGCATTATGTGGGTGGCCGGGATTTGGAAGTGGCTGGGACGGGAGCTTCCCCTTCTCTCGCTCGCTCAAGGCTGCGTTCAGCTGTGCAATCTGGGCCTCGATGGTCTTGATGCTTTGCCCGTGTGCGGCAGTGTGTTGCACTAAAGATTGAATCGAAGACTGGATGTTGGCGGTGGATTGAGTCGATTGTTTAACAAACGCCTCCAGACTTCGCTCGAGCGAGGAAACCTTATCGTTGTTGGACGGAACAAAGTTGTTGTTTGGTGGAAAAGAGTTGTTGGGTGCAAAGTTGTTCGTCTGGTTTTGGTAAGGTTGGGGTTGGAAGGGCTGCTGATACTGATGCTGAGTTTGTTGTGGCGCTTGTTGTTGCGGTGGAGGGGCCCTTTGGAAATTGTTTCCCTGGAATTGATTCTGATTCCAGGCGAAATTGGGGTGGTTCCTCCAACCGGGATTGTAGGTGGAAGAGTATGGATCATTCCCCGGTCTTTGCTGGAAGGCA
Organism: Agapanthus africanus; assembly: GCA_030015575.1. Classification (NCBI taxonomy): domain Eukaryota; kingdom Viridiplantae; phylum Streptophyta; class Magnoliopsida; order Asparagales; family Amaryllidaceae; genus Agapanthus; species Agapanthus africanus. The sequence continues at coordinate 378,107,539 of CM057347.1, read as the reverse complement.
GCATTAACCTGATCCTGTCCTTGCGAGGGTGGATTGTAAGGACACTCTTCGGTCAAGTGGGAAGGATCGGAACAACAAGCGCAGATGGTACGAAGGGGGAGAACAGGTGTGGGGGCAGGAGCAGAAAATTTGCTCTCTATTGCTTCAAGCTTTCGTGTTATTGCAGCCATTTCAGCTTTCATCGCAATAGAGACATCGAGTTGGTGGATTCCTACCCTAGACTGACCGGTAGAAGTGGAGGTAGAAGAAGAAGAAGTCGGTCTAGTGCTCTCCCACTGTAGCGTTTGCTCCGCAAGATCGTCAAAAAACTGCCACGCTTCCTCGTCAGATTTGGATAGGAAGTGGCCCTGACAGATGGTTTCCAGCAACTGCTTCGTTGCTGGGTTCAGTCCCTCGTATAAGGTTTGGCAGAGTTGCCATTTCTCTATACCGTGGTGAGGACACTGAACAAGAAGGTCTTTGTATCGGTCAAAGCACTTCCAGAAGGGTTCAGAAGGAAGCTGGGAGAATTGGTTGATCTCATTTCGAATTCTTGCGGTCTTATGATTTGGATAGAATTTTTTCAGAAACGCTTTAACAAACTCGTCCCAGCTGGTGATTGAGTGGGAAGCGGTGCTATACAGCCATTTTTCAGCGAGATCGCATAAAGTGAACGGAATGACCCGTAGACGTATAGCATCGTCCGACAGCTGGGTTGTTTTCATCATGGCACAGACGTTTTGAAATTTGTTAATGAAGATATAGGCATCTTCAGATTCAAGCCCATGAAAACGTGGAAGCATGTTGATGAAATGGGGCTTAATTTCAAAGTTGTCCCCATTGGCCGGAGGAAGAGAAAGGCAGGTTGGAAGTGCAGAACGGGTAGGGTAGAAACGATCCTGGAGTGCAATTCGCTGCGGCGCTACAACAGGCGGAGGTGGTGGAAGATTGGTCTCCGTAGGAGGTGGAGCCAATCCAGGGGTGGTCAAAGAGATGTTCGGATTAAATCCCGACATCGCGGAAGAAGAGGTTGGTGAAGGTGAAGGTGAAGGTGAAGATGTATGAACAGAATTCCGGTCAACGTCGGAGTTGGCCGGCAAAGGAAGGGGTGAAAGAGGAGTGGACGGAGTATCGACTTCGGAGTCGATCGCGTAGTCGGTCGCGACTAACGTAACGCGGACTAGACGGGCGCTAGTGTCCCGAGTCTAAGCGGACATACACTAAACGAGTTTAGTATAGTCAAAGCGGAGAAGGTGAGGGTAAGAAAACGTCAATGAAGAAAGGCGATGGGTGTTGGGTGAAAATGGATTTGGCGACAAAAGGGCAAGTTTTTATAAAAGTTTTTGATTTTTTTTTTTGTTTTTTAGAAAGAGATTTACAGAAGTATGTACGGAAATACGGCTTAAGCAATCACAAACAAGATATGCACAATCACACCTAGATCTAGGGTAACCTAGGTCTACTAGACCTGCTCCTGAACTTGATTGTCGAAGTTAAACAATGTCGAGAAACAGGCTTAAAAATACACTGATCACGAGGCCAGGTAAGTGCAGAGATAAGGGGAGGTTGTCCAACGCTTTCGCGAAGTTCCTTAATTAAATAACCCTTTCTCTTTCGGCGGTTGCGCCTTTAACACTTTCCTAGACACCCCGTAAACAATATACGGTTAAGCAAGGTTCTAAACAAGGTTTATCTTCTCCTAATGAGCGCGAAGTCCTTAGGGCTGAAGTCTAGTATTTTTTAATTTACAATGGACAATGCATATGCTTTAGTGATTTCCGGGGTCCTAGGAAGGGTGATGAAATCCCCACCCAATCTGGATTGGTTTCAAGCCCCTTAAGTCCGTATTAAAGAATGCAAAACAGTAACAAATCAACTGCAAACAATTTTTATTTTGCGGCGCAAAGAATCCTGCACAAGAACAGTTTATTGGAAGGGGGAGAAGAATTTGCACAAAGAACCCTGCAGAAAACACAATTTATTGGAGTCCAGAGGAGTGGGGTGGAGAAGAGGAGCTTACCCAGAAAATTTGGCACAGAGAACTCCCCAAGTGGCCGCGGTTCCGCGGCAAAAGAGCCCTAATGCCGCGGTTCCGCGGCTGTAAAGAGGATTGGATGCATAATTTTTCTTGTGTGGGTTCTGTTGGGTGTCCTCTTGTTTTCTGGATGTTCTGAATTTGAATTTACTCACTGTATCTGCTCCAGATTTTGACAGTAGGCCGTATGCTTCGTTTTTTTTCGTCGCGGTGTAGCCGCGAAATGTGGGTCTATCTTCCCACGTCTTTGGCACTGTACTTGAACTCCGTATTTTCAACGTCTTGGCCGCTGAACTCGAAACTTGTATTTTCCTGCACACTTGCACAAAAGCTAATCAAGAATAACAAGATGGTTTTTACAAAGTATATTTTTTTTTTTGGTTTTTTTTTTTGGTTGTTTTTATATTCATAAATTAACCCGAAATTACACAAGGAAATAAACTACCGTCTCCCCGGCAACGGCGCCATTTGATTGATAGGATAGGAGCGTGTTCAAGTTCTAGTTTAAATACCGCAATCAAGACGGTTTCGCACGTAGCTAGCCGGTTGAGTACGGGTCGTCCGCAGGGAGATGGGAATCTTTTTCTATGTGTTTTTCGACGAGTTAAGTCCGGTTGTTCAGATTTTGTTTGTAGTTATCTAAGTGTTGAGTTGATATTTAAAGAGAGCATGTTAGGGTTAGGATTAGGTTAGTTTGAGTTAGGAGTCTCCACATCTTTCGTTGCCCTTCTTAATATCGTGTTACGGTAATCGGCAACAACGGGGATTAGCACGACTAGGAAGGACTTTGCGAGTATAAGCTAGGCTTTCCAACGCATAAGTCTTCCTTTTGGTGCTTGTCCGTCCGTTCTTGGCTCTTAGCCATAACCTCCGGTTAATCCAACCACAACCGGTCTCACTACGGAATCACCGCTATCATGTAGGATAGGGTGCCGTAAGGAGCGGATTGTGGTTGGGTTAACGGGAGTCGATTTAAGCTGTTGGGCAAGAAAAGAGTGAGAGAGATTTCCTTCTCTCAAACTTCCCTTATCCTACCCTAACAAGAATGAACTACTCACACATCATAATACGGAAAAATAAAACAACACAAAAGAGGAAGATAGAAAGAAGGAGATTAGAAGAATACGACTAACTATTTGCGACCTCACCTTGGCGAGGATCAAGCGTAAGTATCATTGTCATATGTAAAGATAAAGAAAAAAGAGAAGAAAGAAACAACAAGGAAATAACAACAACTACTTAACTAATTTAAAGTTACAACAATTATAATAAAAGTAAGACAAGCATGATAGCAAATTGATCTTCTTTATTTATCATTCCTCCCTCACAAAGCTCACTACAAGTTTAATGGAGAAGAGATGAGAAGAAGAAGAACAAGTGAACTAAATCCTAGAAAAAGAAAATACAAGAAAAAAAAATGGACCCTTTCCTTCACAAACTTCTGGGCTATTTATAGGCCAAAACATGAAACCCTAGGGCAACCAACAGAACATACATGAAAAGACCAACCTACCCCCCAAAACCCTGCACACTTGGCGCCAGAATGGCCGCGGAAGCGCGGCCAATACCCCTCTTTGGCCGCGCTTCCGCGGCCGTATAGATGACTTGGGCTTGGGTATTTTTGGTGGGACCCTGGTTTGTTGTGAACTTCCTTCTGGTATATGTATTTTCCCATAATTGCTTCACGAATTTTCCAGAATTTCTGTTGAGGGAAAGGTGGACTTTTTGTCAAGATTTTGTCATGATTTGCCTCGAGCTCCGCGTAGATCTCTTGGATCTTGTGCTACCATTGAGCCTTGTGCCTGAAAACGACATTGATTTGATATTTTGTCTTCCTAAACTGGTATCTGGCAGCATACGGATGAAGGGCGGAGACCGTGTTTTATCTGTGGTTGGCAGGAACCCGGATTTTTTCGTGTTTTCCAAGAATTTCATCGTTTTGGAACCGAGAACCTGTATCCTGCAATTGACTAGCAAACACGGCTCAAGAGTATCTACGGATATGCAATATGATAAAAATTGGGCGGTATGAAAATGCAAAAATCTGATATGAACACTTGTCCGTGTCCAAACGGTGGGACAAGATCCCCATGTCGCCGCTCCCCCACCTCGGGAGCGACACATAGGGAGAGAAGACACTGCCCGCGCCGGCGCATCTGGGCACCGCCTCGCTATCTCCGGCGGCTACAGATCCCCCGTGGCGACCAATTCGCTGACCTGGTGGGCGCCTCACAGCTCGACGTCGAGGTCTTATGAAAGAGCATCCCGCCCTAAGGCCCATCGCGCTCCTGTCCCTCTCAAGGAGGTGTCGGTCGGCTCGCCTGCTCCCAGGCATGGCCGGCGCCCTCTCCCTCGACGGGAACGCACGAACGGGACTCACCACGGTAGCTCAAAGACAACCTTGCCAGGGGACCTACGGGACCTCATAGAACGGAACCGGAACCGCGGCCAGGCGCAGGTCGCCAGCAGCAGGGGCCATAAATCCGAGTATGCCGAATCCTCGGGATACCACGACCGACTCGATACCCTCGAAAAGAAGATCGAGGGTATACACCGGGAGAGTCGTCCTTCAAGTGACGGGGCTAGATATGCCGCCGACTCGCTTACGAAGCCCTTCGCTGAAGAGCTGCTCATTGTCCACGTCTCCTGTAACACCCTAGTTCGTTTATACCAGTTCGAGTTCATGTATTTCTTTATTTATGGTATTATCCTGATTTATTGTGTTTTGGGTGCGAATAGTGTATTTGACATCTGTATTTGCATCTGACCCGACCCGCTTGGTTGGAACCTGTCTTGATTTATGTTCATGATTTATCCTGACCTGTTATATGGACACGTGCACTTTCATTTATTTATACATCCTGCATATTGGTATTTATCTGGCATTTGCATTTTCACAATATAACATTTTTGGTCACATAAAATATTTTTAAAATATATTGCATGGCTTGCATGATACCCCTGACCCTGTCGTAGCATCCGCGCATCTTGTTCTCGTCCCGTTCAGTGAAGCGGACTTGTTTGGATGGTTACGCGCACGTACGTGCATCCGTTTTTGGGGGTATGTATTTTCGTTACCCGGATATCCAATTTTGGTTTTGGTTGACACGTATATTTTCCGTATTTTAAAACTGGATTTTTAGACCCGACCCGGACGTGTTTTGAACTATTTTTGTATTAGCCAAAATCTCAATTTTACCTAATATTATATTCCTTATATATTCTCAGTTTATATATATATACGTATGCTTAAGTTTTAAAAATAATAATATATATTTAAAATATTTTACTTAAATCAATCCTTACCAAACACATCTGCCTCTCTCTTTCTCCTCTACAGTAGGATATATTCTTTCTTTTATTCTATTTTTTTAACCCTTTAATTAATCCATGCACATCTTTCTCTCTCTCTCTCGCTTTCTCTCTCTCTCCCCCTTTCTCTCTCATATCGCAACAACTGTTCCTTCTTGATTCCCATAACCTTCCTTCTTCTCTCTAGTGTCACCTCCCTCCTTTATTTTAAAACCGAGCTCACGAGGAACCCATAAAAACTGAGCCTCCTCCTCTAACCCTAACCCTAACTCCTCTGCATCACTACCCTCGACCTCGCCTCCATTCCCATATCCATCCTCTCCTCCTCCTCCTCCTCGACATCATCTTCTTTCTCTCCTTTCCTCACCCGAGCCCAGCCTGCACCATCACCCAAGCACCGTGAACCCATATCCAAACCCTAGCTTCGCCGCCGACCATCTCGTCGACTCCAGCATCTTCTTCTCTCCTCCTCATCTTCCTTCTCTTCTCCTCCTTCATTTCTTTACTTCTTTTGTTTAAAACCCTGCACACTCCACAACACCCGCAACCCTAACCCCGAACCCTTATTTCACTTGCACACCTCGCCGGCACATCACCGCCGGTGACCCCGACACCACTCCTCTCTGCAACCACAGTGAGCTTTCTCTTCTTCATCTTCTCCTTCTTCCCTCTTCTTCTTCCTCCTTCTTTCTTCCTTCTTCCTTTTCATTTCTTGATTCTTGAATGTTGTATTCTTGTAGTTCACCGGAGCCGGGATCGTCGCCACGATCCAGACGACCCTGAGGAAGTGCCTTGCTTGCGTGATCACCCTCGTGCGTTATTTGGAACCATTCCGTGTACCGTGCACGCGTCGTGACATTTTGCCGATGTAGGACGTTCTGTACACATCCATTCACGTTCCGTCTAGGCAAGTTAAGCTTGCTACATGCTATATAACTCATTATATACCTATTTAAATAAATATCACACCTGTATTTTAAATCAAGCATCCCATGTTTCATATTACAGCTTTTCGACGTTCCGTTTACATCTGTATAGTGCATTTCAGATCTAGGGCATGCAAACCAATCTTAAATACATGCTACATTACTTTAGACGCATCTATTTAACAAATGGAATACCTGTATTTTAAATCATGCACCCCATGCTTAGTTTTATAACTTTTCGATGTTCCGTTTGCATCCATTCATATCATTTCAGATCTAGGTCATGAAAACTTATCTTGTTACATAATATACTATCATATACTGCATCAAATTGAATAGTTACATTTCATATTGCTTAGTTATATATTCCGCACTTGTTAGTTTATGATTTTACAGTTATATGATGTCCGTTTGCATCCATATCGTATAGAATACATATAGCTGCATTTACAGATCTCATTAATAACCTAATACTGTTGTTTTAATACCCCATGTTTAATAAAGTGCAATCTAATTAGTTTTAGAACTATTAAAGGTAACCCTAATCTATAGTTGTGCATCCATATCATTTATTTGCATACCATTCATATTATTTCATACCTGATTTTATCAACCCATCCTTATTACAGTTTGATTATGAGCACCCGCTTGATACACGTACACTACTTGATATGACTTAATACGTGTATCCTACTTGCCATAATCTGATACACCATTACTTGACCTGACTTGACACCTGTGCACTACCTGACATGACCTGATGTATTACAGCCTGACTGGATACCGATCTTGTACTAATGCCGACAACCTTGACCTGTTGTCCCTACGGACATTTCCTGTTGTCTATTCAGACAAACCTGTACCTGCTTGACCCTGTGTTGGCATTAGCTCCAGATTTATCAATACCTGACTTGAACACATGACTTGGGGGTATGGGGAAATCAATGATGAAATCTGACTTGTAACTCGATAGTTCGATGCCTTTACTGATCAGTCTTACGGGCTAGGCCAGCCCCGGGATGCTGCTGCTGACATCATTCGTCTTTACATACTACCTTTTACTGCCTAGCGGCACGTCTCGGATTCAGCCCAAGTGTCTTTGACCGTGGTCCCAGACAATCACGGGATACTATTGAGTTACATCGACGATTCATTAAATTGATTTCAAGGACTTGAGAGTAATTAACCCAGTTGACCAGTTTAGATTACTCACTGCACGTCACCGGTGCCTTTACCCTTCACTGCTCTTATTTATGTTACTGTTATACCTTATTTACCATTCATACTCGTACCTGCATGTCTTGCTACTCCTTGATTTTTTTACTGCTTGATATTATGACGCACTGACGTCTGGATTTTGCATGGCCCAGATCCTTTACCTTTGCTGCAGGCCGAGCAGGAGTATTTCAGTGAACGGGCTGAGCAGTGAGGACCTGTTATTAGTTTCGTTTAGTTTCTTTTCTGTATTTTCATTCCTGATGTGAGCCCGCATTATGGGATGTACATTCCAGTTTATTATTGTATTGGATCTTTTGCTTCCGCATTATTTCATTTCATGACTCGTTTATTCTGGCTTATGGACATGTGTGAGATAGTTTATTCCTGTTCTTGATATCTCTACAGCCGTAATGTGACTGTGGAGGGATTTTTCCTATCCACGGGTAGCATGGTTGGCTCTGTCATATGCCTATCTTAGCTTACTCTGGGAAGCGCGGCGTGACAGGGTTTCTTTGGTATCAGAGCCATATGATTTAGGTTAATCGGGTTTGATTCTTTTTGTAGTTGGGTATTGGACCTAATACATGAATCAGAATACTCGTGATTAGGAACATGTCCTGCCACATTGTTATCGTGATTCTTGAATCATATCTTTCTCTTGACCCTTGCCTTGACGATATGAAAACAACTTTGCATCTCGGCTTGAAACCTTTTGGTTTCCTATTATTTCTCCATGTTCCTTTGATTCTGATACTAGGATTTGGGTGACTTGAGTGGAGTTATGTGATTGTAACTATGAACTGCAGCATGGTTACAATGCGGTACTCTATTTAAGTAACTTAGAGTCCTAGTCTTGATTCACTTTCTTGTTTCATGGTCGTTATATTGCCTTTCTTCTCTTGCTTTCCAGTTCATGTTTTATCGCAAGCTTGAATCATGTTTATCATGCTTATCTTCTTCAGTATCTTGGCTTTGGATGAAGTCATTTCGGTATCCTACTTGTTCATGTTTTCCTGCATTAGTATTATTCAATTCTGGTGCATCCCCTTGTTTGTTGTTGTCTTGAGAATGGATTTTTCGGCACTTTCCACGCTCACATTGATTGTAGGGCAAAGAAAGTAATTTTCCAGATTCCCGGACATCCGGAGTTTGTTTTTGCTGGAGGTAGCAGTTCTGTCGGGCTAGTCGAGTTTAGGGCTAGGCCGAAAAATAATGTTCTTTCGTCGATGGAAGTTGATAAGGAAGAAGCGCCAGCTGTAGTTCAAGATTTCATGGACGTGTTCGAGGACATCTCAGGTTTACCACCAAAACGTGATGTGGAGTTCGCGATCGATCTTGTTCCTGGTGCAGCACCAATCTCAAAGGCGTACTATCTGATGGCACCAGTGGAGTTGGAAGAAATTAAGAAGCAGGTTACCGAATTACTTGAGAAGGGTTGGATTCGCGGCAGCAATTCATCTTGGGGAGCTCTAGTTCTTCTAGTCAAGAAGAAAGATGGCACAAGGAGGATGCGCATCGATTATCGAGAATTGAACCGAGTGACAATTAAGAACAAGTACCCGATCCCTCGCATTGGCGAATTATTCGAGCAACTCAGTGGTGCGAGGGTATTCTCGAAGATGGATTTGAGATCCGGATATCATCAGGTCCGAGTTAAACCAGAGGATATTTGCAAGACTGCATTCCGAACTCGGTATGGACATTATGAGTATTTAGTGATGCCATTCGGAGTCACGAATGCACCGGCGATATTTATGGACTTGATGAACCGAATCTTTCACTGTTCTTAGACCAGTTCATAGTGGTGTTCATCGATGATATTCTTGTCTACTCGAGGAGCCTAGAAGAGCATGCAGAACGCTTGAGGATCGCACTGCAGACATTGAAGCATGAAAGATTGTATGCAAAGATGAGCAAGTGTGAGTTTTGGCTTGAAGAAGTGAAGTTTTTGGGGCCTGTCTTATCCAGAGATGGAATCGCCGTTGACCCTGAGAAGATTGCAGCAATTCAAGATTGGCCGATTCCGAGAAATGTAGCAGAGATCGGAAGTTTTCTGGGACTTGCAGGATATTACAGAAGATTCGTGGAGAATTTTGCTCGTTTTGGCTGAGCCTTTGACCAAGCTTACGCGGAAGGATGTGCCGTTCGTTTGGACGGATGGTTGTGCGTCAGCTTTTGAGGCGTTGAAGCAAAGGTTGGTAACCGCTCCTATTTTGACCGTACCAGACAGTTCCGGAGGATTGGTGATTCACAGCGATGCATCTGGAAAAGGTTTGGGATGTGTTTTGATGCAGCATAGGAAAGTTATAGCTTACTCATCGAGATAGTTGAAGACCCATGAGAAGAATTACCCAACTCATGATTTGGAGCTTGCAACAGTGATTTTCGCTTTGAAGATTTGGAGACACTACTTATTGGGCGAAAGGGTCGAAGTATTCACCGATCACAAAAGCCTAAAGTATGTGTTCACACAGAAAGAGCTTAACACGAGGCAGCGTAGATGGTTGGAGCTGATGACTGACTATGATCTTGATCTTAAGTATCATCCGGGGAAAGTTAATATACTGCCGGACGCGCTTAGTCGGTTGGCAGCAATTCGGATGTTGACTGCACAGAAGGAGCTTATCGATGATTTTCGGAGATTCGAGTTGGGGGTTGTGCTACCGCATTCTTCAGGATAGTTGATGCAGCTGCAAGTACAGTCGTCCTTGATCAATAATATTAAAGCAGCGATGTCACAGGACCCAAGATTGCAGAAGTTTCGAGAACAGGTTGAAGCTGGACTTCGAACGGATTTGTTGATTCATGAAGATGGTTCGTTGCGATATGGTAGCCGTTTGTGTGTGCTGAAAGGAGACATTCGTGAAGAAGTTATGAAGGAGGCGCACAGTTCCGCATATTCCGTACATCCAGGAGGCACGAAGATGTACCGTGATCTACGACAGCATTTCTGGTCGGAAGGCATGAAAAGAAAGATTGCTCGTTTTGTGGCGAAGTGCTTGGGTGTCAGCAAGTTAAGGCTGAACATCAAAGGGTTGCTGGTTTATTGCAACCACTTCCAATTCCTTAATGGAATTGGGAACATATAACCATGGATTTCGTGACAGCTTTACCGCGGAGTCCAAAGGGCAACAATGCAGTTTGGGTGATTGTTGATCGATTGACCAAGGTAGCTCATTTCATACCATTTCGAGTTGGTCAATCAATGGAAGCGTTGGCAAAACGGTACATGCAGGAGATTGTGAGATTGCATGGAGTACCTGTGAGCATCGTTTCCGATCGTGACACTCGATTCTTATCACACTTCTGGAGGAGTTTTACAGGAAAGTTTGGGGACGCGATTGAAGTTTAGCACAGCTTATCATCCCTAGACAGATGGCCAGTCGGAGAGAACGATCCAAACTCTTGAAGATATGTTGAGAGCTTGCATGTTGGAATTCAAGGGTTCGTGGGAGGATCGTCTATACTTGGTGGAGTTTTCTTACAATAACAACTTTCAGGAGACTATTCAGATGGCTCCATTCGAAGCATTATATGGTCGCAAGTGTCGTTCACCTGTTTGTTAGGACGATATTGGAGAACGAAGATTGTTGGGACCAGATTTGATCGTGCAGACAGTAGAGAAAGTTAACACTATCCGGAATCATATGAAGGCAGCACAAGATCGGCAGAAGAGTTGGGCCGATATATCGAGAAGACCTCTAGAGTTCATGGTTGGTGATCTTGTGTTCTTGAAGATATCACTGACTAGAGGAGTGATTCGTTTTGGGAGTCGAGGTAAGCTTAGTCCTCGATTCATTGGGCCTTGCGAGATTTTGGAGCGTGTTGGAGAAGTGGCTTATCGTTTGGCGTTACCACAATCTTTGGCGAATGTTCATGATGTATTCGAGATGAAACACACGCGCTGGATCATTCGGAGCTGACTGTATGAGAGGATTTTACCTTTGAGGAACGACCGATGTCGATTGTTGATCGAAAAGAAAAGGTCCTTAAGAACAAGGTTATCCCTCTAGTACTTGTTTCTTAGGGAAATCGCTCGAATGGAGAATCGACTTGGGAACGTGAAGACGAGATTCGACAGAAGTTTCCACACCTATTCTTGTAGCTTCTTGATTTTTTACCTTTTCTTGTCTTGGGAATTTCGAGGAAGAAATTCTTTTTGTAGTTGGGTATAATATAACACCCTAGTTCGTTTATACCAGTTCTAGTTCATGTATTTCTTTATTTATGGTATTATCCTGATTTATTGTGTTTTGGGTGCGAATAGTGTATTTGACATCTGTATTTGCATCTGACCCGACCCGCTTTCTTGGAACCTGTCTTGATTCATGTTCATGATTTATCCTAACCTGTTACATGGACACGTGCACTTTCATATATTTATACATCCTGCATATTGGCATTTATCTACCATTTGCATTTTCACAATATAACATTTTTGGTCACATAAAATATTTTAAAAATATATTGCATGGCCTGCATGATACCCCTGACCATGTGGTAGCATCCGCGCATCTTGTTCTCGTCCCGTTCAGTGAAGCGGACTTGTTTGGATGGCTACGCGCACGTACGTGCATCCGTTTTTGGGGGTATGCATTTTCGTTACCCGGATATCCAATTTTGGTTTTGGTTGATACGTATATTTTCCGTATTTTAAAACTGAATTTTTAGACCCGACCGGGACGTGTTTTGGACTATTTTTGTATTAACCAAAATCTCAATTTTACCTAATATTATATTCCTTATATATTCTCAGTTTATATATACACGTATGCTTAAGTTTTAAAAATAATAATATATATTTAAAATATTTTACTTAAATCAATCCTTACCAAACACATCTGCCTCTCTCTTTCTCCTCTACAGTAGGATATATTCTTTCTTTTATTCTATTTTTTTAACCCTTTAATTAATCCATGCACATCTTTCTCTCTCTCTCTCTGTCTCTCTCTCTCTCTTTCTCTCTCTTTCCCCCTTTCTCTCTCATATCGCAACAACTGTTCCTTCTTGATTCCCATAACCTCCCTTCTTCTCTCTAGTGTCACCTCCCTCCTATATTCTTCTCCCTCCTTTATTTTAAAACCGAGCTCACGAGGAACCCATAAAAACTGAGCCGCCTCCTCTAACCCTAACCCTAACTCCTCTGCATCACTACCCTCGTCCTCGCCTCCATTCCCATATCCATCCTCTCCTCCTCCTCCTCCTCGACATCATCTTCTTTCTCTCCTTTCCTCACCCGAGCCCAGCCTGCACCATCACCGAAGCACCGTGAACCCATATCCAAACCCTAGCTTCGCCGCCGACCATCTCGTCGACTCCAGCATCTTCTTCTCTCCTCCTCATCTTCCTTCTCTTCTCCTCCTTCATTTCTTTTCTTCTTTTGTTTAAAACCCTGCACACTCTACAACACCCGCAACCCTAACCCCGAACCCTCATTTCACCTGCACACTTCGCCAGCACCTCACCGTCGGTGACCCCGACATCACTCCTCTCTGCAACCATAGTGAGCTTTCTCTTCTTCCTCTTCTCCTTCTTCCCTCTTCTTCTTCCTCCTTCCTTCTTCCTTCTTTCTTTTCATTTCTTGATTCTTGAATGTTGTATTCTCGTAGTTCGCCGGAGCCGGGATCGTCGCCGACGATCCAGACGACCCTGAGGAAGTGCCTTGCTTGCGTGATCACTCTCGTGCGTTATTTGGAACCGTTCCGTGTACCGTGCGCGCGTCGCGACATTTCGCCGACGTAGGACGTTCCGTACACATCCGTTCATGTTACGTCTAGGCAAGTTAATCTTGCTACATGCTATATAACTTATTATATACCTATTTAAATAAATATCACACCTGTATTTTAAATCAAGTATCCCATGTTTCATATTACAGCTTTTCGACGTTCCGTTTACATCTGTATAGTGCATTTCAGATCTAGGGCATGGAAACCAATCTTAAATACATGCTACATTAGTTTAGACGCATCTATTTAACAAATGGAATACCTGTATTTTAAATCATGCACCCCATGCTTAGTTTTATAACTTTTCGATGTTCCGTTTGCATCCATTCATATCATTTCAGATCTAGGTCATGAAAACTTATCTTGTTACATAATATACTATCATATACTGCATCAAATTGAATAGTTACATTTCATATTGCTTAGTTATATATTCCGCACTTGTTAGTTTATCATTTCACAGTTATATGATGTCCGTTTGCATCCATATCATATAGAATACATATAGCTGCATTTACAGATCTCATTAATAACCTAATACTGTTGTTTTAATACCCCATGTTTAATAAAGTGCAATCTAATTAGTTTTAGAACTATTAAAGGTAACCCTAATATATAGTTGTGCATCCATACCATTTATTTGCATACCATTCATATTATTTCATACCTGATTTTATCCACCCATCCTTATTACAGTTTGATTATGAGCACCCGCTTGATACCCGTGCACTACTTGATATGACTTAATACGTGTATCCTACTTGCCATAATCTGATACACCATTACTTGACCTGACTTGACACCTGTGCACTATCTGACATGACTTGATGTATCACAGCCTGACTGGATACCGATCTTATACTAATGCCGACAACCTTGACCTGTTGTCCCTACGGACATTTCCTGTTGTCTATTCAGACAAACCTGTACCTGCTTGACCCTGTGTTGGCATTAGCTCCAGATTTATCAATACCTGACTTGAACACATGACTTAGGGGTATGGGGAAATCAATGATGAAACCTGACTTGTAACTCGACAGTTTGATGCTTTTACTGATCAGTCTTACGGGCTAGACCAGTCCCGGGATGCTGCTGCTGACATCATTCGTCTTTACATACTACCTTTTACTACCTAGCGGCACGTCTTGGATTCAGCCCGAGAGTCTTTGACCGTGGTTCCGGGCATGCACGGGATACTATTGAGTTACATCGAGGATTCATTAAATTGATTTCAAGGACTTGAGAGTAATTAACCCAGTAGACCAGTTTAGATTACTCACTGCACGTCACCGGTTCCTTTACCCTTCACTGCTCTTATTTATGTTACTGTTATACCTTATTTACCATTCATACTCGTACCTGCATGTCTTGCTACTCCTTGATTTTTTTTACTGCTTGATATTATGACGCACTGACGTCTGGATTTTGCATGGCCCAGATCCTTTACCTTTGCTGCAGGCCGAGCAGGAGTATTTCAGTGAACGGGCCGAGCAGTGAGGACCTGTTATTAGTTTCGTTTAGTTTCTTTTTGGTATTTTCATTCCTGATGTGAGCCCGCATTATGGGACGTACATTCCAGTTTATTATTGTATTGGATCTTTTACTTCCGCATTATTTTATTTCATGACTCGTTTATTCTGGCTTATGGACATGTATTAGATAGTTTATTCCTGTTCTTGATATCTCTACAGTCGTAATGTGACTGTGGAGGGATTTTTCCTATCTACAGGTAGCATGGTTGGCTCTGTCACGTGTCTATCTTAGCGTACTCTGGGAAGCGGGGCGTGATATTTCCTCCAGGAACAAACCCCCAAAGGTATCCCTCTTCCACGGAAAGTCCGACCCAAAAGACCATTTGGACGCGTTCACAGTAGGGATGGGTTTCCAGGACAACTCCGACGC
Organism: Agapanthus africanus; assembly: GCA_030015575.1. Classification (NCBI taxonomy): domain Eukaryota; kingdom Viridiplantae; phylum Streptophyta; class Magnoliopsida; order Asparagales; family Amaryllidaceae; genus Agapanthus; species Agapanthus africanus. The sequence continues at coordinate 378,092,438 of CM057347.1, read as the reverse complement.
CGCGCAATGCCGTGCTTTCCCCGCCACTCTTATCCGCTCTGGACGAAACTGGTTCCGGGGACTCACGCCACGCTCAATCTCTACCTTCGATGAGCTGGCCACCAGTTCCTCGGCCATATAGACGGCAGAAGTGGACTGTCGATCATCTTTTCACTATAAAGAGAGGGGACAAGGAATCCTTCAAGGGATACGTCACTCGCATCTACAACGCTCTCCTTGAGGTCCCAGATCACCGGGATGAGACGGTCATCACTGCCCTTAGGTCGGATCTTAGGCACAAGGAGTGGCTCCACTCCTTTACATTAGCGCAACCTAAGACCATGGCCGAGGTAAAAGCCTGGACCGAGCGAGAGATCCAACTTGAGTTCGAGGTGAACGTGAATTTACCTCAGACAAACCAGACTGATCAGAAGAATAGGGCAAGAGAGGATAAAAAGAAGATTGAGCGGCCAAAGCCCTACTCCCTAAAGTTCTAGGAGTATACCCCGCTCAACATCTCCCAGACAGAGCTGTTGGAGGAGGCAAAAGACGAGATATTCTTCAAACTCCCCCAGTCAACCATAAGGCGTCCAAACGGACACGAGGCCCCTATTGTGCTTTCCACAGGTCGCAGGGACACCCCACCGAGAACTGCAAACAGCTTCGAGACTATATCGAGGAGTTAATCCGCTCGGGACACATGGCAAGATACTTACGCGACAAGCGCCAAGCCGACCGAGAGCAAGAGCACCATCCCCCTGGTGCGAGTTTATGATCGGCCAAATCATGATCGTATCAACGGGGGGCACACCTAGGGCCGACGAGACACGGCGCCCCTTGACAGTCGAAGGGACTAGTAGCCAACCCAAGAAGAAGGTCAAAGCAGCTGAGCCCATCATCTTTACCGACGAGGACCTCCACGGGATATCCCTGTCTCACAACGACCCTCTGGTAATCACCGCATGGGTCCATCGTTACGAAGTGCAAAGGATATTGGTCGACTTGGGAAGCTCGGCAGACATCCTCTTCTACGACTGCTTCCTGCATTTGGGACTTACCCCGTCGGAACTGAGGCCGACCGCCCACATCCTGTCGGGGTTCACCAACCACTCCATCCTGGCAGAAGAGGTGGTCACCCTCCTGCTTAACATCGGGGAGACTGGCCATACGCGTACCGTGCCTGTGGAGTTCATCGTCGCCAGAATTCCATCGGCCTACAATATCCTCCTAGGATGCCCAACGCTGAATTCCCTCCGGGCCCAGATATCGACCTATCACCCAGCAATCAAGTTTCCCCTCGACCAAGGCGGGATAGGTCGGGCCTACGGGAACCAGCAAACCATGAAGATTTGCTTCACAGCGACATCTATGCCCGAGGAGAGAAATGATGATCTAGAGAGCATGGATGATTTCAGGGGATCTTTGGATACTCGGGACGAGCACAAAGAGATCTGAGGAGCCTCGGTGGAGCCGCTAAGAGAGGTCCCCTCGTCGAAGGGGACAATGAATGAACCGTCCAAATCGGGTCACTCTTAACAGGAGCTCAACGCGACGACCTGGTCCACTTCCTCAGAGGAAACTCAGACGTGTTCGCCTGGGCGCCCGCCGACATGCCTGGGATCGACCCCAAAATAATATCACATAAACTCAGGGTCGACCCAGCGGTCCGACTCGTCAGGCAGAAGAAATAAAACTTCGCCCCGATCAAGCAAAGAGCGATTGAGGACGGGGTTGGCAGGCTGCTCATAGCCAACTTCATTCGGAACGTGGCTTACTCGGAGTGGTTGGCGAATATGGTCATGTTTAAAAAGGCAAGAGGGAAGTGGCGCATGTGCGTCGACTTCACTAACCATAACAAGGCCTGCCCGAAAAAAACTATCCTCTCCCTCGGATAGATCAGCTCGTCGACAGTTCGGCAGGCCACGAGCTACTCAGCTTTATGGACGCCTTCTCCGGCTACAACCAGATCCGTATGAATCCGGCAGACGAAGAGCTCACCGCATTCACAACGGACCGGGGGGTATACTGCTATAAAGTGATGCCCTTCGGCCTCAAAAACGCTGGGGCTACGTACCAACGCTTGGTCAACAGGATGTTTAAGCCTCAGATCGGTAGGAACATGGAGGTTTACATCGACGACATGCTCGTCAAATCGACCTCGTCAGATCAGCACGCTAAAGATCTGGGCGAGGCCTTCGACGTTCTCCGCAAATACAAAATGAAACTGAATCCCGCCAAGTGCGCATTCAGCGTCACCAGTGGAAAGTTTCTCGGATTCATGGTCACCCACCGAGAAATCGAGGCTAACCCGGAGAAAATCAGCGCAATCCTCAACATGGCCGTGCCCAAGAATAACGTTGAAATCATGTGGCTCACAGGGCAGGTAGCCGCTCTGAGTCGTTTCATGTCAAGATCCGTGGAAAAGTGCATCCCGTTCTTCAAAGCTCTAAGGAAGATACCAAGGTTCGAATAGTCGGAGGAGTGTCAGATCGCCTTCGAGCAATTGAAAGTGCACCTGGCGACTCCCCCACTACTCACCCGGCCAGTTGAAGGAGATGAGTTATCGCTGTATCTGGCGGTGTCCGATCAATCTGCAGGTTCGGTGCTCGTCCGAGAAGTCGAGGGAGTCCAAAAGCCTGTCTACTATGTAAGCCACGTCTTCAAGGACGCAGAAACAAGGTACCCGGCCATAGAGAAGATTGTCTTGGCACTCATCGTGTCCTTATGGAAACCGCGGCACTATTTCTAAGCGCACACCATCCTCGTCCTCACCGAACGCCCTTTAGGGACTATTCTCGCTTCCCCGAGTCTTCTAGTCGTTTGGAGAAGTGGAGGTGGGAGTTGTCCCAATTCGACATCAAATACCGTCCGAGGCAAGCTATCAAGGTACAAGTCCTGGCTGATTTTATCGTCAAATGCACTATCCCTAACAAGGAGGCAGTGCCCATGCCGGTCCCCGGATCTCAACCCTCGGTCGAAGAGAGGCCTGAATCCGTCCTCGACTGGGTCCTTTACGTTGACAGGTCATCAACCGAGGAAGGGTGTGGTGCCGGCCTCATCATTCGAGGCCCGAACGAGGTAGAGATGGAGTATTCTTTGAAGCTCGGGTTCAAAGCCTCAAACAACGCAGCGGAGTACGAGGCTCTGCTTGCCGGACTGCGGATCGCCTCCAGAGTGGGGCTGAAGACGATCCGAATCTGTAACGACTCCGCTCTGGTCGTCGGCCAAGTGACCGGCCGTTTCGAGGCACGAGAGCCCCTGATGGTGAAGTACTTAGCCGAGGTAAAAAGGCTGCGAAAGGACTTCGACAAAGTTCAAGTGGAGCAGATCCCCCGACACCTAATGCCAGACCGACGCCCTAAGCAAGCTAGCTTCTTCCTACACGGCCGACAACAAGAGAAATATCCTCTTCGAGGTCTTGCCACATCCCAGCGTGGAAGACAGAGCGACATCGCTCCAAGTTTACACTGCCCGGGAAGAGGACCAAGATTGGAGGAAGCCCATCGCAGAATTCCCGAAGGAAGGTACGCTCCTCGAAGATCGTGGGGAGGCCCGCCGCCTCCGAGCGAAATCCCGCCATTTCGTCTGGAGCAATGGGAACCTCTACAAGAAATCCTTCACTCAACCCCTACTTCGGTGCGTCGGCCCCTACGAAGCCGACTATGTCCTCCGTGAGGTTCACGAAGGGGTCGGCGAAGCATACCAAGGGGCCCGCACCTTAGTCCAGAAAATGCTCCTCCAAGGGTACTATTAGCCGACCACCTACCATGACGCTCAGAAGCTCGTCAGAAGGTGCAAGAGTTGCCAACTCCACGGCAGCATACCCCGCCTTCCGGCTACCGAGCTGACTACCCTGACCTCCCCATGGCCGTTTTCCCAGTAGGGAATGGACATGATAGGCCAACTCCCTACAGGTACGGGCGAGCACAGATACATCCTCGTCGCGGTGGACTACTTTACGAAGTGGATCGAGGCCATTTCTATCAGAAAACCGGACGCTACCACGACCATCAAGTTCCTGCAGAACAACGTAATATTCCGGTTCGGGATCCTGAGGTGTATCATCACCGACCACGGGACGAATTTCGAAAATGAAAGAGTTAAAGTATTCTGCAGCAAATACCATATATTGATGAAGTTCGCCGCAGTCGCGCATCCCCAGTGCAACGGGTAAGCCGAGGTCGCTAACAGGGACGTCATTCGAGGACTTCGAGCTCGCCTGGAAGGACGACAGGGCAGTTGGGTCGACGAATTACCCCAGGTCATATGGGCCTTGCGTACATCGAAGAAGACCTCCACCGGAGAGACCCCCTTCAGCCTCTGCTACGGCACCGAGGCGATAGTCCCAGCAGAGATCGGGCTGCCCAGTTACAGGGTCGAGCACTTCGACGACGAAGCAAACACCTCGGCCCTCTAGACTAATTTGGACGTCTTGCTGGAGAAGCAGAACCGGGTACAGATCAGAGCTGCCGCTTACCAACAAAAGACTGCCCGCTACTACAATGCTCGGGTCAAGCATCGTGCCTTCAAGACCGGATATTTGGTTCTAAGGCGGAATGAGTTTATTGATCAGGGAAAATTGCATAAGTTTTCTCCGAAGTGGGACGGCCCCTTCCTCGTCTCCGGAATTTTGCTCGGCGGGGCCTACCGCTTACAAGACGCCGCGGGTCGCAAATTTCCGCGGCCTTACAACGCCGAGAAGCTCAAGTTGTACCTTTGAATATATATTTCTTCTTTCACAAAAACGATGTAAATTTTTCTAAGTTCTTTTTTTAATAATAAGAAGGAAACAATAGAGCATCGCAAAAAGGAGAACTTTATTTACTTATAAGGTATTGTGGGCTCCTCAGCCTTACATAAAAACTGAAATTACAACAGCGGGGGAAGGGGGTGCAGGAACCATTGCTCGTGGTACTCCGAAGAGATTGCCGCCAGCCGAGCCCTTGCCGCCTCGGACTTCTGCCCCTGACGCTGCCCACGAACCTTCGACGCCACAGATGGGCCGGAGAACTCTCCAGCCGGGAACCCATCGGAGAGATGCCTAAGTTGGTAACACTCGAGGACGAGGGCCACTGAGCGATCGCGCCGACTCTTCGAGATCAGGCCGAAACAGCATAGCGATCTCGTCTTTCCTACCGCCTCGTCTTTCAGTTGCTCGGACAAGAGGTTGTGCAGCCCTGGCGACGCCCTCCAAATCAAGTACATCAGCAGCTGGAGCAGGGGTGATCGCCGGGGGAGCAGGCGGCTGAAATGGTCCTCTACACGCCGAACCACCGCCTGGAGTGTCTCCTCGGAGATCAGCTGGTCGTACAAGTATACATCATCGAAGGAAATGATCTCGGGGATGGAGAAAGAGAATCCGTCCATTCTTATGTTTCGGGGTGCAAAGCTAGGAATGAGCAACACACCATCTTTATTTATAGCTTCCACAGAATCCCCAAGGGTCCAAATTTGCGTGCGCATCGGCGCGACTCCAGGGATTCGCTCAATTCTTCCAATATTGTACTGCCACGCGGCGGGTATCCCGTATTTCTCGGTGAATCGAAGTCGGAACAATACGGATCTTGGAAGCCTCGCCTCACCTATGCGTCTCTGCCACGTGCCGCCCGCGACGGTCAATCTTCCTGATATTCACACATCTTGGAAGGTCGGACAGAGCATCGCAAGACCGAGCAGCTGCCCTACTCGGTCCATCCTTAGCGGGTAACTTCTTACCCATCTACGCTAAGGATCAAAGCCCTCGCCAAGAGGCAACCGAGCAGCTGCCTTGCTCGGTCCATCCATGGCTGGTAGTTCACTACCCATCGACGCCAAGGATCAAAGCCCTCGCCAAGAGGCAACCGAGCAGCTGCCTTGCTCGGTCCATCCATGGCTGGTAGTTCACTACCCACCGATGCCAAGGATTAAAGCCCTCACCAAGAGGCAACCGAGCAGCTACCCTGCTCGGTCCATCCTTAGAGGGTAACTTCTTACCCATCTATGCTAAGGATCAAAGCACTCGCCAAGAGATAACCGAGCAGCTGCCCTACTTGGTCCATCCTTAGCGGGTAACTTCATACCCATCTACGCTAAGGATCGAACCCCTCGCCAAGTGGCAACCGAGCAGCTGCCCTGCTCGGTCCATTCATGGCTGGTAGTTCACTACCCACCGACGCTAAGGATCAAAGCTCTCGCCAATAGGCAACCGAGCAGCCGCCCTGCTCGGTCCATCCATGGCTGGTAGTTCATTACCCACCGACGCTAAGGATCAAATCCCTCGTCAAGAGGCAACCGAGCAGCTACCCTGCTCGGTCCATCCTTAGCGGGTAACTTCTTACCCATCTACGCTAAGGATCAAAGCCCTTGCCAAAAGGCAACCGAGCAGCTGCCTTGCTCAGTCCATCCTTAGCGGGTAACTTCTTATCCATCTACGCTAAGGATCGAAGCCCTCGCCAAGAGGCAACCGAGCAGCTGTCCTGCTCGGTCCATCCATGGCTGGTAGCTCACTACCCACCGACACCAAGGATCAAACCCCTCGCCAAGAGGCAATCAAGCAGCTGCCCTGCTCGGTCCATCCATGGCTAGTAGTTCACTACCCACCGACGCTAAGGATCAAAGCCCTCGCCAAGAGGCAACCGAGCAGCTGCCCTGCTCGGTCCATCCTTAGCGGGTAACTTCTTACCCATCTACGCTAAGGATCAAAGCCCTCGCCAAGAGGCAACCGAGCAGCTTCCCTGCTCGGTCCATCCTTAGCGGGTAACTTCTTACCCATCTACGCTAAGGATCGAAGCCCTCGTCAAGAAGGAACCGAGTAGTTGCCCTGCTCGGTCCATCCATGGCTGGTAGTTTACTACCCACCGACGCCATGGATCAAAGCCCTCGCCAACAGGCAACCGAGTAGCTTCCCTGCTCGTTCCATTCTTAGCGGGTAACTTCTTACCCATCTATGCTAAAGATTAAAGCCCTCGCCAAGAGGCAACCGAGCAGCTGCCCTGCTCAGTCTATCCATGGCTAGTAGTTTACTACCCACTGACGCCAAGGATCGAAGCCCTCGCCAAGAGGCAACCGTGCAGCTGCCCTGCTTGGTCCATCCTTAGCGGATAACTTCTTACCTATCTACGCTAAGGATCAAAGCCCTCGCCAAGAGGCAACCGAGCAGCTGCCCTGCTCGGTCCATCTATGGCTGGTAGTTCACTACCCACCGACGCCAAGGATCGAAGCCCTCGCCAAGAGGCAACCGAGCAGCTTCCCTGCTCAGTCCATCCTTAGCGGGAAACTTCTTATCCATCTACTCTAAGGATCAAAGCCCTCGCCAAGAGGCAACCGAGCAGCTGCCATGCTCGGTCCATCCATGGCTGGTAGTCTACTACCCACCGACGCCAATGATCTAAGCCCTCGTCAAGAGGACACTGAGCAGCTTCCCTGCTCGGTCTATCTTTAGTGGGTAACTCCCTACCCATCTGTGTTAAGGGTCAGAAGTCCTCAACCTCGGCAACGCCGACCGATCTTAAGAGCGGTGGTCGCCGGTCCAACTCGACGTATCTTCAATGAGCGATCGCCACCTCGACTTCGGGGCCACAAGGACGCCGATCTTACACCGTCCTTTATACACTTCAAATAATTGGATTTAACTCAACGCGCGATCGCCAACTAAAGGGCCAGCCGCCGACCTAACGTTCATCATGCAAGAAAAATGAAGACATTGCCACAAAATGAAAACATTGCAACACAGATTTCTGCAAAAGGGCTTTATTTACAACTCGGGAGTCTTTACAAAGGTATTGTGGGCTCCTCAGCCTTACAAAATCGCCCGAAGGCTTACAAAATTCCAAGACGAAAACAAAAAATATACAAAAAAGAGGGCAGGGAGACTCAGGCCTCAGGGTCGGGAAGGACCTCGACGTGCTCCGCGGCCACCTTAGGAGCCAGGGCTACTGCTTAAAGGTCAGCACCCATCGCAGGAGCTTCGGCACTGGGAGGCGGGGTGACCGCCTTCTCCCCGATGTCCCCACTAGGGGCTTTTCCCCCGGCGACGCTTCCAGTGGCATCCACCTGCATCTCACCCTCGAGGGGGTACTCGAGCCGGAGCTTAGCGTTGACAAACTCTAGCATTAGTGCCTTAACGGCGTCGAGGGCATCATGCCAGACGAGGGTCGAGGCTTCGGCGAGATCGGCGTAGAATTTATCCGACATCCTGTAGCTCTCCACCGCCTTCGCAGCCCGGAGGTCGGCGCGCCTCACCGCTTCCTTCATTGCCTCGTTTTCCCTTTTGAGGGTGTCCCGCGTCTTCTTCTGGGTGGCGGCGAGCACCCTGGCATCCTCCAACTTGGCCTCAATGGCCTTGTTGGACTCCATCAAAATCCGGATGATCTCCCGGCAGTTGGCGTTCACTCGATCCTCGGATGCCACCGATCTTCGAGGGCGGCTATCCTCTCCTTCGCCTCACGCAGCTCCCGACTCAAGCCCTCCTCTCGCGAGGAAGACTCGCCAGCGATCTGCATCGCCGCGGCAATTTCTTCGTGCTCCATATTGACAATGAGGACGCAGTGCTAGAGGACCTAAGGAGAACAAAAAGAGGGGTTAAAAAGGCACCCGATCCTGCGAACATAAAGTACTTAATAAAAACCCGAGCGTAAGGCGGACACTGACCTGCACGGCCTCCTGGGCTATGGCCGCCATTTGGGCCTTGAGGGTCCCCCGAGGGATTTTTCCCCCAGCCGATCTTTCCATTTTCGAGAGCAGGCTATCGGCGACAGCAAGCCCTGAGGGCACCTCGAAGTGAAGAACCCCTTCGTCCACGAAGATCAGGGAAGATGGGGAATGGGGCATCGTCCTATGGTGCCTCTTAAAGAGGGACGCGGGAGGATCGGCCTTGCCTCCCACCTCCAAAACCCAGGGTTCCTGCTCCCGAGCGTGTTTGCGGCTCTATCGCAGCCAGCTCCGAGGCCCGGGGCGTGCTGGAGCGCTGGCCGGAGCGGCCGCCGATAGAGCCGGGCCCGCGGCGGGGCGTGATGGGCCGGCGCCTCCGGTCTTCCTCCCTTTCTTCTCGGCCAAAGCAGCCCAGAATTTAGATCGGTCCATCGGCTCTGCAAAAAAAAAAGCGAAAATACAAAGAAGGGGTTAGCAACGCCAGAAAGAATAGAAGAATACACAAGTCTAAACAGGTCTCCTAAGCTCCTAACTTACCCGCAAACTGAGTGGGGCTGAGCTCAGCCCAACTGAGGGCCTGCTCGGACATTAACACATCGGCCCGATGGACTGGCTCCCACCCCGACACCGCCACCGCATCAGGATCGGATGACCGCCTCACCGCGGGTAGTTGGCCCTGTGCCACTGAACAAGAACTTCTCCTTCCATTCATGAATGGAAGAAGGTACTGCTACGACCCCCAACCAGGTCGCCCCTCCTCTGTGTTTTCTAAAAGAAACGTATACCCAGCTAGGCTTGTCCTTACAAGTGCAAGGGTGATTTTTGTAGCAGAGGGAGGAAATGAGAAGGTTCAGGCTGAAAGGGATCTCCTGCAGTCTCAATTGGACCAGGAACTCGAGGAGAATCCTCCACGAGGTCGGCACTAACTGGCCCGGGGCTAATTGAAAGAAATGCAGCGTCGCTCACCTCAGGAGAGAAGGACAGACGCATTTCGGCCCAAAAGGATTCCAAGTACAAGGCAATCTCCTTGCCCCGTACCTGGTTTGCCCTCTCTCCCTCCCCGGCCAAGTGAAGCGAGTAGCCGGGGGGAATGTGGAAGCGAGCTCAGATTGTGGTGAGCTCGTCCACATGCCTCAGGAAGGAAGTCGCGTCACGGACACTCTTGGCACGCGCTTTGGGGACCGTCCTAGTCGCACGACCCCGGGGAGCATGACTAACCCTAACTTCCTGAGGGGATTCCGACTCAGACGAGGAAGAGAAAGAAGCAGAAGAGGAAGCTGTAAAAGACTCCCTAGACTCTACCCGAATTATTTCTATGGACTCCCCAGAGGAAGACATCTAACCTGAGCAAAGGAAGGAGTCCTCCGAGGAAAGAACGCAAGAAATCCGACCTAAAGGGAGGAGCGCCGTGCTAACACATGAAGGGCTGAGGAAATTATAGCGAAGTGTGGACCCTGGGGGGATCCTATATCTATTTATAGCAGTCGGCGAACATATCCTACGGCGCCGATCGTCTCCCGCCAAAACAACACTTCACATTCAACGGTCGTCAACGTTCCACCCGTCGCACACGCATTGGGCGCGTCCAGTCGAGCGTGAAGAACACCGGCGGCTCGTCACGTCAGCCAACCAACACCAGACACGTGGCCTGGCGCTTTGACAACCGTATGCCCGAATCGGTGCTTCTTCTTTAATAAAAGATCTCTCCCTTGATCCGTTAACGTCATCGAAAAAATACAACTAATTTCCCGAGAATCCGTGCCGACGATGTCTTCAAATAAGAACTTAGCCTGGGTGACCGACCAGACCACTCTCGACCCGACCCATGAATAGGTCGGTTCGAGAGTGGGAGGCTAATGATGATGCTCGGTACTGGGAACTCCCCAGATCATGACACGTGGCAGATGACGTGTCCTAAAGCTTACGGGAAAGAAACAAGAACGGTACATTGGAAGCATACCCCGGACCTTCGACCCGAGGATGTTCTTGAGCTTCGGTGGCCTTCCAGACCACTCCTATGCTCGTCTTACAAACAACCATTAGCTCGCCTCCGAGCCCTCCCGCACGCTAAGTTCCCTCAGCCCTCCTAGCTCGCCTTCGAGCTATCACAGAACCAAGCTCCCTCGGCCTCTCACTCGTCCCCGAGCCTCCCGCCAAGCTTAGCTTTCTCGGTATCACCGACCAACCCACAACACAGATCACAGGCGTCTCCGCCACGGCTCTGCGAATCTTGCCAGACGTGAGATATCCGCCGCCCATGCCACCGCGTTCCACGCCACCACGTTCCCCCCATTAACGAGTGTATCTCGTTATTAATGGGGGATCCCGCCTTTCACGCGGGCGTAACGCCAGGGGCATAACGACCGGCGTGAATCTCGCGCCCGCCAGCCCATGACTGCCACTATATAAACCCCTCTCTCAGACGACTCAGGTAAGGCAATTTTACCCCCAATAAGCCGTTACTATGCCCAAATATCTCGACTAACTTGATCGTCGGAGGGTCCACGGAGGTACAACCACCCCGGGACTTCTTTGCAGGTAGCTCGGCTTCATCCCCAAATCAAGCTCACTGAGATCCACACGCATTGAGAGGCAACCCTCAAATCCAATCTCAACCATCCATCAACGCTTGCTGCAGATCAACGGAAGATAACATCTGAAAGAGATCCTATGCTCTATCAATAAACTTCTTAATTTAAACCATATACACTAATGCTATTAAAAGTTTATTTTTGTACAAGAGTAAATTTAATTTGAAACGAGAGATTAATGGTTATAGCATGCATGTCCTCACTTTATTGTATATTTAATTGCGTTTGTTTTCTCCAATGCATTTAATAAATTTTATTGTGTTTGCTTTTATATGTTCATCCCATATTATTTCTGTCTCGCTTTTCTCTATTAATTATATTATTATGGTTGTAATATGAGTTAGTAAATGAGAGTATGCGGAATTTGTGAAAGTAATAATTTCTGATAATTATATAATAGAATACAAAAAGAATATTTTTTAATAGAATTTAAAATTTATTATCTACTCTATCTATATCTATGTATCTATATCTATACTATTCTACCAAATAAAAATGAAAAACAATTTTTGATAGTCCTTTTTATTATTCCCAAATTGTTTTGTTGAGTCCTATCTTATATAGTTGATAGATTATTTCTTTAAAATTTATATCTAAAAGTTAAAATGAAATGTCATATTTTAGCAATTAAAAGCGTGAGATTAATAAACTTAATTCATTTAATAAATAAGGTTTATTGTTGCATTTGTTATTATTAGTCCAATAAGAATAATGCCTATAATCAACAATCACGGACCTCATGGTGTACAATATACGAAAGTAAATAAATGCTTCAAAGTACTATTATCTTCTTGTGGACTTCCAAAACGGTCAGTTGTTACTTTGTATTCTTATTAAGAGCATGTGTTCACAATAAGCCCGTAATTTTAAAAATGGCTTTCTTATTATTTTGAGAAAGAAAGCAACATATTGTTACTCTTCGTTATATAGAAGATTTCAAAGAGAAAAATATTCCTACCAAGGCTAGACCTTGCCAGATGAATCAAGAATATCTTGAACTCTGCAAAAAGAAGATTAAAGGTCTCATTGACAAAAATCTTATAAGAAAGTCATCCTCCTCATGGAGTTGCACAGTATTTTTTGTTAACAATGCTGCTGGACAAGAACAAGGAGTTACTCATCTTGTTATCAATTATAAGCCTTTAAAAAAAGTGCTTAAATGGATAAGATATTCTCTCCCTAATAAAAGGGATTTGCTTAACAGAATAATCAAAGAAAAAATATTTTCAAAGTTTGATTTAAAATCAGGTTACTGGCAGATACAAATTATTGAATCTGATAAATATCCAACTGCTTTTACAGTACCATTTGTGCATTTTGAATGGAATGTTATGCCATTCGGATTAAAAAATGCGCTTTCAGAATTTCAAAATATTATGAACTCTATTTTCAATCCTTATACGGAATTCATCTTATCATATATAGATGATGTTTTAATTTATTCTGATAATATTGATCAGCATTTCAAACATTTGAATATCTTCAAGTATCTTATTATAAAAAATGGTTTAGTTATATCTGCTCCTAAGATGAAGCTGTTTCAAACAGCGATTAGATTTTTGGGCCATAACATTGATAATGGCACCATTATACCAATTGAAAGAAGTATAGAGTTTGCTTATAAATTTCCAGATTATATTCCTGACATAAAGCAACTACAAAGATTTTTAGGTGATTTAAATTATGTGGCAGATTATTATAAAAATCTGGCTATTGATGCAGCCATTTTATACAACAGGCTAAAGAAAAATCCTTTACCTTGGACAGATGAGCATACTAAAGCTATTCAGAAAAGAAAACAAATAGTTCAAAATCTACCTTGCCTTCATATTGCAAATCCTAATTGGCAAAAGATAGTTGAGACTGATGCCTCCAATATAGGATATGGAGGAATTTTAAAACAAGTAAACCATAGTAATAGCAAAGAGATACTTATTAGATTTACTTCTGAAAAATGGAATCGAACACAGTTGAATTATTCAACTATCAAGAAAGAAATTCTTTCTATTATTAAATGCATTTACAAATTCCAGGATGATTTATTAAATCAAAAATTCCTGCTCAAAATTGATTGTAGTGCTGCAAAACCTGTTATATAGAAAGATGTAAAAAATTTAACATCAAAGCAAATATTTGCTAAATGGCAAGCTGAGTTAGCTGTCTTTGAATTTGATATAGAATGTATTAAAGGTACTGATAACTATCTTCCTGATTTTCTTACCAGGGAATTTCTTCAAGATTCTGCTTATGCAGAATCCTCAAGGGGACAGGGACCCGGTCGAGGCCGAGGAAGAGGAAGGAGTCATACTCCGAATAACTCCCCATATGCAAACTGGTTAAAAATGCAGAAGCCAAAACCAGTTAGAATGGATTTAGAATCAGAGGCGTCATACGCCCCGTCTGAATGGAAAACACCACATAAGGTGGTGAGAAAAGGTGTTCATAACACCAACGCCAGTGTTTATAACACTAAAAGCGAAGAAGAAGCCTTAGGGGAGTTTCTCTAAGCAAAATCAGTACTTTAAAAATGCATTTGAAAGTGTTGATGATGATTATATTCAGAAGAGCACATCTGAACAAATTATTTGTTTAGAAGGAGATGATATCTCTCAAATGGATGATCCATGGTCTCTTAAAGAAAAATACATAGAAGCCACTGCTTATGCTTCTCAAGTAGGAAAGACAAGGCAAATCTATGAAGCCTTGCTGTTAGTTTCAAGTTCAATGGAAATTAGACATTACTACCCCAATGGTAAAGAAGGGGGAGAAATTATAAATTTCTCTAAGGTCATTATAAAAAAGATATTCAGCCCATTCGAATGGGCCTTACACCCTAATAGGGCAAAGTCATTTAAATTGGGAGATACCAGACACGAATGCAATTATTGGGATTATATCCAAGCATTCGATAATTTTATTTATTATGAAAATCCAGCGAGAAAACACTCCTGGTTCATTACGATTAGACCTGATGTCATAAGAGCATGTGTGCCAAATTGGTTTATCCAATGGTGGCAGTAGACAGGGGCAGAATTAAAAATATTGCCTGATTCAATTATTAATCTGTTTGTTCCATGGATGGAATCTCATCCAAAATTTCATAATACAAAAGACGCTTCTATCAAAGAAGGGGAAAGTACGCTATACTACTTCATTGAGAATGAAATTCCATTTATATTTAGATGGATAATAGTAGCAGAGTTTAACAACAAGAATATCCATGTTCTATCTAGAAAATTCCTCATAAAATGGTGGTCTGGAATTCAAGAAGAACAGAAAATAGTTGAGATCAAAACAACTATAAAAAATAATCATGATATTTTGGAAGGAAGGATTAACACAGAATCGGCCACAGATAATCCTATGCAGAAGCTCAAGATTTCATTCCAGAGAAAATATCTAAATATCTCTGAGGCAGAGCTAATGAAACGTTGTTTGAAACATATGAAAAAATAGTTCGAGCAGATTTTTGACGTATCAGATACTAGCTCATCAGTGTCTGATAAAAATACTAAGTCGGTAGAAATGAAAGACAATTTTCAAGGACAAGCCCAAGATCCAGATGAGGATTTAAGTTCAGCAGATCAGCTTTGGGATTACTTGATGGGCTCAACATTGGGCCAAATCAATAAAGACAAAACGCGCAAAGGAAAGGGCCTAATGAAATAAGCCCATCGTAAAAACTTTTACTAAAAAATGGATGACTGCAAATATCAGAAGCACACGAATTTTTGGTGAAAGTTTTCAGCCTAAGGTTTTTATGAAACCAGCAGAATCATAACCAATGGTTTTTATAAAACCAGCAGAATCATAGCCCATGGTTTTTATAAAACCAGCACAAGGTATTTCAAAACCAGCACATAGTTTTTAAAGTGGGACCAGCCATCTTTAATAAAGATTAACTTTTATAAAAGTTAAGGGGGCAGCTCACCTAGGGACAGCGCACAAGCCAGCTCATCCCATCCAGAGCCTTCTGAAGACATCTTCTTCTCCTATAAATAAAGACTCAGAGCATTGAAGAAGGGCATCGAAAAATAAAACCCTCTCTCTTGCTATTGTATCTCTTCTTCCTCTGATAACTTGTAATAGTTTAAGTCTCTTTATAAATAATAAATATTTTGGTTTGATAAAGAAGCGCCTCAATTTTGCAAGTAAGACTCCAGTCTTTTCTGTTTTTGTTTATGCTTGTTACTTTCTAACGATCATCTCTGTTTTGGTATCAGAGCTAGGTTAGCTAATCTGTTTCTTATTCAAGATAGATATGCATTAATTTGTAAGTCGTGATGTTGTTCTAAGCCATGCAATCAGATGTAATCTTTTGATGATTGACTCTGTAGAAATTAAAGGTTCTGTGTAGCTATGAATTAAGCTCCTACAACACACTTCGGGGAGGAATTAGCGAGATTAAGGAGTGTAGCCCTTCACATGGAAAGCTTCTTTTCTAAGAACCCTTAATGAAACAGACTAAGTCACTTACTTAGAAAATATCTTACTAAATTACTTATGGAACGACATCAATGTCGCGTAGGGGATCCCATATTATGCCAGGGATTGGCGTCTTAGTAGCCCGTAAATCGTTGACAGTCGTGTAAGTAAAAATTCAGTTTGATATCTTCAAAGTATAATTCGGAGATGAATATTCAGTATTGCATGTAATAGAAGAACATCATATCAAACAAATTAGTACTATCGAAATATTGAATTAGATTTTCATGTCTACATCTTCAACAGCTATTTCGACGAAGATTGCTCGTAATAAGAGCAAAAATGTTAAGAACTCTAATTTGATAGAGTATCCCTCAGATGAGGAACAGCTGAACAAATGGACTATTCTAAAAGTTCTAGCTAAAGAGATTTATAATATTGGGACGTTCGATCTCTCGTCCAGACTTTCCATCAAGAGTATGGAAAAAGCTCTTTCTGTAGATAACACAGAACAAACTATTCAACTCCTTTCAGAAAAGAATGTTTACAGATTTGAGAAGCAATATAAGTACCTTCATATAGGTCTTATTCAAGTGGCTTTCAAGCCTCTTACTCTTCAAGGACTTAATGCCTCTATTTTAACATCGCTAAGAGACGCGAGATGTTTAGACTGGATCCGTTCCCTCATGGGAATCATGCAAACTAGCCTTTGTCATGGACCAGTCTATTTTGATGTATACCCTAATTTAACCTTGTCTTTAACTGACCCAAATATCCTTGAGGCAGTTACCTTAAACTTAAAGACACATGGTTATAATTTTATGAAAGGGTCTGAAACTATATCGACAGTCTACAGAATTCATTATAAAGTCTTAACTACTATGGCACCAGAGGTTAAGGCAAAAACTGAAAGTGGTAAAACCACTGTTATAAAGACTAATTTATAGTCTTCCGGCATTGCTACTATCAGGATTATAAAATGGGAAGAGTAACAATATGTTGTTTTCTTTCCTAAAATGTATTAGGAAAGTTACTACAAGTTTGAGTTATAAACTCCTTTTCAATCATTTTTATTCTAGCTTTTATTGCACTAGAATCTAACTGCTTGTTTATCTATATAGAAGCTATTTCTTCTTTGATGAAATTTATTTGATGTTCTTTAAGGTAAACATCCTTTACTTCATTTAGGATTTTTAGCATCGGGTCAGTTATAAACTGAAACAAGATTCCCTTCCTTTTGTAAAGACTATAAATACCTTGTGAGTCTATTCTTTTGATAGGAATTATTTTACTAAGGAACGGTGTCCCTAATATCACATGTTGTGATATCTCTTTTACTATAATGAAGGGAGAAGGAAGACATATGTCTTCATTGCAAATGTTTGCATTTGACACCTTATATGGTGCGGTTTAGGTACTATTATCAGCAGTACTTAGTGTCTGACTAGTTCTCTCACAGTATTCGATAGGGATAATTCATTCTTTAATGCAGTTTAAATATGCACCACTGTCAATGAGAGCTATAAGATTTGGTATGACCAAATCATTGTTCACTATAAGTGTGATTCTTATGTACAATTTTTGATTTAATACTAAATCAATGGTTTGTAAGAATTTATCTGGAATTATTCTTTCTTAGTAATTTCCTCAGTTTCTTCTTCATTTGAAGATTCACCCTGTATTAAGGTGTTGCTTTCAATAGCAGAGATTATTTTAATGATATCTCTATTTTGAGTGTTTAACTCTTTTATTTCAATCTTGAGGTTATTAACCTCTTTCTGTAAACCGGCAATAGTTACTGGCTTTTCTTCCTTTTGTTGTTGTCTTTTAAAGATTTCTGATAGTCTATAAACATTATCAATCAGAAGAGATTTTTCCTTTTTTTCTCTTAGAAGAATTCCAACCAACTTAGATTTTAGTTCTGGTTGAATATTGTCTTCATCTATAATTTTAAGAATGGCTTTCTTGTTATCTTTATTTATGACTGTAACAACTCCAATTTTTGTATACATAAAATTGATTTAAATTTGAAGTATAATTGGAGTATTTAATGTTGCTGATATCTCTTTAAGTATTTATTTCACATCATAATTACAAGCAAGAGCTTGTAGCTCATTGGTAATACTCTGCACTGCTGAACCAAGCCACCAGAGTTCAAATACCATACCCCACATTATTTTTAATATTGATTTTTTAAAAAAGCCTTTAGAATACCAAGAGTTTACACGTGCATATCTCACAAAAACCCCCACTACACCCAAAGATGTAACACTTCCAGGAGTTATATGAACCGTCGGTGGGATCCTGGCCGCCGAACTCGGCCGGGAATCGGCCAATTCGGCCTTGACTCGGCCGACTCAGTGCTCCGACCGAGTCATGGCCGAGTCACCCCCGAGTCGGCCGATTCCGGCGACGGCCACAACATAAAAGTTGTGTATTTTCATATTCCCTATGCACCTGCAAAATTTCAGCCTCAGACCACTTCCAGAGCTTTTTAAAAACCCCAATTACTCCATTTTTAATACATTTTTATTACATTTCATCACATTTTTATTTT
The DNA here is from genome assembly GCA_030015575.1 of Agapanthus africanus. Lineage (NCBI taxonomy): Eukaryota > Viridiplantae > Streptophyta > Magnoliopsida > Asparagales > Amaryllidaceae > Agapanthus > Agapanthus africanus. Next base: position 378,074,258 of record CM057347.1, on the reverse strand, counting down.
TAACTTTTCATCTACCCTAACCCTAGCCTAACCCTATAAGTACCAACCCTACACACTACCCTATCACCCCCAAAATCTTAAGCCACCCTCTCAAAAGTTTTCCAAGAAGTGTGTACTTTGAAAACAAGTTCGCGGCGAAGCTCCGACGAAATTCCGGTGGGAATTCCGGCGACGTTTTTAGAAACAATCGGCGACGAAGCAACGCCTCGGCAACTCCTTTAGTTCCCCTCACTCCTTAGTATAGATCGAAACCCGTAAGTTCCTTTCTATTCTTCTTTCTATTTCTCTAAAATACGAAATTACGAAACCCGACGGAATCGGAACAAATCCGATTTCCGATTCGGTTTTCTATAAAAATTAACTTCTCACCAATACATTCATGTTTAAACATCTTTATCTTGACTATTAAACTTTTAAAAATCAATTTGAACAAGTTTTCTCACATGAAATGATAACCTTTCCAATTTATCGTATTTTTCGCTTTAATACCATCATGTTTCGATTTCACATTTAACCCCTTAACTTTGCTATACATTTAAAGTAGAGCACGGGGTAATGACCTACCTCCACACACACGCAAATACAACCTTAAACGACATCATCAAAAAACTTAGAATACGATAAAACGAAACCTTGATTTAAATACCATATTCTTAATAAAACCATTCTTAAAAGTTTTAGATTTGATACACTTTTAAATAAATACTTCTTATTAGGAAAACACGATAAGTTGTGGACATCGATCGTTTATCTAAACCTGACTTTGTGGTGTCTAGGCTAGGCAAGTGAGCTTAGATAACTTTAAAAGGCCCGTCTCACGATTCGTGAGCGGATCCCTCCTTCCTCACTTGTACTTATCTGGCCACAATTGGCGGTGAAGAGGTGATTTGATGCTTCTAACGACTTGTCGTTTAGACAATTTAGATATAAGCTAGTTGGCTTAGGAAACCCTAGAATCTAAAATACGGAAACTTACACTTTGCAAATAAATATCTTACACTTTATAAAACCGTTTTCTAAAGGATTAGTATTTTACAATCTTTGCAAAGCGCCGCTACAACCCATTTTTGGGAAACCCGTTCGGGATTGTGCGGTTTATCGCGCACCCTCGGGCTAGTAGTGCGAGATTCAGACCTCCGCAAGGAGCATTCGGTCCCGAAAGGTTAAAATACGACATCTTAAGAAAATGAGATTTTTGGAATATAAAATATTTATTAAAATTATTTTTGTATAAACATATGTATATTTATCATTTAAATATCTATTTTATTATAATATAAATTTTCCACCTTTTTCTAAAAAATCACAATAATAAATTTTACACTAAAATACCATGAACTTCAAATAAATCAATATTATAGATAAATACCCTTATTTATAAAACTAGGATATTTTCACTAGAAATGTCACAACATAAAATCCATCCTCATTACAACTCTAAAGATGAACAATAAATACTTGAGGTGTATTTTGAAAAGTATATAAAAGTATTTTTACATAAAACCCCCTCAAGTTTATAAATTACCCTAAGGACCCTAGCAATTATAAGACATCGATTCACATTTCTGATTGTCTAACTCGAGTTTGAGTCTGATTAATCTGACTTGAATATGATTCAAGTCAATCTATAATCTACAATATTCCAATTCAATATGAACACATGAATACATGAATACAATTATCAATTTATACAACTTGACTGAACCGAACCATGGATATATATTCCTTTTACATTATTCTCAGTTATTCCATTTACATGACTCTACGGTTACAGCCGTTTCCTGATATCATGGTTTCGGTCAGTCAGTCAATCAATCTTACAATCAATACAATTTACAAGATAACAATACAAATAAGACATCGCGGGGTTTAAGGGGTAGATTGGTACGGAAGGTGTTAAAAGTGGCACGAGGTGGTCAGATTAAGACACCTAACCTATGTTCCGTTGCTGTTGTACCGTGGCTTAACGGTTCCTTGTACATTCCGTTTGCCCTGGTCTCTAGCATATAGAGACCCCTCTCGTATACACTGGTATCTTTCTGTACTAAGCTACAAACAACAGCGTTAACACAACATTACAACAATAGTATACAACTTTAAAAAATATCTTCTTATTCTGTCTTTTCTACTTTCCTCTCACCTTTGGGACTTACCGAGCGACCTGTTCGCTGACGACATTCTGTTTCTTTCTTCTTTGAATGTCGTCAGATGATTTGGACCCGACGGAGATCGAGCCATCTGCAGAAGACTTGGAGCAGTTTGCCGAAAATCCAGCACTTTAGTTCATTGTACACTTTTCCATTCAGTATTTTACATTTCCTGTTATGCCACTGTTTAGGCATCTTTTTATTTCAGTTGTATTTCCTTCATGCATTGTACAAAGAATGTTAATAAATAAAAGTTGCTGTTCTTTTTATTTCTTGTCTCTTGTGTACTTATTTTATATTGCTTAGATACGCTTAGCGTATGTACTTCTGAGTATATACGTAGCGGACCGGTCACGTCCCCTTCGCCGTACACCGGGAAGCGGGGCGTGACAATGACATTAATACTCAGTCCATTCATATCAACTATAGACTTTCAATAGTTTTCATCCTTGTTGATATTACAACATTTATTGGAGCATTTATTTGAGCAATCTTGCTCTTCTTTACTAAAGGAAGATGAATCTGTAACGTCAGATTCAGAAGATTCAGACGAATTTATCATTATCTTGTATAATGATTTTCTCAATTCTTCGTCTTCAATTTCATTGATCTTCTTTTTGGTATAACATTTATTGGCAAAATGACCAATTTTGCCACACTTATAACAAGTGGCAGAGGAAGCAGATTTTTTTAAAATCCTTTCTTCCTACTATCTTTCTTCTTTTCTTTAGGAGGATGAAACCGTTTTTTGTGCCTCTTTTTATAATGAGGGCTACGAGAAGTTGATTCTTTCACATGTCGTTTTGCTTTCCGCTCTTTTTGCTGATCTACCATAGCAAACTGACTACAGAATTCTCCCAATTCGTGTTTACCAGTCAATCTCTGGCTTTTTAATTGGTTTCTTAACTTTATTTCATTACACAAAGCTAAACCTTCTTTGACACGGGTGCTTATCATGCAACCATAGGTAAATGTGTTATAGGGTATAACCCCATCATACTGCATTCGTAAATTTGTACAAACTCATTTAGCGAATAAATTTGGTAAGCCATCAATAAATTTGGCTTTCCAATGAGAGTTATTTGCATCTTCCAATTGCATAACTCTACTGAGAAATGTATCTTTATACCATCTAAAATGTGTCAAAGTAGGACACCTTAAATTTTGTAATAAACTTCTTACTTTCTCAGCTTGATCCCTTACATCTCCGGTAAAATGATCGAGAATTGTAAGTATTAAATTGTAAACAGCGTCAGACACAGGAGAATTATTCTCTATTTTTGCTGCGCTAAAAATTTCTATTTTCTGCGTAGGTGATAAACAATGATCACACCAGCCTTTTAAGGATCCTGTGAATCCACAAGAAATAAACCTTGCAACATCAGCATCAGGATTTCCTTGCTGTTTTGAGACTGTTGCGTACAACATAATTCGATGTAAAGTATCATGGATTTTCTTATATGCTAATCCATCAATATTCCATTCATAAATGGCTCGTCCTGAGAACGAATTTGTTATAACTGCTTCATTTTCTTCATATAGGACATCTAGCGGAGTTGGTCTTTTATAATAATACTTACCCAAAGTTCTTTGTGGGTATTTTATAGCATTAACTTTTTCTTCGCTAAATGCATTGTAATTGTCAGATACATTAATCTGATTATCTGATATTTCATCTATAACAGAATTTTCTTCTGATATCTCAGAAGGTTCGGAAGGTTCTCCTTCTAAAATATTAAGTCTAGCACTGCTAAACCTTTTCTCCAGAGCCGTTATAATATCTGAAGATATATTTTTTTCTTTAGATAATTTGTACCCCGAAATATCTAAAGATAGTTTAATCGGTATATAACTCTTTTCACCGGTTATCTTTATAGTAGGAGTTTCTTCTATCACTACTACAATAAGGGGTTGTCCCTAAGGATAAATCTATGGGGGCAACTCACTACCCCTACGGATATATTCGTAGGGGCACAAAAATACACCGTAGGTGTAAAGGCCCCAGGTGCAAGTCTTTGCCCTGAACATGTCCCTACGGAGTAATAATTGCCCCTACGGTTTACTTCGTAGGGACATATGTCCCTACTGTGTAATCCGCAGGGACAAAATATTTATTTAATTTATTGGTTTATAAAATAAAAAAGTTGCCCCTCCGGATAAATCCATAGGGGCAAAGACATGCCCCTACGGAGTTATTCGTAGGTCCAGATATAAGCCCCTACGTATTTCTTCGTATAATCCGTAGGGACAGACAAAAGCCCTTACGGATATATTCGTAGGAGCAAGTGTAACGCCTGTTACTGAGTCCATAGGGGCAAAATATCAGGTATCCTGATGTTTTGTCCCTACGGATAAATTTGTAGGGGCAAACTATGGACCTACGGATTAATCCGTATGTAACAACTCCATTTTTAATGTACAAAGAATTGATTTAAATTCAAAGTATACTTAGAGTATTTAATGTTGCTGATATCTCTTTAAGTATTTATTTCACTCTATAATTACAAGAAGGAGCTTGTAACTCATTGGTAATACCTTGCACTGCTGAACTAAGCCACCAGAGTTCAAATCTCATGCCCCCACATTATTTTTAATATTATTTTGTTTTTGATTCTTTAGAATACCAACAGTTACACGTGCATTTCTCACAAATTTCCTACTACACATGAAAATTTAAATACACCAGAAGCCACACCTGACGACCCCATACCCCCCGACCACCTGACTCGGCCCGACTCGGCCGAGTTGGCCGGCGGACCGGCCGACTCGGGCCGGCGCCGCGTCCGGCCGAGTCCCCAACATCGAAGTTTGGTATCTTTTCTTTCTGAAACCCCCTGCATGCTTCATTTAGAGAGATCGGTTACAGAGAGCCCATTAATCCCCATTTACTCCATTTTTAAAGATTTTTTAATACATTTTTATATTTTTAATTATAAACCCTACACCTATCCTAATCCTATAAATACACCCCCTACCCTCTACCCTCTCATCCTAAATTTCTGAGCCCACTCTCTCAAAATTCCAACAGAACTTATGTACTTTGAAAACAAGCTCGAGGCGAAGCTACGACGAAATTCCGGCGGAACTTCCGGCGAACGTCCTAGGAACTACCGGCGACGACGCAACATCGGCGACCCTATTAGTTCCCTCTCACTCTTTAGTGTAATCGAAAACCCGTAAGTCCCATTCTAACCTCTCTCTCTTTTTCTAAAAATACGAAATTACAAAACCCGACGGAATCGGAACAAATTCGATTTCCGATTCGGTTTTCTATAAAATTTCACTTCTCACAAATACAATCATGCTTAAACATCCCTATGTTGATTATTAAACACTAATCCAATAATTTGAACAAGTTTCATCACATGAAATGATAGCTTTCTCAATTGATCGTATTTTTTTTATTTAAATACCACATTGTTTCAATTTCATATTTAACCCCATCAAACTTGCTATACATTTAAAGTAGAGCACGAGATAATGACCTACCTCCTCACACACTCCCATCTAAATATAGTACTATAATCTTGGAAATTTAGAATACGAGAAAACAAATCTTTTCTTTAAAATACCCTTATTTAATAAAACTTTTAGTATTGATACATTTTTATAAATACATAAATTTTGAAATAATAAAATATATCTAGACTCATCCAATTAAGGATTGTCGCATTCATTAGGAAAGTCGTGAACTTTCAGTCGTTTATCTAAACCTGACTTTGTGGTATCTAGGCTAGGCAAGTGAGAAAGGTAACTTTAAAAGGCCCGTCTTACGGTAATTCGTGAGCGGATCTCTCCTTTCTTCACTTGTACTTACCTGGCCACAATTGGCGGTGAAGAGACGATTTGAACTTGTCACTAGAACATAGAATACAGAAAAATCGACATTTTACAAATAAATACCATTTACTTCAAAAAAACCGTTTTCTAAAGGATTTAGTATTTTACAATCTTTGCAAAGCGCCGCTACAATCCATTTTGGAGAACCCATTCGGGATAGTGTGGTTTATCGCACACCCTCGGGCTTAGTAGTGCGAGATTCAGACCTCCGCAAGGAGCATTCGGTCTCGAAAGATTTAAAATACGACATCTTAAGAAAATGAGATTTTTAGAATATAAAATATTTATTAAAATTATTTTTGTATACATATATGTATATTTATCATTAAAATATCTATTTTGTTACAATATAAATATTCCACCCTTTTTCTAAAAAATCACAAGAATAAATTTTACACTAAAATACTATGAATTCCAAATAAATCAATTTTACAAATAAATACCTTTATTTATGAAATTAGGATATTTTCGCTAGAAATATCACAATATAAAATCCACCTTCATTACAACTCTAAAGACGAATAATGAATACTTGAAGTGTATTTTGAAAAATATATAAAAGTATTTTACATAAAAACCCCTCAAGTTTTATAAATGACCCTAAGGACCCTAGCAATTACAGGTTTACGAAATAATCAAGACTTCGATTTATATTTTGTCTGACTCGGGTTTGAGTCTGATTAATCTGACTTGAATATGATTCAAGTACAATCTACAATCTATAATATTCCAATTCAATATGAACACATGAATCCATGAATCCAGTTATCAATCTATACAACTTGACTGAATCAAACCATGGATATACATCCATTATCCAGTTATTCCATTTACATGATTATGCAGTTACAATCTATTTACTGATATTATGGTTTTGGTCAGTCATCCAACTATACAATACAATACAACAATACAATCAAAACACTACGGGGTTTAAGGGGTAGATTGGTACGGAAGGTGTTAAAAGTGGCACGAGACAGTAAGATTAAGACACCTAACCTATATTCCGTTGCTGTTGTACCGTGGCTTAACGGTTCCTTGTACTTTCCGTTTGCCCTGGTCTCTAGCATACTGAGACCCCTCTCGTATACACTGGCATCCTTCCGTACCAAGCTACAAACAACAGCGTAAACACAATATTCTACAATATTATACAACTTTAGAAGATACCTCTTATTCTGTCTTTTCTAATTCTCCCTTATCTTTGGGACTTACCGAGCGACCTGTTCGCTGACGACATTCTATTTCTTCCTTCTTTGAATGTCGTCAGGTAATCTGGACACAGCAGAGATCGAGCCCACCAGTGAAGACTTGCATCAGTTCCTCGAAGACCCCGAGCTCTAGACATTGTACCTTTTTTTCTATTCAGTATTTTTCATTTCCTGTTATGCCATTGTTTAGGCATCGCTTTTATTCCAAATGTATTTATTTTTCATGCATTATACAAAAGAATGTTAAGAAATAAAGTTGCTGTTATTTTTATATCTCTTGTCTTTTGTGATTTACCTTTATATTGCTTAGATACGCTTATCGTATTTACTTCACAGTAAATAAGTAGCGGACCGGTCCCGTCCCCTTCACCGTATACCGAGAAGCTGGGTGTGACAGGTTTTGTTGGTGGCCCATGCAGGTCAGAGCTGTATAGAACCCTACTATGCAGTTCTGTTCTGCGTGAACAACCTAAGCAATATAACACAAAAACTAGCAACTAAAACATTCTTTACAATTCATGTTCCTTGAACCTTACAATTTCAAATTCCTTGAATCTTATCATTTCCAATATTTTGAATCTGTCCTAACCCAATTTTTTTTTCAAGGTTATGGATTCCCCGAACAACACCAGCACCAACGTCAACAACACCCTTCCACCTCCACTACCAATCGTTCCTGCTGTTCCTGCACCACCCACCGAGCAAACGGTGCTACTTGAGGCGATCCGCAGCCTTCTAGAGGGACAACAACAACTGCTAAACTGTCCCGAGACTGACGCACCTGGGGTAAGGCAATTCAGTGTTTTACATCCCAAACAGTTCTCCGGAAAGGGAAGCCCACTTGAAGCTGAGGAATGGGCACAAGGCATAGAAGATGATCTGGCGGCAGCACAAGTGTCAGACATAGTTTGGGTCCGTGTGGCGAAACTACAGCTCACGGACAATGCTCGCAACTGGTGGAAGGCGGAAGAAAACCGTCTTGAACAGCCTATTGAATGGAAGACTTTTCGCGATAAGTTCGACGCGAAGTACTTCCCTGTGACTGCCAGGTTTGCCATGGAACAACAATTCATTCATCTATAACAAGGTTCGATGTGGGACAAATCAGTAGATGAGTATGACGCTGAATTCACCATGCTAAATCGGTAAGATATGTCACAATAATTCAATTTTTAAATATCACATACTACACAGCTAACACAATTCTTTAAACAGATTCGCGGCACACTTGATACCGACGGACGATATCAGAGCCCGTTGCTTTCAACAGGAGTTGGACACTGAAATTAAGGCTGCTCTAGCCACACGAAAATTTCCAACTCATGAGGATGTTCTGGAAGCTGCCCGCAGTTATGAGGCAGTGATAAAAGAGAAGGGCAGACCTCAGTCTACAGGAGTAAAGCGTCCTGCCAACCAGATGGTGGGAGGAGCCTCGTCCAGGCCACCTTTTGTGCCAAGGCGACCCGGAGTACCGAACCATCGTCCCAGCCCAGCCTTTTGCACCTACTGCAAGAGAACTGGACATATGATGAAACACTGCCGTCGAGCCAACCGTCTTTGCTTATTCTGGGGCTCAGCTACTCATGATATTGGGTCTTGTCCCCAAAGACAAAACCCAGTTGCTGCACCCAGGCCAGCAATTACCTATCCGCAGCGACCAACCCTTCAGGCACCAGCTCCAAGACCTGCACTACCTGCACCATCCAGAGGACCACAACCTGCACCACCTCCTCGTCAGTTCCATCAAGCTCAAAGGAACGTTCCGAGGAATGCTCCTCAGGCCAGGAGGAATGTACCAAGGCGCCAGGCTTTCACGATGACCGTGGAAGAAGCTGAGGCCACTGGCCAAGTTATCACTGGTAAACTTTTCTTTTCAAACTTTGCTTTTCTATCCTGCTACTTAGCTACATATTTTCCTATACCTAAAACATATCCCACATACCTTAGGTACAATCTTAGTATCCTCAATCCCGGCACTAGCACTGTTTGATACTGGAGCATCACACTGCTTTATGTCGCAATGGTTTGTTCGAACCCATGCGATTCCAATCTCACCGCTTGTATCCAGCTGGAATGTCAGTTCAGGAAATGGCGTTCTAAAGGCAACTATGGGATACAACTTGTGTCCAGTCGTCGTCTACAGCAGAGAGTTTTATGCTGACTTCAAAGTGCTGGACATACCGAACTTCGATGTGGTTCTAGGTATGGATTGGCTTGGAACTTTTTATGCTACCATCGACTGTCGTCAAAGGAGGGTAGTATTCAAGATTCCAGACCACCCGGTTTTCTATTTCAAAAGCGGAGACCGTACCCTGGAGCCAAGTACCTACAAAGTGAAGCCAAGAGAAGCAGTAGTTGAAGTAGCTCAAGCGAAGGAAGAATCAAGGCCAGATGTGGTTCAAGAATTCGACGATGTATTTCCTGACAATATATTAGGTTTGCCTCCCGATCGATCTCTTGAATTCAGAATTGATTTAGTACCAGGAGCACAACCGGTAATCAAAGCACCCTATCGTTTAAGTCCGGAAGGTTTGAAGGAAGTCCGAACACAGTTGGACGAATTACTGGCGAAAGGATGGATTCGTCCTAGCACTTCAAGTTGGGGATCACCTGTACTACTTGTGAAGAAGAAGGAATGTTCATACAGAATGTGCATCGATTACAGAGCCTTGAATTAAGTCACTATAAAGAACAAGTATCCACTCCCACGCATCGACTATTTATTCGATCAGCTAAGCGGATCTTGCGTGTTCTCTAAATTGGATTTTCGTTCAGGATATCATCAGGTGAAGTTCAAGGAAGCTGATATTCATAAAACAACTTTCAGAACTCGCTATGGACATTACGAATTTCTCGTGATGCCATTTAGAGTGACCAACGCACCCGCAATATTCATGAACCTAATGAATCAAGTTTTCCGGGAGTATTTAGACAGGTTTGTTGTCATCTTCATTGACGACATCCTGGTGTATTCTAAGAGTCGGAAAGAGCATGCAGAGTACCTACGAATTGTCCTGAAAACTCTTCAACAACACCAGCTCTATGCCAAGTACAGCAAGTACGAGTTTTGGCTAACACAAGTTGGTTTTCTTGGACATATCATATCAGGAAAAGGAATCTCTGTGGATCCAGCGAAAGTTTCAGCAGTTAGCAAATGGCCTACACCAAAGTCAGTGAAGGATATTCGAAATTTCTTGGGTTTAGCTGGATATTACAGAAGGTTTATTGAAGGCTTTTCAAAGATAACAACACCCCTAACCAAGCTCACACGTAAAGATGAAGAATTTGTGTGGTCAGAAGCATGCGAACAAGCTTTCGTAGAACTCAAGTCAAGGTTGACATCAGCGCCTATTCTCGTCATACCGGATCAATCTAGAGGATTCGAAGTGCATTGCGATGCATCCGGTAAGGGATTAGGATGTGTTCTACATCAGCACGGTAAGGTTGTGGCTTATGCTTCAAGACAGCTGAAGATTCATGAGCGAAATTATCCGACGCATGACCTGGAGTTGGCAGCCGTCATCTTTGCTCTCAAGATTTGGCGTCATTACCTACTTGGTGAACGAGTGAACATCTATACAGATCATAAAAGTCTGAAGTACGTGTTTACTCAGAAGGAGTTGAATATGCGACAGAGAAGATGGTTAGAACTCATGGCGGACTTTGACATCAACTTGCAATATCACCCAGGGAAGGTAAATGTAGTACCTGATGCTCTTAGTCGCCAACCATTAGTAATGAATCTCACCACTCAGTGGAAGCTTCAACAAGAATTGCATCAGATGGAGATTGAAGTAATCATGCCAGGTAATACTTCAAGTTTGATGAATTTACAAGTTCAATCAACCATTGTCAATCAGATCAAAACAGCTCAAGCAAGTGATTCTAAGTTGCAAAGGATCAGAGAACAAGTGGAGAATAGACTCAGAACAGACTTCATCATCCATGAAGATGGATCTTTGAGATACGGCAGCAGATTGTGTGTACCAAAAGGTCCTGTTCGGGAAGAGTTAATAAAGAAGCTCACAGCTCTCCCTATTCAGTACACCCTGGAAATACCAAAATATACAAAGATCTACGTCAAAATTATTGGTGGCATGGAATGAAGCGTGAAGTAGCCAGAAGCGTCGCAAAATGTTTGGTGTGTCAGCAAGTAAAGGCTGAACATCACAAGACAGCTGGACTACTTCAACGATTACCAATCCCAGAATGGAAGTGGCAACACATCACGATGGATTTTGTGACTGCTCTTCCTCGCAGCACAAAGGGTAACGATGCCGTATGGGTCATTGTGGATCGACTCACAAAATTGGCTCACTTCATCCCATTTCGAGTTGGTCAATCTACTGAGACACTAGCAAAGAAGTGCATGGAGGTAATAATCTACCTAAAGATTTAAGCTCTTCATAATGTATTATCTCTGATACCCATGAACTCATACAGGAAATTGTGAGACTTCATGGAGTACCGGTCTGTATTGTCTCCGATCGTGACACCAGGTTCCGATCGCAATTTTGGCAGAGTCTACAAGCAAGCTTGGGAACAGGTCTGAACTTCAGCACGGCTTATCATCCACAAACAGATGGTCAGTCTGAGCGAACTATTCAGATCTTGGAGGATATGCTCAGAGCGTGTATGTTAGACTTTAAAGGATCGTGGGAAGATCACCTACATCTTGTGGAGTTTTCGTACAACAACAGCTACCAAGCAAGCATAGGAATGGCACCTTTTGCAGCATTGTATGGAAGGAAGTGTCGATCGCCATTAAGTTGGGACGACATCGGAGATAGGGAACTTCTTAGACCCGAGATGATAGTAGCGACTGTTGATGTGGTTCGTACTATCAGGGAAAGGATGCGCATAACCCAAGATCGACAGAAGCACTGGGCTGAAGCAAAGAGACGACACTTGGAATTCCAGCTAGGAGATCACGTATTCTTGAAGATATCTCCGAACCACGGAGTGATCCGATTTGGAAGACGAGGAAAGCTAAGTCCGAGATATATTGGACCGTTCGACATACTCGAACGATTTGGTGAAGTGGCATACCGCTTAGCGCTTCCACCTTCATTGGAAGGAGTGCATAATGTGTTCCACATATCCCAACTCAGAAGGTATGTGAGTGACCCCAGCCATGTTCTCGATCATTCCGAGCTCACTATACAGCCCGATTTGTCTTGTGAGTAACAGCCTGTGGAGATCCTGGACAGGAAAGTGAAAACACTTCGGAACAAGGAAGTTAACTTGGTTCGAGTGATGTGGAGGAAAGACACACTAGGAGAGTCCACTTGGGAAAGGGAGGATAAAATGCGTACTAAATATCCATGCCTCTTTGTAAACTAGTTCTCAAATAAAAGTTGTAAATTTCGAGGACGAAATTTTTGTAAGGAGGGTAGACTGTAACAACTCCATTTTTAATGTACAAAGAATTAATTTAAATTCAAAGTATACTTGGAGTATTTAATATTGCTGATATCTCTTTAAGTATTTATTTCACTCCATAATTACAAGAAGGAGCATGTAGCTCATTGGTAATACCTTGCACTGCTGAACCAAGCCACCAGAGTTCAAATCCCATGCCCCACATTATTTTTAATATTATTTTGCTTTTGATTCTTTAGAATACTAACAGTTACACGTGCATTTCTCACAATTTTCCTACTACACATGAAAATTTAAATACACCAGATGCCACACCTGACGACCCTACACCCCCCGACCACCTGACTCGGCCCGACTCGGGCCGGCGCCGCCGGCCGGACTCGGCCGGACGGCCGAGTCCCCAACATCAAAGTTGGATATCTTTTCCTTCTGAAACCCCCTGCATGCTTCATTTAGAGAGATCGGTTACAGAGAGCCCATTAACCCCTATTTACTCCATTTTTAATGATTTTTTAATACATTTTTACATTTTTAATTAAAAACCCTATACCTACCCTAACCCTAGCCTAATCCTATAAATACACCCCCTATCCTCTACCTTCTCATCCCAAATTTCTGAGCTCACTCTCTCAAAATTCCAAGAGAATTTGTGTACTTTGAAAACAAGCTCGAGGCGAAGCTACGACGAAATTCCGGCGGAACTTCCGGCGAACGTCCTAGGAACTACCGGCGACGACGCAACATCGGCGACCCCACTAGTTCCCTTTCACTCTCTAGTGTAATCGAAAACTCGTAAGTCCCATTCTAACCTCTCTCTCTTTTTCTAAAAATACGAAATTACAAAACCCGATGGAATCGGAACAAATCCGATTTCCGATTCGGTTTTCTATAAAATTTCACTTCTCACCAATACAATCATGCTTAAACATCCCTATGTTGATTATTAAACACTAATCCAACAATTTGAACAAGTTTCATCATATGAAATGATAGCTTTCTCAATTTATCGTATTTTTCACTTAAATACCACATTGTTTCAATTTCACATTTAACCCTATTGTTCCCCTCCGAAAGATGGCCAAGACGACGTGGAGATGTCTTGCCTGAGATTCGGGGCAGATGCTATCTGGTTTTATCCGTCTATCTCTCCGAATATGCCAAGTTGATTTATGGCACCGTGTATCGGAGGTTTAGACGGATGCGGCCGATGTAGCAGACTTCGTCAGATTCCCCCTCGCTTGAGGGGTTTTTGATTGTGGGGACGCTCTTCCCTGCAGGCGCAAGCCCCTGCAGTTAATTACACTACCGCATCGCGGTAACAACTTTCTTCTTCTCCAGAATTCCACTTCGTGTCGTGTGTGTTTATTTTGTTTGTGGTTGCCCGTGGATTGTATACGGAGACTAATTTGTGTCGTCGCCCGTAGGACGTGGATTAGTCCAAATCTATATTTTCTTAGATTTGGTTTTGGGGTTTTAGTTTAAGGATACGTTAGCCATATTTGAGGCTAAGATCAACTTAAACGTTCGTTAAGGATACGTTAGTCCAATTTGAGACTAAGATCAACTTAACGGGATCGTTTAGATCCGACAAAAGAGCATTTGGAGGCTCTATTATTCCAGTTTAGGGACATAGTGGTTCATTACATGTATGGCCGTCGGGACCCATCACTTCACTGACGACGTTGAAGGATTACAACGACAGGTGTCAGAGGAGTTCAGAGATGTACCCTAGGACTAAAGTCTATTTGAAGGTTTAAGAATACGTTATCCATATTTGAGGTTAAGATCAACTTAAACGAGATCGTTTAGATCCGACAAAAGAGCATTTGGAGGCTCTATTGTTCCAGTTTAGGGACATAGTGGTCCATTGCCAGTTTAGGGACATGGTGGTCCATTCCCAGTTTAGGGACATGGTGGTCCAACATTCCCGTTTTGGGGACGGATATTAGTTTAAGGACGCATTAGTCCATGAGTTTAAGGACGCATTAGTCCATGGGTTTAAGGATCACACAGTCTGTATGGATGTGTTTAAGGACGCATTAGTCCATTAGTTTAAGGACGCATTAGTCCATGGGTTTAAGGACCCCACAGTCCGTATCGATATGTAGTTGTCGGGACCCGTCATCTCTCTGACGATGTTGAAGGATTACAACGACGGATGTCAGAGGAGTTCAGAGATGTACCCTTGAACCGGATGTAGATTGATTTAAGGGAGCAGTCATGCTCAGTCAATTTAATTTGAGGACTTACGGCCAGAATTGGGCTAAGTCCAGTTGAAGATGTTCAACATTTTTATCTGTAGTTGGCCTGTTAGGCCTTGCCTTGGGCTTTGCCCTTTGTTTAATAATGCATAGCATTAATCTTAGTATCTGTTGGACCTTTATTTGGGCTCTGCCCCTTTTAAAATGATGCACAGCATCTGTTTTGGTCTGACAGACCTTTGTTTGGGCTCTGCCCTTTTTAAAATAATGCATGGCATTTTATTAGGCCTGTTAGGCCTTTTTTAATTGGGCTCAGCCCTTCTTTTTAATAATGCAGTGCATTAATTAATCTGACAGAGTGCCACGTGGCCTGTCAGGCGCTCTGCGCCAATTAATGAGCGCAAGCGCAAGTGGAGGTGACGTGTGTCACGCTCTGATGAGCGCAAGCGCAGTGCGCTGCGCTGTTACGCTGCTGACACGTGGCGCGCTCTGATGAGTTGCGCCAATTTAAGAGAGCAGCTCTCTATTTTAAAGCGCATAGCGCAAGTTGTTCTGGAGCTGACACGTGGCGCTCTCTGGTGGCTTGCGCCAACCCAAGAGCGCAACAGTGCAGATTTATAAGTGCAAGGCACTGTTTTAATATCTTGATCCAATTTTGGATTCAAGAAAAGAATCTTTTAAGATTCCAGAACCAATGGTTCATCTAAAGGCAATGCCTTTGTGTAGATCAAATGATCTAATAAAGAAGTATATTACTTCTTATTTTATTCTTATTATTTGATCTCTTTTTTTTATTTTAAGATCTTGATCTTGTTCTTAGATCATTGATCTTTTTAGAAGAAATTCTTCTTTTCAAAGGTTTACCTTTTTTTTCTGAGTTCTTCTCAAACTTTCTTTTTAGGAGTTCTCTGTGTTTCTCTCTGTTTCTCTGTGTTTTAGACTTGGGGTCTAGGGGCCTTTATATAAAGCCAATTAGTTTGTTAAATCAGTTAAAGAGATTTTTCTCTGAGTGATTTAGGGATTTTTCCCCACCGTTGGATCTTTGATCCAAGGGCTTCTGTTTTACAGAAGACAATCTTATTGTTTTAATAAGATCAGAAAGATCTTTCAGAATTTTTCTGTTTGGCGCAAGCGCACCTGCGCTTGACACATGTCGCGCAGCGCAGAGCGCAGCACAACTGCGCTGACACGTGTCGCGCAGCGCAGAGCGCAGCGCAACTGAAGCGTTGCTTCCTTTAATTTTATTTTAAATAGAGCCTTGCTCTGATTGGGTGCGCTGCCTCGGGCGCTGCGCTGGCGTGTCAACTTTTGACACGTGGCGCGTTGCGCGCAACGCAAGAAATTTGAAGAGTTGCTTCAATTTTTGAATTTTTGAAATTCAAACAGAGTTTTGCTCTGATTGGGGGAAACACCTATCAAACTTGCTATACATTTAAAGTAGAGCACGAGCTAATGACCTACCTCCTCACACACTCCCATCTAAACATAGTACTATAATCTTGGAAATTTAGAATACGAGAAAACAAACCTTTTCATTAAAATACCCTTTACTTAATAAAACTTTTAGTATTGATACATTTTTATAAATACATAACTTTTGAAATAATAAAATATATCTAGACTCATCCAATTAAGGACTGTCGCATTCATTAGGAAAGTCGTGAACTTTCAGTAGTTTATTTAAATCTGACTTTGTGGTGTCTAGGCTAGGCAAGTGAGAAAGGTAACTTTAAAAGGCCCGTCTCACGGTGATTCGTGAGCGGATCCCTCCTTTCTTCACTTGTACTTACCTGACCACAATTGGCGGTGAAGAGGCGATTTGAACTTGTCACTAGAACATAGAATACGGAAAAATCGACATTTTACAAATAAATACCATTTACTTCAAAAAAACCGTTTTCTAAAGGATTTAGTATTTTACAATCTTTGTAAAGCGCCTCTACAACCCATTTTGGGAAACCCGTTCGGGATAGTGCAGTTTATCGCACACCCTCGGGCTTAGTAGTGCGAGATTCAGACCTCCGCAAGGAGCATTCAGTCTCGAAAAATTTAAAATACGACATCTTAAGAAAATGAGATTTTAGAATATAAAATATTTATTAAAATTATTTTTGTATACATATATGTATATTTATCATTAAAATAACTATTTTGTTATAATATAAATATTCCACCCTTTTTCTAAAAAATCACAAGAATAAATTTTACACTAAAATACTATGAATTCTAAATAAATCAATTTTACAAATAAATACCTTTATTTATGAAATTAGGATATTTTCACTAGAAATATCACAATATAAAATCCACCTTCATTACAACTCTAAAGACGAATAATGAATACTTGAGGTGTATTTTGAAAAGTATATAAAAGTATTTTACATAGAAACCCCTCAAGTTTTATAAATGACCCTAAGGACCCTAGCAATTACAGGTTTACGAAATAATTAAGACTTCGATTTATATTTTGTCTGACTCGGGTTTGAGTCTAATTAATCTGACTTGAATATGATTCAAGTACAATCTACAATCTATAATATTCCAATTCAATATGAACACATGAATCCATGAATCCAGTTATCAATTTATACAACTTGACTGAATCAAACCATGGATATACATCCATTATCCAGTTATTCCATTTACATGATTATGCAGTTACAATCTGTTTACTGATATCATGGTTTTGGTCAGTCATCCAACTATACAATACAATACAACAATACAATCAAAACACTACGGGGTTTAAGGGGTATATTGGTACGGAAGGTATTAAATGTGGCACGAGACAGCAAGATTAAGACACATAACCTATATTATGTTGCTGTTGTACCGTGGCTTAACGGTTTCTTGTACTTTCCGTTTGCCCTGGTCTCTAGCATACTGAGACCCCTCTCGTATACACTGGCATCCTTCCGTACCAAACTACAAACAACAGTATAAACACAATATTCTACAATATTATACAATTTTAGAAGATACATCTTATTCTGTCTTTTCTAATTCTCCCTTATCTTTAGGACTTACCGAGCGACCTGTTCGCTGACGACATTCTATTTCTTCCTTTTTTGAATGTCGTCAGGTAATCTGGACACAGCAGAGATCGAGCCCACCAGTGAAGACCTGGATCAGTTCCTCGAAGACCCCGAGCTCTAGACATTGTACCTTTTTTTCTATTCAATATTTTTCTTTTCCTGTTATGCCATTGTTTAGGCATCGCTTTTATTCCAGATGTATTTATTTTTCATGCATTGTACAAAAGAATGTTAAGAAATAAAGTTGCTGTTATTTTTATATCTCTTGTCTCTTGTGATTTACCTTTATATTTCTTAGATACGCTTAGCGTATTTACTTCACAGTAAATACGTAGCGGACCGGTCCCGTCCCCTTCGCTGTATACCGGGAAGCGGGGCGTGACACCGTAGGTGCAACATATGGGATTAATCTGTAGGGGCCAAATATCAGTTTTTTTTTAAAAAGGGCTTCCTGCTTTTTCCTCGCCCAGTGCACAATAATATATACAACATATAACCAAATACCGCAGTATTCATAATCAACATCTCAGGCATAATATATAAAAGAAAACAACAAACAGAATACGATATCAATCTAAATCATCGTGAACACGCAAACACCACCAATATCGTCCAAAATATATACAATATGTATCATATAAGTACATACATGCTTAAAATATAAAAAAAAGCTACCCTAGCTCGGTCCAGCTCCTCCACCTCTGATAATCGCCGTAATCTGGCGCATCTGCTCCTCGGTGCAGCCCTGAGTTGTCAAAAACCCGACCAATGAAGGAGCGGACCGTGCGGGAGTCTGAGCGGGCTGTGGTGTTGCAGGAATGGTCTCCGCAACCGCAACCGA
Source organism: Agapanthus africanus (assembly GCA_030015575.1). NCBI lineage: Eukaryota > Viridiplantae > Streptophyta > Magnoliopsida > Asparagales > Amaryllidaceae > Agapanthus > Agapanthus africanus. Next base: position 378,055,601 of record CM057347.1, on the reverse strand, counting down.
GGTAGTGGCTTGCGGAGCCACAGCCGAAGGAGATGCATGTGGAGCCACAGCCGAAGTACCCTGTCACATCTGTTCAATTTTATGTATAATAAACGAGTAAGAACTGTGTATTAGTCGAATTCGTATCATTATCAGGTTATTGCGAAACCCCAATCTAAGAATACTTAGGGACTTAGGCCTCGTTTGAATATCTAGTTTGGAAAACTGTAGTTTATTTTAATTAGACGGTTCTACGTAAGTATGATTAATCAAAGCTAAGTCTACAACCAAATAAGCTCAGGCTACTAATATTGGATATGTTACTATCTATAATATGATATAATATTTTACTATTAAGTAGTATACATACCATCATCTCCTTCAACTCCTGGACGGTGGTCTTCAAGGTGGCAACATCTTGCTCTTGACGTCGCTCACGGGGGGTAGGGGAAGTAACTGCCGGAGTAGAGTCCAACCTCATATGGGCCATGTTAGGACCCAGTCCCTGGCCTCTCTCCCAACCTCCGTGGTGCCCTCCATGTGCGGTGTCTAGGACAGGGGTCAACAACATCAGATTGTTCTGTCCAGTAAAATCGATCCCCGATGCCTCCGCCTGCTCCACCACCCACTCCTACATCCACATTAACCAATAAAATATAAGTATATCATTTAAATTTGAACTTTTCAAAACAAAAATTTCAAACCTATTAGAATAAATATTAACACTTACACAATACTCCTGGGTAGCGGTGTCGGGGAATCGAAGCTCGCCCGTGACAGAATCTGTCGAGGTGCCGTGGACGGTAAGATATGCGGTCAGCACGCTCGGTGTACCACCCTGCGCCAGGGTCTGAACTCTCTGCAATTCGCAAAAAATTTACATATATTATAAAATAACTCTTAATATTACATTATATCACAGTAGATCTATTGTAATTTAGCGATGCCTCCATGGCATGAGTAATATTCCTCGAGCCACATGTATAAGTGGGGCGACCCCTCTTCGCCGACTTCCTATTCTCTTTATTTTGATCGGCTTGTTTCTGCACAACACATTCAGATTTAGTTTTCTAATTAAGCAACACAAAAAAATAAATTATATACTAAATAATGAATTACATTTAAAATACAAATCTGTTTGCGCTGAAAGTCGAAATATTGGCACAAGAAGAGCCATGTATCTACGTCGACTCTTGCAAAGACCGGAGTATGTAGGAGAGCCGCTCTCTCTGCCTCAGGGGTCGCCATCAATAGGGAATAGCAGTCGATCTTCAGCTCGTTCTTATTATATCGGACCTTTGATTGCATGTTCTTCATCAGGTCATAGTACAAAGCTTGAAGATCGAGCACTCTCTCAGGATGATCAGGGTCGGGTACAGGCTGAAAGTCGTAATCCAACTGCAAATACAAAAAAACAATGTTATTAAATTGCAAGTGTTAAATAATAATAAATATATTGTATAAGTCAAATGAAAATATATATTAATACCCGAGCCTGATCCCAGAAGTGGGCAAATGAGCGCCGATGCTGGTCGCCCCACTCAACTTGAAGTGGATACTTCTTCACGAGACGGCTCTCATCCCCCATATACCGGCCGAACCTCTCGGCATAATCACCAGTATAGAGATAATCAGGGGTAAAGAAGAGGAGGAATGATGCCTCCCCCTAGCTCTGTCGGGACTCAGCCTGTGGGACTGATTCGGGCCTCGAGTCCCCCTCTCAGGATGGGGATGCCCTACATCATAAGAAATATCAAGACAATCAATATTAAGACAAAGTGGTATTAAGAAATCAAGGTTTAACAAAAATTGCAGTGTGATATATACCTTCGGCGACAGAAGCACGAGCCTGGGCCCGGGCAGCAGCACGAGCGGGCCGATAGTTCCTCCGGTGAGGAACAGCCGGTGACCCGAACGTGGACGCATCCCCTCCAACTAGAAAATAAACATCGATAAAATTACATGAAGTTCATGTTTATTCTTAAAGGATATGTAAAATGAATAAATATTTTATATTTATTCATACTGACCTGCAGACTGAGCGGAGGGTATGGAAGTGACGGGAGTGGCCTCTGCACCAGACGTGGATGCACCACCTATAATTAGACAATCAAACATTGACTATATAAGTAATTGCAAAAAGAATGTGTATATCAATAATATAACATTCTAAATCAACATGTATACACTATAGAATATATAAACATACCCGCAGGTGCAGTGGTGGCCTCTGCCCGAGATGTGGAGGCACCACCTACATCTAGACAATTAAAAAATGATTATCTAAGTACGTAAGAGCAAAAAGAATTTATGTATATTTATGATATAGCATTCTAAATCAATATGCATGCACTATAGGATATATAAACATACCTCGAGTTGCGGGAGTGGCCTCTGTCCCTGATGTGGACGCACCACCAACAGCTAGACAATCAATCATTGACTATATAAGTAATTTTGACATAAATATGCATGTATATCTATAATATTACATTCAAAATGAATATGCGTGCAATAGACCTGGAGGTGTGGCAAAGCCCACACGGAAGGAGGCATCCGAAGGGGTCTCCGATCGGGATGCAAGACCGGCCCTCTAAAGCTCCCTACGTAGCTCTCCGGGCGGCAGAACCGCTCTGCCTCTTCCGGTGCCGCGGTTGGAGCTCCTGCCGCCCCTCGCTGCTCCCTTCATCGAGTATCCTACTGAAGGAACTAGTGCACCCTAAACCCTAACCCTAATTTTTGGAGGAATTAAATTTCCATATGTTCATATTATTTCTTTTTAACTTAGTTCTTTTCCCCTAAATTTTGAATCTGCAGAACAAAATCTCCCCTATGAGAATTAAATTCTCAACTTGTGGGGAGATTTGCTTCTGCAAATCTCAACCAGAGGAAGAACTAAGTTCTTATATGAAGAGTTAAATTTACGGTAAAATTGTACAATTACGTTATCATCGAGTATCCTACTGAAGGAACTAGTACACCCTGAAACCTAACTCCAATTTTTAGAGGAATTAAATTCCCATATGTTCCTGTTATTTCATTTTAACTTAGTTCTTTTCCCCTAAGTTTTGAATCTGCAAAACAAAATCTCCCCGATGAGAATTAAATTCTCAACTTATGGGGAGATTTGCTTCTGCAAATCTCAATCAGAGAAAGAACTAAGTTCTTATATGAAGGGTTAAGTTTACGGTAAAGTTGTACGTTTACGTTATCATCGAGTATCCTACTGAAGGAACTAGTGCAACCTAAACCCTAACCCTAACTTTTGGAGGAATTAAATTTCCATATGTTCATGTTATTTCTTTTTAATTTAGTTCTTTTCCCCTAAGTTTTGAATCTGCAGAACAAAATAATCTCGATGAGAATTAAATTCTCAACTTGTGGGGAGATTTGCTTCTGCAAATCTCAACCAGAGGAAGAACTAAGTTCTTATATGAAGGGTTAAGTTTACGGTAAAGTTGTACTATTACGTTATCATCGAGTATCCTACTGAAGGAACTAGTACACCCTAAACCCTAACCCTAATTTTTGGAGGAATTAAATTCTCATATGTTCCTGTTATTTCGTTTTAACTTAGTTCTTTTCTCCTAAGTTTTGAATCTGCAGAACAAAATTACCCTGATGAGAATTAAATTTTCAACTTGTGGAGAGATTTGCTTATGTAAATCTCAACCAGAGGAAGAACTAAGTTCTTATATGAAGGGTTAAGTTTACGGTAAAGTTGTACGTTTATGTTATCATCGAGTATCCTAATGAAGAAACTAGTGCACCCTAAACCCTAACCCTAATTTTTAGAGGAATTAAATTCTCATATGTAAGTGTTATTTCTTTTTAACTTAGTTCTTTTCCCCTAATTTTTGGAGGACACAATTTTTGAGCAGCATTTGCATAGTATTTGATGTCCCAATGTACTGTTTATAATAAAGTCTTTTTTCGTAGAATATGTAAAGCTAGCATGTTTATGACTGCAAAAAGAAGAAGAATTTTGCCATTGTGGTATCCGCACTAAACCAATTGAAAGCTGAATGTTGTTGACTTTGTGATAGGTTTGTAAGTTTGTTCATCTCCAACTAATAGTATCAAGAGTCAGATATTGAATGATGTAGTTGGATATAAAATTTTACCTCGAATTGACTAACCCCACGTAGTCGATAATAGGATTCGGGATCTCTACTATAATGAAAGAATGGTAGGAAAGCTATTAGCAATCAACAGCTGCAATTGGTGTATAACAAGTAGGCTCAAGGGAAATCCTTGATGAGGGGCCAAGATCATCAGAGCATACGAAATAATACCGGACTCCGTTAGTCCCATTTTTCGAGTGGTAGTTTGCGTTTTTTTGTCGTGTTAAAATGACTTGCTAGTTTGAACTTTCAGAGTCTTTATGAAAACGTGGACAATAAATTCGCAATCAATCTGGTAAACCCCTGTACAAGTATGCAATTGACGAATTGTAATTAAGTTGTTTCCAGTTCGGTATTATTATAACTTGACCATCATAGAGATTTTGACAAAAAAACTCCAGTCATCCTAATGTACTATTTTTGATAGGGATAAAAGTATTACCTACAGGTAGGGTTGTGGGTGGCAGTGGAATATGATGCTTGTAGAAAAAGAATTGGTTAATGACTTGAGATTAGGTGACACGAGAATCTTAAACAGGAATTTTTCTGTGTTAACCTTATCTTATCTTTGGACATAAAAGATAATTGCTGAAAGTCCAAATGGATACTTAGTGCCATACAATAATCACTTAAAAATCTAAGTTTGATATGGAGAGCAGTGGGCTTTGCAAGCATATATATTAAAGATTTGTTAATATGAATCTTGTATTGAAAATGTGATTTTCTTTACTTTTACTGAAATTTGTTATTAATTTTCCACTGTAACACGAAAGTCTTAGTTCTCATAAGAACAACTAACCTCCTAAATGATTTATTGCTGAAATTTGTTATTAACCTTAAACCTAAACCGAAACCTAACCCTAACCCTAAACCGAACCCTGACCCTAACCCTACCCCCCAATTAACACATAACTATCCCTAACCCTAACACAAAAATCAACAATAACATAAAAATTAAGAATAATTAATAGTTCAAAATGGAATTAACTCACCTCACTTGTAGTTTTGCCGGCGGTTGGAGCTCGACGAGGTGGAGGAGGCCGGTCCTTGAACTCGACGAGATTAGAAATTTTCGCGACGAGCAATTCCGGCGACGAGACAGAGGTCGAGGCGGCGGCTAACTGGTGTTCTCCGCCGAAAGACGCGACCGGGACGTTGGGACGTCGGGGCCTGAATTCCGAGGGCAGATGCTAATTGGTGCTATCCGTCCACCTCTCCGAAGATGCCAAGTTGATTTATGGCACCGTGTATCGTTTAAACGGATGCGGCTGATGTAGCAGACTTCGTCAGATTCCCCCTCATTTGAGGGGTTTTTGATTCTGGGGATGCTCTTCCCTGCAGGCGTAAGCCCCTGCAGTTAATTACGCTACCGCATCACGGTAACCACTTTCTCCTTCTCCAGATGGTCACTTCGTGCCGTGGGTGTTTGTTTTGTTTTTGGTTGCCCGTGGATTGTATACGGAGACTAATTTATGTCGTCGCCCGTAGGACGTGGATTAGTCCAAATCCGTATCTTCTTAGATTTGGGTTTGGGGGTTAGGTTTAAGGATACGTTAGTCTCATTTGAAACTAAGATCAACTTAAACGTTTGTTAAGGATATGTTAGTCTAATTTTAGACTAAAATCAACTTAACGGGATCGTTTAGATCCAACAAAAGAGCATTCGGGCCCTGTTGTTTAGTTTAGGGACATTGCGGTCGATTACCAGTTTAAGGACATGGTGGTCCAATGTTAGTTTAAGGACATCTCGGTCCAATACCAGTTTAAGGACATAATGGTCCGTGGGTTTAAAGGGACTCCACAGTCCAAGGTTAAGGACATCGTAGTCCGTGGGTTTAAAGAGACCCCACAGTCCAAGGTTAAGGACATCGTAGTCCGTGGGTTTAAAGGGACCCCACAGTCTGAGAAATGTGTGGTTGTCGGGACCCGTCACCTCTCTGAAGACGTTGAAGGATTACAACGACAGATATTAGAGGAGTAAAGAGATGTACCCTCGAACCGGTGTGAGTTGGTTGAAAGATCTATAGTCCAATTTGGGACTAAGATCTATTAAATATTCATGAGCAGGTGGGCTCAATTAAATATAAGTTGAGGACTTATGGCCAATATTGGGCTAAGTCCAATAAATATTTAACATTCTATTTTGGGCTGTTGAGCCCTTATTTGGGCTTGGCCCTTTTAACAATGCTGAGCATTGATTTGGATTTTGACAGTATTTCTGTCTTTTAGTGCTGAGCACTCATAATAGCTCTGAGGCTTTATTAAAGAACAATTTATGTTCTGTCAGCGCCCACGTGAGTGACACGTGGCGCGCTTGGCGCTTTGCGCCAGTTAAAGAGCGCATTGCGCTTTTGCTGAGTAGCGCACACGTGAGTAACACGTGGCGCGCTTGGCGCTGAGCACCAGATGACGAGCGCATTGCGCTTTTGCTGAATAGCGCACACGTGAGTGACACGTGGCGCGCTTGGTGCCAGATGACGAGTGCATTGCGCTAATTTTTTAGCGCATTGCGCTAATTTTTTAGCGCATTGCGCTAATTTTTAAATGGCGCACACGTGAGTGACACGTGGTGCGCTTGGCGCTGAGCGCCGGCCCATGAGCGCGGTGCGCTATTTCAGAAGCGCAGTGCGCAAGTTGCATACGTGGTTGACACGTGGCGCATTTTGGCACAGAGCGCCGGTCCAAAGAGCGCAGAAGCGCAGTTCAAGAGCGCAAGGCTCATTTCAATAGCGCAAGGCGCATTTGATCAATTTTTATGATCTGTGAACAAATTTATGTTCTTTTTAGAAGAGACTTTGTCTCAAGATTTAAGAACAACAGTTCTTAGTTTTGAAAGGCTTGCCTTTATAGATCAATGATCTGTGTGAAGAATATTTTCTTCTTTTATTATGTGGTGAGATCTTTTGATCTTTTTTATGAAAGACCTTGGTCTTTGTAGATCTATGATCTATTAAGAAGATAATTCTTCTTTTTACGAGATGATTTCATCTCTGTATTCATCGTTCATGATCTCTACCTTGAAGAAATAATCTTCTTTTGCTGAGAGCTTTCTCTTCTTTCTTTGGATTTCTCAAAGTTTATTGAGGGGTTTCTCCTTTTTAGACATGAAGTCTTGGGGCCTTTATATAGGGAAAATTGACTTGTTAAATCAGTTAAAGAGATTTTTCTCTGGTTGATTTGGGGATGTTTCCCCATCGTTGGATCTTTGATCCTAGGGCTTCTGTTTTACAGAAGGCAATTTTCTTGTTTTTAACAAGATTGGAAAGATCTTTCCATAACAGAATTTTAATTCTAATTAATTAGTGATTCATCATTATTATTAGATCTTTTGATCTAACGGGGGGGAATTTTATAATTCCAGTGCTGGCGCACCCGTGCTTTGCACCTGGTGCGCTGCTCAGAGCGCAGCGCACCTTGTGCTAGCACACCTGTGTTTGACACGTGGTGCGCTGCTCAGAGCGCAGTGCGCCCTGCACTAACGCACCCGTGTTTGACACGTGGCACGCAGCGCGCCTAGCGCTAGCGCATACATGGTGCACTGCCTAGGGCGCAGCGCACCTGGCGCTAGCACATCCATGTTTGATACGTGGCGCGCAGCGCGCCTAGCGCTGGATCTGAAGCGTTGCTTCAATTTTTAAAATTAAAATTTCAAAAAGTGTTTTGCTCTGATTGGGGGAAACAATGGGAAATTTTGGCGATGAGAGGCTCCGGAGGCGGCTGATGAGAAGTGGAGGAGGCGCGGGTGAGGGTGATCAGCGATCGCGTGCGCGGGAAGTGTTGGTGAGAGAAAATATTTTGGGAACGATGAGGAAATTTCTGGGCTTTAATTTTTTTATAAATAACCCTTCTTTGCCCTTACAGATTAATCTGTAGGTCTTTCTCTTGCTGTTCCGTAGGGGCAAATAAAAGATTACATCTAAATATTTTTTAATTAATCCGTAGGGCACCATAGGGGCAAACCGGTGGCCCTACGGATTAATCCGTAGAGGCAATATAAAGTTGCCCCTACGGATTCCCATCTCCGTAGGAGCAAGCTCTTATTGTAGTAGTGTATAGCAAGAGTTTGTAGTTTATTAATCAAGGTTTCAAGAGTAGATTCTATCCTGGTCAATTGCTGACCAATAATTTGTATATGGATGTTGGTAAAATTATTTTGTTTAAAAACCTTTTGTAGTTCTTTCAATTTATTTTCCATTTTATCATCCACTACAGGCTTTATAAAATTTGTTGCCTCTAAATTAGATGTAGATATTCCAGACAACCTTAGTGGCTCTGTTGGAGGGTATATGGACCTCACAATTTTTCCACTCATGGTGGACCATTGTTTATAATGTTCTTCAAGAACACTTATTTTACTTTCTTGTTCACTAAGGAAGTATTCAAGAAACCAGTCTACGAAATATCTTAGACATTGGTTTTCTTTAAGATATTTATAGTATTGATCCTTGTAAAAATATAATTGATCATTCGAAAAGATTTTTGCAAACCATTTTATAAAAGCTTCATGCTTCTTCTTTGTAAATTCCTTATTAAGGAATTTTTTTAGAGAGCTATCGGGTGTAAAATCCATAAAAAATTATATATGGAAACTCATCTCTAATGATGTAGGAGAGATTTTATGATCCTTCTCATATATCAGATGGGATATATTTTCTTATGAAATATTAATCCCTTTGACCTCTCTATAAGAGGAACTTGGTCTTGAAAAAGACCTTCTTCCATTATAAACGGAAGACGTAGTACTAGCCGTATAAGGCTTGCCTGCAATTCTGGCTATATTGTTTGAGCCAAATTTCACTTCAATATTCCCATCTTCAGTCTGTATAATCTGATCGATGTCTGTATCAATAATGGGTACAGGCGGCACGGCTGACGTTATAACCCAAGATTCAGGAAATTATATCTCTTCCCATTTTATAATCCTGTTTGTAGCAATGCCGGAAGACAATAAATTAGTCTCTATAACAGTGGTTTTACCACTTTTAGTTTTTGTCTTAACCTTTGTTGCCATAGTAGTTAAGACCTTATAATGAATTCTGTAGACTATCGATATAGTCTCAGACCCCTTCATAAAATTATAACCATGTGTCTTTAAGTTTAAGGTAACTGCCTCAAGGATATTTGGGTCAGTTAAAGACAAGGTTAAATTAGGGTATACATCAAAATAGACTGGTCCATGACAAATGCTAGTTTGCATGATTCCCATGAGGTAAGAGATCCAGTCTAAACATCTCGCGTCGCTTAGCGATGTTAAAATAGAGGCATTAAGTCCTTGAAGAGTAAGAGACTTGAAAGCCACTTGAATAAGACCTATATGAAGGTACTTATATTGCTTCTCAAATCTGTAACATTCTTTTCTGAAAGAAGTTGAATAGTTTGTTCTGTGTTATCTACAGAAAGAGTTTTTTCCATACTCTTGATGGAAAGTCTAGACGAGAGATCGAAAGTCCTAATATTATAAATCTCTTTAGCTGGAACCTTTGGAATAGTCCATTTGTTCAGTTGTACCTCAACTGAGGGATACTCTATCAAATTAGAGTTCTTAACATGTTTGCTCTTATTACAAGCAATCTTCGTTGAAATAGCTGTTGAAGATGTAGACATGAAAATCTAATTCAAGATTTCGATAGCACTAATTTGTTTGATATGATGTTCTTCTATTACATGCAATACTGAATATTCATCTCCGAATTATACTTTGAAGATATCAAACTGAATTTTTACTTACACGACTGTCAACGATTTACTTGCAAAATTGTTTATAATGTTCTTCAAGAACATTTATTTTACTTTCTTATTCTGTAAGGAAGTATTCAAGAAACCAGTCTACGAAATATCTTAGACATTGGTTTTCTTCAAGATATTTATAAAATTGATCCTTATAAAAATATAATTGATCATTCGAAGAGGTTTTTGCAAACCATTTTCTAAAAGCTTCATGCTTCTTCTTTGTAAATTCCTTATTAAGGAATTTTCTTAGAGAGCTATCGGGTGTAAAATCCATAAAAAATTATATATGGAAACTCATCTATGATGAGATAAGAGAGATTTTATGATCATTCTCATATATCGGATGGGATATATTTTCTTGTGAAATATTAATATCTTTGATCTCTCTATAAGAGGAACTTGGTCTTGAAAAAGACCTTCTTCCATTATAAACGGAAAACGTAGTACTAGCCGTATAAGACTTGCCTGCAATTCTGGCTATATTGTTTGAGCCAAATTTCACTTCAATATTCCCAGAATATTGAAGTGGTAGCACGCGACTTAACATGTTTGCTTAACTGTTATAATATCAAACAACATTTAATGGAGCATTTATTTGAGCAATCTTGATCTTCTCAATTAGATATAAACTTTTTTCAGGTTAGTTATGGGTTTTATATAAAACATGTTCGCCCAAACCCTAAATTTGGCCCAAACTAAACACGCTTCTTATATCTGATTGTCACGACCCAATTTAGGAACGTGACCGGCACTTAAACCACGTGACGTCAACAGGCGTAACGCAATTTAAGTAAGCCGAAAACCTAGAAATCTAAACCATAAAAAAGAAGTAAGTGATAAAACATTGTTAAAACATTTGGAAATCTCAAGTAAAAATCTTAAAGCTTAAGTTTATTTTCTTAAAAATTTTGGCAGCACCTCCTTTGTAAAACTAACCCCGAAACAGGTACAAACACATGATATAAATAAAGTATTCCCAAACGGGAGCAAATCACGCCCAAAGGCGGAAAACAATCGCCACAAGCATTTATACGACGCCGTAGCGAAGAAATAGACAATAAAATGAAAACAATATAAAAGAGATAAAGTAACATAAGAAAGGCCGGCTCACACGAGCACGACACCCAGAATCACATAATATACAATATCGATCCTCACAAACTCGTCTCTAAGTCAATACATGAAAAAGGTAAATGGAGAGTACTAGATATAATGAGATATACAATAGATGTGTTCGGATAACCGCAACCCACCTACACCAAAAAGGCCTCACAGCCAACCGTAGCGGTATCCACAGAAATAGATACTATAAGGAGCCCTGTCGCGACTACTCTGAGGGTCAAGCCTGCAAAACACTGTGGCACAACGGAGATGAGTTTCCAACTCATGAATAGTAAATAACATCATACAGATAATCGCAAGTATTCACGAACAGCGATAATCTATCACACGCAATCTGATAGCTTAAGTATGGCAATATGGATATGCCGCAATCATGATCAAGGTACACCATCAAGGTACTACAACTACATGAAACAATGCATATCAAATAATCCTGAGTGGGGGATAAAACATAATCATCATCAATGAATCATCATCATGGAAAACCCCGGTGTCCATCAACGACACCCCAAATCCTAATACCTCAGGCCGTCACTCTGATCGGCCCTCATATCCGTAAATCTTATGGAACCTGAGTGCCCAACATCGACACTCGAAATATCATGAAAACCCATGTCCAGCATCGACACGTAAATCCACATAACTCGCACTCCGGTCGGTATCCTCCGGATAACCGCCGGGTCCAAACTATCACCGGTAGGTAGTAGTCACTCTGCCAGGCTCATCGTCTACTGCACAACATACCTTTCTTGCCTCGGGGTACCATACCGGGTCTACCATGAACCCGCAAACGGATCATCCATCTCCTCGAATCGGGTTTCGAAAACCAATCTCAGAACTGAGAAAACTCATGGTGGACGCATCGAAATATCATATCAAGAGAAACCGGGTTTTCAAAAAAATGCATACTTTCTTAATATATAACCACGGTTCTCAAATCCATAAATCACATGAAATCAGTATCTCAATGCGTAAATCCATGAAATACGATGTATGCAACATAGAACAGTAATATGGGCATATCAAGGGAAACCCGCTATTTTAAATGAATCAAGTTTTTAAAGATATCATATGGTTCCCAAATTCCCCGAAATCAAATGCAATATCATATAAAGGTGTATATGTAGCTATAGCAAGGTATGTATGCATGTATGTATGTATGCATGATGCAATTCATATGCGCAATAGAACAAGAATCAACTTCTAACTATTGATAATAATGAAGACGGTACAATACATATTCCCTTAGTAAGGTGGTACAGGAATAGCCTCAATGTCAATAACGAATGCAGTACAACATATATGTATATGTTGTGCGTGTCATGGTAATTACCAACAGTATGTGTGTGGCATACAATTCAGTGCTCGTGCAACATAAACCGTCAGTAAGGGTGCAGTGTCCAATAGGTACTAAGTTAATGTACAACAAATAATGGTATGCAAATGATGCTCATGCACAATCAACGCATATGCATATAAACATGTGGCTATAACATCATATCTAGCCCTCGACACTTGACGCCATACAGGCGATTCCCCCGTAGATGTTAAATCTACTCACCGACGATCTCGAGCTAGGTAAATCCAACCACTTGTTTTTCCCCTGCTCGCAGCATCCGAAGTCCCCGCCTGCGATCCTATTTTCACACAACACAATAACGCGTGGATTTAGCAAACTACCCAATAATAAACGAACACAACGCCAATTAACGAATCGGTTCCCTCAAGCTACAAAAGGGTTCGCTTAGCTGCTAAACGCGTACAACGGCATCTCCAAAATAGACCTACGACTGTGAGCTACCAGAAACACTTAAACTGCGTCGGATTAATCGTACGCACTTTGCCGAAACACTAAAATTTAGCTAAGTGGTCCCATATTTTGTTACTCAAACAACTAGTGAAAGTTGCAAGTTCCACGAGACTAAAAACAACCCCAGAGACCCCACGACCAAGACTCGAGACCCTAGTCCCCAATCTGGCCGCAATTTGCGGCTAAAAGCAATATATTTGCGGCCAAGTTCAAATTGAATGGGTTCGGGTTTTTAGGGTAGCTTCTAGGTATCTAAACTAAGTCTCTGTGATGACAACTTCTCAAATAAAAACCTGGTTCGATAGCAGATTCATCAGAGACACAACACTTTACCAAAATACGATATTTGCACAAAAACTATAACTTTAGTGTCCTAAACAGCAACTAATAAGCAACACAATATCTTAAAAGCCTAGTTAACAGTTAGAGATTACTACCTTACCAAACTTGCTTAAAAACCTTAGCTTTCCATGCTCCAAGTTATCAAGACGGGCTTAGCTAGACTTGTGAAGGGTTTTAGTGAGGTTTAGTGAAGATTAGGCTTGGTTTTGTGATGAAAAGGTTAAGGTTTCAGTTTGGGGAAGGGAAATGAGAAGGAGAATAAGAAATGAGAGAGTGAGTGATGAGGAAAATGTGGGTGTGAGAGTGGTGAAGGAAAATGAGGGTGTGAGGTTAGGAGTGAGCCATGCCCTTTCTCTCTCCTCATTAATTGCTCCCATGCTTGCCCCATGCCTCATCATCCTTCATTTGTCAACCCCCTCCTCCTCTCTCTCAAGTCGACCCTTAGTCAAAAGAATAATGAAATGGGTTAACATGGCAAGAAATTAGTTTAGGGTGCCATGGCTACTTAAGCATGGTTAACACCTCTATAACCCCCAAGTTAACATGCACAAGTGTGTGCAAACCAAAACAAATAATAATAAAATATTAATTAATTTTTATAAAATATATAAAAACTATTTTGGTTAACTTGTTACTAAAAACCCGCATTATCGCTTAATTAACACTAACCACATTCTATGGTGTTACAATCTTCCCCCCTTAAAGAAATTCGGTCCCCGAATTTAAAAATCTTACTATGTGTACTTTCGAAGAGATGAGGGAATTTCTTCTGTATCTCGCTCTCAGCTTCCCATGTGACCTTTTCGCTATTCGGGCTACGCCAAAGAATCTTCACAGATGGTAAGACCTTTGACCGAAGTTTCTTCACCTGCCGATCCAATATAACTACCAGCTGCTCGGTGAATGAAAGATCGCGCTCCAGCTGGATGGTCTGGTGCTGAATCATGTGAGAAGAGTCATGAAGGTACTTGCGAAGTATCGATACATGGAAAACGGGGTGAACATCCGGAAAACTAGGCGGAAGTGCCTAACGATAGGCAACGGTACCAACTCGCTCAAGGATCTCAAAAGGACCCACAACCCTGAGACTAAGCTTTCCTTTCTTCCCAAATCTCATCACGCCCTTCATCGGAGAAATCCGTAGGAATACATGACCCCCCATTGCGAACTCAAGCCTACGATGACGACGGTCGGCATAAGACTTCTGTCTGCACTGGGCTGCTCTCATTCTATCCTGAATCAACTGTATCTTCTCCGTAGTCTCTTAAACTAGCTGGGGTCCCAATATCCTGCTCTCGCTAAGTTCGGTCCAACAGACTGGCGATCGACACTTTCTACCATACAAAGCCTCAAAAGGTGCCATCTGAATCGTCTCCTGATAACTGTTATTGTAGGAGAACTCTATCAACGGCAAGTGATGATTCCAATTGCCACCAAAATCAAGCACGCACGCACGAAGCATATCCTCCAGAGTCTGCAGTCCGCTCTGATTGACCATCGTTCTGCGGATGGAAAGCGGTGCTAAAACTCAATCGGGTACCCAAAACTTCCTGAAGCTTCTGCCAAAGACGGCTAGTAAACTGGGTGCCCCTGTCAGATACGATGCATGTGGGAATGCCGTGCAAACTCACAATCTCATTAATGTACAACTGAGCATACCGAGCATAACCGAAAGTGGTCTTCACTGGAAGGAAGTGAGCCGCTTTCGTCAACCGGTCAACAATCACCCAAATGGAGTCATACCCTCGACTGGACCTAGGTAGACCCACAACGAAATCCATGGAGATCTGTTCCCATTTCCACTCCAGAACGAGTAAAGGCTGCAACTCTCCTGCCGGTCTCAGATGCTCAGCCTTGACTTGCTGACAAGTCAGGCACCTCGAAACAAAATCCGAAACATCATTCTTCATCCCTGCCCACCAGTAGATATCTTACAAGTCACGATACATCTTGGTGGAACCTGAGTGAACACTATAAGTTGACTGATGTGCCTGCTCTAGGATCTTGTGTCTCAACCCACCGATATCAGGTACACATAAACGAGTCCCAAAACGTAGCACATCCTGGTCATCAATCACAAACTCCGAATCTCTACCCTGCCGAACACACTAAAAAATCTCAGACAAACGGGCATCGTCGGGCTGTGCCTCACGAATATGATCGAGTAGAAGTGGACGGGCACGGACATGAGCAAGCCGTCCCCCGGTAGAAGTGAACTCAAACTTTACTCTACTGTCGCACAAGATCTGCCAATCTGCAGAAGACTGTCTCTGAATTGCGCTCAACTGGGACAAGCTACCCCCGGGCCTACGACTCAAAGCATCAGCTACCACATTCCCCGGGTGATAAAGGATCTCACAATCATAATCCTTCACGAGCTCCATCCAACGGCGCTGTCTCAAATTCAGATCCCGCTTGCTGGAAGATGTACTTTAAGCTCTGGTGGTCTGTGAAAATCTGACATGACTCCCCGTATAAGTAGTGTCTCCAAATCTTAAGCGCAAAGACCACCGCGGCCATCTCAAGACCATGGGTGGGATAATTCTGCTCGTGCTTCTTCAGCTGCCGGGAAGCATAAGCGATAACTCTATCATGCTGCATCAATACACAACCGAGCTCCACTCGAGAAGTATCACAGTAAACGACATAGCCGCCCGATCTAGAAGGAAAAGTTAAAACTGGTGCAGTCGTCAACCGAGTCTTCAACTGCTGAAAACTCTGCTTGCATGCCTCAGTCCAAAGAAAAGAAACTCCCTTCCTGGTCAGTCCGATCAGCGGTGCAGCAATACTCGAGAAATCCTGCACGAAACGGCGGTAATACCCGGCTAAGCCCAAAAAGCTACGGACCTCTGTCACTGATACAGGTCTGGGCCAAAGCTGTACGGCCTCGATCTTCCTCGGGTCCACACGAATACCGTCTCCCGTAACCATATGACCCAGGAAGTCAACACTATCAAGCCAGAAGGCACACTTCGAGAATTTAGCAAACAGCTGGTGCTCTCTCAATGTCTGCAAAGCCATCCTCAAGTGCTGCTCATGCTCCTCTCGACTCCTGGAATAAACCAGAATGTCATCAATAAATACAATAATGAACTGGTCGAGGAACGGCCTGAAAATCCGGTTCATCAAATCCATGAACGCTGCTGGGGCATTGGTGAGTCCGAACGACATCACCAAAAACTTATAATGCCCGTAGCGTGTACGAAAAGCAGTCTTCAGAATTCATCATTACGAACCCGCAACTGATGATAACCCGATCTCAAATCAATCTTATAAAAATGTCCCGCACCCCAGAGCTGTTCAAACAAATTATCAATGCGAGGTAATGGATACCTATTCCGCACCGTAACGCGGTTCAATTGACGATAATCAATGCACAACCTCAAACTGCCGTCCTTCTTCTTGACGAACAGAACATGAGCTCCCCAAGGCGAAACACTCGGACGCATAAGTCCCCTATCAAGCAACTCTTGCAGCTGATCCTTAAACTTCTTAAGCTCCGCCGGGGCCATCCGGTAAGGCGGTATAGAAATAGGCCCCGTGCCGGGGATCAAATCAATGCAAAA
This sequence comes from Agapanthus africanus, assembly GCA_030015575.1. Classification (NCBI taxonomy): domain Eukaryota; kingdom Viridiplantae; phylum Streptophyta; class Magnoliopsida; order Asparagales; family Amaryllidaceae; genus Agapanthus; species Agapanthus africanus. Next base: position 378,038,928 of record CM057347.1, on the reverse strand, counting down.
CTCAATCTCACGCTCTGGCGGCAATCCAGGTAACTCATCGGGAAATACGTCGGGAAACTCTCTCACAATAGGAACCCGGTCCAATAAATCAACCGTGGCTCCGGTATCACGAATAAAAGCTAAGAATCCCCGACATCCTCTCCTCAAGAGCCGACTAGCGCAAAGGGCAGAAATTAAATTGTGAGGGGCGGCACCACGGTCCCCTGCACAACAAGAACTGACTCGCCCGAAAAAAAAAAACCTAACTGTCTTCTCACGGCGGTACACAGACGCATAGCAAGTAGCTAACCAGTCCATGCCCAGGAGAACGTCGAAGTCTAACATCTCAAGAAGGATCAAGTCGACGGATGAATCTCTATCTCTAATACGAACGGCACACGACCGAAACACGTGTCGCGCAACAAAAGACTCGCCAACAGGAGTAGTCACGACAAGTGGCTGATCTAGCAAACACGACTCTCAGCCCAACCTCGGCACGAAGTGTATAGAAACATACGAGTGCGTAGATCCCGAATCAAACAAAACGTGTGCATCGAAAGAACATACTGAAAGAGTACTTGATACTACTGCATTGGACGCCTGCGTGTCCTGATGAGTTAAAGCAAATACTCGAGCCTGCCCTCTACCGGCGACTGGCTGTCCTTCGCCTCTGCCACCCCGTCCTCTCTGAACAAAACCTCCGTGACCACAACCTCTCTGAGCATAAGTCTGACGCGGAGCAACAACAGGCGTAAGAGGCAACGCTCTCTGAGGTGGAGAAGGTGGTAAGGTAATATATGGTATGACTGCCTCGTCCTCACGTGCCTCAGTACAATCTCTGACGCGATGATATAAACTCCCGCACCGAAAAGATTTAGACGACGACTGCTGACCCTTCTGGAGATAAGAGCTAAATAACGGGCCTCGTCCCAAGCCTTTGCTACCCCCACGACCTGAACGGAATCTGTCGCGGCGTCTATACATCTGTCTCCGAGCTGATACACCAGTACGAATTCTCTTCGGTCCCGGAACGACCGAAGTCTCGGAAAGACGCTCCTCAACCAGTAGGACTGCGTCCACCACGGCTGCATATGTGTAAAAATGCTGGGCGCCGATAGCGAGGAACAACTAGGTAATCAGGTCTCGCACAAATCTCTTAATCCGCATCTCCTCAGTGTCCACCAAATATGGAGCATACACAGACAGCTGGGTAAACTGAATATCATACTCTGCCACCGTCATACCCGGAGTCTGGCGTAACGACTCAAAACTGCGAGCTCGAGCATCCCTTTTGCTCTGCGGAAGTAAATGAGCTATAAAAACCGTCACGAAATCGACCCAGGTCATAGGAGGAAGACCTGCGGCTCGGCCTCTCTCTAAAGAATCACACCAAGTCTGGGCAAGACCCTCCAGACGAAAACTAGCGAACTCTACCCATCTCGCATCGGAGCATCTCAGCGACTGACAGATCCTGGCCATCCGATCGATGAATGACTGCGGATCCTCAGCTGCGTTGGTGCCGGTGAAAACCGGAGGCTTCAGCCTCATGAACTCAGATAATGATACGGTGATAACCTCCGTAGCTGTAGGTACGACCGCCTGAACAGTAGGCACCATCACGGTCCCCGTAACAGGTGGGACAACCTCCTGTCTCTGTGCTCGACTGGCATCAACCAACGACCCCATCATCTGGTGCAAATCCTGCATACCGGCCTCTAACTTAGTAATACGATCCGGCGAAGGTGGATCAATCTGCTCCTGTAGAGTAGGCGTATCGCCCTGGTCAGTCCTCGTCTCTGACGGGCCTGCTCTGACCTCGGCTCTAGCGGCAGCTCTCTGCGCCCTCGTGGTCTTTGGCGGCACAATGGCTGGAAATGAAAACAGGATTCGATAAGAACATAGAAATTGAATCGTAAGGATACATGGAAATCAAGGAAGGAATTACAAGCAATGTGTCCTAAGGTCGCTTAGGCGGAGTATCGTGTCGTAAGTATGCTGCGGAACATACACACACTACGTCACTTTGCTTAAGCTACCTACTCCATCATTCCAAGGTCATTCTACACTTCGAAAGGTAAAACCTAGCGTTCTGATACCAACTTTGTCACGACCCAATTTAGGAACGTGACCGGCACTTAAACCACGTGACGTCAACAGACGTAACACAATTTAAGTAAGCCGAAAACCTAGAAATCTAAACCATAAAAAAGAAGTAAGTGATAAAACATTGTTAAAACATTTGGAAATCTCAAGTAAAAATCTTAAAGCTTAAGTTTATTTTCTTAAAAATTTTGGCAGCACCTCCTTTGTAAAACTAGCCCCGAAACGGGTACAAACACAGGATATAAATAAAGCATTCCCAAACGGGAGAAAATCATGCCCAAAGGTGGAAAACAATCACCACAAGCATATATACGACGCCGTAGTGAAGAAATATACAATAAAATGAAAACAACATAAAAGAGATAAAGCAACATAAGAAAGGTCGGTTCACACGAGCACGACACCTAGAGTCACATAATATACAATATCGATCCTCACAAACTCTTCTCTAAGTCAATACATGAAAGTGGTAGATGGAGAGTACTAGATACAATGAGATATACAATAGATGTGTTCGGATAACCGTAACCCACCTACACCAAAAAGGTCTCACAGCCAACCGTAGCGGTATCCGCAGAAATAGATACAATAAGGAGCCCTGCCGCGACTACTCTGAGGGTTAAACCTGCAAAACACTGTGGCACAACGGGAGTGAGTTTCCAACTCGTGAATAGTAAATAACCTCATACAGATATTCGCAAGTATGCACGAACAACGATAATCTATCACTTGCAATCTGATAGCTTAAGTATGGCAATATAGATATGCAGCAATCATGATCAAGGTACTATAACTACATGAAACAATGCATATCAAATAATCCTGAGTGGGGGATAAAACATAATCATCATCAATGAATCATCATCGTGGAAAAACCCGGTGTCCATCAACGACACCCCAAATCCCAATATCTCAGGTGCCGTCACTCTGATTGGCCCTCATATCTGTAAATCTCATGGAACCTGAGTGCCCAATATCGACACTCGAAACATCATGAAAACCCGTGTCCAGCATCGACATGTAAATCCATATAACTCGGGCTCCGTCAGTCCGGATCGGCCCATATCCATCTCACGACTCCGGTCGGTATCCTCCGGATAACCGCCGGGTCCAAACTATCACCGGTAGGTAGTAATCCCTCTGCTAGGCTCATCGTCTACTGCACAACATACCTTTCTTGCCCGGGGGTACCATACCGAGTCCACCATGAACCCGCAAACGGATCATCCATCTCCTCGAATCGGGTTTTGAAAACCAATCTCAGAACCGAGAAAACTCATGGTGGACGCATCGAAATATCATATCAAGAGAAACCGGGTTTTCAAAACAATGCATACTTTCTTCAAATATAACCACGGTTCTCAAATCCATAAATCACATGAAATCAGTATCTCAATACGTAAATCCATGAAATATGATGTATGCAATATAGAACAGTAATATGGGCATATCAAGGGAAAACCGCTCTTTTAAATGAATCAAGTTGTTAAAGATATCATGCGGTTCCCAAATTCCCCGAAGTCAAATGCAACATCATATAAAAGTGTATATGTAGCTATAGCAAGATATGTATGTATGGATGTATGTATGTATGCATGATGCAATTCATATGCACAATAGAACAAGAATCAATGTCTAACTATTGATAATAATGAAGGCGGGACAATACATATTCCCTTAGTAAGGTGGTACAAGAACAACAGCCTCAATATCAATTACGAATGCAGTACCACATATATATATGTTGTGCATGTCATGGTAATTACCAACTGGTGTGTGTGTGGCATACAATTCAGTGCCCGTGCAACATGAACTGTCAGTAATGGTGCATTGTCCAATAGGTACTAAGTCAATATACAACAAGTAATGGTATGCAAATGATGCTCATGCACAATCAACGCATATGCATATAAACATGTGGCTATAACATCATATCTAGCCCTCGACGCTTGACACCGTACGGGCGATTCTCCCGTAGATATTAAATCTACTCACCGACGATCTCGAGCTAGGTAAATCCAACCACTTGTTTTTCCACTGCTCGCAGCGTCCGAAGTCCCCTCCTGCGATCCTATTATCACACAACACAATAACGCGTGGATTTAGCTAACTACCTAATAATAAATGAACAATGTTTCCCCCAATCAGAGCAAAGCTCTGTTGGAATTCAAAATTCAAATTTTGAAGCAACGCTTCAAATCTTGGGCGCAACGCGCCACGTGTCAAGCGCTGATACTTCAGCGCAGCGCCCAAGAAGGCGCGCCCAATCAGAGTAAAACTCTATTAAAAAAAAAAGGAAGCAACGCTTCAGTTGCGCAAGCACTGCGCTACTTGACACGTGTCAGCGCGGATGCGCTAGCGCAGTTGCGCTGCGCTTTGCGCTGCTTGACCCGTGTCAGTGTGGATGCGCTAGCGCAGTTGCGCTGCGCTGTGCACCCGTGTCAGCGCGGATGCGCTAGCGCAGTTGCGCTGCGCTGTGCGCTGCTTGACGCGTGTCACGCGCTGGGACATTTGCGCCAAACAGAATGAAGATTTTAAAGAAATCTTTTTGTTCTTGTTAAAACAAGAAGATTTTCTTCTGTAAAACAGAAGCCCTTGGATCAAAGATCCAACGGTGGGGAAAATTCCCTAAATCACTCAGAAAGATCTCTTTAACAAATTTAACTAATTTATGGGCACTATAAAAAGGACTCCAGACCTCAATTCAAAGGCATCAACATTCTTTGAGAAATTAAACAGAGAGAACTCTGAAGAAATTCCCAAAAAAAAAAGAAAGGTAAAAGACCTTTTAGATAGAAGAATTTCTTCTGATGGATCATTGATCCAAAAACAAGATCAATGATCTTTAATAAAAAACAAAATAAAAACAGTGCTTTGCACTTTTTATGAACCTCTGGTTCCTGAAATAAGAAAAAGCTTGTTTTTCTTTAATCTAAATTAGATCAAGAAATCAAATAGTGCTTTGCACTTCCTTTATGAACCATTGGTTCTTGAATCTAAAAGATTCTCAAATTAATAGTGCTCTGCACTTGAAAATCTGCACTGTTGCGCTCTTGGGTTGGCGCAAGCCACCAGAGAGCGCCACGTGTCAGTATCTGAACTACTTGCGCTATGCACTTTAAGATAAAGCTTTGCTCTCTGAAATTGGCGCAACTCACCAGAGCACGACACGTGTCAGCAGTGCAAGCGCAGCGCATTGGCGCAGCGCACTGCGCTTGCGTGACACGTGTCAACACCATAAGTGCTTGCGCTCTTTGATTAGCGCAAAGCGCCTGAAAATGCAATGCATTTCCTAAAGGGCCAGGCCCAAATCAAAAGACCTAGTAGGCCTAATTAAATTGCAAAGCAATAAATGGGCAGAGCCCAGGTAAAATTGATGCTCTGCATCTTTTATAGAAGGACAGAGCCCAAGTAAAATTGATCATTCATAAATGAGCAGAGCCCAAAATAAATTGATGCTCTGCATCCTTTATGGGCAGAGCCCAAACAAAAACAAATAAAAGTGTTGAACTTTTTTCAACTGGACTTAGCCCAATCGTGGCCGTAAGTCCTCAAATTAAATTGACTGAGCAAGATTGCTCTCCTAAATCAATTTACAACCGGTTCGAGGGTACATCTCCGAACTCCTCTGACACCTATCGTTGTAATCCTTCAACGATGTCAGAGAGGTGACGGGTCCCGACGACCACACATCGATACGGACTGCGGCGTCCTTAAACTCGTGGACTGAAACGTCCTTAAACTAATATTGGACCGAGACGTCCTTAAACTAATATCGGACCGAGACGTCCTTAAAACTAATATTGGACCGAAACGTCCTTAAACTAATGATGGACCACCACGTCCCTAAACTGGAACATGGACCGCAACATCCCTAAACTACCTATGGACCACTAAGTCCCTCAACTGGAACAATAGAGCTCCCAAAGGCTCTTTTATTGGATCTAGACGATCCCGTTAAGTTGATCTTAGTCTCAAACAGGACTAACGTATCCTTAACGAACGTTTAAGTTGATCTTAGCCTCAATACGGCTAACGTATCCTTAAACTAAAAACACCAAACCCAAATCTAAGTAAATACGGATTTGGACTAATTCACGTCCTACGGGCGACGGCATTACTCAGTCTCCGTATACAATCCACAGGCAACCACAAATAAAACAAACACACACGACACGAAGTGAAATTCTGAAGAAGGAGAAAGTGGCTACCGCGATGCGGTAGCGTAATTAACTGCAGGGGCTTGCGCCTGCAGGGAAGAGCGTCCCCACAATCAAAAACCTCTCTAGCGAGGGGGAATCTGACAAAGTCTGCTATATCGGCCGCATCCGTCTAAACCTCCGATACACAGTGTCATAAATCAACTTGTCATTTTCGGAAAGGTAGACGGATAAAACCATATAGCATCTGCCCCAAATCTCAGGCAAGACGTCCTCACGTCGTCGCCGTCTTTCGGAGGGGAACAGATTCCGGCACGCCCGGTGGGACCTTTTCCTCTTTCCACTCCACACTTCGTGTGTCGTATTCGCGAACGAATCGCGGTTTGTTAATGGTTGCTTTCGGATTTTAAGTTACTAAGATTTGGTCTTTTGCCTGGCGCAGAAATCAAGCATCGATGGCCTCTACCTGTTCGAAGTGCTCCAACTGCAACTGCAGCTCGCGTCCGGCCTCAACTGGGGGCATAACCTACGGGCCCCAAGTGGCCTCTTTGTTCACCATGCCCGTGGAGCAGATTACTCAAGCCACCACGGGGTTGTTTTTCGGAACTATGCTTCCTCCAACAAGCTTTAGCACCCCCGTGCCCGTACAAGAAGCTCCTAAGAAGTCGGTCTTCGATCGACTTTCAGTTACTGCGGCCCCTCTCAACGGGTCGCCCAACACCAGTGCCTCGGTTTTCTCCAGATTGGGCCAAAACTTTCGCGGACCCGCGATGAAGCTTGCAGTCCCAGAAAAGGTTACCTCAAAAGGAGTAGCCAAACCTGCTCCTGAAGTCATCAAGGCGGCTTCTCCTGCTAAGAGATCGGTCTTTACAAGACTGACCGTCCCGACTTCCACTCCTGCTCCTGCTGCTCAAAAGACATCAGTCTTCAATAGGCTGACGCCGGTAATAACCCCATACCTGAACAGGGGGCAAGAAGAGGCTGTTTCTGTCTCTGAACCAATACCGACGACTCGTCGCGCCCGACAACGCCACTGGCGCCGAATAAGGAAGACTGGGGGCAACTCCCCTTCCGGGATAACTCCACCAGCTCCAACGGTGGAAGTTCATGCTGCTATTCCAACTGGGAACAGTTTTGAGCTACTGAATAGGGTACGCAGGAACTCACCAACTGCGGTGCTCAAGAGACCTATACCGATGGAGACCGCTGTGGAAGCAGAAAAGCCGGAGCAGCCTCCTCAATCGCTGTCCTCCAGGATTTACAAGACATGGCGACGAGTCCGGGAATCCATGATCGAGCCTAATTTCCTCGCCAACACAAGAAGTCGAAAGATCGACAAGAAGAAAATCCCCCGGTCAAACAACGAAAGACGACGACCGCTTGGGTGCCTAAAGCAACGGCCCCCTCAACTTCTACAGCCCATAAGAGAAGAAGGCCGGAAAAAGTCCCTACACCTACGGCGAATATCAAAGGTGGTGAACCTAAACGCCCTAAGTCCGGGGGCATAATAGTTCATACAGTGTACATGGCGTCTGGAAAGGAGGACAGCCGTGCATCCACAAGTCATAGACCACTTACACGGTCAGTGACCAAGGCTCGGGAGAAACAACAAAAGCTCCAGAAGATGATGACCGTGATGGCAGCACTCACTGGGCTAAAAGAAACCCCTGAAACGTCCTCGGATGAACGTCAGGAACAAGAAACTGACGCCGAATTCCTTCGTCGCATACTGGAGAAGAAGGATAAAGAGGCTGCGGAACAAGCAGCCAGCATAAAGAAAATGGCCCTCCTGTTCCAGGACATGGTGGGTATGATGATTCAACAAGATCCACCTGCTGAAGATCCCCCGATCATCCTTGAAGATGATAGGGGAGAAACGTCGAATCCTCCTCCGGCTCTGTCAACAGCCAAGGAGGAGGCAATTTCCAAAGCTGACTTGGACGAGTACATAGCCCAACAGATCCGGGTTCATCAAGCGACTGAAGCAGCAGGACAGGTCGTAAAAATGGGGCGACCGTATCCAGGCTGGTATGACCAGATCAGGTACCCGCCAGGTTATACGATACCAAAATTCCATGTATATAAGGGGACTGGCAATCCCCACCAGCATGTTGCCCAGTTCAGGGCACTCTGCGGCAACACCGGCGGTGATGACAAGCTGTTGCTTCGCCAGTTTGTTGGAAGTTTATCAGATACGGCGTTCGAGTGGTACTCTGAACTCCCGAACGACTCTATCAAGACCTTCGCAGAGATGGAGCTGCTGTTTACCCAGCGTTTTGCAAGCGCCAGTGAACGCACCCCGATGATGGCACTGATTAACGCCAGGGTAAAGCTGGGCGAGACATAGGTTCAATATGCTATACGGTGGCGGAACTTATGGTCGAAGTGCGAGCAGCGCATTGAAGAAGCTCCCGCAGTGGGTAAGTTTATGGGAACCCTTGATCCGCAAGTAACCATCTCGCAATTTATGATGTTTTTCAACCGACTACCTTCCAGGCCTTGATTGACAAGCTAGCGCAAATGGATCAGATGGGTCATAAACCCCCTCTTCCAAAGCCGGACTCCCGAAATGAGAAGGGAAAGGGAAAAGCGATCGTTGTCGCTAATGCTCAGCAACAGCCGAACAACCCGAAGCCGGTCGTTCGTCAAAATAATATGCGTCCGTACGTAGCCCTTGAGGAGAGGATGGAACGTCCTTACTCGTTTTCCTGAGATAAAACGAGAAGGTTATTCGAGCTGGCGTTGCGTAACCGACTCATAAATCTGTCGGATCCAAAACGTCCGTCGCAACCAAGTGATGTCAATGAGCCCAACTACTGTCCTTATCATCGAGTACTGGGTCACCCGATCGAGGATTGCTACGTCTTCAAGAATTGGCTTGAAGACCAGTACCGACAGGGCAAGTTTGCATTATCCGACAAATGGAAGGTGAATCCACCGCAACCCCACACCTCTAAGGGAATGAATACGCCGGGGGCAACATGCTCTGTCGTTGAAGAAGCTCCTTGGGAGGTCGTATTATCAGCCAAGACAAAAAGGATGCTGAATGATCTTCAAACATGCCCAGCGATCAAGTGGAAGAACCCGTTGGAACCGCAGATCATTGAGGGGATGTTGAAGCCTCGTCCAACTCAAAAGATCGATGGAAGTGGCCCAAATATTCATAACCAGCTGTCGAAATCTTCAAAGAAGAAGAAAAAGAAATCAAAGAAGCCCGTGAAGCCTGGAGACAAGCGCACGGACTTGCAAAAACAAATTGACGCGTTGGAGGAATACAACCAGAAGGCACGGACTCCCATTACATTCCAAGAGTTCCTCAATCACGTCTTTCAAGAGGAAGATGAGGGAGAAAGTTCATCTGATGAATCCGAGGAATATGTGGCGAGCTATCATATGATTTCCTATTCGCTCACAGACGATGGGGAGACTCCTTGTACTGAAAAGCTGGGGGCAGATCCTGAACCAAAAATTTTGGGTCCATCGGATGAAGTGATCGACGCATTCCTTAATGAAGCTCTCTTAAAAAGTAAAGCTGATCGAGAGCGTGAGGCGGTTATATTCGAAAGGGCCAAGTGCCAGCGCCTTGATGAAAGAATTGAGATACTCCCGCTGGAGTAAAGTACACCCATTGTGGATAAAATAAAATTCAAGATGAGGAAAAGGTTCGCTAAAGCCGTATCAATGGGTATGAAGCTACCATCCTCTGAGGGAAGTGTTACTGGTAAAGCGGAAATGCACCCCTCCTACTGCTTATATCATCGGAAGGTTTCGCACCCCACAGAAGAATGCAAATCTTTCGATAGATGGTGGAAAGGATATGTTGCTCACCGGCAGAAATTTAAGCGGGAAAAGCGCAAGACTCGCCGAGAACGGAACGATACGACCGAAGGGCTTAACAGAACTACCGGCAATTGTCGCATGGTCAATGCCAGAGGATCACAAGTGCTCACATTCGGGAGTGATTCTGATGAGGAGCTGGAGCTTAGCCCCCTCTTTAAAGAGTCCACCTCAGGAAAAGAAGAAGAGCCGAAGATCTGCGAAAATATCCAGCTGCGCAATCAGACGCTACCTGAAAAGAATCTCGGACCCTCAAACAAGAAAGATAAAGGGAAAGGAAAGGTCTCTGAGGACATCGCCCTAGATGACCAAGTCATGGAAGAGCTAACTGCCAAAGACCCGCCGAAAAAAAATAAGGTGGATTACAACGTCTTAGCGCATCTGAGGAAGCTACCCTCGCAGCTCAGCATTCTTGACGCCCTTTTGTTATCAAAGGAGGCGAGAGATTCGTTAATCAAGGCACTACAGGATCCGGAGCAGTTCCAGGCTTTCCTGGCCGAAGAAAAGATGAAGGATGAATTGGAGGAAGTGCACACGGCAGATGTCACTTTTGGCGATGAAGACCTTCTCCTTGGGACGTGCGAACACAATCGCCCCCTCTATGTCTCAGGATACTGCCATGATATAAAGATAGGCAAAACCTTGATCGATAACGGATCGTCTGTTAATCTCCTTAATGTGCGGGTGTTGAAGGAAATCTGCATGAGCGTCCAACACCTTGCTCGGGATAAGATCACCATCTCCGGGTTCGACTCCCAATCATCAAAGACTCTTGGATCTGTGATACTGACGCTACGCTTTGGGCTGCTCGTCACGGACATTAAATTCCACGTCATAGATGCCAAGACGTGCTACAACGCTCTACTCGGCCGACCATGGTTACACGAGTACAACATCATCCCTTCTACACAGTATCAGTGTATGAAATATTTTAGGGATGGTCTCGAGTATACCGTGACGGGAGAACTGAATCCGTTTTCCGTGAACAAAGTTCGCAAATATGAAGATGCCAAATATTTCTTGCCGAATTTCGAAGACACGGAAAGGTGTCATAAGCCGGAGAATAAAACTAACGCTACCATCCCTGTCTTCGGCAGTGATACCGAGGAGGAAGAGGAGATAGTTTATTCGGGTCCGCCCCAATACACTAAGCCGGGACCATCTGCTCCTACATTGATCTTTGGCAGTGATTCAGAGGATGAATTCCATGCTGTATTCTCTGCTCGACCTTCAATACGAGCTTCCGCTGATGAAGAGCAAAGTCTGCAAGTTGCCATGGTGCCGCTTAAACATTATAAAGAACTGGATGCGCTCGACACCGACAGTGTAGAGGAGCTGCAGACGTTCTATGTCCCTCCCAGGCGAGAAGGCGAGAAGGCAATTCTATTCTACCGCTCTGAAGAAAACAAAGTGGAGAAAGAAATCTGGCACGGTGCAGATCCTACACTGGACAGGCTTCAACCCATCCGTCTACCCAGATATTATACAGAAGGCTTGAAGAGACTGGTGAAGCGCCAAGGGATACCCTTCCAACAGACCGTTAGAAAGGCCAAATTCTATGACAGGGTCTGGAACGTTCCCGGAACTCAACACAAGCTTCCTAGTGGGAGGATGGAGACGATCGGGCTCGGATACATTCGCTCCAAGAAACGAGAGCTGCTCCGCGACTGTTACGTCGTGCACGACTTCAATGAAGAATCAAATGCGCAACGGGAGGACACTAATCCTGAACCAGTAAAAGTTCCTGATGTAAAAGTGCCCAGTCCGTCGTTTGAAGAACAAATGGACAGGCTTATAAGGGAAGCTAGTCAAAAAGTCCGCGACAATCACAACCGCGAAATGGCCATCTACGAGAAAACCAAAACACAACGCCTCCTTCAACAGGTCGTGAAAGTCGAAAATGCCGCCCCCTGTCAACCTGTTATAAAAAAGGCTCTACGCAGAGGCAGAAACAAGTCGAAAGGCCGAAAAAGCACTCAACAGCAACAAAGCGGGGCTAAGAAGCCACGCAAATGGGAGTCGAACGTTATTGAGCTGTCCCTCATAAAGAAAATGGGTCGAGCGTACTCGTTTCCTCGGGACAAGACGAAGAAGATACTTGATCTTGCTCTAAAACATCAAATGCTTACACTGCCGGAGTCTAAGCACCCCAAGCAAGCAGGCGAAGTCTCTAACCCAAACTATTGCTCTTACCATCGAGTAATAGGGCATCCTCTTGAAGATTGCTTCACCTTCAAGAATTGGGTGGAAGATCAGTATCTGCTTGGCAAATTTGCTCTGTCTGATAACTGGAGGGTAGTGCCGCCACAGAAGCACGAACCCAAAGCCACAAGAACAGATCCAACCCCACATTGGGATTGGAAGCGGATTCGCACTTGTCACATGATAACAATATTAAAAGAAGAGCCCGAGAACATGGACAACCTTCCCTGGTGCTTCGAAAATAGCAACGATGAGGTGATCTTAGAATTTCCACCAGCGCCAAAAGAGCTGGAAGATGGAATCCATACCACGGCGGATAACCTCAAGAAAATTGAGTTGGGGACGGCGAATGACCCGCGACCGACATTCATTAGTGAGCTGCTGTCTGAAGGGAAGGTGGCTTCGTTAAAAGACGTCCTTGTACAACACAAAGATTGCTTCGCATGGAACTACTCCGAAATGCCGGGACTAGATCCAGAAATTGCTGTGCATAAATTGGCGATATCCCCGGACGTCAAGCCAGTCAAACAGGCGCCGAGAAAATGCGGCTCGAGCTTGAGATGAGCATCAACGCCGAGGTCAAGAAGCTGATCGACTCTGACTTTATTCAGGAGGTTCAATATCCTGAATGGATCGCTAACATCGTCCCGGTGATGAAGAAAAATGGGACGGTGCGCATATGCGTGGACTTTCGGGATCTCAATAAAGCCTGCCCGAAGGACGATTTCCCAGTGCCAGTCACCGAACTGATGATAGACAATACGTCCACTCACGAGGTTTTCTCCTTCATGGACGGCTCATCAGGGTATAATCAAATAAAAATGCACCCCGAAGACCAGAAGCACACCGCTTTTCGGACTCCTTTAGGAATATTCTATTATAAAGTAATGCCCTTCGGATTAAAGAACGCCGGTGCCACCTACCAGAGGGCCATGACGAAGATCTTCGATGACCTCATACATGAAATCGTCGAATGTTATATCGACGACCTCGTGGTTAAGAGCAAATCATACGAGGAACATCTCGAGCACCTAAAAACTGTATTTCAACGCCTTCGGCAATACAACTTGAAGATGAACCCTCTCAAGTGCGCATTCGGAATTTCCTCAGGCAAATTCCTGGGATTCATCGTCCGATACCGTGGTATCGAGATAGATCCGTCTAAGATCAAGACGATCATGGAAATGCCTCCGCCGAGAACTCTCAAACAGTTGCGGTCTCTCCAAGGAAAGCTCGCATATATTCGGAGATTTATAGCCAACCTCTCTGGAAAGTGCCGCCCTTACAGTCACCTGATGAAGAAGGGAACTCCATTCGTCTGGGATCAAAAATGCCAGGGCGCACTGGACGAGATTAAACAGTACCTGCAGAACCCGCCAGTGTTGGCTGCTCCGGTTAAGGGAAAACCTCTCATTCTTTATACAACCGCCCTCGAAGGTTCTTTAGGCGCATTATGGGCGCAAGAGAATGATCAGGGGAAAGAAAGAGCACTCTACTATTTAAGTCGAGTACTGCTGGGGGCAGAGAGCAACTACTCTCCCATTGAAAAACAGTGCCTGGCGTTGATTTTTGCGATAACAAAGCTCAGGCACTATGCATTAGCACATGAAGTCCGTCTCATTTCGAAGGTGGACCCCTTAAATATTTGATGTCGAAGGCCATATTGACAGGTCGACTCGCTAAATGGGCTCTGCTCTTGATGGAGTTCTCGATAACGTATCAACCTTTCAAGGCAGTGAAAGGCCAGGCCATCGCCGACTTCCTTGCTGAGCACCCAATACCTGCCGATTCTCCTCTGAATTGCGATTTGCCAGACGAACATGCGTTTGACGCGATCGACGGTGTTGATACCCAATAGGAGCTTTATTTCGATGGAGTATCTTCCATGAAAAAACGCAAACAAAGTACCCCTATAATCAAATCGGGGGTAGGCCTCATCTTCGTGACTCTACAAGGAGGGGTAATGCGCTTCGCTTTCTCCTTAACAGAGCCGAGGACAAATAACGAAGCCGAATACGAAGCTTTGATAGCAGGCCTCGAGATCGCCATTGACATGGGAATTGAAAACCTCCTCATATACGGAGATTCTCAACTGGTCATTAGTCAAGTAAACGACGACTACCAAACGTGCAAACCGAAGTTGGTGAAGTACGGTGAAAAGGTGCAACAATTGTTGACCCAAATTCCCTCCTATACTTTGGAAAGCATACCGCACGTGGAAAACAGCAAAGGAGACGCGTTGGCCAAGCTTGCTAAAGAGCTGGCTGACGAGAACCTCGATGACGTAAGAATCGTGGTACAAAGCCGTCGGGTGCTTGCCCCAGCAGAAATATCTCCGGAATCATCCGAAGAGAAGGGAACGACTGAACAGACGACCTTGCAAATAAAAGACCGGGAGAAGGCTAAGGATTGGAGGGAAGTCTTCATTGACTACTTTAAGTCCCACCGAATACCCGAAGAAGCGTCCACAAGACATCAGCTCATGAAACGAGCTCTGTCTTTCGCCTTCGTCAATGATACTCTGTACAAGAGGTCATTCGATTCTCTGTGGCTGAGATGCCTAGGTCCTGATGAAGCGGAAAGGGTCGTTCAGGAAGTCCATGACGAACTCTGTGGTTCTCACCAAGCAGGCCCAAAGATGAAGATGAAGATTAAACGGATGGGTTACTACTGGCCCACGATGATTCAAGACTGCCTTGAGTATGCAAAGCAGTGCCACTCATGTCAAATTCATGGGGTTTCATCCATCAGCATCCAAACCCGCTACACCCGACGGTGGCTAGCTGGCCGTTCGAAATGTGGGGGACTGACATAGTCGGCCCCATCGAACCAGCATCGTCCAGGGGACATCGTTTCATCCTGGCGACGACTGACTACTTCTCCAAATGGGCAGAGACAGTACCGCTGAGGGAAGTGAAGACGGAGAATATCCTCCATTTCTTCAGGACGCACGTCATATATCGGTTTGGAACTCCGCGACGAATCATCTCCGATAACGGGCCAGCCTACAGAAGCCACAAGATTAGTCGCTTCGCACAGCAGCATAATATAGACTGGAGATATTCTTCAGTTTACAATCCACGAGCTAATAGTCTAGCTGAAGCCTTCAACAAGACCCTGACGAAAATCATGAAAAAGATGGTGTCCCGAAATAAGAGAGACTGGCACGAGAGACTGCAAGAAACTCTCTGGGCGTATCGAACTACGTTCAAGACGGCCACGAACACAACGCCGTACGCGTTGGTATTCGGTACGGAAGCAGTACTCCCCCTCGAGATAGAGTTACCCTCTCTGCGAGTGGCAGTACACTACGAGTTGACGAACGAAGAAAATGCTAACCTTTGGCTTGAGGAGCTTGATGCCCTTGAAGAAACACGGCTTATAGCGCAACAAAATCTGGAAGCTTATAAAGCAAAGATGACGCGCTCATACGAAAGATTGACCCGGCCGAGGACATTCCGCCAAGGCGAACTCGTGCTAGTGGTCAAAAGGCCTATGATCCCCAATCGCGCCAAGCGGGGAAAATTCGAGCCAAATTACGAAGGCCCGTACATTATAGATAAGGTATATCAGAGTGGGGCCTATCTACTCATGGACATGCATGGTGAAAGGCCTTACAGGCCAATAAATGGTCGATTCCTAAAGAAATACTACGCTTAATGAGCCATAGCCTAGGTCAATGATAGATGACGACGACTATGTCCGCTCGCTATCTTCATAAGCTCAAGCTTTATAAGCAGTAGCCAGCCTTCTCCATGATGGACCGAAACGTTCTTAAACTAATAGCGGACCGAAACGTTCGTAAACTAATAGCGGACCGAAACGTCCGTAAACTAATACCGCAGCATCCGTAAGCTGACGAGATAAAAAAAAGAAGAAAATATAATAAATAAAAACGGTATGTCCATAAGCAAAAGGGGCACGGATGAAAACCCGAAAGGGCTCCGTGAGTAAAAACAGCAGGGCTACCAGCGAGTGTTCGTGAAAACCCGAAAGGGCGCGACCTCGTTAAAAAAAAAGAGAAGAAAATAAAAAGAATAAAAAAAACGGTATGTCCATAAGCAAAATGGGCACGGATGAAAACCTGAAAGGGCTCCGTGAGTAAAACAGCAGAACTATCGGCGAGTGTTTGTGAAAACCCGAAAGGGCGCAACCTCGTTAAAAGACACTTATAGGGTCCTCTCGACCTTGTAAGGAGAAACCACCCGCGTGAGATCCTTACGACTCACAAGGAAGCAACACACTTAGGGATCCCCATGATTCCTAAGGAGAAAGTACACTTGCGAGATCCTCACGACTCGTAGGGAGAACTCTCTTATGAGACCCTCACGGCTCATAAGATTTGAAAGTCTTAAGTTACAGAGACCTAAACCTGTGTTTAAGCAACCCCCACAACCTCCAATATTGCCCTATAAGTGGCTCAATACTGGCCCTTGTATACAATCCACAGGCGCGAATAAACATTTCCCTAATCAAGTCCCATCCGAGACTAGGGATACGTTCGCATGGTGAACAACCCTTGAAAATCCTCTCGATTTACAAGGAGAAAACCCTCCTGTAGGATCCTTACGACTTACAGAGGAACAAACACTTAGGAATCCTCATGATTCCTAAGGAGAAAATACACCTACAAGATCCTCACGACTTGTAGGGAGAAATACCTTTGTGAGACCCTTACGGCTCATGAAGTCAAAAGCCTTAGTCGACAGGACCTTAACCCTGTTCGCTAAGCCACCTTTGGTCGACATCGACAGAGGCAAATGATGATTCGCTCCTGGTAATATCCCAGTTGTAGCGGTGCTGATGCCGAAATCGGTGTCTAATTTCAAGTTTACGGCGAAAAGCCAGTAGGCCGCACATGCATACGAAATAGCCGAAACGATGGGGCAACTTGCAATAAAAAGCAGCAAGTAAAATGTATGCATGCAAAATAGCCGAAATGATTGGGCAACTCGCAATAAAAAGCAGCGAGTAAAAATAAAATAAACAGCCGTAATGATTGGGCACCGCGAAAATAGCCGAAATGATTGGGCAATCGCGACCTTCGCGATATAAAAGCTGAAATGATAGAGCATCGCGGAAATAAGAAAAGAAATGATAAAACTTTGGCCCTACAGTTAAGATCACATTGATCCCTGTATACAATCCAAGGGCGTAAACGAAGAGGGAACCATACTTTCCCAACAAGATCCGCCAGAAAACGAAGCTAAATTTCGACGGTTCATCCCAACTCCAGGGGAACAAATAATCCTTGGCAAATATCTCAACTCAGGGAAACAAACATCCTTGACGAGAGCCTCCTGATTCGCATCGACTCCAGAGAAACCAGTGTCTCCATAGTAAATTCTCGATTCGTTTCAACACCAGGGAAACAAATAATCCTTGGCAAATACCTCAACTCAGGGAAACAAACAATCCTTGATGAGAGCCTCCTGATTCGCATCGACTCGCAGAGAAACCAGTGTCTCTGTGGGAAATTCTCGATTCGTTTCAACACCAGAGAAACAAATAATCCTTGGCAAATACTTCAACTCAGGGAAACAAACAATCCTTGATGAGAGCCTCCTGATTCGCATCGACTCGCAGAAAAACCAGTGTCTCCGTGGAAAATTCTCGATTCGTTTCAACACCAGGGAAACAAATAATCCTTGGCAAATACCTCAACTCAGGGAAACAAACAATCCTTGATGAGAGCCACCTGATTCGCATCTACTCGCAGAGAAACCAGTGTCTCCGTGGGAAATTCTCGATTCGTTTCAACACCAGGGAAACAAATAATCCTTGGCAAATACCTCAACGCAGGGAAACAAACAATCCTTGATGAGAGCCTCCTGATTCGCATTGACTCGCAGAGAAACCAGTGTCTCCGTGGGAAATTCTCGATTCGTTTCAACACCAGGGAAACAAATAATCCTTGGCAAATACTTCAACTCAGGGAAACAAACAATCCTTGATGAGAGCCTCCTGATCCGCGTTGACTCGCAGAGCAACCGGTGCCTCCGTGGGAAATTCTCGACTCGTTTCAACACCAGGGAAACAAATAATCCTTGGCACCAGGGAAACAAATAATCCTTGGCAAATACCTCAACTCAGGGAAACAAACAATCCTTGATGAGAGCCTCCTGATTCGCATCGACTCGCAGAGAAACCAGTGTCTCCATGGGAAATTCTCGATTCGTTTCAACACCAGGGAAACAAATAATCCTTGGCAAATACCTCAACTCAGGAAAAAAAACAATCCTTGATGAGAGCCTCCTGATTCGCATCGACTCGCAGAGAAACCAGTGTCTCCGTGGGAAATTCTCGATTTGTTTCAACACCAGGGAAACAAATAATCCTTGGCAAATACTTCAACTCAGGGAAACAAACAATCCTTGATGAGAGTCTCCTGATCCACGTCGACTCACAGAGCAACCGGTGCCTCCGTGGGAAATTCTCGACTCGTTTCAACACCAGGGAAACAAATAATCCTTGGCACCAGGGAAACAAATAATCCTTGGCAAATACCTCAACGCAGGGAAACAAATAATCCTTGATGAGAGCCTCCTGATTCGCATCGACTCGCAGAGAAACCAGTGTCTCCGTGGGAAATTCTCGAGTCGTTTCAACACCAGGGAAACAAATAATCCTTGGCAAATACTTCAACTCAGGGAAACAAACAATCCTTGATGAGAGCCTCCTGATCCGCGTCGACTCGCAGAGCAACCGGTGCCTCCGTGGGAAATTCTCGACTCGTTTCAACACCAGGGAAACAAATAATCCTTGGCGAATACCTCAACTTAGGGAAACAAACATCCTTGACGAGAGCCTCCTGATCCGCGTCGGCTCGCAGAGAAACCAGTGTCTCCGCGGGAAAATTCCCGATTCGTCTCAACTCGCAAGATGAAGTCTCAGGCAGCAGGGACTAAAAAACTTGTTTCCTGAACAATGGGACCCTGCAAGTCGACCTAAAACGGTCTCTTGCATACTATTCACGGGTCTCACTCTCCAAAGTCGAGTTTCGACAAGGAGGGAAACAACCGCTTATGGGTCCTCTCGACTCGTAAGAGGGAAAAATTCTCTTATAGGATCCTTACGACTTATAAGAGAAAACACACTTAGAAATCCTCACGATTCCTAAGGAGAAAACCCACCTATGAGATCCTCTCGATCCGTAGGGAGAAAAGTCTCTATGAGACCCTTACGGCTCATAGAGTTGGAAAGTCTTAGGCGGCAGATCTGAACCTGCAGCCTAAGACATTGCTGTTTCTTGAGGAAATCAAGATGCGTGCTCTATTATCTGTTAACCATGTTTACTAAGATAGCATGCTGATAATAAAAGAAAGAGAAAGCGGAGAAATGACACAAGACATTACAAAAAATGTGTATCTTTTATTCATAAACTTGATTGGGTACAAGATACATTGTGTTAAAGAATAAAAAAAATATATATATACATTGTTTTTATTTACAAGTACAAACGATACAAAGAGGGATAGCTACTGAGGAGGAAGTGTCTTTAACAAATCCGCAAGCTGCTCTCGCACTTCCTTCAGCGCCTCCTCCTGAGTGGCTGCCGCGGCCACCTCCGCTTCCACCTGAGCCCGCTGCCGCAAAAAGGATGAAAGTTGCTCCTCGGCTGCCTTCTGGGCTGCTTCCTGGCTAGGTGCATTCCGCTCGACAACGTCAAGCTGTTCCCTCAGTGATAACCCTTTGGAAAGGCATTGCAGAAGGCCCTCAAAGACAACCTTCAGCCGTGCAGCATTGGCCTCCACCCGAGCATGCAGTTGGGCAGACTTGCTCGAAGTCTCACCGCGCTCCTTACGCCTTGAAATGACTTCTTGCTCAAGATGGCAGAAGTATGAAGCGCTCTGCTCAATCCATGCTACTCTTTGATTACTGGCGGCTAAGGTCTCGGGAGCGGGACGCATCGACTCCAGCTGATGCAGGTGGGCCTCGATCTCCCTGCAATGGTTAACCCAAGATGCGATGATACCCTCGTCATGAAAGTTCACGAGTATCACCAGCATCGGGTTAACCGCCGTAGCGAAATCCGCAGCAGGCGTAGGGGTCTCGACGTCGAGCTCCTCAATGTAGTCGCTCAACATATGCAAGCTGTTCGCGGTGCCTTTCGAAGATGGATGTCTCAGGTAAGGACCTGCCGGCATTGTGATGCGAGGCTCGAAGGGCGCCGAGATCGGAACGACAGCTGAAAAGAAACAAAATGTGATCAGATAACAGTTCAGGAAATAAAAAGGGGGGTTATCAGTGTAATAATCACTGTACCGGTTGAAGCAGATGGCAAGACCGGAGGGGCCGGTGGCGCAGCTGATTTTTCACCCCCTCCTTCAATCTGTAGCACTGCAGTCGGGACAAGAAAAAAGGTTAGAAGTAATTCCATCAATGGAAAAGGAAGATATCAATGGAAATCATGCTCACCAGCGCCACCAGAGGAAGAAGTGAGTTCGGATGGGAAGGAAAAGTGTGGGAGCAACACTTGATATAGATGATCAAAGAGCACTCCTGAAAAAGACATAACAGTACAACTTTAGTACACAAATTATACGTCTGAAAGATAAGATTAATAAATTGCAAACCCATACCTTCTAACATCTTCGATGGTATGAGAGAGGGTTGAGAGGTAGCCACCGCCAAAGCAGTCGTTGAAGGCGCTCCCTCAAGCAGTGGGGCATCGGCGCTGGCTGCACCTGTGTTACGAAAAAGGTGAATTTGTCAGAAAGAATTGTAAGGTAAAGAAAGACAGCAACTTGGGATTTACCTGATGAGCTACCGGCTGAAACGGAGGCGACTCCCTCCTCCATCGACATGAGGCCACCGCCCGTGGCCTCATCGCCCGACTCGATGGGGATCGTCGTCGTGCTCACGCGGTCAGGAGACGGCGGAAGATCGTAGGCGGGGAGGGCAATGATTGGAGCGTTGCCGGACTCTTGGGAGAGAGCGGCTAACTCTTCCCCAAGAGTCGTACCCATCTCACCCGCTACTTCTTCGGGCTCCGCGGTCTCCATCGGCTCATCCGCCGTCACCACGAGGTCGCTGGCCTCAAGCGCCTCGTCCGCCACCACCCTGAGCTCAGTTGTAATGATCATTTTATCTTCCGCCACTTCAGGCTCGGCATCAATGACCTTCTCGACTGCAGACCCCTCAACCTCCATCTCAGGCTCCGAAGCCTCAGCGACGTTGCCCACCGTCGGCTCAGGTTCGGCAGGTGCCGCCTCCTCTGTTTCCTTGGGTTCAACGGTCTCCGCCTCTCCCTCGGTCGGACTTGGCCCTGCAAGATAAATTATATAAGAACCGATGGCATTATAATTCTTACAACAAAATTCTGAGAGAAATATTACCTGAAGTAGATTTATCATTTGCGCTCTGAACTGCGCGCGCCACTTGTCTGCGAGTAGTGGATAGGGCGACAGGGGCCTCTTCGGAGGGAGTATCAGCATAAGGGATGGTGCTGGGGCCCGCTCCCGTGGCCAAAGTAGCCCGGCGTACCTTCGCTTCGCGCCTTGACCGTTTCCTCTCCTCCCGAGCTGTCGCGATGGATCTCTTCGACGCTTCCTTCAAGGCATCGTCGTCCTCGTTCAGAGATGCCTCCAGAGCCTTTAAGGCATCTCTCATTGGCTCTTCAAGACGGACCCCCCGCGGTAGCCCCGAGGAAGCCGGAACATCGGCAGCTGGCAGAGCAATTGCGTCACTTGGCGGGAACGGCATTGAGGTTTCTGCCATAAAAAGGGAGAGGTTAAATTGACCATAATACAAAGAAAATGAAAGCTTGATGAATTGAAACTTACTAAGGCCTAAAGACGCTCTGAGACGTTCCTCCTCTTGGAAAGTCTCGAGGGAAGCGGCAATGGCTTCTTCATCAGTGATGCATGTTGGAAGAAAAGAAGGAAAAACATTAGTCAAAGGCAATGAGGAGGATATGATACAATAAAGAAAATGCGACTAGTAGTTACCTGATTGCGCAAGCTTAGCTAGCCACGCATCACGCTTTGCCAACCACGCTGAAGTTTCGAGAGCGGCCTCCAAGTCTGTATCATCCGGCGGCGGCATGACTAATCCCTCGTTAGTCCCATATTCGCTCAGGCCCTCGGCATAGGGAGCGTGGGGTTCCTGACCGAACGCAACATCTGCAGCGAAGAGAGACTTCTTTTTCTTCTGCCCTCCGACCCTAGGTGCACGTGGGATCGACTTACGCTTAGCAACCACTTTGGGACGCGCGGGTCCCGATGTATGCACCCACGCCAGACTCCGGCAAGGCTACAACCACTGTCTCCACTGGAGCACAGGGCGCTGGAGGTGCATCTGTAATATCAGGGAGCGGTAATCCGTGCGGAGGACTTTGCGCACGCGATGGCCCGGCTCTAACATCTTTTAGAGGAGCAACTACCGGAGTCCTAGGCACCAAAGGAGCGTTACGGTCGGTGCCGGGAGGTGCACCTTTACGGTCGACCAACACTCGCCTCTCTTCCTTTATAACGTCCCCCGTCGCATGATTGTACCACGCTTTATATACATTAAGGAGTCGTGGAGCGCAGGCCGGCGCACTGATAAAAAAATGAGAACCCGTGTTCAGGCGCATGAAGTGATGCAACGCGTTCTCCACCCCTTCTTCATTGGCAGCAGGTTCCAGTAGGAAAGCTTCCAAGGGTACCCCTTGATCATAGCCCAGTTGTTGGGCGAAACGATGCGGGTTATATCTCATGAAAATTGCCGCACCGTTCTGCCTGAAGACTAGGAAGCCCGGTCTAATAGAATACAAGTGGAGGGTCTCCTGGGCCGTCAAAACTGAAGCTCCATCCTTAAAGGAGTCTTGTAATGGTCGCACCGCAGCGGTGGACGCTTTTCCAATGGTCAATACCTTGTCAATAAAGGACATCCCGGCTCCAACGGTGTGAGGGCGAAGGAGTAAACCCCTGGCGTTCCGTGGTGATGGGGTCACAATTGATGCGCCGATCAGCTGTATAATGCGAGGGAAACCACACTTGTCGAAGAACGAGGGCCTTTTGTGCATACCGAAGACACCCGCCGTGTGTAGCTCGAGCCACGATACAAAGTAGTGCATTGGGAAGACCACGTGCAGTACCCCGGGCTCATTAGCATCCGCTGCTCGACTGAGGCCATGATATAAGTGTGCCAAGCCGGCGATCCCAACGGCCACCTTTACCCCGATGGCCATCCGGTGGGCTGGGTAAAAGACAGAGGGCCGCATACGGTGAGAGTGCATTGGGATCGCAAACCAACTCAGCCACAACCCGAGAAATCCTAAGAAAAAGGCCTCCTCGTCCATCCCGGGGGTCGCAATTTCTGCAAAAGACATAGTCGGGAAGTCCGGAAGGAAAAAAACCCTTTTGGTCTATCTCCTTCTCCGGCAGGTTGTCCACACCTAGGCCGAAAGGGTTATCCAGGGTAGCGAACTTGGCAGCTTCTGATGAGAGGACGCTTGGGCGAAGAAACCGAGCGATGAAATCCTCAAAGTTAACTCCTCGACTCCCATGTTCGATGAAAAGGGACTCATAGATGCTCAACACTTTAATCAAGCTTGGGAATTGGTGTTGAACAGTATTCTCCGGCGTGAGCCCCCTTACCACCGGCTTAGCACCGAAGACGTACTCGTCTGTCGGGAGCAACTCCTCATAATGTTCCCCTATGACTGGTAAACCGGATACCTCCGTGAACTCCTCCAAAGAGATTGACACTTCCCGATCCACGGCAAGAAAAGTGTGGGTAGGAATGTTCCATTGCTCCAAGAAAGCCTTGAACCACCAGGTGGGGAGCATGGGATACTGGAAGAGAGAGACGTAGACCGCGGTGTACAATCCTAACCTTATCAACTGCGACTTCTTCGTCGATAGGATATACCGGGCCCACGGCAGATAGCCGATCGGGTGGCGGGGGATCAGACCCTGGATGCGATTGCCCCCAGGGTCGCGCCTCGCCCTGACAGATACGGCGTCCTAGAATATCCAAAACCATAGGACGCTGGACCGGAATCGCATCCATAGCGGGATGAAGAAAGCCCTTTGAGGTCCAATCAACCATCTCCACGGCATACTGCACCGAGGATGGGCTGGCATAGTGGATCGCTGTGATGGGTTCTGACGGTACTGCGCAGGTTAAGCTTCGTCGACCCATGATAATCTGGTTGTACCACGACCCCCAAAGGTGGAGACTCTTGTATTCTGGGTCGTAGTCCTTAATCATGGCCAGGACTTCGCGGTCCAAGGGAACTTCGGGAAATCCCTCCTCCGAACGAGCAAACGGGAATGAGGTATCGAGAGACATGGTCGCTGCAAAGGAACAAAAAATAGCCGTTAGTGAAGCAATTCCAACGCTTGGCGTTTAAAAATTTTCAATTAACCGGATTTAAAAATTGATTAAATTAAAATTAATCACACCACACTGCAGTGCAGTGGGTAGGGGACCAAATGGGGACCCATAAAATCTGGATGAAAGTGCCTCATTTGATAAGACAGCCCCATCATTGGGTGAGACTGTCAGTTAAAAAAAAGATCCCCATGAGAATATTCTCATCAGTGGGGAATCTCTAGAAACAAGGAGAAAATCTCCTCTTTCAGAGCAAAGCTCTGTCACAGAATGACACTTGTCAAATTCTGGTCTCAAAAGAATAAAATTCCTTAAAAGAGCATAGATCTGTGGTAATAATGGAAAGATCCGCCAAAAAAATTTTAACACTTAAAAGAATTAAAAAAAATTTGAATCTTGAAAAATCCATGAAAATTTATAATAAATTCTTCATTTTTCAGATCTAAAAGATCTACATTTGATCCAAGAGCAAGGCTCTGTTCATGAGTTAGAACCCATGAACAAGATCTCTGTAGATCTATAAGTTTTTGAGAGCAAAACTCTGTTTATGAAACCCCAAAAGGATTTCTTAGATCAAAAGATCTATGAGAGCAAAGCTCTTTTGGTTAAGATTGATTTAAATTAATTTTACCTAAAGTTCCTAATTTTGGAAATGAATAAAGCTCTGAAGTTCTTAAGCAAGAGCAAAGCTCTGTTGAAATAAAAAATCTTGAAAAAAGGTGAAGATTTTTTTTAAGGGCCAGAGGTCCTATTTATAGGGCGCTTGTGCCCCTTCAGCTCACCCGTTGATCCAACGGTCAAAAGCTTGCCACCGCTGCACTCACGTGCACGCCACGTGAGCGCAACGGTGGGGGGGCATTTGTTTCCCCCAATCAGAGCAAAGCTCTGTTGGAATTCAAAATTCAAATTTTGAAGCAACGCTTCAAATTTTGGGCGCAACGCGCCACGTGTCAAGCGCTGATACTTCAGCGCAGCATCCAAGAAGGCGCACCCAATCAAAATAAAGCTCTATTAAAAAACAAAAGGAAGTAACGTTTCAGTTGCGCAAGCACTGCGCTGCGCGACACGTGTCAGCGCGGATGCGCTAGCACGGATGCGCTAGCGCAGTTGCGCTGCGCTTTGCGCTGCACGACACGTGTCAGCGCGGATGCGCTAGCGAAGTTGCGCTGCTTGACACGTGTCAGCGCGGATGCGCTAGTGCAATTGCGCTGCGCTGTGCGCTGCACGACACGTGTCAGCGCGGATGCGCTAGCGCAGTTGCGCTGCGCTGTGCGCTGCTTGACGCATATCACGCGCTGGGGCATTTGCGTCAAATAGAATGAAAATTTTAAAGAAATCTTTCTGTTCTTGTTAAAACAAGAAGATTTTCTTCTGTAAAACAGAAGCCCTTGGATCAAAAATCCAACGGTGGGGAAAATTCCCCAAATCACTCAGAAAGGTCTCTTTAACAAATTTAACTAATTTATGGGCACTATAAAAAGGACCCCAGACCTCAATTCAAAGGCATCAACATTCTTTGAGAAATTAAACAGAGAGAACTCTGAAAAAATTCCAAAAAAAAAAAAAGAAAGGTAAAAAACCTTTTAGATAGAAGAATTTCTTCTGATGGATCATTGATCCAAAAACAAGATCAATGATCTTTAATAAAAAAAAAATAAAAACAGTGCTTTGCACATTTTATGAACCTCTGATTCCTGAAATAAGAAAAAGCTTGTTTTTCTTTGATCTAAATTAGATCAAGAAATCAAATAGTGCTTTGCACTTCTTTATGAACCATTGGTTCTTGAATCTAAAAGATTCTCAAATTAATAGTGCTCTGCACTTGAAAATCTGCACTGTTGCGCTCTTGGGTTGGCGCAAGCCACCAGAGAGCGCCACGTGTCAGTATCTGAACCACTTGCGCTATGCACTTTAAGATAAAACTTTGCTCTCTGAAATTGGCGCAACTCACCAGAGCGCGACACGTGTCAGCAGCGCAAGCGCAGCGCATTGGCGCAGCGCACTGCGCTTGCGTGACACGTGTCAACACCACAAGTGCTTGCGCTCTTTGATTTGGGCAAAGCGCCTGAAAATGCAATGCATTTCCTAAAGGGCCAGGCCCAAATCAAAAGACCTAGTAGGCCTAATTAAATTGCAAAGTAATAAATGGGCAGAGCCCAGGTAAAATTGATGCTCTGCATCTTTTATAGAAGGGCAGAGCCCAAGTAAAATTGATCATTCATAAATGAGCAGAGCCCAAAATAAATTGATGCTCTGCATCCTTTATGGGCAGAGCCCAAACAAAAACAAATAAAAGTGTTGAACTTTTTTCAACTGGACTTAGCCCAATCGTGGCCGTAAGTCCTCAAATTAAATTGACTGAGCAAGATTGCTCTCCTAAATCAATTTACAACCGGTTCGAGGGTACATCTCCGAACTCCTCTGACACCTATCGTTGTAATCCTTCAACGACGTCAGAGAGGTGACGGGTCCCGACGACCACACATCGATACGGACTGCGGGGTCCTTAAACTCGTGGACTGAAACGTCCTTAAACTAATATTGGACCGAGACGTTCTTAAACTAATATCGGACCGAGACGTGCTTAAAACTAATATTGGACCGAAACGTCCTTAAACTAATGATGGACCACCACGTCCCTAAACTAGAACATGGACCGCAACGTCCCTAAACTACCTATGGACCACTACGTCCCTGAACTGGAACAATAGAGCTCACAAATGCTCTTTTGTTGGATCTATACGATCCCGTTAAGTTGATCTTAGTCTCAAACAGGACTAACGTATCCTTAACGAACGTTTAAGTTGATCTTAGCCTCAATACGGCTAAAGTATCCTTAAACTAAAAACACCAAACCCAAATCTAAGTAAATACGGATTTGGACTAATCCACGTCCTACGGGTGACGGCATTACTCAGTCTCCGTATACAATCCATGGGCAACCACAAACAAAACAAACACACACGACACGAAGTGAAATTCTGGAGAAGGAGAAAGTGGCTACCGCGATGTGGTAGCGTAATTAACTGCAGGGGCTTGCGCCTGCAGGGAAGAGCGTCCCCACAATCAAAAACCTCTCTAGCGAGGGGGAATCTGACGAAGTCTGCTACATCGGCCGCATCCGTCTAAACCTCCGATACACGGTGTCATAAATCAACTTGGCATTTTCGGAGAGGTAGACGGATAAAACCATATAGTATCTTCCCCGAATCTCAGGCAAGACGTCCTCACGTCGTCGCCGTCTTTCGGAGGGGAACAAACACAACGCCAATTAACGAATCGGTTCCCTCAAGCTACAAAAGGGTTCGCTTAGCTGCTAAACGCGTACAGCGGCATCTCCAAAATAGATCCACGACTGTGAGCTACCAGAAACACTTAAACTACGTCGGATTAATCGTATCACACTTTGCCGAAATACTAAAATTTAGCTAAGTGGTCTCAGATTTTGCTACTTAAACAATTAGTGAAAGTTGCAAGTTCCATGAAACTAAAAACAATCTCAGAGACCCCACGACTAAGACTCGAGACCCTAGTCCCCAATCTGGCTGCAATTTGCGGCCAGAAGCAATATATTTGTGGCTAAGTTCAAATGGAATGTGTTCAGGTTTTTTGGTAGCTTCTACGTATCTAAACTAAGTCTCTGTGATGGCAACTTCTCAAACAAAAACCTGGTTCGATAGCAGATTCATCCGAAACACAACACTTTACCAAAATACGATATATGCACAAAAACTATAACTTTAGTGTCCTAAACAGTAACTAATAACCAACACAACATCTTAAAAGCCTAGTTAAAAGTTAGAGATCACTACCTGACCAAACTTGCCCAAAAATTCTAGCTTTCCATGCTCCAAGTTATCAAGATGGGCTTAGCTAGACCTGTGAAGGGTTTTAGTGAGGTTTAATGAAGATTAGGCTTGATTTTGTGATGAAAAGGTTAAGGTTTCAGTTTGGGAAAGGGAAATAAGAAGGAGAACAAGAAATGAGAGAGTGTGAGTGATGAGGAAAATGTGAGTGTGAGAGTGATGAATCAAAATGAGGGTGTGAGGTTAGGAGTGGGACATGCCCTTTCTCTCTCCTCATTAATTGCTCACATGCTTGCCCCATGCCTCATCATCCTTCATTTGTCAACCCTCTCTCTCTCTCTCAAGTCAACCCTTAGTCAAAAGAATAATGAAATGGGTTAACATGGCAAGAAATCGGTTTAGGGTGCCATGGCTATTTAAGCATGGTTAACACCTCCATAACCCCCAAGTTAACATGCACAAGTGTGTGCAAGCCAAAACAAATAATAATAAAATATTAATTAATTTTTATAAAATATGTAAAAACTATTTTGGCTAACATGTTATTAAAAACCCGCATTATCGTTTAATCAACACTAACCACATTCTAAGATGTTACACTGATCCACTCGATATATATCATAGATATTTAATTGGTAAAGTTTTATATTTAATTTATACATCTATAACATATAATGTGCTATATAAGTTCTTCGGAATATAAATCTGTGCATAGATATTGGTAAATTTCACCTCAAATTTTATAATTTTGATTTTTTAATAATTTACAACATGCTAAGCCTAAGGATATAAACTGATCGGAAATATGTGTTACCATATCCATATCCGGTAATCGTTGGCGGATGCGAATACTGATATAGATAATGAAAACATGCATCTATCCATATTTAAGGAAAAAATCGGACACTAATACGGATATAAAATGAATATTGTAAAAATTATATGCATATATAGTATAAAAGGTCGGATATTGAATCGAATATGGATACCGAAGGAATATATATGTTACCATATCTGTATCCGATTATCGTTGGCGAATTCGAATAGCGATACAAGTAGTCATCGGAAATGAAAATGAATATCCGTATTTGATAAAATATGATACGAATACAGATTCTATTTGGAATGTTCATATCCGTTTACATCTATATCCAAGCCCTCAAAGAACTGATCAGTCCATCTAAAGCCAAAAACCCATCTAAACCTAGCCGAAACTTTGAATTTGTGGGTTTTGGATATAACACATTGTACACTCGTTGAGTATAGACGGATTTTGGGTTTAGGTTTTAAATTTAGGATTGAGGGTAAAAATTGTCAAAAAACCGCATAAGCGGTCATCCCTGATATTTCAAATATATTTTGTTTTGCATATGCGATATACGTTGGTATAGTTTAGAATAAAGTTTTATAAATACTCTATAAATTTAAAGCTGTGGCCATAGACAGAGGTGTCTAAATATATTTCGGGGAGAGAGGGAGATAAGTAGGTTTGGTATTTAAAAAATTTAGTTGTGATTATGAGATTGATATCTTAATTGTGAGAACAAATTAATTAAATTTTCTTTTATCTCTTGGAATCTTTTACAAAAAGATATATACGCCATCAACACATGAAACTAGCTGTACCATTGAAGTTAGAGAGTAGAGATTATAGAGGATGGATATTAGAAATGATATAAAATCTATCCGCAAAAACGAAAATATATGGGCTTAAAAGGATTTAGTAGGGATAAAGAAAAAGAAAATGCTCCAACACGACACATGCATGCACCAGTACTTGACAAAGGAGTTCACTCCGATTCCATTTGCACCATAAACTCAAACGTCTGAATAATCTTTTTTTTAATAGAGAAAGAATAAGCCCTAGGAATTATATGAGACATCGTTTTTCTTTTTTTTCTCCATCAAATATTTGTACCTATATATGCTGAATAATACCCAAAGACATCTAATGATATAGATGAATATATGCTTAGAATTAATATTACATCATTATAATATGCAAACCAAAGTATCATATACACAAGACGTTTTCAATATTGGCACTACTTTAAAAAGTTGCAACATATACATTTTCAATAGATCTTACTTAGCTATGCACAAATGATTTTATTGAGACATGTCTAAATTTGAAAAATTGCAACAACTCATCAAAGAAAGGCAAATATCACAAACCAGTGAAATGTCATAATAAGAGTTCTATGTAAATTAACTATAATCTATAAACTCAAATAAAAATAGGTCCTAATAAATAAAGATTATCCTTAAACTTACGAATTAATTCCATAAAAATATTAAACAAAAAATAAAAACCGAAAAATTCTTAAAGTTTACAATATATAAAAAATAAAGAAACTTAAAATCAAAAAATAAAACCGAAAGAAGTCGTGCTTCCTGATTAATTCCATCTTTAGTAACAAATGATGTTTTATTTATTCTTCAAATTATATGTTGGTTTTTTATATGTCTCTTAGCCTTGTAACTGGGATCGATGATCATATACCATCCTTTGTTGATTCATCCAATCTTCCTTATCTTCCCATATCTGCAAAAACATATTAATTCATTATAAGACTTCCATAACAAAGTGTGACATGTTGAACTAAAACTTGATGACACATTTTATTTCCCATCACATTCAACTGTTATGACTACGATGAAGAAAACCAGAAGCAACTGAGTTGAAAATCAGCATTTTAAACCTTCATATTTAATCATCCATC
Source organism: Agapanthus africanus (assembly GCA_030015575.1). Taxonomy (NCBI): domain Eukaryota; kingdom Viridiplantae; phylum Streptophyta; class Magnoliopsida; order Asparagales; family Amaryllidaceae; genus Agapanthus; species Agapanthus africanus. Next base: position 378,007,797 of record CM057347.1, on the reverse strand, counting down.
AAACATAAATAATATGTGGATGATTGAAAAATAAAGTATTAATTAAAAAGTTTTTTCAATAAAAAAGAAAGGAGAATTTACTTCTTTACTAATAATAATTTATTTTGGTCACCCCCAATGTCTCAACATGATTAATACAAATTTTTTCATATAACTAATAACAAGTTTTCATTATTTTGCATTTAATTCCATACTTTCCCTTTAATTATGAGTTGTAAGTTTATACATGATAATCGTATGATATGGATGAACACTGCCTCGGTAATCACATTAGTTTCATGACCTGATGCTTGCTTGCTAGTTATTTCATGCATTTGTCTGCAAACAACGTATGAAGGAACTTCTGTAATGTTTGTATTTCATTTTTTTTTAATGAATTCAATTGATAAACGAAGAAAATTGTTTACAAAGTAAGAAAACTTACTCAACTACAAATATAATCCATTTCCTTAAAGGTGACATTAAACAAAGAAATCTTTAGTCAATTGTAACTCTTCGGTTATGCAAACAATTAACAAAATACATTTAGGAGGATAATAGATGTCTAGATAGAATCCGACATTCTCATATTGATGAGAATAAGTTTACCGTTCATTCCCATGAAAGCGTAAAAATCCTGTCGACAGGTGTTTTGAGAAATGTTTTTCAAAACTATATTATTATAGTAATATTTATTTTCGAAATGAATTTGTATTCATTGAGAATGAAACTTTAGGCTTGAGCAATTAAGTGAACATGTCTTGCTCATTTAATGGTTTAAGGATAAGCAACATGATGTCAGAAAGGATTACATGTAAGTTGATATTTATTGTCATCTTACATTATGATAGAGATTTTATAAACAGTTGGTAAAATTGGTGTTTGACTGTTAAATTAAAACTATTAATTAATTAATTATGAATTAATTTAGTTGATAGTTGACTCTTGATGTGAGACTCAGTTGGTCTCACCTATAAGACTTTCGGTGGAAAACTTAGACACGACCAAATTAAGGAGGAGTATTGTTAATAATATAATTGTTATATTATTAATATGTGGGTTTTAGTCCCACGTCGGATATCTGGGCTTGAGTTATTGTACCATAAACCTATATAAAAGAGACCATGGTTTGTCAAGGAATTAAGAATTTTAATAATGAACTCTTCCCCAAAATTTGGTAAGGATTACAATCGAACCCACGAAAAGAGCTTTGCTCTTCTGAGATCGTAGATCTTAAAATATATTTTAGGGTTGCTTAACCCATTAATCAGAGCATCGCTCATCTTCCATGAAAAACTCCTAGAGTTTCTAGGATTTTTCTTTCAGATCTTAAAGTTCTTGGGGTTTTGCACTGTTAAAAAACTTTGCTTTTGAGAGTTCTAGTAGATTATCCCATCGTTTTTACAGAGCATAGCTCTTAGAAATTTTTTGGGGGAATTTTATTCCCCTCTTTTAATTAAAGTTGACAGATGTGAAATCTGTTTGCAGAGCACAACTCTCAAGGGAGTTTAACTCCTTAGTCCAATGAGGCTTCTCATTAAATGAGAATCCTCTTAGGATTCCATTCTTAATGAGTGACTGCTCCATCAATGATGGGACGTCAACACTGTTTTTATTTTAGACTCTAAGAATCTTGATATTTAATTGCTAATCGTTTATTGAATTTTCTTTCTAGATACTATTGCTGCCTATTTGTATGATCTTGACCAGATTATCTCCTATGAAGACATTCGCGTCCAAGGCTGCTGTCAAGACTAGAAGTTTACGGATGCCCAATGCGCTGAGGTGATGCGTCGCTTCGATAAATACAACGGTCGACTACTCCCCTATCGTTCCGCTCTTTTGAAAATTATCGTGAGGGCGATTTGGGAAGCACTTCTTGAATTTAACGAGGCTATGCCGTTTGAAGCACTTGATGATGCCGAAGACAAGGTGCACTCAGTATATCTGATGGGCCTGATCTCGAAGAGGCGGCGAGATGATCTTGTTGATATTTTTGGACAATTCGCAATAAAAAACAGTGAGTAAAAATGTTTGGACAATTCGCAATAAAAAACAGTGAGTAAAAATGTTTGGACAATTCGCAATAAAAAACAGTAAGTAAAAATAAAAAATATAGCCAAAATGATTGGGCACCGCGATAAATAGCTGAAATGATTGGCCAATCACGACTTTCGCGACATAAAAGCTGAAAAGATAGAGTATCGCGAAAAGAAATAAAAAAATGAAATAAAAATGAAACTTTTCTGCTCGGCAAATATGTCCATATTGACTCTTGTATATGATCCATGGGCACAAATAAAGGAAAAAGGACCATATTTTCCCACCACGTTTCGTCAAAAGGAGAACCAAGTCTTGACGGTTCATATACAACCTAGAAACTATCCAGGCGTTCCTGCTCATGCCAGCAGGATGAAGACGCAACGTCAACAAAAGACCGAAGGGTCAAAGCAAAAATAGAGCCATGGCAAAATCTTAGCTCCAAATCTTGACGGTATATATACCACCTAGAGACTATCCCTGTGTTCCCCCCTCACTCCAGCAGGGGCGGACACATCAAATAAAATGAAATGACGGCAAAATCCTAGCTTCAGATCTTAATGGCAACATCTACAGTCTAGAGATCAGCTCGACGTACTTCTCATGCAGCAGGATGTAGACGTAACATCAAGAAAGACCCAACGGTCAAATAAAAACAGAGTAATGGAAAAATCCTAACTCTAAGTCTTGACGGTTCATATAAAACCTAAAGACTATCTCGGCGTTCCCTCTCATTTCAGCAGGATGCGGACGCAATTATCAAATGAAATTAGAGCAATGGTATATTCCTAGCTCTAGATCTCGATTGCAATACATAAAGCATAGAGATCATACAGATGTTTTCTGACTTCAGTAAAGAATCGGCGCGACATCGTCAAAACAAAAGAAAAATGAAGTGACGGTATATTCCTAGCTTCGGGTCTTGACAGCAACTTATATAAAGCCTAAAAGACTATTGGAGATCATCTCACCCCGGAAGGGTGCGGTTATGACTCATCGGGGCTCCAAATTGAGCTTAACCTCAAGTAAAAAAGCTTCATAGAAAATTCCTAACGCTTACTCTTCCGACGGTAATATGACCTAAAGAGATTACTCGAAGACGTCTTGTCCAGCCCCCGAAAAGATCAGAGAAACGACAGTCGCAGGGCTACTAGAACAGCGGCTTAAAGACTGCATATCGAGGAATATATCAGCTAACGCGACGGTACCACGGACTAAAACCCTAGTACCACAAACCTAACGGATCCCTATCGTAAAGAATGAGGGTTATCTACATACAACGTTAGGATAAGTTTGCCTGTAAACCCAAGGAAGGTAAACTAAAAAAAACTCCGAAATGAGTACATAAACTAGAGACTCCGAAATGAGTGAATAAATTACAAACTCCGAAACGAGTAAAAAAACTAGAGACTCCGAAACGAGTGAATAAACTACAAACTCTGAAATGAGTGCATAAACTATTTCGCGCCAGATCAAGATATTAAACACAGAAGAGAGCATGCAAAAGAAAAGAATATATATTCTTTATTCATGAATCGAAATGTTGAAAGTACAATTTATATAAAAAAAAATACAATTCTAGCCTTTAAGAGGGCGGAGCTTTCAATTAAGTGGCAACCTGTTCACTCTCTTGCCGCAGCTCTTTCTCCCATTATTGCGGCCAGCATTGCTTCGACTTGAGCCTGTTGTTTCAAGCATGAAGAAAGCTTCTCAGAAATTTCCTGCTTAGCAATTTCGCAGTCTCGCATTCCTCGCTTAATAGAGTCAAGGTTCTGTCTTAGCGCCACTTCTTCAGAGATGCATTATTGAAGATTTTCAAAGATAACTTGGAGTTGCGCAGCATTCGCTTCGACCTAGGCACGCAATTGGCTTGATTTGCTGAAAGCCCTCTCATGCTCCTTCTGCTTCAGGACCAGCTTCTGCTCAATGTATTGAATAGAAGCGGCACTTTACTCGATCCATGTGACCAATTGAGCCTTCGAGGATAATGCCTCAGGCGCAAGACGTTTGTGCTCGATCTCATGGAGGCAAGCCTCGATTAGCTTATAGTAGTCAACCCAGATGCCGACGAAATCTTCATTGTGGAAAGTCACAAGAGTCACCAGCATGGGTTGAATTCGTTCACAAAATCCGCAGCAGAAGTGAGAGCTTCGATATTAAGGTCTTCAATAAATTCACTTAGCATTCGCCTACTATTTACCGCACCTCTGGAAGACTGACGTTTAGAGAAGGGCCCTACGGGCATAAAAATACGAGACTCAAAAGGATCCAAAACCGGTGTAGCTGCTATGGAATAAAACAAGCACAAAGAATGGTCAGATCTCAGTCTAAAGTAAAAAAACAAGGAAAGAGATCGAACCTACCAATAGTTGAAACGGGCAAATTAGGGAGCGTAAAGGGCTCGGCTATTTCTTCGTCCTCTCCTTCGAGCCGTAAGACTGTGGTCAACACGGGAAAAGCTTATTAAAAAGGGGTTACTTATGGAAAGATGAAATAAGAAAGGAAATGTATACTAACTAACGCCAGAAGGAGGGACAGATCCTGATTGAGAAGCAAAATGCGAGGTTAACATTTGGCATAAGCGGTCGAAAAGCACTCCTACAGGATTGCAACAATATACGGTAAAGAAATTAATCAAAGAAGTAACACCAAACACTAAAAAAAGGAAATAAAAGATCTTTACTTTCCGTCGTTTAACCCGAGAGAACTCGGGGGGTGCAAAAGAGATAGGTGGAACAGCGACAGTCATGGTGACGGTTGACGGGGATTCTTCAACTCCAGGGTTTATCGCACCAATATTCGAAATAAAGGAGATATTAGTGAATGTGTCTAGCAGGACTGAGAACCTAAAATTGATAACATGAAGAATACCTGATGGGGAAGAAACCATAGCGGTATCTGGAGCGTCATTAGTTATGACAGCTTCTTCCATTACCGGGAAGACGGACTCAACGTCTGCACCTTCGTCTCCCGAATCAATAAGGATCGTCATTACGCTAGCGTCTCTCGTGGATATCGAGGATCCACAAGGAGAAGAAGTAGCGGCTGGAACAATCTCAGATTTGAAATGAAGGCTCGGCGTCCCAGAATCCCCAGACACTGGCACCTCACCCGCAGCGTTGATACCTAGACTCGGCCCTATTGTACCATTTTAAAGGAAAATGTGTTATAATTCAAGAAAAACTGCTGTGGAAAGAAACCTGTAAAGATAAATAAGTCCTACAAGGTTTCATTAAGATATCGTGCACTGTCTTACCTTGAAGTAACCTGTAACCCCCAGCCTTTGTATACCAATATCTGTACTCCTATTTCACTTGTAAGATTTATTTAGAATTTTACTTATAAGTATTTATTAATTTATTTATTTTAAAACTCCTTTTAAACCCAAATCCGAACTATAATCAAATTCCCTTAGCCACTGTTTTTTTAAAAACTTATACTCAATTTCTTTTAACCTGCCCACTCCCTATTCACTTCTCAAATTTCTTTTATTTATCGGCCCGATTCCTTTTCCATGCAAAATATTTAAATTTTCTGCGGCCCAAGCCTTCAGCTCAGCAGCTCGGCCCGGCAGGTTTCTCCCTCACCAGCCCACACCATTTTCTTAATAATTCCTTAATTGTTTTTACCTGGCCCGACCTCCAGCCCAGCCTCTATTCCTTTAATTCTTTTATTTTTCTCTAGCCCATTCCCAGCGGCCCGCTTCTTTTTCCCCCATTCATATTCTTTTTCCCTTTTCGCGAGCCCAGCCCATTTCTCTTGCCCGCGCCCTCTTCGCACCCGACCCGACTACTGTACATCCCCTTCAAAATCTCCAACGACTCCTTCCCCCTCTCGCGCGCGCGATCCACGATCTCCGCCGCCTCCTCCGCCCACGATCGCGAGCCGTTACCACCAACGACACACGCGTTTTCCTTCCTTACGACCCGCTCGCCTCCAACGACGCTCACTCCCCGTCTCCAACTCCTTCTCAGATCTCTCTCTCGCAAACCCAATCTCCACTCACCGCCTCCAAGCTACAGCCACTCCCCTCGACGACGACGTCGAACCACCCCCTCCTTCACCGCCTCACCCTAACCTCCTCCTCAAACCCACACCTTCACCTCCTCCAACCACCGCAGCACCCTCCCCTGCACAACGAACCCCTGCCCAACGAGCTCAGCCACCGAGCCTCCCCGCCGCCGGCACCCACGACGTCGGCAACCGCTCCACTACATCTCGTCGTCTTCCCTCTAACTCTCTCTCCCTGCAACTGTTCTCTCTCAATTCTCTCTCTCCATCTGTGCACTCTCTCTCTCACTTCTCTCTCTCTCGCTCACTGCTTCCCCCTCAGTTTTCTCTCTCTAACTCGGTTCCTCTCTCTCACTCTCTATCTCTCTGTCTCTCTCACTCTCCATCTCTCTCTCTCTCTCCTCATCACAGTCACTCTCTCTCCCTCACTCTCGGCCTCCCCTCTCTCTCTACACTGCCCCTCTCTCTATACACTGCCCTTCTCATTGATCACTAAAAGCTTCGACTCGGGACTGCTGTCAATTGCCGGAGCACCGACGCTGACCCCAACACACCCCGGGAGACCCACTGAGCACCACTCTATACTCCCGGCAAGCACAAGACGACTCCGGACAAAACGACGCGAGATCCGCATCTCGACCTAAGCTCGTGCGAATCGGTTCCACGGCGTAGATCACACGTTCGTGACGACGTGGCTGCCTTGCGACCCCGAGACTGCACCAGGCAAGTTCTTACTTGCTTTCATGCTATTCTGTACATGTTACAAATCGACATTGTATATATATACCATGTTTACCTTATGTTAAAATATTGCAGCACAACTGTTCGATACTTGTTCTCTTAGGAAATCTTTATCAAATTTGACGGAACAGGATATATTGCATTGGCCCTTGTAGAGATGGTTAACGTGTGCAAATTTCATTATAAAATACGACCGTTAAAAGTTAAAACGACTACCCCCAAGTTTGACCGTAAAACTGTAATTCTGTTGCACCTGAAAACCGTTAAATTCACCATAAATCATATACATATTAGAATGGTGCGTTCGAGGGATCAAATCGAATCCAACTCGACGAACTTTAACCCTATGCTAGTTTCCAGACATTCCTGTATTTAAACTGTGATGATATTCGGATCGGAGTGCGACTCTGGACTGCAGTCCAGAGCGACTCCAGTCATGCTTGCTGTTCCGTAATGGATACCATAGGATTTCCTTAACTCGTAGGTTGCCGAACTCCACTGCTTATTGTAGGTAACTCTGTTAGCTAGACAACACGATTGGTCTCATTCTGTTTCGTTACCGTTTGATATTTAAATTGTAATTTAGAACATCGGGACACATAACAGTCCCAGCAGATTCAGAATTGACATGTTAATATTAAACAGATTATAACTCCTAACGTACAGATGCGATTGACGATCGGTCTGTTGAGTTGAAAACTTTACTGAAAACCCTAGAATTCATCCAACTGTAGTGTCACTAAAATCCGATCCCAACTGGGATCAAAATGCGTTGCGAAATGGATTTCTGATTCTGAAACCGGATTTTCAGCCGCGTGCGCTTAAAATGAAATAGTTATAACTAATGATCCTGGAACCCGATTGGCTTGAAACAAAATTCTATGGATGGATAACTGAACATATTAATTACTACCTGTTTATTGTTTCGCTAAATTATATACATATGTTTCATGATAAATCGTGCAAGTGATAGACTGTTGTTTTTATGACACCTTAATTGTGCTTATATACTGTTCATGCATCATATCATACCTATATCATTATAGTGATAACCTAGTGATATCGTGCATTCACCCAGTGTTAGATTTTAGTGATGATTGTGGCAAGTACGTCAGTGTTCGTGTATCCGTGATTAAGTGAAAGTAATACGTGCTTGTACACAATCATTGACCCTATTGTTCTATTGCATTGTCGACGTCTGTGGGATGCGTGTACGTGTGACTATAAGTGGTATGGGACACTTATGGAAGCGCTTGCACGGGTGTCACAGATAAGGCATCCGACACTGCCATTTATCTTAGGTATTAGTCGGGACGTGCTTGATGGAGGTCCTGCCTCCAGTTCTCGCGCAGACTTGTCACGGATCGATTAGTATTTAGGGTGATGGTTAGCGTTTGATGTAGACCACGGGGTGTGGGGTAGTTTAAGTGTGAGTTCAACAGAATCTCGGGAGTCCCATGCCGGCTTATATATTTAGGGAGTTATATGGAGATTTACAAGGTACGTGATATATACACCGTGATATTCTTGTTACATGTCGGGCCCGTGGTCCCTTGCCCTTGGGTTCTACCCTTGGGTGGAGGACACTCGCGAGTGGTTGACTCTCACACTTGGACTGACGATAGGCTTAGTGATCTGTACAGTGAGACTTAGAGACTGATAGGGATACTGGTATTTTATTCATGATATACGGTGTGACATACGTGACATGTCGTTATACAGCTTTACTGTTCCGCTGCATTGATTACTGTGCATTCATATTCTTGCTATCATTGATTTACTGTTATTCATTTCCATTACCACTGTTAGAACTATCACTTGATTTTATATATAATATATTGCTATTGTGTCGCTCTGACGACCTGAGTATGCATGCTCAGTATGAGGAGAAGATGTAGCCTGGATCAGAACTAGACATGCATCACAGTCTTCTTGACTTGCCGTTCCGAGTTACATTTGTTTGTTCCACTTCAGGTCAGTCTTTACATTGTTTCTTTCAGTTACTGCATTTCTCATTACCTGCGCGTCATTTACTGTTTACCATGAAAAACTAGAAGCCGAAGTGTGACTACGGCAGGACATTCCTTGACCGTAGGAGCATGGCTGGCCTTGTCTACCCCTCGTATTCCGTATTTTGGGAAGCGGGGCGTGACAGGTTTAGTTGGTATCAAAGCCAGGTTTTGCATCGATTGGGACTGCAGTTTCCGTGTATAGTTTGACAATCTAAGACATCTCTCGGTCTAGGTTGTAAACTTGTCATTCTTGAATCCATATTCACATCGTGTGTTCAGTTATCCATTCGCTATGGTTTACTTAAAATCATACAGTAGATTCTTCACTTGTAATAAATTCATCACCTCTAATATTCTTGAATCTTTGTCCTATCCATATTGCGTTCTGACTCGTATATCTTGTGACTTATATCATCCTTAAAATCATTGTTTCAGGATCATGTCTTTCAACAACTCTTCCTCTATCTCCACTCCTCAGAATCAGACTGTTGAAATCCTTAGTGTACTGCAAGGTTTAAAGGAAGCCCAGGAGCGAACAAACGACTTATTAACTGAAGGGCTGAGAAGACAGGTGAGTCAGACCCCAGCGGGAGTTTCCAATCATAAAGGGATCCCCGTTAGACGAGGAAAAGAGAAGAAGATGAAACGCCAATTTATTTCCCCGCGACAGAAGCAGCAGAAGACCCCATGTTGTGGGTATTGTAAGAGACCGGGACATCTTCAGAGGAATTGTCGCCGCGCCCAAGGGAAATGTCTGATTTGCGGGTCCAACGAACATCTCATCAACGGTTGTCCAGAAAGGAAGGAACTACAGGGAGGAGCTTCGTCCACTCTCCCCACTTCTGCCACATGAGGATTATTGCGTAGTTCGCCCTTCGAGGATAAAGCAGACCCAACATCAGATTCAACTCGCGTAATGATGATGCAGCAGTCTAGCAATCGAAGAAGAAAATTTTATGTTTTCCTATTCCATCATTATGTTGTCATCTTTTATGAATATTTCTTTCGTTTGAAATATTGTATTCGTGGAACTTTTGGTTGAGTACAATAAAATTGAATCATAATATATGTATCATTCTCATGCTTTATCCATATCAAATTCTTTTCATTATCACAGTATTTTAAATTCTGAGCTTTCAATTCCTGCAACCGCATATCTTCCTATACTTCGTACCTTGAGCTTTTCCCTTGATGTATCCCACTATCTGATCATGACTTTTCTTTTCTGACCATGGCCCACCCTGGAGCAGCGCCACAACTAGACGAGGATGCACAGTCTTGCGTTTCTTTAGACCGCACGCTGATGAGTTCTGACGATGAGATCAACGGCCCCAGGTCGGTTTCGAAAACAACGATTCAGAGGACGAAGGAGTAGCCGCCCCAGAGTTCGACTTGATAACTGATTTCGACGAAGAAGAAGGAGACCCTGAGGAAAACCCAATAGAAGAAGATCACGAGGAAGAACCGATGGAAGAAAATCCAGTGGGGGAAGACCCCATGGAAGAGCAACACATGGAATCAGACCTCGATGAAGAAGCTCCACCCGAGGAGGAAGGACCGGAAGATCGAGACCCTGCGGTAGAAGAAATTCCAATGGCAATGCCCGCGGGGCGATATGGAAATGGACGCCCCTACCTGAGTGTGCGAGCCTACTGCAACCTACTGAATCTCTACAACCGCGGCTGACGGGAATTCTTTTAATGTTGTCCTTCTGACCAAATAAACTGTGCATAGTTTAGGGCCACTTTTCGTCCTGGGAATGCCTTGTTTCAAATTTTCTTGAATGAAATAAATCCTCTGAATTCGTAAACCTTTTGATTATTGGTTCGCTTGATACTTGTTTATTGCCCATATCCATTATTTTCTGCTGAGATTTCTGACTGTCCACCCCTACTCATTGTATAGTTTTCACCCTCGATTCGACTAGAAAGTACCACACCCTGATCCTTGGAATGAGCCACCATTCATCCTTCGCCTGTACCCTGTTTGAGACCCTTCTGGGAGGAGGACCTTCCTTATGAGTAACCGAGTTCATTAACTTTTCAAATTCTTGATTCCTAGGATTTACCGGTCGTTAGTCTCCCCCATATTTTTACCTTGTAGTCCCTTCGTTGCTTACCATACTTTCTGTGCTGACCCGATCCCAGTCTCCTTGATTTTCAGCCTAAAGCCGACACACTCGACCTTTGATCCTTACCCTATCTAGTCCTATACATGTTTGTGTGTTTTCTTATTACCCTATGTGCATTTAAAGACTTTATTATTCGAAAAATTGGTTTTCATTATCTCGTATTCGTCGAAAAGTGCGTATTGTGGACTACTTAGCTTTATGTATTTCAAAGCAACCTACTATTATCTTTATTTTCAACAGCGCAATCTTGCCCCGCGCCTATTTTGTTCCATGTTTCTTATTTTCACTATATGGGTTTCCTAAGCTAATTTAAAACTATCTGATCGATACGTTTTCCTAAAATGGTTTAACCTACCAACTAAATTTCCACTACTTTATTCTTGTTATCTTATTTTCGGGTTGTGTGCCTATGATTTCATATTATAAATGATTGTGCCTTATACTTAGTTTTCAGTCGTGCTATCTTTAATATACTTATATGTACACATGTTTGGATTTCGACTTTTATCAAACGCACTTTGATTATTACTGTTCGCTATTGATACCTATATTCTCGTATACTCGTAGTTGCTCTTATAGTTATTTTTGCTTTATACCTATTTAGACCTACCTTTCGTATGTTGATCTTACTTATATATAAATTTTCAAATTTCTTCGTCCACGTACTACTAATAAATCTTTGGTGTTAGTGTGCAATCTGAATAGCTTTCGCTTATATTTATATAACTTATCTTTTACTTTAAATTTCGAGGACGAAATTTTTATAAGGGTGGTATGATGTAACCCCCAGCCTTCGTATACCAATATCTGTACTCCTATTTCACTTGTAAGATTTATTTAGAATTTTACTTATAAGTATTTATTAATTTATTTATTTTAAAACTCCTTTTAAACCCAAATCCGAACTATAATCAAATTCCCTTAGCCACTGTTTTTTTAAAAACTTATACTCAATTTCTTTTAACCTGCCCACTCCCTATTCACTTCTCAAATTTCTTTTATTTATCGGCCCGATTCCTTTTCCATGCAAAATATTTAAATTTTCTGCGGCCCAAGCCTTCAGCTCAGCAGCTCGGCCCGGCAGGTTTCTCCCTCACCAGCCCACACCATTTTCTTAATAATTCCTTAATTGTTTTTACCTGGCCCGACCTCCAGCCCAGCCCTCTATTCCTTTAATTCTTTTATTTTTCTCTAGCCCATTCCCAGCGGCCCGCTTCTTTTTCCCCTATTCATATTCCTTTTCCCTTTTCGCGAGCCCAGCCCATTTCTCTTGCCCGCGCCCTCTTCGCACCCGACCCGACTACTGTACATCCTCTTCAAAATCTCCAACGGCTCCTTCCCCCTCTCGCGCGCAGCGATCCACGATCTCCGCCGCCTCCTCCGCCCACGATCGCGAGCCGTTACCACCAACGACACACGCGTTTTCCTTCCTTACGACCCGCTCGCCTCCAACGACGCTCACTCCCCGTCTCCAACTCCTTCTCAGATCTCTCTCTCGCAAACCCAATCTCCACTCACCGCCTCCAAGCTACAGCCACTCCCCTCGACGACGACGTCGAACCACCCCCTCCTTCACCGCCTCACCCTAACCTCCTCCTCAAACCCACACCTTCACCTCCTCCAACCACCGCAGCACCCTCCCCTGCACAACGAACCCCTGCTCAACGAGCTCAGCCACCGAGCCTCCCCGCCGCCGGCACCCACGACGTCGGCAACCGCTCCACTACATCTCGTCGTCTTCCCTCTAACTCTCTCTCCCTGCAACTGTTCTCTCTCAATTCTCTCTCTCCATCTGTGCACTCTCTCTCTCACTTCTCTCTCTCTCGCTCACTGCTTCCCCCTCAGTTTTCTCTCTCTAACTCGGTTCCTCTCTCTCACTCTCTATCTCTCTGTCTCTCTCACTCTCCATCTCTCTCTCTCTCTCCTCATCACAGTCACTCTCTCTCCCTCACTCCCGGCCTCCCCTCTCTCTCTACACTGCCCCTCTCTCTCTACACTGCCCTTCTCATTGATCACTAAAAGCTTCGACTCGGGACTGCTGTCAATTGCCGGAGCACCGACGCTGACCCCAACACACCCCGGGAGACCCACTGAGCACCACTCTATACTCCCGGCAAGCACAAGACGACTCCGGACAAAACGACGCGAGATCCGCATCTCGACCTAAGCTCGTGCGAATCGGTTCCACGGCGTAGATCACACGTTCGTGACGACGTGGCTGCCTTGCGACCCCGAGACTGCTCCAGGCAAGTTCTTACTTGCTTTCATGCTATTCTGTACATGTTACAAATCGACATTGTATATATATACCATGTTTACCTTATGTTAAAATATTGCAGCACAACTGTTCGATACTTGTTCTCTTAGGAAATCTTTATCAAATTTGACGGAACAGGATATATTGCATTGGCCCTTGTAGAGATGGTTAACGTGTGCAAATTTCATTATAAAATACGACCGTTAAAAGTTAAAACGACTACCCCCAAGTTTGACCGTAAAACTGTAATTCTGTTGCACCTGAAAACCGTTAAATTCACCATAAATCATATACATATTAGAATGGTGCGTTCGAGGGCTCAAATCGAAGCCGACTCGAAGAAATTTAACCTTATGCTAGTTTCCAGACATTCCTGTATTTAAACTGTGATGATATTCGGATCGGAGTGCGACTCTGGACTGCAGTCCAGAGCGACTCCAGTCATGCTTGCTGTTCCGTAATGGATACCATAGGATTTACTTAACTCGTAGGTTGCCGAACTCCACTGCTTATTGTAGGTAACTCTGTTAGCTAGACAACACGATTGGTCTCATTCTGTTTCGTTACCGTTTGATATTTAAATTGTAATTTAGAACATCGGGACACATAACAGTCCCAGCAGATTCAGAATTGACATGTTAATATTAAACAGATTATAACTCCTAACATACAGATACGATTGACGATCGGTCTGTTGCGTTGAAAACTTTACTGAAAACCCTAGAATTCATCCAACTGTAGTGTCACTAAAATCCGATCCCAACTGGGATCAAAATGTGTTGCGAAATGGATTTCTGATTCTGAAACCGGATTTTCAGCCGCGTGCGCTTAAAATGAAATAGTTATAACTAATGATCCTGGAACCCGATTGGCTTGAAACAAAATTCTATGGATGGATAACTGAACATATTAATTACTACCTGTTTATTGTTTCGCTAAATTATATACATATGTTTCATGATAAATCGTGCAAGTGATAGACTGTTGTTTTTATGACACCTTAATTGTGCTTATATACTGTTCATGCATCATATCATACCTATATCATTATAGTGATAACCTAGTGATATCGTGCATTCACCCAGTGTTAGATTTTAGTGATGATTGTGGCAAGTACGTCAGTGTTCGTGTATCCGTGATTAAGTGAAAGTGATACGTGCTTGTACACAATCATTGACCCTATTGTTCTATTGCATTGTCGACGTCTGTGGGATGCGTGTACGTGTGACTATAAGTGGTATGGGACACTTATGGAAGCGTTTGCACGGGTGTCACAGATAAGGCATCCGACACTGCCATTTATCTTAGGTATTAGTCGGGACGTGCTTGATGGAGGTCCTGCCTCCAGTTCTCGCGCAGACTTGTCACGGATCGATTAGTATTTAGGGTGATGGTTAGCGTTTGATGTAGACCACGGGGTGTGGGGTAGTTTAAGTGTGAGTTCAACAGAATCTCGGGAGTCCCATGCCGGCTTATATATTTAGGCAGTTATATGGAGATTTACAGGGTACGTGATATATACACCGTGATATTCTTGTTACATGTCGGGCCCGTGGTCCCTTGCCCTTGGGTTCTACCCTTGGGTGGAGGACACTCGCGAGTGGTTGACTCTCACACTTGGACTGACGATAGGCTTAGTGATCTGTACAGTGAGACTTAGAGACTGATAGGGATACTGGCATTTTATTCATGATATACAGTGTGACATACGTGACATGTCGTTATACAGCTTTACTGTTCCGCTGCATTGATTACTGTGCATTCATATTCTTGCTATCGTTGATTTACTGTTATTCATTTCCATTACCACTGTTAGAACTATCACTTGATTTTATATATAATATATTGCTATTGTGTCGCTCTGACGACCTGAGTATGCATGCTCAGTATGAGGAGAAGATGTAGCCTGGATCAGAACTAGACGTGCATCACTGTCTTCTTGACTTGCCGTTCCGAGTTACATTTGTTTGTTCCACTTCAGGTCAGTCTTTACATTGTTTCTTTCAGTTACTGCATTTCTCATTACCTGCGCGTCATTTACTGTTTACCATGAAAAACTAGAAGCCGAAGTGTGACTACGGCAGGACATTCCTTGACCGTAGGAGCATGGCTGGCCTTGTCTACCACTCGTATTCCGTATTTTGGGAAGCGGGGCGTGACATAACCTCTCAGCCTCTTCATGAGCTACACACGCAATCTGCCTATAAGAGGTTGACAAGGCAGAGAGAATGTCCTTCATGGGAACATCAGGGGGTCGTATATCACTCGAACCCGCACCTGTGGCCAAGCTAGCCTGACACTCCCTCGCTGCATGCTCCCGACGTTTCCTCTCGGTTTTAGCCGTGCAGAGAGATCTCTTCAGAACCACAGACAGGGGAACATCGTTATCCTAATCAGGCTCAACCTCCGGATCGGCTACAATGTCTGTCATCGGCTGGTTTAGCGACGTCTCCCATAGCGGTCCTAGGGTGACCTTAATAGTAGCTGATAGCTTTGAAGGCTCCGCAAGTGCCATCGAGGGAGGGATATCCTCCGCATTTGGAATAACACAAGTTGTGGTGGTTCCTGTAATAAAAAAAAGGGAGTCAGGGTGTGAAAAAAATGAGCTAAATATGTGTATTCAAAGGCATCACAAATTGAATCATACCGATGCCCATAGAAGAGCGAACCCTCTCCTCTTCCTCGAATGTTTGAGGGACGGCAAAAGAGCCTCTTCGGTGGAGATGCATGTTAAGAAAAGAGAGTTAATAAAACATAATAAATGCAAAAATATACAAAAGAGTATAAATGAGATATATCCTACGCCGCAAGAGAAGCAAACGCTGCTTGCTCACGGGCCAATCTCTCAGAAGCCTCAATAGCAGCTTGAAGATCAGTAGTGACAGTCTCATCAGTAGAAGCTTCGAACAGACTGTCGTTGGTGCCGCATTCGGACAAGCCTTCTCTATAGGAGCATGAGGCTCCTGACCAAATCCAATATCAGCCGAAAACAAGGATTTCTTCTTCTTCTGTGAGCCATCAACAACACCCGACGATAAAAGCTTTCGCTTTACAGGCTTCTTGGGACGGCGAGTCCCGATTTCCGAGCCAATACCCGACTCAGGAGACGCCGCAGCCGTCATATGGCCAAAGCACTTGCGTCCGGTCGTGGCTTAGCCATCGACATTATCGAAAAGGCTCGCGGAACTACAACCGTGTTGCTCTCTCTCAAAGAAGGACGGACAACTGTCCACCGCTTCAACGGAACTGCAGGATTGCTGGCCGGGACAGAATCCTTATGATCAAGAAGCATCCGCCTTTCTTCCTTGATAATGGCACCCGTTGCTGATACCAGGCAATGCAAGTATTGGAGGCCTTCGGGATATGGCTCAGCTCAGTAATCAGAAAATGAGATCTCATATTCAACCGCATAAAATGGTGCACCGCATTGCGAACGCTCTCCTCTGTAGCAACCAGATCGACCAGAAATGCTTCAAGAGGAATGCCTTGGTTATAGCCAGATTGCTGAGCAAAACGATGCGGGTTATACCTCATGAATATCACCAAGGCATTTTGCCTGAATACTAGGAAACCCGGCCTGATGGAATACAAATACGCGATCTCCCGGGCCCTCAAAGCAAAAGCTCCATCTTAAAGACATCGTGAAGCGGCTGGACCACTTTGGAGGGTTATTTACCAATAGTCAGAACCCTATCAACAAAGGTCATATTGTCCCCGACCATGCGCGGACACAGAAGCAATCGCCGAGCCTCTCGCTGTATTGGGTCCGGAGATAAAGCGTCAACCAATTACATGACCCGAAGGAAATTTTACCCTTAATAAAATCTAGGTCTTTTATGCACACCAAAGACGTCCAACACGTGCATCTCGATCCATGAGGTGAAGTAATGCAAAGGGAGATTTATAGGATTCAAACCCGGCTGGGTGGTGTCGGCCGCTATACTTAGACCATGATACAAGTGGGCTAGTCCTGCAACCCCAACAGCCAAACACGTCCCCGCCGCAATGCGATGAGCCAGATAGAAAACATACGGTCTCATGTAGCGAGGGTGCATTAGGAGTGCAAACCAGCTCAGCCACAAACCAATGAAATCCATGAAAAACGTTTCCTCTTCAATATCCGGAGTGGCAATCTCTGCAAAAGAGACGATGTGGGTATCCGGAATAAAGAATTGCTTTAAATTCGCCTCTGCAGCCGGCAATTTGTCCGAGCAAAATCCGAACGGATCATCAAGCTTAGGAAACATCGCAGCCTTCTTCGATAAAACATCCGGACGAAGGAAACGGGCAACAAAGTTCGTAAAGCTGACTCCATGCCCTCCGGAGTCCAAAAATAAGCTCTCATAGATATTTAACACTTTGATCAAACTCGGAAACTTGTGGTGGATAGCATTTTCCAGGGTAAGGCCCATGATTACCGATTCGGTGGCGAAGATATACTAGTCAGGAGGAAGTATCTCCTCATAATACTCCCATTTGACGGGTAACCCGGAAATATCTGCAAATTCTTCCAGCGAAATCGATACCTCACGATCCGATAAAAGAAACGTATGGGTCGGAATATTCCACTGCTCCAGGAAGGATTTAACCCACCACACATAAGGAGTGTGGTAATAAAAGATACGCGTAGACCGCTGGGTATAACCCGGTTTTCAGCAGCAGCGATTTCTTGGTCGATAAAATGTAACGGGCCAACTGAAGATAACCAGCCGGATGTCGAGAGGTCACTCCTATTGTGTAAACCTGACCCCAAGGACGCGCTTCTCCTTGACACATATGATGCCCCAAAATATCTAGGGCCATCGGCGGCTGGACTGGTATCGACGCCATGGAAGTTGGAGATTCTGCAGTCCAATTGACCTCTTCCACAGCATAAGCGACCTGTGGAGGGTCAGCATAATGAATTGACGGGATGGGTTCCGACGGCGCCGCACAAGTAAAACTGCACCGACCCTGGATAATATAGCTATACCACGGTCCCCATAGATGAAGAGATTTCCGTTCCGGATCGTAGCCCCGGATTAAAGTAAGAACTTCACGATCAGTAGGGCGTCAGCAAAGGCACTCTTCGAACGAACATAAGGGAAAAAGGAACCGGAAGCCATAGTACCTGAAAAGAAAAACCAGTGGAGAGTTAGTGATTGGCATATTAAAATCACTACAGTCTGAAGGAAAAATCAGTGGGCCCCACAAAATAAAGGAGATGTCTCATCAATGATAAGACATGCGCCCATTGTGAGAATCTAAAAAGATTCTCATTAAATGAATAGTCCCATTAAGCAGTGGAGTTACAAAAACTCCCAATATTCTCGAAAAACGAGTTCTGTTAAAAAATAGCAACAGATTTAAATCTGTAAAAAGGGTATTAGAACCCGAAAAAGGAAAAAGAAAAGGAATAAAATTTCCAAAATTTCTCAGAGCTAAGCTCTGTAAGACAAGATGGAATTTAGTACCTCCGATAATGGGATTAAATCCCAGAAATCCCCATGTTAGGAGACAGATGGGAAATATAATAGAATTGAATTCCAGAAACCTTCAAAGATCAGGATCAATGATAGGGTAAAATCCCAAGAAGAGAACTAACGATCCTCTGGAATGCCCATCGACTCAAGACCCACGGTCTACTCAAAAGGGGGAAAAGTTCTTTTTAAGATCTCTGAGAGATCATTTCAAGAAAAGAGTCGAGCTCTGTTAATGGATTAAGAATCCAAAACAAAAAAGGGAGGTTTTTTTAAGAGTTAAACTCTGTTCATAATCCTTACTAATTTTTTTTAGCAGAGTTTAACTCTGATCAGAAGGAGTTCTGTGGATAGAGATCTAAGCTCTGAGAGGAGAATTAAATTCTCAAAGAAAAAAGAAATTTAAGGAAGATGATGAGACGACAGTCATCTTAAGGGCCAAAGGCTCTATTTATAGGACGTCAGGGGATGGTTAGACTCACTAGGAGATCAAGCGGTGGTAAAAATGGCACCGTTGCACTCACGTATAAGCCATGTGAGAACAACGGTGGGGGGCATTTGTTCGCCTAATATTTAAATATATAAAAGTGCTAAGCTCTGTTAAAATTTAATGAGGCAGTGCTTTACGTGCCCCTCATAAGGGCTCCAGTGCCAGCGCCAACCCCTTAGGATTAAATTCTATGGTGGCGTCGCACGTGAAACTCATGTGGACGCCAATATGCAAAGCACAGGAGCGTCTATCATATATAAGAATTAAATTCTTAAGTAGCGCCCACGTGCACAACACGTGAGCACCATCGCCCCAGTTAAAATTAGTAGAATTAAATTCTACAGGGGATATTTCCCAAAAAAACTGGGATACTCTCTGTTAAACAGAGCCGTTGGATCAAAAATCCAATGTAGATGATAAATCTTCAGAATGTAGAATTAAATTCTATTAGCAGAAAATATCTCCCAAATCTTTCTAAGTAAGAAGGATACTTTAGGTTGGATCAAACATCCAATAATAGAATAAAATTCTATTTTGAGAATATATTTTCTCAATTTTTACAAACAAAAAAGATTACTATCTGTAAAACAGTGAGCCCTTAGATTAAAAATCTAATGGTGATTAAAAAATTACCGTTTTACAGAATAAAATATTGTATATGGGAAAATATTTTCCCAATCTTGTTAAAAATAAGAAAATATATTCTGTAAGATAGAAATCCTTGGATCAAAAATCCAAAGGTGGATAAAATTCCCCAAGTAATTTTTGAGACTGATAAAATCAATTGGAATCCCGCAAAGAGAGATTTTCTCAAATTAATTAAGAAACTTGCCTCTACTATATAAAGGACCCGAGACTTCAATTCTCGTATAGAGAGAACCCTCATAAGTTTCTGCAAAAATACAGAAGGCTCTAAAAAACAACAGAGAATTTAATTCTCAATAGAGAAGAAGATCTTCCTTCCCTCAAACCCTAGGTAAAGAAACCACAGAGATCAAAATATCTCTTTTACCTATCATATCATATCTAAGGGTTTAACCCTTTTCAAGAACTTAGTTTTTTCTCTGGATCTGAAATCCACAAGACAAGTCTCCCACAAGTTGAGAATTTAATTCTCATCAAAAAAATCTTGTTCTTGAGAATCAAAAATTCAAAAAAAAACTATGAAAAAGAAAAAGAACCTATCTTATAGGAATTAATTTCTCTGAAAATAAGGTTTAACCCTAAAAGAAACTTAGTTCTTATAAAAGGAAAAAGATAAGAACTTATTTCTTAAAGAAAACCTGATCCCAGATCTTCAAAACAAAGATCTTGGTGCCATTAATGATCAAAATGCCATTAACAGATATTCAAACATTGAAAAAGAAAATAACTTAGCGCCTCATGTGCTTCCTATGTGGGCGCCCCCAATAGCGCACAGTGTCTCATGTGAAAAACACGCGGGCGCCCAAAACATAGGATCAGTGCCTCACGTGAAACACACGTGAGCGCTGAATAAAAAGTGCTTAGCACTTCATATACGGCCAAAATGCTAAGTGCTTAGCACTGATTGGACAACACCCAGTGCCTCACTTGAAACACACGTGAGTGTCCAATAAAATAAAGGGGATAGCACTGCACGTGCTCCTTACGTGGATGCCATATAAAAAGTGATTCTTACTATATATAGTCTAAATGACCGAGTGCTTAGCTCTGATTGAGCAGCGCTTATAACTGAAGGTTTCACATGATGCCCATGTGTGTACCAGAGCCCAAATAAGTGATCAACACTTTTGAACGAAAAAAGACTGAGCAAACTAAGCCCAAATTGGTTTAGTCTCTCTGAAAAGGTTTTCTTACAGCTGAGCCCAAATACTCTATTGTTGGATTTTAAATAAAAATGATGATTAAAATTTTGCTAAATTGATCTTAGTCTCAAATAAGGCTAACACATTCTTAGCTAAAATAAATCGAGCCTTGATTTTTTAACAAGATTGGGGAAATATTTTTCCATGTACAACATTTTATTCTGTAAAACGGTGATTTTTCAATTACCATTGGATTTTTAATCCAAAAGCTCTCTATTTTATAGAAAGTAATCTTTTTTGTCTGTTTAGATTGAGAAAATATATTCCCAAAATAGAATTTTATTCTATTATTAGATTTTTGATCCAATCTACAGTATCTTTCTCAGTTTGAAAGATTCAGGAGATATTTTCTGCTAATAGAATTTAATTTTATATTCTGATGATTTATTATCTCCATTAGATGTTTAATCCAACGGGTCTGTTTAATATAGAGTATCCCAGTTTTTTAACAAGTATCCCCTGTAGAATTTAATTCTACTGATTTTAACTTGGATGCTGGCGCTCACGTGTTGTGCACGTGGGCGCCACTTAAGAATTTAATTCTTATATATGATAGGCGCTTCTGTACTTTGCACATTGACGCTTGCATAAGCTTCACGTGCGGCGCCACCATAAGATTTAATTTTAAGGGGTTGATGCTGACGTTGGCGCCCTCCTGAAGAGGCACGTGAGGCGCTACCTCATTAAATTTTAACAAAGTTTAGCTTTTTTATTATGTTTAAATATTATGAGAACACACTCCAAAATCCCCAAATTAAAACCTCACCTACCAAATTCAATTTAGGAAAATAAAATTTTAAATTAAATAAACTAATTAACCGGTTTAGGATTTCGACGGCGACGAAGAGGATTTCGACGGTGACGATCGAGGCAGCGCTGGAGGTGATGGAGGTGGCGGTTCGTAGGAGGTCGAAAGAGAAGACGAGAGTGGAGGCGATGAGAGGTTGGAGGAGACGATGAGGTCGGAGGCGACGAGGGAGGAGACGGCGTGGGAAATTTTGGGGAGGATTGGGAATTGGGGTATTGTGCGTAACCGGGAGAATAAACCTTTGGCTTTTATTCTTTAAAAAAAAATTCTCTTCTTTGCCCTTATGGATATACCCGTTGGTGTTTATCTTAAGGCACCGTAGGGTCAAATGCATATGATAAATTTTAATAAATTTTTATTTATATATGTCATTACGGTCTAATTCGTAGGGACATTACTTGCCTCTACGGATAAATCCATAGAAACAACATAAAATTGTCTCTACGGATTTTATTATCCGTAGGGACAAGCCGTCTTTGTACTATTACATGCATTTGTTATTATTAGTCAAATAAGAAATAAATGCTTCATAATACTATTATCTTCTTGTGGACTTCGAAAAGGGTCAGTTGTTACATTGTATTCTAATGAAGAGCATGTGTTCACAAAGCAGCAATGACTTTTTTGTAAACTTTCATGATACATTAATCTTTCTTTGTCAATTAATTAATAATCCTTTAATAAGCAAATAGTAAGTGCATGTATTCCCATTGGTAGTTGATACATAACCTTTCATATGCCAATTACCTAATAAAAGATAATTAATGTGATAATGCATGTTTAAAATTCATTACCATGCATTTTGTAATGCCAATTATGAAGAAGGAAGTTCACATGCACTCACAGTAGGAGAGTTGGACATTGGGGAGGGGGAAAAGCCTAGATGTGCTTGGGGAGATGATGAACAAATATATATATATATATAGAGAGAGAGAGACTAATGGAGGAAAGAGGCCGAAGGGAATTTTCTCATATGGCGTCGAAAAAGTACGCCCTCCCTCGTTTTTTCCGACGATCAGCACCCATCATCTTCATCGTTATCATCTAAGATATGGATACACCTAATTTCATGTGATTCTATAATTTTTTCACCGTTTATTTAGTGGGTTCAAAATTAACAGTTTACCGACAACATAACATTTTGTTTTGCTAAATCAACGGTGAAAAAGTTGTAGAATCACATGAAATTCGGTGTACCCACATCTTAGAAGATAACGATGAAGATGATGGGTGCCGATTGTCGGAAAAAACGATGAAGGGTGTAATTTTTCGACACCATAGGAGGAAATTCCTTTCTATGGCCTCTTTTCTCCATATAGAGAGAGAGAGAATAATGGAGGAAAGAGACCATAGGAGCGTCGAAAAAGTACGCCCTCTCTCGTTTTTTCCAACGATCGACACCTATTATCTTCATCGTTATCATCTAAGATATGGGTACACCAAATTTCATGTGATTCTACAACATTTTCACCGTTGATTTAACAAAGTAAAAATGTTATGTTGTCGGTAAACCGTTAATTTTGAACCCACTAAATCAACGGTGAAAAAGTTGTAGAATCACAAGAAATTTGGTTTACACACATTTTAGATGATAACAATGAATATGATGGGTGCCGATCGTCGAAAAAAATGAGAGAGGGTGTACATTTTTGACGCCATAGGAGGAAATTCCATCGGCATCTTTCCTCCGTTATTCTAATATATATCACAAACTCACCTCCCTGTCCTTTTATATATATTATTTAATCACAACATTTCTTTTTTTGTGTTTTATCTAATACCATTTCATATATATTTTTTGTCCATTGTCTAATTTGTATAATTTTTAGCGTTTCTATTGAATTAGGAATTGAGAGGTCGATCAATTTCCAGATGGCAATTCAGAAATCAACTAATGGTTTGATCTTATTTATATACTCCAAAATTTATTTGTCTTTAATTAGGTTTTATAGATAAAGTCAGTGTTTAAAATAGCGATAGCGTGTAGCATAACGTTTCATTACTAAATAGCGGAAAGCGCAAAAAGCGTTGCGCATAACGTAAACTACTTGAATTATTAATTATTATTATGATCATCTAATTTACAATAAATTATATTATTATAAAAATATATAATTAGCTTAAGAACATAGAACAATAGAACAATAAGTGATATAACAATATGTTTTGCGGTTGCAGTTTCTCTGCTCCCCAAAATTACCCCCAAAACAACAATATTTTCAAAATTATCAATTCTTGAGTTCATATATATATGATTCATACTTGTATTAAAGCTATAGAAAATTAATTAAATAATATCTATTTGAGAAACATAGGTACTAAATATAATTTTAAATTGAGGTTAGAATTTTAATGAGACATTCTTCATATAGTTTAGGATTAAATACCGAAATCTTAAGAATTTTAATAGAAAATCTTAAATGAAAATAGCATACGCATAGCGTAGCGTATACTATTTGTTAAAACCGTAAGTAATTCGAAGAAAAAATCGCAACCTAATTTCTATTTAAGCTTTTTTTTCCAAAATTACGTAACGAATAGACAAAACTACGTTATATAGCGCAAAATAATGATCTACGCAGCGTGCTATTTTAAACAATGGGTAAAGTTTGTCATATAACTTTTACCTAATCAATTTATCACAATCCTAGAAATTTGAAGCTTTAAATCAAATGGAGATTCACTAATACAAAAATGGTTAAATTTGTCCTTTTTTATTTTTGTAGCCTTTTGTTTTTATAAATTCTATATTCAGAAATTAACACTATCATATAATTTTTAACCGTTTATTTTTTCTCTTTTGGTTATAAGATGTGGATGATTTGATCAAATGCATAAGGGGCTTCACTAATTAATTCTTATTTCATTTGGACCTTCACCTTTTTTTTGTACTTTTTGTGCTATCACTGTTTGTTGTTTATTTTTTAATATTTTATTATAAATTTAATGAAAGTGGCCTTATTGTATGAGTATTTACCTGATTTGAGGAATTTGATATCATTTGAGGAATTTTATATCCTTTTTAGATGATAATGTACTAGTTGTCTTACTTATCAGTTAGGTAAAACTTTCCGTGAGTCATACTAACATCTTCATAGAGTATTAACATGTTAAAATAAGAAATTTTGATATAACGAAGAAACATTATTATAAATAATTATATTTTATAAAATTAATCCCGCCTGTCCAGGATTGAGCCCTGGGATTTGACGGCAGACTTGAAAGCCACCTACAGACGCTTTGCGTCCAATCATTCCAGATAACACTCCATCCTCTATCTTACCGCGGCTGCTGGCACAGAGTTAGCCGATGCTTATTCTTCAGATAGTGTCATCGATTCTTCTCTGAGAAAAGAAGTTCATGACCCGTGGGCCTTCTACCTCCACGCGGCATTGCACCGCCAGCCTTTCCCCCATTACGAAAAATTCCCCACTGCTGCCTCCCGTAGGAGTCTAGGTCGTGTCTCAGTTCCAGTGTGGCCGACCATCCTCTCGGACCGGCTACTGATCATTGTCTTGGTAAGCTATTGCCCCACCAACTAGCCATTAATCAAACGCGAGCCTCTCCTCGGACGGATTCCTTCTTTTGCTCCTCGGCCTACGGAGGAGTATCAACAACCGTTTTCAGTTGTTATTGCCCTCCTAAGGGCAGGTCCTTATGCGTTACTAATCTGTCCGTCACTGGAAACACCACTTCCCGTATGACTTGCATGTTTCTTTTACCAATAGAAAAATGGGATAAACCTTATTAAGAGAAGGTGGTTGAGACTCAGGAGCCATTAGAGATGGTAGTTTTGTTGTTTATTAATGATGCTTTTTCTTCCCCGTAAACGTAGTAAAATTAGGAAACGGTATTTAAAAAAGATTTAATACGGATTACAACTTTACTGTTCATAACGAGAGTTCTATGCAGGCGGTCACCAAAGAGAATTAGGAAAAAAAATTGATTCCTTTCCATAGTCTATCTTTTTGCCGTTTGAAAGTCCATTCCCTGAATTGAAGTAAAAGAAAAGAGATACAATAGAGTCATTTCTTAGAAGAAATGCAATAACCGATCTTACCTTTTATTATATTTTAATTAGTATTGATATCAAATTAAATAATCAAATAAATTTTTTTGAATACTTTAATATTAATGCGATATTATACCATTTTATTTTTATATGCATTTTATTTAAATGTCAATGTTGTTTATTTTAGATGTGTTTTTTACCGGAGTCGAACCAATGGCTCACGCTTCCAAAAGTTTTTACCGGCGGGCATTTAATTGTCAAATAATGAATTTCTTATTTATCTACGTGTGTGTGTGTGGGGCACGTGTATAGAACTAGTTTTAATGAAATTGAAATATCATGCAACCTCGGTTGTGTACAGTATACATGCAAAACTGGACCATTTTCCTGTTGCCCATGTGAACCCCAAGAGTTCAAATTTGACCGTTTAAGATATCAAATCTTTAAAAACATTAAATCGAAGGCTAGCTAACTGGTTTGATGTGTTTCCATTGAGAATGATTGATGAAAAATAATCATAAAACCAATTGATTAGATATATATAAGCACTGGACATTAGTTGTTCCTTGTACTAGTTTTCTGCACACGCAAAGTAAGAGAATATATATGTTTAGAATGAAGTTCAAAAGAAAGATGCCTCTCGAAGAAAAAGGGGGCGGCTTAGAAAAAAATTTAGAGTGGAGTAGTGTTTGAATTTAGAATTTAAAAGAGTCCAAGAATTTTTTTCATTGGGATAATGAATAATGATTTTGATAGCTTTAATGAGGGAATTGATTGAGATAGATTTTCTCATGTATTGAATTCCGTTAGGCGCTGTTTGGTATCTTGAAGTTGGAAAAACAATGTATTTACAACTAGATATAAGAGATGTTGGTTAGCAATAAAAAAAAGAATTGTAAACGCTGCATGCGGCATTTGTTGCAAAAAAGGGTCATAATCCTTTGTTTGGTTATCTTCAATTTTTGTAATCGGATTTCAAAATCCAAACCATTTTTTTTTATGTTTGGTTGAACAAAATAAATAAAGGAAATGCAGCATTGTTGCAAATTTGAATATATGAGATATACAAAGCTTGGGTACGCATTTATAATTATTACGATATGCTCAACTACCAAAATGAATGCAATGGAGATTTTTCTTAAAGCTCTTGGAAAATAAGCACGTCCTTCAAATTGAATGATCAGATCCCTGCCACACATGCCAATAGTGTGAAAACTAAACTTTAAGGACGCTGACCTTAGGGTCGCAATCTGTCGTCTAAAAAGTGTTTAATAATTTTTCTTTAACTTCATGAACTTAATTTCTACATAATTTCATAATTTTAGGTTGTTGGTAGGTTCAATCAGCTAATTATTTCATTCATTACCCATCATTGTTAAGTGGTTTAGTCGTCTCCTAGCTAGCATCCACATTTAGGGACCCAATTCAACAAGAAACACAACAACAACTCAGCCTTTTATCCCAAGCATATGAGGTACTTCTTACTAATATTGGACTTTTACTAGGAATGTAAACGCATACGGATAATTTGAATGAAATCCATATTTGTATTCGATCTTTATCGAATACGAATACCGATATTAATTTCTGATGACTATCCATATTCGTATCCGCCAACGATAACCGGATACGGATATGGTAACATATATATTCATTACGTACCCATATCCGATTTAATACCCTACTTGTTAAACCAAGAATGAATATAATTCTTATGATATTCCTTTTTTTTATCTGTACCTATATTCAAATTTTTTCAAACACGGATAGTGATTTTCATTATCTGTATCTGCATCCGTCAATGACTACCAGATACGCATATTGTTAAACCTATATCCGATCCGTTAACATCCCTAACTTTTATGGTGTCTTGATGGTGCCCTTGGTAATCTGACCTCTCGGCCCAACTCTCCGACGGTTTTCAATAGCCATCCCTAACAACTACGTACGTCCATTAGCCAAATCTCAATCGGCTTCTCCCTAACCATGCTTAAGGGTATATTGGCCTCTAAAATATGAGTCAAACTTCTTCTTACTCCTCTTGGTCGATTAATTTTTCGCGGCTCAAAACATTCAAGTTGTTTCAGTTAGTTCTCTATGGTGCAACACAAAATGAACTGAAGACTTGAAGCGGGTTGTTGTATCTTGAAAGCAATTCACTCGGTCCCTTCCTTGATCTGAGTGGTAGCTAATTAATATATTTGCTTCAGAGAAGTGTCAAACTTGCCTAACCTGCTTAATTTCTTGCTCACTGCCTTTGATTCTTGTGGATTATACATACCTAAGCAAGTCAAGCTAGCCTAGCTACTGCACTGGTTTCTGATTGAGATGTAAGCTCATTAAATCTTATGGCAAAACTTTTATTTATTTCTTACTTCGTTCCTTTTCTTGTTTTTGATTGCTACTGAGGCGGTGGTCCGTGGTGGGGTTTTGAGATGCCATTAATGCGTAGTTATTAAGTTGTTCTGCATGGTCTTTATGTGGCTACATTCATATCATGTACCAACATATGCAACTATGGTCTTGTGTGGTCAGATGTTTCAACAATATATTACTTCCATATCATTTACAAACCAAAATATTTTGAAGAATTAAGTTTATGTTTTATCGTCGTTTATTATGCTTTTCGATAAATCATCACCTCGACGGGTTGAGCAGCGGTATCCGATGAAACCCAATTTTAAATTATGCCTTGCACATTTTAAGCTCGGCCTCAGAGTAGTGAATAATTAATACACTGCTATATTTAGAAAAGCAGCTCATTTTTTTTATCAGGGTCAAAAGATTAATTAATTTCTTAGAAGGCTTACAATTATATCACTTACAGATTAATTAAAAGACAACTCTCCAATACTTGAAGAACCAAAAATTAAGAGGTTACTTTGAGCCTAAATTTATTTAACCAGTAATCATATTTCATGGTAAAGGATATGGTACTTAATTCATCTACTTGCTTCTTGAATGGAAATAAGGGCCAAACATTAATGTAGTTAAGAGTAGGAAGTAAATTATCCAAGTCCATACTGAATGCATAGAAAATGAAAACATGACCATTTTCACACAATTAGATAACACCCCATGCACAACCAGAACACATATCATCTCTCTCTTTTAACTCGAAGCCTATATATAACTGGCTATTGGAGAGAGGTTTAGTACAATCCCAAAATGAAGCTGAAAATAAGCAAAAGTTGTAGTAAAATGCTGTTGGAAGAAGGAGAAGATATCGGAGATGAGCCGGTGAGCCCATCGTCGCAGTACTTGAACAGCTCGGTGCTTTGCGTGAGCATTATCGTAGTGTTTGAGTTGGAGATCCCTATCGATGATTCTCCCGCGATGCAGACGTTAGAGAATCTGTTTCTGCCGATCAACCCGCGCTTTTCCTCCATCATGGTAATGTCCTAGCCTTTTCGCGACTCTTGGATAAGACCGTCCTATCTCTTTCTTTGGCTATTTTGGTCTCCTTTGTTATTATTTTACTTTTTTTTTCCGGACGATAGTGCTGGGCGAAATTGTTGTTTGTTATCTTCTCTTTCGGCAGGATCCGCGGCAATATTCCAACTTATTGGAAGAAACACTACCAACTAGCTAGGCCGAACTCAGTTGACATAACTCTCTTCTCAAAAGAAATAGGTCGCCAGATCGATTCCTAAGATTGTCGCATAAAAAAATTAAAATACATGTGATAAGACAATAGCTAGTTGACCGTTTTCTTGTGATTTTGTCTATTTGGTTTATAAGCTATTGTGGCAACTGTTGCTCAGTTATCTTCTCTGTAATGGAATTAATTATATACATGTGGTTGTATTTTAACTTTCTAACAAAAAGAATCGGGTTAATTGCTAAATAATACCCCTAATGTTTTACCTATTTAGCACTTATATATCTTATTGATTTTTTCGCTGCATGCTCTAAAGTACAAACCGTATTGAATTTGTTTAAATTAATAATGGATTTGATGCTCAACTGAAAGGAAGCAAGGGTTGGATTTTGTTTAATTATGTGGTTGGATTTTGTTTAAAATAGAAGAAATGCATGCATCATAAATTCCTCATCTTCAATCTCTTTTTGTTTTGCATTTAATGGTCATATACTAATTAATCTCAGGTAAAGGATGAGCATGGGGCAGCAAAATGGAAAAAAGTGCAAGTAAAATTAGAAGATCACATCAAAATTCCAATATTTCCATCGGGGCTAGAGTCTTACGACGATCACACGCAAGAATACATAACGAAAATCTCGTCGGACCGCTTACCGGAAGATCGACCTCTATGGGATGTGCATATAATCAAATACCCGACTAAAAGCGCGAAAGGACATCTTGTGTTCAAGCTTCATCACTCATTAGGAGATGGCTTCTCACTAATGACGGCCCTTTTCAATTGCCTTCGAAGAGCCGATGATCCTTCTCTTCCCTTGACTTTCCCCTCGGGTGACAAGTATCCTCAAAGGGAGAAAATGAGAATTTTAAGAAGTTTATCGAATGCATTTTGGATGTGCATCAACACTGTTCGAGACTTTAGTTGGATTTTGAAGAGCAGCAGTATGAAAGATAGTATAACTCCAATAAGGTCAGGGGATCTCGGTATCGAGTCAAGGCCGATCACTTTATCGACGGTTACTTTCTCTCTCAATGATATCAAGCAAATAAAGAATAAGATGAAAGGGGTAAGTTCTATGATGAAATAACTTTGAGTTTGTGTTCTTCTTCTTCTTCTTCCTGCATTAATTGCTTGATTTTAAGGTATATGACAAATATATTAGTTAATGAGATATCTGAAATCTTCTCAGTTTTCCACTTCCTATACATTGCTTTTAATATAATTTTCTTAATTATTACTTGTATTACTAGGATGTGTAAATGGTGTTCACTGTTTAGTAAGATTTTTTTTTTTAAAGTTTTGAAAAAGAGCAGGGAAAAGAAAATCTAAGTTTTACCTACTGCACCTCCTTAAAACCTTATAATTATTGGGAAAACGGAATCTCACTTGCCGCGTGAGAAAATTTACCTTTATGGTGTCGAAAAAAGTCAACACTCCGTTAATTTTTTCCGATAGTCTAACATTTTTGTAGTATTATATTATCATATCAACGGTGAAAATGTGTTGGATTCATATCAAATTTGGAGAATCCACCTTTTGCATGATGGAGATAAAGTTCATGGATGCCGATGGTCGAAAAAATTGGTGGAGTGTCAACTTTTTTCAGAAACTTACATTTGTATTTATTTTCTCTGCACACAGACTGTAAATGACGCGATAACTGGAGTAATTTTCTACGGGCTCCAACTGTACCTACACGCTGCAGGTCAAGGCAAGAAACCTGCAAAGGTGACAGCGCTCGTGTTGCTCAACACGAGAGCCATCAGAACCTACCAGCCTCTTAAAGACATGACCGGCCGAGATTCCAAGGCGCCATGGGGGAACCATTTTGCCTTTTTGCAAGTGGCGGTGCCCACGTCTGGCACGAATCCTGAGGAAGCCAACCCTCTCGATTCTATACAGCGAGCGAAGAAAATCATAAAGGCCAAGAGGAACTCGCTTGGCATTTATCTCACTGCCGGAATTCTTGAGCTTACAAGGAAAATCAAAGGACCAGAGGTATGCTTTCGCGGTTATCACATGCAATGCATGTATATGTGAACTTAAAAATTGAATTCGTACCAATAACATAACAACTTTGTGTTTCCATGCATGTTGGCATTACAGGTTGTTGCTAGGTATGTATTCGACACATTAAGCAACGCAAGCCTCGCTATTTCTAATCTTATCGGGCCGATGGAAAAACTGCAAATCGCAGGTCATCCCTGTAAAAGCTTTTACTTCATGATGGTCCGCGCTCCACAGGTAAGATAAAAGCACTCAATAGCTTGTTGGAATCAATTCCTTTTCTCGATCAATTTCTTGAATATAAGAGACATCTTTGATTTCAGAGTCTTACGATTACTGTCGTGAGCTATATGGGGATGGTGAAGGTGGGCATAGGAGCAGAGAGAGGCTTCATAGATTCCGAACTCTTTGTTTCTTGCATGGAGAAATCATTTGAGAGAATGTTTGAAGCAGCTGTTGGCAAAAAGAGAAGCTAATTAAAATGGGAGAGTTTGTGTCAAAAGATGTAAAACTATCTGTTTCTTGTGTTTTTACTAGTGTGGCCATTTGATCAACTGTATTCAAAGAATTAATAGAATCAAAGCAAATGTGCATTAGTGCAGTTTACTCCATTATGTGCTTCATTTTTAATCCATCTTCAATAAATGAGGTTGATTTATACATTGCGAATATTTTGTTTTCCAAGCATTTTATTTTACCCGTTCCAGCATCAATGGATTCAGACGGGGTTCGATGCATATTGCTTCTATGATAAGAGGATAGCTGGATGGGTAGCAAGGGGGATAGAGCGGCTTAGTGAATAAACTTTTTTCAGGTATTTTTAGAAAATATATAGATATACATCCGTTCGTCTAATCACCACAAACAACCAACACTCAATTATCCATCTACCTAGACTCTG
Source organism: Agapanthus africanus (assembly GCA_030015575.1). Lineage (NCBI taxonomy): Eukaryota > Viridiplantae > Streptophyta > Magnoliopsida > Asparagales > Amaryllidaceae > Agapanthus > Agapanthus africanus. The sequence goes on along the minus strand of CM057347.1, from coordinate 377,975,500 downwards.
ATCAACAACCAAATAAAATAAAGAAAATGAACTCTCAAGATCCACTAACAACAAGGATTGTGATACCAATGAATTATAGCTCAACTGGTATGGGCACTTGATCGCACGCTTTTGGGCGTGTCGGATGTTCAAAGTTCTAAAGTTATTACCGCGATCAGGACGGTGTCGCTATGCAGCTAGCCGGTTGAGCACGGGTCGATCCACAGGGAGAAGGTTGTATGTCCTTTCTTGTTTTAGACGAGTCAATGAAGAATTGTATATGTTTGTTTAGTCTAACCTATGTGTTCGTATTTATGTTCAAGTAAGCTTGTTAAGGTTAAGGTTGGTTAGTAGAGTTAGGATTAGTCTTGTACTTATCTTTTGCCATTCTTAAAACGATGTTGGGATAATCAAAAGTAGCGGGGATTAGGAGGACATAGGAGTGGGATTTGCGAGTTTAAGCAAGCTTTCCAATGCTAAATCCATTCCTAGTGCCCCTTGTCCGTCCGCTAAATACGCTTATTTCCAACCCTCGGCCAAACACCCGCAACCATGTATCCAAATAAGTCACAACTACATGTCACGTTGTAGCGCGCTTAAAGGACTTCTCAACTTAGGTCGCGGCTACATGTCACGTATAGCGCGCCTAAGTGAGGGGGTTGCGTTTGTTTGGTCGGGGTTCGTTTCAAGATGTTTGGCGAAGAGAAGCACAAGGGATTTCTCCGTCCCTCATACCACCTTCCTTAGCCTTAACAAGAGGGAAATTATTCACACATGATAAAAGAAAAGAAAACCAAACAAGAAGGAAGAAAAGAGGAAAATACGGTTTTACAAGTGAAGCAAGCTAACTCTTGGGTCCTCACCTTAGCAAGGAACTCCGTCAAGTATCATCGCTTGAAAATACGGATAAGAGAAGAAAAGAAAAGAGAACAAGAAAAGAAATAACAACTAGTTAACAACAAATAATAAAATTACAATACAAGATAATAAAATTACAATACAATGAAATAAAAACACAAGATAAGAAAAACCCTCATCTTCATTGATCTTCCACTCAAAAAGCTCTCACTACAATTTTCATGGAGGAAAGAATGAAGAAGAAGAAGAAGAAAGCAAAACTACACTAAAACCTACAAAAGAGGCATAAGAATTTTTACCCCCTTGGCTTTGGCAAGATCTGGACTATTTATAGGCAGGCAACTGGAAAATTAGGGCAACATACTGAACCATATTGAAAAGACCAAAATACCCCCAAAAACTCATCATGCAAGGAGTCAGTACGGCCGCGGAACCGCGGCCTAGACCCCCTCTTGGCCGCGGTTCCGCGGCCGTATAAGTGAGTTGGGGTCTAGGATTTCTTGTACTTCCCTTGTTTTCTATGTCCTTTATTCTGGTATATGTGTTTTCTCATATTTTCTTCACGATTTTTCCAGAATTTCTGTTGAACAAGAGGTGATGTAATGTGGATCTTTTGCCATGATTTTCTCGAGCTCCGTGTAGATTTCTTGGATCTTGTGTTGCCATTGAGCTTTGTGCATGAAAATGACAATCGATTTGCCATTTTGTCTCCTAAACTGGTGTGTGGCAACAGACGGATAAAGAGCGGAGATCCGTGTTTTATCTGTGGTTGGCAGGAACCCGGATTTGTCGTGTTTTTCCATGAATTTCATTGTTAAAAGCCGAGAACCTGTATCCTGCAATTGACTAGCAAACACGGCTCAAGAGTACCTACCTATAAGCAATATGATAAAAATTGGGCGGTATAAAAATGCAGTATTCTGTTATGAACAAATACCCCCAAACTTAACTTTTGCTCGTCCCGAGCAAAACCAATTATTCACAAAAAAAAAAAGTCCTAACCGCACTTTACAGGGAACGCGATTGCACTGAGCACGTGCAACAAGCCGTTAAACCTCTAGGTGTCCCTAGTAGGAGGAGTGTTGTCTCCTGAGGGTTTTCAGCGGATACTACCCACAAAATCCCGTCAAGCCAGTGTCATAAGTTAACATCGATTCTACTCCTACAGTTTAGTATTTACGTTAGAAATTCTATCATCCTAAATTAGAAATATCCAACCCTTATTTTTCACACCTCCTATTTATTTAACCTTAGATCCTATACATTCCAAAAAAGTTTAGAAAGATATTGGTTCTCCTGAGTTTTCCTTCTAAAGTGTGGCATCAAATCAGGGATTTTTATTAATTTTACAGAAAACACAAGTCTTATTCTTTATTTCTATTTTTTATCCAAACATCGATTGTATACCCCTACGTGTGTGTATATTTGCACCCCTACACTCAAGAATTCAATTCAAGCTATAATACCCTTGCCCTAATACCTAATACTACTTCTTTTCATTAAGGATGGACGGATTTGCTCACACACCTTTCATGCGACTATTAATGCTTCTTGAGGCACTAACGACCGATTACTGAATGTGTGAACTTTAAAGCGTAAATAGCAGTTTCCAGGTCTTGACTTTATTCTATTTTTTTTTTCTTTTCCTTTTTCTTTTACTTTTACTTTTTTTCTTTTTCAAGACCGGATATATTTTTCAATATGCTCTTTTGGTGTTTAGCTTTAAATACCGTTTTTTCTTTCATATTAGGCTTTCAGGCAAGAGTATTTCTAGGTATCCTCTACTATCCCAAGTTTTAAGGTGCGTGTAAGTGCAGTTTGTAGGGTATATACTTTCTAAATTTGAACTCAAGAAAAGAAACTATTTTTCAGACTTATCCTTCAGCAAAGCTTCAATACTCTCCCTTCATCTTGACTTAACTCAAGAACCGAACTCAAAATTACCTATTTCTCAAAAAAACTATAAGGACGTATAATCACCAAGTTTAAACAAAACGAGGGTTATTTTTAGGGTTTTCAATTCCTAAGCCTAGAATTTAGTTATTTCTAATATATCAACTAAACTTTCAGAATAAAAATCTAAGTTACCCTATTAGCTAACTTGACGACAAAGTTTTTATATTTTTTTTTTGGAAAATTTTCAATTTTTTTATGGGTTTTTAATAAGGTATGCAAATGCAAAATATACAAATGAATGCGAAGGAAGAAAGCTTACCGAGCACACCCCCAAACTTAAACTTGACAGTGCCCTCACTGTCAGGCTACACCAAGAGGGTCAAAATTGTCGGCGCGCCCTAAAAACAAATTATATACAAAAAGGAAAAAAAAATATATACACAAAAAGAGTCCCCCCCAAACTTAAGTAAAACAATGTTTCCACTGTTAAGCGTTGAAGTTCAGGATCAGGGGGGAAAGAGAACAGTTTCAAACTATACAAGGCCTTACACAGGCCAAATGTGAGCACCAACCATTCAAAGATTTTATCGTTATAATGGTGTGGTTGGTGAAAGAATATAGAGAGGAAAGAAATGGAGAATACACGAGACCGTATGGAGATAGAAGTGGGATACGGTCTCGGTAGAGGAGAAGAAGAATGGCGGAAGGGAGAAAGAAGTGGAATACGAACTTGAGGGTGGAAATGGATTGAATAAATGAGTACAATCTGTAATGATCGATGTGAAAAGATAGATTGTACTAGTCTATCAATATGGCGAGAAATTGGGTCAAATCCCTCAAGATTCGTGAGAAACCATGGGTACGCCGAACTTGGTAAACCAGACACAGGAAGTGAAAATGATACGGTTTCTTGCAGTGTCGGAACGATGGAAAGGATGGGAGGAAGTGATTGAGGAAGGGTATCAGTTAAGGGTTCTGGAGGGTGTACACAGTCAGTGAAAGGAACAGGATGAATTGGAAAATCCGACTCACCATCTAGAACTGTTTCATCCTCAAAAACATCCTCAAAATTCTCCTCAAAGTTAAGCTCATCCATGCGTACTTCATCAAAATCCAGACGCATATGGGGTTCGGGAAAAACATTTAATGACTCGGGATGATGATTTAAAGAGAAAAACTCAGCCAAATCTATGGGTTCATCATCCAAAATATTCCCAGCGTCAATATCCTTAATCAAGTGAAAATCAATATTCTCAGACACCTCATCAAAAGCATGGATTTCAATCAATTTTGGTTCTAAGATAGAGGTGTAGAGGTCAAAAGGATTGGGTGTGGTTTCACTTGGCAAGGTCCCTTCACAATCGGGTAAATCAAACGCTGCAAAGTCGCACAACTCATCAAACATTCTATCTTTAATTGATAATTCAGTTGGGACACTTGATAGACTTTCAACACAGGAGTTGTGGGATTCAATTTGAAACGGGTAGGTTTGATTTGGAAGGGGGTACAGCTCACTCTCTCCGCTCAAATTCTCAACCTATCCTACCGCCTCTTCATACATTGGAAAATTTGGAGCTAGTTGAAAACTAGCTACCGGGTCAGTAGGTTGTATGAGGGTGGCCATGGACGCATTCAAATCCATCATCTGTTGGCATGACGCTACCCTAAAGTCTTTCAACGACTGTTCCAGACTAGACATGGGTTGTGACGGGGTTTCAGTAAAAGATTCAAAGTTGTTTGGATACTGAAAACTCCCAAATGGCTGTTCAGAAGCAATGTCTAGGGAAGGTGCAAAAGTCGGGTAGGACTGGTAGGAATTGAATGGCTGGACTGGGGTAGGATCAACATTTGGATACGAAGGTGAATGGAAGTGTTGATCCCAGGAATCTGTAGTGGTGAAAGGAGTGAAAGATCGGCTACATGATTGTTCAATATGTTCAGCGATGGACAAAGGACGACTTGCAAAAGGGGTATCAACATAAGAGGGTGGGGGAGGTTGAAAAGGTTGATACAAAGTGGAATGCGGAGGGCAAGTGTTTGTCCTAGACGCGTCTATGCGATCTTTCAATGACATTTTGGGTATGGAGGGGTCGTTCGACGTTCGGCCAAAGCAATAACCGTAAGAAGTAATGTCTGGTTGTGGGTACCAAAGTTCGGCAAGAGTTTTGCGAGGTGGGGTACCCATGATATGAAGAGAGAAAGAAAGAAAGGAAGAGAAAAGGAGGGGAAAAAGAATGTGATTTTTTTTTTATAGATATTAACAAAAGAATGAAATATACACAAAAAAGAATATGGACAAAAACAATCACGACACAAAAATACCACACACCTAATCGTTCTAGGGTTCACCTAGGTCAACTAGACCTGCTCCAGAACTTGATTGTCGAAGTAAAACTGTGTCGAGAAACGGGCTCAAGATACACTGATCACGAGGCCAGGTAAGTGCAGAGATAAGGGGAGGTTTTTCAACGCTTTCACGAAGTTCCTTAATTAAATAACCCTTTCTCTTTTGGCGGTTTCGCCGTTAACATTTTCCTAGACACCCCGTAAACAATATACCGTTAAGCGAGGTTCTAAACACAGTTAACTTCTCCTAGTGAGCGCGAAGTCCTTAAGGCTTAAAGTCTAGTTTCTTTTAAATTTTGTGCGGGTAAACGTTATGCTCAAGTTCGTGATTTGTGGGCCACGGAAAAGGTGATGAAATCCTTTACCGTATGTTGTGGGGTTCGCTTGCCCTTAAGTCCGTATTAATATATGCAATGCACAATTCAATAAAAATTCTATAAAGAATCAAACAATCGTTTTTTAGTTTAAGCGCGGCACTGCAACAAATACGGGTTAGTCAATTTTTAGCGTTTGCTAGCGAACTTGCAAAGAATCCTGCAAAGAATAGTATATTGGATGCGTCGGATTTGAGAAGAAGGTGTTAGTAAAGTACGTACCGTTAAGATTTTGGGTTAGGAAACCCCCGTTGAATCAAATCCGGTAAGCTTGAAATGTTCGCTTGCGCGGGTCAAACTACCCGGATCTTTGGCACTGTACTTTACAATCACCTTAGCCTTGAACGTACACTTTGCTCCTACAATCGCAGTTTGCAAATCCGCAAAAATCTGCACTCTTGCCCACAAAAATGATCAAAAAAAACAAAAAGATTTTTTTTATTTAAATATATACAAAAAGAATATTAACCCGAATAACAAGAAAGAAAATACGCTACCGTCTCCCCGGCAACGGCGCCATTTGATCGCACGCTTTTAGGCGTGTCGGATGTTCAAAGTTCTAAAGTTATTACCGCGATCAGGACGGTGTCGCTATTCAGCTAGCCGGTTGAGCACGGATCGATCCACAGGGAGAAGGTTGTATGTACTTTCTTGTTTTAGACGAGTCAATGAAGAATTGTATATGTTTGTTTAGTCTAACCTATGTGTTCGTATTTATGTTCAAGTAAGCTTGTTAAGGTTAAGGTTGGTTAGTAGAGTTAGGATTAGTCTTGTACTTATCTTTTGCCATTCTTAAAACGATGTTGGGATAATCAAAAGTAGCGGGGATTAGGAGGACATAGGAGTGGGATTTGCGAGTTTAAGCAAGCTTTCCAACGCTAAATCCATTCCTAGTGCCCCTTGTCCGTCCGCTAAATACGCTTATTTCCAACCCTCGGCCAAACACCCGCAACCATGTATCCAAATAAGTCACAACTACATGTCACGTTGTAGCGCGCTTAAAGGACTTCTCAACTTAGGTCGCGGCTACATGTCACGTATAGCGCGCCTAAGTGAGGGGGTTGCGTTTGTTTGGTCGGGGTTCGTTTCAAGATGTTTGGCGAAGAGAAGCACAAGGGATTTCTCCGTCCCTCATACCACCTTCCTTAGCCTTAACAAGAGGGAAATTATTCACACATGATAAAAGAAAAGAAAACCAAACAAGAAGGAAGAAAAGAGGAAAATACGGTTTTACAAGTGAAGCAAGCTAACTCTTGGGTCCTCACCTTAGCAAGGAACTCCGTCAAGTATCATCGCTTGAAAATACGGATAAGAGAAGAAAAGAAAAGAGAACAAGAAAAGAAATAACAACAACTAGTTAACAACAAATAATAAAATTACAATACAAGATAATAAAATTACAATACAATGAAATAAAAACACAAGATAAGAAAAACCCTCATCTTCATTGATCTTCCACTCAAAAAGCTCTCACTACAATTTTCATGGAGGAAAGAATGAAGAAGAAGAAGAAGAAAGCAAAACTACACTAAAACCTACAAAAGAGGCATAAGAATTTTTACCCCCTTGGCTTTGGCAAGATCTGGACTATTTATAGGCAGGCAACTGGAAAATTAGGGCAACATACTGAACCACATTGAAAAGACCAAAATACCCCCAAAAACTCATCATGCAAGGAGTCAGTACGGCCGCGGAACCGCGGCCTAGACCCCCTCTTGGCCGCGGTTCCGCGGCCGTATAAGTGAGTTGGGGTCTAGGATTTCTTGTGCTTCCCTTGTTTTCTATGTCCTTTATTCTGGTATATGTGTTTTCTCATATTTTCTTCACGATTTTTCCAGAATTTCTGTTGAACAAGAGGTGATGTAATGTGGATCTTTTGCCATGATTTTCTCGAGCTCCGTGTAGATTTCTTGGATCTTGTGTTGCCATTGAGCTTTGTGCATGAAAATGACAATCGATTTGCCATTTTGTCTTCTAAACTGGTGTGTGGCAACAGACGGATAAAGAGCGGAGATCCGTGTTTTATCTGTGGTTGGCAGGAACCCGGATTTGTCGTGTTTTTCCATGAATTTCATTGTTAAAAGCCGAGAACCTGTATCCTGCAATTGACTAGCAAACACGGCTCAAGAGTACCTACCTATAAGCAATATGATAAAAATTGGGCGGTATAAAAATGCAGTATTCTGTTATGAACGGCACTTCCCCTCTTGGAAAGTGTGGTGGGGTTCAAATCCCGGAAGAGAGAGTGGCCGTAAATTAATGCTTTTGGGGCAAATTCATGGGTCCTCTGGTTGCATGTGTTTGTGTGTTATGTGCTTATATGTGATGTCTGCATGGATATTTTGTGTGTGTTGTGTGCATAGGTTAGGAATTACAGACAATGGCCAAAAAACAAAGATTGTGATTTATCTTCCAACATCAAAAACAAATCACATAACAACAACCTTCTTAAACATAAAGACGGCTCGGAACTCAGACATCCTGATGATGCTCAATACCGGGGATTCCCCAGATCATGACACGTGGCAGATAACATGTTCCAGAATTTACAAGAAAAGATCAAGATCGGTATGTTGGAAGTAGACCCCGGGCCGACGACCCGAGGATGTTCCCGACCTTCGGTGACCCTCCAGCTCACCTACGGGCTATCACATATCCAAGATGCTCAGCCTCCCGCTCGTTCCCGAGCCTCCGCCGAGCTTATCTTCCTCGGTCTCATCGACCGACCCACATCACTGATCACAGGCATCTCTGCCACGGCTCTGCGAATCTCGCCAGACGCGAGATATCCACCACCCACGGTCACGCGTTCCACGCAACCGCGTTCCTCCATTAACGAGCATATCTCGTCATTAATGGGGAATCCCGCCTTTCACGCCGGTGTAAAGCCAGGGGCGTAACGGCCGGCTAGAATCTCGCGCCCGTCTTCCCATGACTGCCACTATATAAACCCGTCTCTCAGACGACTCAGGTAAGCCAATTTTATCCCACTAGGCCATTACTCTGCCAAAATACCCTGTCTAACTTGATCGTCGGAGGGTCCTCGATAGCACAACAACCCCGAGACTTCCTTGCAGGTAGCTCGGCCTCAACCACCTCAAGCCCATTGAGATCCATATGCTCCAAGAGGCAACCTCCAAATCAATCTCAGCCATCCATCAGCGCGCGCTGCAGATCAACGAAAGGTAACATCTGAAGGAGATCCAGAGATCCATCAGTTGGCGCCGTCTGTGGGAATCTAGTTCCACTCAACAAAAGTTCACCTTCCGATCTCAACTTCATAGCGAGCGATCTCCATGACGATCCAAGAACTAGCCGCCGCCATCTCCACAATGGAGGCGCGGATGGATCCCCTCCTCCCCCGAACGCTATTCACGCCCTATCTGCTCAGATAGATCGGCTCGCATCCGTCGTGGATGCACTTGTCCGCGTCCAAACGGCCGGGAAAGCTCCCCAGGTCGCCGCTCCCCTACTTCGGGACCGGGACCTCTACAGAGGGAGAGAAGATTCTGGCCGCGTCGGCACGACCGAACACCGCCTCGTTGTCTCCGGCGGCCGCAGATCCCCCGGGCCAACCAACTCAATGACCCGTTGAACGCCGCACAGATCAACACCGAGGTCTCTCGCCAGAGCACCTCGCCCCGAGCCCCATCGTTCCCCTGCCCCTTCCGAGGAGGTGTCGGTCAGCTCTCCTGCACCCAGGCATGACTGGCACCCCCTCCCACGACGGGGTCGTGCGGACAGGACTCACCGTGGTAGCTCGAAAACGACCTCGCTGAGGGACCTAAGGAACCTCATCGAACGGAACCGGGGCCATGGCCAGGCGCAGGTCTCCGGCAGCAGAGGCCAAAAAATCAGAGTATGCTGAATCGTCGGGATACTACGGCCGACTCGACGCTCTCGAAAAGAAGATCGAAGGCATGCATCGGGAAAATCGTCCTTCAAACGAATGGGCTAAATATGCCGCCGACTCGCTCATGAAGCCTTTCACCAAAGAGCTACTCGCCGTCCACGTCTCCTCCCGGAACAAGCCCCCAAAGGTCTCCCTCTTCGACGGGAAGTCCGACTCGAAGGACCATTTGGACGCGTTCACTGCAGGGATGGGTTTCCAGGACAACTCCGACGCCGCGCAGTGCCGTGCTTTCCCCTCCACTCTTATCCATTCTAGACGAGACTGGTTCCGAGGACTCGCGCGACGCTTAATCTCTACCTTCGATGAGCTGGCCACCCAGTTCCCCAGTCATTTCGTCGAGAACGGATGGCAGAAGAGGACCGTTGATCATCTCTTCACCATAAAGAGCGGGGACAAAAAGTCATTTAAAGGGTACGTCATCCGCTTCTACAACGCCCTCCTTGAGGTCCCAGAGCACCGGGATGAGAGGGTCATTACAATCATTACGTCGAGTCTTAGGCACAAGGAGTGGCTACGCTCCTTTGCATTAGGGCAACCTAAGACCATGGTCGAGGTAAAGGCCTGGACCGAACATGAGATCCAGCTTGAGTCCGAGGTGAACGCCAACCTGCCCCGGACAGAGCAAGCCGATCAGAAGAAAAGGGCCAGGGAGGAGAAAAAGAAGATTGAGCGGCCAAAGCCCTACTCCCCGAAGTTTTAGGAGTACACCCTGCTCAATGTCTTCCAGACGATACTGTTGGAGGAGGCTAAGGGCAAGAGGTTCTTTAAATTTCCCCCAGTCTCGAATAGGGCGGAAAAGTGCACCTGGGGCCCCTACTGCGGTTTCCATAGATCGCAGGGCCACTCCACTGAGAACTGCAAGAAACTCTGAGACTACATCGAGGAGTTAATCCGCTCGGGGTACCTAGCAACGTAACCCTCCTGGAGAGTTGACAATCGGCCAAATCATGGTCGTATCAACGGGGGGTACGACGAAGAGCGATGTGACGCGGCATCCCTCACCAATCAAGAGGACTAGCGGCCACCCGAGGAAGAAGGCTAAAGCAGTCGAGCCGATCATTTTTACCGACGAGGACTTCCATGGTATATCCTTGCCTCACAACGACCCGCTGGTAATCACAGCTCGGGTCCACTGCTATGAAGTGCAGAGGATATTGGTCGACTTGGGAAGCTCGGCAGACATTCTTTTTTATGACTGCTTTCTGCGTATGGGACTCACTCCGTCGGATCTAAGGCCAACCGCCCACGTCCTGTCAGGGTTCACTAACCACTCCATCCCTGCGGAATGGGTAATCAACCTCTAATTTAACATCGGGGAGACAGGCTGTACGCGCACCGTGCCTGTGGAGTTTATCGTCGCGAGAATCCCATCGGCCTACAACATCCTCCTCGGTCGCCCGACATTGAACTCCCTCCGGGCCCAGATATCGACCTACCACCTAGCGATGAAATTCCTACTCGACTATGGCAGGATAGGTCGGGCCTACGGAGACCAACGAACCGCAAAGGTTTGCTTCACCGCAACATCTATGTCTGAGCGCCCAAACAATGACATTGAGGGCGAGGATGATATCAAAGGTTCTCTAGACACTCGAGACGAGCAAAAAGAGGTCCGAGGGACCTCGGTGGAGCCACTGACAGAGGTCCCCCTCGTAGAAGGGGACAATGAACGAACCGTTCAGATCGGGACCCCGGTGGAGCCACTGACAGAGGTCCCCCTCGTAGAAGGGGACGATGAACGAACCGTTCAGATTGGGTCTGTTGGAGATAGTGCCCTCAGAGTCAATTATTGGATCACAGGTACGTGATTGCAATGATTGAGGGAGGACCTATACCGGTAGGACAGTCTTACTCAAGATGATAGTATGCTATCTGGTTTATCTTTATCATCGTGTACTGCTTTAGGTGACCTTACAGGTCACTATTGCGCGTTGATAGAGCCCTTAGGATTCTTTCTTGACGGCCAGCAGTATGATGGCGATCATATACGTGGGAGCTGGGGTCTATAAGCACATCCTTAAAAGGTCCTTATTCGTGGGAGTTTTCGAGACATGGCATCGATACTCCAGAGTAGACTAGTGTATACAGTTGAGACCCCAACGAGAGGCGGTGGCTGGTCTCACAAGCTACTGGTGTCAGTTGGTTCACCTAAGATGTGTACAGGTGCTCATTGGGTTATGAGTACACCGGACAGAACTCGCCGGGAACATGCTAGTTGGTCTTATACCTGACGTCAGATAGCAGTTCCCTGGTGACATGTGTACAGGTTAGTTCATCGACCTGAGATCGTCATTTGTCTCGTGTGAGTTCCCACTGTACTTTGATTACTACCCTACCACGGCTCAAAGGAGTCGTGCAAACAGGTTTTAGTTGGGTACAGTCCCGAGCCACATGGAGGCAGTGAGCGGATCTGCAGGGGTTCGTCTCTCCCGGTATTGGGGGTGAGGTCGCGCTGTGTCTAGGAGAGCCATTACACAAAGCCCTCGGCCGAGGCAGAAGATTTACTGGTAGGCATTCCAGTAGTATCTCAGGGTGTTCTGGGCTACACTCTGACACGCCTTGTACCGCTTTTGGGGGTCTGACTTTTACCAACCCCCTAGGCCCGCCATGCGATACTCATAGACGAACGGACTGGACTGTACGGATATTGTCACTGACAGGCTCAGTAGGGTGTCAGGATGAGTTCGCTCATCGACGTCCCTTTTGGTCAATACCTGGTAGCCCGTTACGTATGGCTAATACCTCTGACGTGCTAGTGGTTAAATCCACAACCAAAGTATTGACGAGTCTTTAGAGTCCCCCACAGACCGTTTTCTAAAGTTTCGGACGAAACGCTGTAGAGGCCGTATGGAGATATGGCAAGGTTCGATCATGTACATGCGGTATTGCACGGATCATGATCGGACGGATAATACTAGCGGGCTTTGGTTTAAGCCGGATCCTAGTATTGTACAGTGTAGATTTTGTCTCATTGCATTTGTATTCGGTCGGAATACAAATGCGGGTATGTATATACAGTAGCGAGGTTTTCCTGTAATTTATTACGGGATCAGTTTTCTGAAGTTGCCAATTTGCTTTCCGTTTCGGCCATTTTCCTTTGTATCTTTCCTTGGCTGAAAATTGGTGGAGGAGGGCTTATTTGCAATTGTGCAAATTAGCGTTGTGGAGGGTGGTCTTTGCATATTGTTGCTTCATGATGGTTGCACCATCATTTGACTTCTTCACTTCATGATGGCTTGACTTTTTATATGATGAGAAGGGTGATGGAGTGAGGTTTTTGGTAGTAATGATTATTCCTCATGATCATCTTTTTTTCTCTTCCTTGTATTATTGATCCTCACTCACTACTCTCTCTCTCTCCCTTGACCATGCCTTGGCCGGCCACATGAGGTAGGGGCTGTCCCAATTTGTTGTGTGGGAATATGCTCTCATTTGGCTTGCAAAATGATATAGTTCATCTCAAAAAGCTTTCATCTTTTCTTCCTCCACCAAAACCTTGGCAACTTCAACCCCATTGAGACAATAGATTTCCACACTATTCTACAGCAATTCTTGGGCACGTCGGCTCACCAACTTCGTGCCCGAGTTGTCTCGGTCCAGAGGTGGGAGCCCGTAAAAGAACCCGGCGATGTGGTGCCCTTCCGACAAGGAGAAGAAGACCGGAGATTCCGCGGGGAGATCGGGACGACGACGAGAAGACCGAAGGACACGGATCGCTCGGTATATCTCTCTACCCCTTCTCTAGTTAGCTAGGAGTAGGTTAATGGCTCGATCCGGATTTATGGTCCGCGGTGGCGCCGGTTTAAAGTTAAGAAAATTTTTGATTCCGCATTTTGGCCTCGGACAGATGGCCGGGGCGCTGCCGTGCACCAACATGGTATCAGAGCCACGCCATTAACCTAGTCTAGATTGCTCTAGCGTGTTTAAAAGTTCGATCGAACGAATTTCCAAAAACCATATTTTCGATGCATCAGTTTCTGTCGAATTTTTCCAGTCGTCAAAAAATTATTTGGTACATTGGAAAATTACGTGCAGGGTTTTTTGAGAATTCTGTGAAAATTTGGTCGGCTGATATTTCTGTAGCGCGGCGGATCAGCGGCCAAAACCATGTTTGGGCCGCGGATCCGCCGCCGTTTTGTGTCAAACTGCACCAAATTTTTACAGTGGGCTTCTGACATGGAAATAGGGTTTCTGGTATTTCTTTTTGGGCCCAGATGTTTTTGAGTGCTATAGTTGTGCTTGAGGCCCACTTCAGGAAATTTAGTCGATCGAAAATTTTAAACATGTTAGTTCACAGTATTTACATTATATCTGCGACCGTGAATGTCATTTGATCGGTAAATCCTGTCTAACTGCTATAGCCCTTTTAGACGGATTTGCGAACGTGACGTTCACGTTGATGTTCTGTGTTGTGCTGTGATATTGTGGATTGGTCATGGGGATAGCCTGGATGCAATGTTAGTACAGTTTTGTTTTATATGTACATTTGATATTGCGGGGCGAGCGTCCGACATGTGGACTGCCGTCACTGCCTGTTTGTATATTATTCTTTTGGGGCACGACCGGGCTGAGGTCGATGTACCCGTTGTATGTATATTTTACTTTCTGTACTAGGATTACCCCGCGGTGGGGTGCACGGATAGCCGGGTTCTAGAGGGCAACGGGCCCACATCTCATGGTATTGAGACGGAGGGGGCTTTACTCTAGAATTGGCAGGCTATTCGCCGCACTCGTAGGGGGTACAGGTTGACCCAAGGAGGGGTACCCAAGTTACCGGATTCCATGAAGAGCTGGGTGGTCCATTCACGTTGCTGAAGGGGGCTGCATCGCTTCAGGTTTTGGCGGGTAACTTGCCGCGCCCGTAGGGGTCTAGGATTTCATTGCACAGGCTATCCACACGACCAAGGGAACGTCGGGTTTCAGTAGCGGCTCTATGAAACCCGGGGATCCCAGATATCTGTATTGTTCTGTAATGCTTATTACGTTTCTGTGATGTTGCATTTTATCACGCCTTGAGCGAATATTATATATTGATATATATACTAGTAGATGTTGTATATGTTTTGCATCCGCGCTAGTCCAGTCCCCGCTCTGTCGTTAGTTAAGTAACCTAACGGGTGATGATGGGACCCAGTGGCGAATGCGGATGGCATATATGTACATCATTATTTTCGTTCTTTATTGGTGTGATCAATTGATGGGACTGCATTGATTCGGATCAATGCAAGCTAAACAAACCTATTCTGATGTTGTTGGAACAATTTTTCAAAAAGCTGTTATTGCAAGGACGTTCTCTTTTGTTTTGCACAGTGGTATTCTGTTATGAATATCCAGCACCTCAGTCGATGAGGCAAGGGCCGAGATCCCTTCACCGGGAGTGACCCCTTGGACAGAAGTTTGCGTCAGGGTAATAACTTCACTATAGCCGATTAATTTTTGCTTTGCATCGTGGTATTCAGTTGGAATATCCTGCACCTCATTCTACGGGGAAAGAGCCGAGATCCCTTCACCGGGAGTGACCTCTTTAGCAAAGGTTTTCGTCACTATATTTTTATAAAAAGCTATGCAGTTCCTTCAACGATATCAAGTTCATTACGTTAAAGGTTTTTCGCCAAAAACCAGCCGTAGCCCTCCGTCATTTCTTATGGGTATTATTTAGTATTCGTGCTGCTTGTTGACTCCGTCAAGGCGTAGTGTACGGTAGCTAAGTGATGCTTATTTGTTGCATAAATGGAATTGGTTAAGACAGTCGTACGACCTTGTTGACTCCGTCAAGGGCACGTACGGGTGGGTTTAATGCAATCCAGATAATGACGGGTTGAACTTGACTAGGAATCTTTGATTTGTTGACTCCGTCAAGGTCACTTGGGTCCTAGGGGTAAAAACACACATCGGGAGTTTCTAAAGAAACTGAAACTTTCCAGGCATGCGCATACCTTCTGGAGTGTGATAACGTGAGTGGATTCCATCACGTTATCATGCGATGATAGTTGGATCCCGATTCCCACTGATGAGTTGGTTTACTCCTCGGGTGATCCCGACTAATTCTTCTTTCAGGTTTGGAGGAGAATTTGACGATACAGTGGGAGGTTTCCTGATTAGATAAATTGATAACCATTCTGATCTAGGTTAGAGTGCACGCTGAGTGTTTCTTTTCTCTCTCTCTTTGGCAGCGACCATGACCAGACCCTAGACTATGACTCAGTGACCAAGTTGACCGAACCTTCTTAAACACTGGCTTTTTGGATTGTCAGAGTTGCAAACCTCATTGCCACTCCTACTTTCACCCTTTTCTCCAGGACACCCCGTATTACTACGAACGTCCACTTCCATTGGATAAAACCATCGTATGGTTATATACGAACTCGAAGGAATTTATTCGAGGATAGTTTCCGGTTCTGGAGAAAACGAATAGAACTATTCAGTTGTCTTTTCCTTTTACCTTCTCTCAGGTTGCGAGTGCTCCTTGGATTAGGACAATACACCTATTACGCAAATTGGATAGTTTTCTTCCAAACCATAGGCAGGTGCCGACAGGTAGGGAATGAAGAAAACCAATTAGCCTAACGATGGTGTGCAGAAGGTATTATGTAAAGACAAATAAAGGGATTAGTAAGAGGGCAAAGTAAATTGCGACTGCTATTCACCACCAAACCAAGTATTTCATTACCACTCCCACTTCATCTTTGTATTTCTCCAGGACACTCCGTATCACTACGAAGATCTACAGTTATTTTGGATATTCCATCGTATGGTTATATACGAACTCGAAAGGAACTTGTTCCAGTTCGGGGATGGATTCTGGTTCAGGAGAAATAGGAATAAGGTTTATTCGGTTGTCTTTTATCTTCACCTTCTCTCGCATTGCGAGTGCTTCTAGGATTAGGACAGTACACCCATTATGCTTATTGGATAGTCTTCTTCCAAACTATAGGCTGGTGCCGAAAGGTAGGGAAGGAAGAAAACCATTTGGCCTAAAGGGGTGTACAGAAGGTAATGACTAAAGACATATAAAGGGATTTTGAGAGATGGCAAAGAATTATACGGTTACAGTTGTAAATCTGATAATGGAAGAGGCATTACTAGGAATACCAGGATACCCCTACGAAACATTTACATGTTTCAGTTTCACTGTGTACTGTTAAAAGAAAACTGATTTCCCAATCAGATCTTGCTCCAGGGTATGTATTTACTAGGTTTGATTCTCACATCTGTATGGTTTTACAGATGCTGAGTGGGAGTAAGGTATTGGGAATTAGGTGATCATCCTCATTATATCGGAATTCGTTGTAATTGGTGATATTTGAGGAAATCACCTGGATTGTTTGCCGGACGGCAAATATTTGGTTTTGAATATCCGCTGTTATGCACCAATTTCAAATTGATATATCTGTACGTCTATTTTCATAGAGTGAGATATACCTTTTTGACATTATGTCTATGACATTTACCTATATCAGTGGATGGTAAGGTAAGGAGTATTAAACAGCGGTGTAATTCTTCTTAACCATAAGTACAGTTTTCAACTTACGACACACAGCGAATGAGTTATTGGACTCAGGGGACTTATACAGAGTATTGTATGTTGTCCAGTGTCCATTAGGACAGAGGGGTTAGTCCTCGTACTATATTCGGTTTACTTATGACTTCTCTAGTTTTTAGACAAGTGTTTCGTAGAAACGCAAGGTCCGAATTTTGAGAAGTTATAGGTATAAGAATAAAGTAGAGAACCAGGTGTTGCAAGTATCGGGATTCTTCAAGGTGATCGAAGATGTAGATACTTGTGTATGGTATTCAGTTGATAGTAATGATCAAGAGAACTTGCTTCTCTTTCAGGTTACTCATAATTGGAAGCATTCCTAAGTTGAGTAATGCTGATCGGCCTCTCTCTATTTAGTTGACATGCACTGGAGACAGCTGCATGATTTGAATCTGGTTCAATTAAATCAGTGCCTCTGTTTCTATATTGGATATAGAACAGTTCATATCTTAACGATGTTAAGGTACGGGGAGTTGTCTGGCTTATGCTTGAAACCAGACTCCGGATAACTCAAGGCACGTTTCTGTAATGGCTGTTTATGGGTTGACCCGGGCTATGACGAGGGTTGACTTTCTACCATCTGGAAGATCAATAGTGATATTGTTCTAGACTCGCCACAGTTTTAATAAAAATGGATTTTTTCAGAAAATAGTGGTGGGAGTATGGTAGAACTGGAAATGATTCCAGAACCGCAACCGATTACTAAAAATTTGATAAGAACCTAAAGATTCAATCTGATTTGACTTTCCATTGGCCACTCCGCAGATAAGATGGATAACCTCAGGCACCCGAGAGGTACTCCGGTAGCCTCAAGGACGGTGACAGAAAGGTTCTTGTTTACCCAGACTTTCCATTGCTGTTGTTCCAGACTGTGAGACCCGGCAGGAGGATGAGTATAGCGTCGTTCTAAACTAGCTTTAGAAGTGTACGTCTATATGACTCTGCCAGAGGGATGTCATAGTCAGTGGGAGCAGCGGAAGCATAGTGGACAAGTGGCTTATGTCTATTTATAGACTAAAGCAGATATAGTGGAGATAGATCATCTATTTCTGATATGACAGTCATAGGTTTGACTTCATTAGAATAGGGGATGGATCTGTTAAGAAGGTAGTAGGGTGTGATGTCTTGGTATTTGGATAACATACACAGAGTAGGAAGTAAAATTCCCATACTACGATCGGTTATACTTTGGTTGTCACACAGTGGTTTCTCCACATAGGATATTAATCCAGACCTGGAGAAACGATCAGAAGCAGTTTTAGAACATAAGTGGATGTTCTAGGGATATGATAACGACAGCCTCTTTTAGGAGACAGTTATCATTCCAGGATTCCAAGGTGACCTGGACGACAGGGTGGCCGTCAGAGTTATAGTTTTCCCTCTGACGAGGGGCAGTGTTTTGGACAGGTGATCCAAGCAGACACTGAGGGAGGCATGGCGCAGGGTACTGATTAAGTTCAGTTGACGATACAGTCTAAGAAGTTTGGATTTGGAGTTCATTTGCGAACTAGGTCCCATCAGACATCCAGACATATTCTAAGACAGGTATTGCTCATTTCGGGAGATGGGTTTCTCCGCGAACTTGAGATAAAGAGAGACATAGAAAGATACATTAGGGCGGATCCACTCACTAAAGCTATTCCTCGAACGCAATAGTTTCGCAAATGAGCTTTGTGAGACTGACTAGTAGAGGAGTTAGGTGTTCGGTATCACACGGGCTGTGAGTATGCGACATCGCAATAATTAGCCTTGAGTGCAAGCGGGAGATTGTTGGAGATAGTGCCCTCAGAGTCAATTATTGGATCATAGGTACGTGATTGCAATGATTGAGGGAGGACCGATACCGGTAGGACAGTCTTACTCAAGATGATAGTATGCTATCTGGTTTATCTTTATCATCGTGTACTGCTTTAGGTGACCTTACAGGTCACTATTGTGCGTTGATAGAGCCCTTAGGATTCTTTCTTGACGGCCAGCGGTATGATGGCGATCATATACGTGGGAGCTGGGGTCTATAAGCACATCCTTAAAAGGTCCCTGGTCGTGGGAGTTTTCGAGACAGGGCATCGATACTTCAGAGTAGACTAGTGTATACAGTTGAGACCCCGACGAGGGGCGGTGGCTGGTCTCACAAGCCACTGGTGTCAGTTGGTTCACCGAAGATGTATACAGGTGCTCATTGGGTTATGAGTACACCGGACAGGACTCGCCGGGAACATGCTAGTTGGTCTTATACCTGACGTCAGATAGCAGTTCCTTGGTGACATGTGTACAGGTTAGTTCATCGACCTGAGATCGTCATTTGTCTCGTGTGAGTTCCCACTGTACTTTGATTACTACCCTACCACGGCTCAAAGGAGCCGTGCAAACAGATTTTAGTTGGGTACAGTCCCGAGCCACATGGAGGCAGTGAGCGGATCTGCAGGGGTTTGTCTCTCTCTGTATTGGGGGTGAGGTCGCGCTGTGTCTAGGAGAGCCATTACACAAAGCCCTCGGCCGAGGCAGAAGATTTACTGGTAGGCATTCCAGTAGTATCTCAGGGTGTTCTGGGCTACACTCCGACACGACTTGTACCGCTTTTGGGGGTCTGACTTTTACCAACCCCCTAGGCCCGCCATGCGATACTCATAGACGAACGGATCGGACTGTATGGATATTGTCACTGACAGGCTCAGTAGGGTGTCAGGATGAGTTCGCTCATCGACGTCCCTTTTGGTCAATACCTGGTAGCCCGTTACGTATGGCTAATACCTCTGACGTGCTAGTGGTTAAATCCACAACCAAAGTATTGACGAGTCTTTAGAGTCTCCCACAGACCGTTTTCTCAAGTTTCGGGCGAAACGCTGTAGAGGCCGTATGGAGATATGGCAAGGTTCGATCATGTACATGCGGTATTGCACGGATCATGATCGGACGGATAATACTAGCGGGCTTTGGTTTAAGCCGGATCCTAATATTGTACAGTGTAGATTTTGTCTCATTGCATTTGTATTCGGTCGGAATACAAATGCGGGTATGTATATACAGTAGCGAGGTTTTCCTGTAATTTATTACGGGATCAGTTTTCTGAAGTTGCCAATTTGCTTTCCGTTTCGGCCATTTTCCTTTGTATCTTTCCTTGGCTGAAAATTGGTGGAGGAGGGCTTATTTGCAATTGTGCAAATTAGCGTTGTGGAGGGTGGTCTTTGCATATTGTTGCTTCATGATGGTTTCACCATCATTTGACTTCTTCACTTCATGATGGCTTGACTTTTTATATGATGAGAAGGGTGATGGAGTGGGGTTTTTTGTAGTAATGATTATTCCTCATGATCATCTTTTTTTCTCTTCCTTGTATTATTGATCCTCACTCACTACTCTCTCTCCCTCCCTTGACCATGCCTTGGCCGGCCACATGAGGTAGGGGCTATCCCAATTTGTTGTGTGGGAATATGCTCTCATTTGGCTTGCAAAATGATATAGTTCATCTCAAAAAGCTTTCATCTTTTCTTCCTCTACCAAAACCTTGGCAACTTCAACCCCATTGAGATAATAGATTTCCACACTATTCTATAGCAATTCTTGGGCACGTCGGCTCGCCAACTTCATGCCCGAGTTGCCTCGGTCCAAAGGTGGGAGCCCATAAAAGAACCCGGCGATGTGGTGCCCTTCCGACGAGGAGAAGAAGACCGGAGATTCCGCGGGGAGATCGGGACGACGACGAGAAGACCGAAGGACACGGATCGCTCGGTATATCTCTCTACCCCTTCTCTAGTTAGCTAGGAGTAGGTTAATGGCCCGATCCGGGTTTATAGTCCGCGGTGGCGCCGGTTTAAAGTTAAGAAAATTTTTGATTCCGCATTTTGGCCTCGGACAGATGGCCGGGGCGCTGCCGTGCACCAACAGGGTCGCTCTTAACGGGGACTCAGCAAGATGACCTGGTTCACTTTCTCAGAAATAACTCTGACGTGTTCGCCTGGTCACTTGCCGACATGCCTGGGATCGATCCCAAAATCATATCGCACAAGCTCGGGGTGGACCCTACGGTCCGACCCGTCAGGCAGAAAAAACGAAGCTTCGCCCCGATCAAACAAAAAGCAATAGAGGACGAAGTAGACAGGCTCCTAGGCGCCAACTTTACTCAGAACGTGCCTTACTCAGAATGGTTGGCAAACATAGTCATGGTTAAAAAGTCAAGCGGGAAGTGGCGCATGTGCGTCGACTTCACCGACCTCAATAAGGCCTGCCCGAAAGACAACTATCCCCTTTCTCGGATTGATCAGCTCGTTGACAGTTCGGCAGGCCATGAGCAACTTAGCTTCGTGGATGCTTTCTCCGGCTACAACCAGATCCGTATGAATCCGGCGGATGAGGATCTCACCGCATTCACAACGGATCGGGGGGTATACTGCAATAAGGTGATGCCTTTCGGCCTCAAAAACGCCGGGGCTACGTACCAACGCTTGGTCAATCGCATGTTCAAGCCGTAGATCGGCAGAAATATGGAAGTTTACGTCGACGACATGCTCGTCAAATCAATCTCGTCGGACGAACACGCCAAGGATCTGGGCGAGGCCTTCGACGTCCTCCACAAATACAAGATGAAACTGAACCCCGCCAAGTGCGCATTCGGGGTCACCAGTGGAAAGTTCCTTGGCTTCATGGTCACCCACCGTGGAATCGAGGCTAATCCGGAGAAAATCAGCGCCATCATCAACATGGCCGCGCCCAAGACTAACGTCGAAATCATGCGGCTAACAGGGCGGGTAGCCGCTCTGAGCCGTTTCATGTCAAGATCTGGGGAGAAGTGCCTCCCGTTCTTTAAAGCTCTAAGGAAGATACCAAGGTTCGAATGGTCAGAGGAGTTCCAGACCGCCTTTGAGCAATTAAAGAGGCACCTTGCGACTCCTCCGCTGCTCACCCGTCCAGTTGAAGGGGACGAGCTATCGCTATATCTAGCGGTGTCCGACCAAGTTGCAGGTTCGGTGCTTGTCCAAGAGGTCGAGGGAGTCCAGAAGCCGGTATATTATGTGAGCCACGTCTTCAAGGACGCGGAAACGAGATACCCAGCCATTGAGAAGATCATCTTGGCACTCATCATGGCCTCAAGGAAACTATGACACTATTTCCAGGTGCACACCATCCTCATTCTTACCGAGCGGCCTTTGGGGGCTATCCTCGCCTCTCCCGAGTCCTCTGGCCGCTTGGAGAAATGGAGGTGGGAGTTGTCCCAGTTCGACATAAAATATCGCCCGAGGCAGGCTATCAAGTCACAAGCCCTGGTCGATTTTATCGTCGAGTGCACCATCCCAAGCAAAGAGCTGGAATCCACGTCGGCCCCCGGAGCTCAACCCTCAGTCGATGGAAAGCCCGACTCCATCCCTGATTGGATCCTTTATGTCGACGGGTCCTCGACCGAGGAAGGCTGTGGTGCCGGTTACTTTTTACAATAAACCCCCTCAAGTTTTATAAATTACAATAAGGCCCCTAACAAATAAAGAACTACAAATTATCTTCCTTTTAGTCTGACTCGGGTTAGAGTCTGACTATTTCTGACTTGAATATAATTCAAGTCAATCTATATTCTTTATATTCCAATACAACTTGAATACATGAATCCCAGAATCCAGTTAACAATCTGTTTGAATGAACCGAACCATGGATATTCCTTTTACATGATTTCCAGTATTCCATTTACATGACTCTACGGTTATAACCGTTTCCTGATATCATGGTTTCGGTCAGTCAATCAAGTCAATCAAGCAATCATTACAAGTTTACAAGATAACAATACAAATATGACATCGCGGGGTTTAAAGGGGTAGATTGGTACGGAAGATGTTAAAAGTGGAATGAGGTGGTCAGATTAAGACACCTAACCTATATTCAGTTGCTGTTGTACCGTGGCATAAACGGTTCCTTGTACTATACGTGCCCTTAGTCTCTGGCATATAGAGACTCCCCTCGTATACACTGGCATCCTTCTGTACCAGGCTACAAACAACAGCGTTAATACAACATTACAATATTATAATACAACATTAAAAGCTACACTCTCCCTCTCTTACTCTCTGTCTATTCCTCTCTTATCTTTGGGACTTACCGAGCGACCTGTTCGCTGACGACATTCTGTTTCTCTCTTCTTTGAATGTCGTCAGGTGATTTGGACCCGGCCGAGATTGAGCCATCGCAAGAAGACTTGGAGCAGTTTACTGAAGACCCTGCACTGTAGTTTCATTGTACACTTTTCCTTTCTGTACTTTTCATTTCCTGTTATGCCACTGTTTAGGCATCTTTTATTTCAGTTGTATTTCCTTTCATGTATTGTACAAAGAATGTTATTAATAAAAGTTGATGTTCTTTTATACTCTTGTCTCTTGTGTATTTATATTGCTTAGTTACGCTTAGCGTATGTACTTCTGAGTACATACGTAGCGGGCCTCGTCGCGTCTCCTTCGCCGTAAACTGGGAAGCGGGGCGTGACACGGTCTCATCATTCAGGGCCCGAACGAGGTAGAAATGGAGTATTCTTTGAAGCCAGGTTCAAAGCCTCAAATAACGCAGCGGAATATGAGGCCTTACTGGCCGGACTGCGCATAGCCTCTAGACTAGGGTTGAGAGTGATCCGAATCCGCAGCGACTACGCCCTAGTCGTTGGCCAAGTGAGCGGACGATTCGAGGCACGGGAGCCTCTGATGGTGAAGTATCTGGCTGAGGTGAGAAGATTATGAAAAGACATCGACGAGGTCCAAGTGGAGAAGATCCCCAGACAGCTAAACGCCCATGCCGACGCCTTGAGTAAGCTGGCTTCATCCTATACGGCCAACAACAAGAGGAACATCCTCTTCGAGGTCTTACCACGGCCAAGCGTGGAAGACGGGGCGACGCCACTTCAAGTGTACACGGCCCGGGAAGAAGACCGGGATTGGAGGAAGCCCTTCTTGGAATTCCTAAGGGAAGGTACACTCCCAGATGATCGAGGGGAGGCTCACCGTCTCCGAGCCAAAGCTTGCCATTTCATCTGGAGAAATGGGAACCTCTACAAGAAATCCTTCACTCAGCCCCTGCTCTGGTGTGTCGACCCCCACGAGGCCGACTACGTCCTCTATGAGATCCACGAAAGGGTCGGCGGCGCACAACAAGGGGCCCGTGCCTTAATCCAGAAGGCACTGCTCTAAGGGTACTACTGGCCGACAATTCATCAGGACGCCCATAAGCTCGTCAGGAGATGCAAAAGCTGCCAACTTCATGGAAGCATACCTCGCCTTCCGGCTACCGAGCTAACAGCCCTAACCTCCCTGTGGCCGTTTGCCCAGTGGGGAATGGACATGATAGGCCAGTTACCTACCGGTACGGGCGGGCACAAGTACGTCCGCGTCGCAGTAGACTACTTTACGAAGTGGATCGAGGCCGTCCCCATCAGGAAACCAGACGCCACCATGACTATCAAGTTCCTGCAGAACAACGTGATACTCTAGTTCGGAATCCCGAGGTGTATCATCACCGACCACGGGACAAATTTCGAAAACGAAAAAGTTAAGGAATTCTGCAGCGAATACCATATCCTTATGAAGTTTGCTGCGATCGCCCATCCCCAGTGTAACGGACAGCCCGAGGTCGCCAACCGGGACGTCATCCAAGGTCTTCGGACACGTTGAGAAGGACGATAGTGCAGTTGGGTGGAAGAACTATCCCGGGTCTTATAGGCCTTGCGCACGTCGAAGAAGACCCCCATCGGAGAGAGCCCTTTCAGCCTCTGCTATGGTACCGAGGCAATGGTCCCAGCAGAGATCGGGCTCCCCAGTTACCGGGTCGAGCACTTCGACGACGAAGCGAACACCTCGGCCCTCCGAAGTAACCTGGACATCTTGTTAGAGAAACGGGACCGGGCTCAGATTAGAACTGCCGTCTATCAACAGCAAACCACCCGCTACTACAACGCGTGAGTCAAGCGTCGCTCCTTCAAAACCGGAGATTTAGTCCTAAGGCGGAACGAGTTCGTCGATCAAGGCAAGCTGCATAAGTTTTCCTCGAAATAGGACGGTCCCTTCCTCGTCTCGGAGGTCCTGCCCGGTGGAGTCTATTGCCTAGAAGATGCGAATGGTCGCAAATTTCCACGGCCTTACAACGCCGAGAAGCTCAAGCTGTACCTCTGAAAAGAATGTCTATGAATGTATATTCCTTCTTTCACAAAAGCGATGTAAATTCTTCTATGTTCTTTTTATCCAAATAATAAGAAGGAAACAATAGAGCATCGCAAAAAGGAGAATTTTATTCATTCAAAAGGTATTGTGGGCTCCTCAGCCTTACATCGAAAAAAAACTCTTACAACAGCGGGGGAAGGGGGTGCAAGAAACATTGCTCATGGTACTCCGAAGAAATTTCCGCCAGCCGAGCCCTTGCCGCCTCGGACCTTTGCCTCTGATGCTGTCCGCGAACCCTCGAAGCCACGGACGGGCTGGAGGACTCTCCAGCCGGGCACCCATCGGCGAGATGCCTCAATTGGTAACACTCGAGGACGAGGGCCATCGAGCGATCGCGCTGACTCTTAGAGATCAGGCCGAAACGGCATAGCGATCTCAGCTTACCAACTGCCTCGTCCTTCAGTTGCTCGGATAAAGGGTTGTGCAGCCCCAGCGATACCCTCCAGATCGAGTACATCAGCAGCTGAAGTAGGGGTGATTGCCGGGGAAGCAGTTGGCCAAAATGGTCCTCCAAGCACCGAACCACCGCTTGAAGCATCTCCTCACAGCACAGTTGGTCGTACAAGTATACGTCCTCGAAAGAAATGATCTCGGGGATGGAGAAAGGGAATTCATCCATTTTTACGTTTTGGGGATGGAGAAAGGAATGATCAACATGCCCTCTCTGTTTTATAGCCCCACAGCGCCCCCAAGAGTCCAATATTCGCTCGTTTATTCCAATACTGCACCGCCACACAGCGGATATCCCGTCTTTCTCGGCAAATCGAAGTCGGTGCGACGCGGCTCTTCGAAACGCTTCGCCTTTCCCGTGCGTTCCTGACACGTGTCACCCACGACGGTCACTCTTCCCAATTTTTGCGCACCAAGGAAGGGTCGCAAAGATGAGCAGCTACCCTGCTCGGTCCGTCCTTGGTTGGTAATCTCTTACCCAACGACGCCAAGGATCAAAGCCCTCATCAAGTGGCAACCGAGCAGCAACACTGCTCGGTCCATCATTGGCTGGTAATCTCTTACCCAATGATGCCAAGGATCAAAGCCCTCATCAAGAGGCAACCGAGCAGCAACCCTGCTCGGTCCATCCTTGGCTGGTAATCTCTTACCCCATGATGCCAAGGATCAAAGCCCTCATCAAGAGGCCACCGAGCAGCAACCCTGCTCGGTCCATCCTTAGCATGTCACTCCATGCCATCCCGCGCTAATAATCAAAGCCCTCATCAAGAGGCCACTGAGCAGCGACCCTGCTCGGTCTATCCTTGGCTGGTAATCTCTTACCCCACGACGCCAAGGATCAAAGCCCTCATCAAGAGTCCACCGAGTATCTACCTTGCTCGGTCCATCCTTGGCCGGTAATCTCTTACCCCACGATGCCAAGGATCAAAGCCCTCATTAAGAGGCCACCGTGCAGCTACCCTGCTCGGTCCATCCTTGCTGATAATCTCTTACCCCACGACGCTAAGGATCGAATCCCTCAATCAAGAGGCCACCGAGCAACTTCCATGCTCGATCCATCCTTAGAGGGTGACCTCCTGCGCATCTTCACTACGCGATCCCCACGTTGAATTTGGGGCCATGGAGATACCGACCTTTTGCCGGTCTTTGCACACTCAGCAAATGGTTGAATTCAACTCGATGCGTGGTCGCCAGATGAAAAACCGATCTCCGACCTAACGCATCATGAAAGCAGTACCGCGCAAATAAATTTTTTACCACAAACAAAGGAAAAATGTGCACGCAAAGAACACTGCAAAAAGATTTTATTCATAAGGCCGGAAATCTTTATAGAGGTATTATGGACTCCCCAGCCTTACAAAAACGCCTGGAGGCTTACAAAATTTCAACGCAAAAGAGAATAAGAAGGCGAGGTTCAGGCCTCAGGGCCGGGGAGTGCCTCGATGAGAACCGCTTCCACCACGACAACTGGAGGGGGCATCTTGAAGGTCGGCGCCCACCGCAGGAGCCTCGGCTGGTGGCCGGGGTGACCGACTTCCCCCCAATGCTCCCACCAGGGGCTTCTCCCGCTACAGCGCTTCCGAGGGCGTTCCCCTGCACCTCATCCCCGAGGGGGTACTCACCCCGGAGCTTGCCATCAGGAAACTCCGGCATCAGGGCCTTGACGGCGTCGAGGGCATCGTGCCAAACGATGGCAGCGGCTCCAGCGAGGTCGGTGTAGTACTGGTCTGACTTCTTGTAGCTCTCCACCACCTTCGACGCTCGGAGCTCGGCACACCTCGTTCCTTCCTTCTCCGCCTTGTTCTCCCTCCAGAGGGTGTTCACCGTCTTCTTCAGGGTGGCGACAAGCACCCTGGAATCTTCCAATTTAGCCTCGGTGGCTCAGGCGGCCTCTCGGCACTTGGCGATCTCCCGATCCCCGGCTGCCACTCGGTCTTCGAGGGCAGCGACCCGCTCCTTCGCCGCTTGCAGCTCTAGCCTTGAGCTCTCCTCCCGGGAGGAGAACTCGCCCGCGGCCTGCATCACCGGGGCAATTTCCTCATCCTCCATGTTAACGACGAGGGCGACGTGCTGAAGGACCTGAAGAAAACAAAGGAGGGGTTAAAAAGAAAAGGGGGCACCCAATCTTGCGAACAGAAAGTACCAAATAAAGACCCGGGTGAGGTGCGATCACTGACCTGCACGGCCTCCTGGGTTATGGCCGCCATTTGGGCCCTAAGGGTCCCCCGAGGAATTCTACCCCCGGCCGATCTTTCCATCTCCATGAGCAGGCTATCGGCGACAGAAAGCCCCAAGGGCACCTCAAAGCGAAGCTCCCCTTCGTCCACGATGATCGGAGAAGCCGGGGAACGGAGCACCATCCTGTGGTACCTCTTGAGGAGAGACGCAGGAGAGCCCGTCTCGTCTCCCACCTCCGGAACCCAGGGTTCTTGCTCCCGAGCGCGTTTTTGATTCGGCGCTTGGATGGACTCCGGGGCCTGGGGCGCGCTCGAGCACCTGGCTGGGATGGCCACCGGTGGAGCCGGAGCCGATGACGGGCGAGAGGAGCCGGCACCTCCGGCCTTCTTCCCCTTCTTCTGTTCGACCAGGGCTACCTGAAATTTGCCTAGATCTATGGGTTTTGCATAAGACGAAAATACAAAGAAGGGGTTAGCAATGCCTGAAAAAGTGGAGGAATACAGAAGTCTAAACGGGTCGCCTGAAAACTCCTAACTTACCCGTGAACTGTGTGGGGATGAACCCGGCCCAACTGAGGGCCTGCTCAGACAGCAACACTGTTGGCTATAGTGCTTTCAAGTCAATTATTGGATCGCAGGCATGTGATTGCAATGATTGAGGGAGGACCTATACCGGTAGGACAGTCTTACTCGAGATGATAGTATGCTATCTAGTTTGTCTTTATCATCACTATTACATATTGATAGAGCGCATAGGATTCTTTCTTGACTACCAGCATTATGATGGCGATCATATATGTGGGAGCTGGTGGTCTATAAGCGCATCCTTAAGTGTCCCTAGTCGTGGGAGTTTCGAGACTGGGCATCGATACTCAAGAGTAGACAAGTGTATACTGATCGAGACCCCGACGAGGGGCGGTGGCCAGGTCTCACAAGGCATTGGTGTTAGTTTGTTCACTTAAGATAGTATACAGGTGCTCATTGGGTTATGAATACACTGGATGGACTCACCGGGAACCTGCTAGTTGGTATTATACTTATTATTAGATAGCAGTTCCCAGGTGACATGTGTACAGGTTAGTCTGTCGACCTGAGATCGTCATTTGTCTCGTGTGAGTTCCCACTGTGCTTTGATTACTACCCTACCACGGCTCAAAGGAGTCGTGCAAACAGGTTTTAGTTAGGTACAGTCCCGAGCCATATAGAGGCAGTGAGCAGATCGTCGGGGATTCATCTCTCCCGGTATTGGGGGTTGATGTCGCACAGTGCACGGGTGGCCATCACCAGAAAAATCTTGGCCAAGGTAGTCGAGAATTACTGATTCGGATCAGTAGTTTCTCAAGAGGTGATGGGTTTCATACCGACACGAATTATCGCGTTGTTAGGAGTCTGACTTTATCCATTCTCCTAGACCCAATATGCGATACTCTTAGACGAACAGACCGGACTGTACGGATATTGTCACTGTTAGGCTCAGTAGGGTTCCTGGATGAGTTCGGTCATCGGCTTCCCTTTCGCTCAATACCTCGGCAGCCGTTACGCACGGCTAGTGCTATTGACGTGCTTGTGGTTAAATCCACAACCAGCGTATTGATGAGTCATTAGAGTCCCCCACAGAAAGTTTCCTAAGTTCGGGCAAAACGTTGTAGAGCCCGTATGGTTTTATGGCAGGGTTCGATCATATACGTGCACTTGTGCACGGATCATGATCGGACGGATCATACTAGTGGGCTTTGGTTTAAGCCGGATCCTAGTATTAGATTTGTTGGATTACTTTCGTCTCATTGCATTCTCATTCAGTCGGAATGCGGATGCAGGTATGTATATACAGGTGAGGGGTATCCTTGTGATCCATCATGAGTTTACTTTAGATGTTGCCATTCTCTTTTTGGATTAAACATTTTGGTTTAAATGTTTAGTGGTGGAAATTGTCAGTGGAAATCATGATGATGGGCATTAAATGAGGCATGTGCATGGGTGATGACTCATGGTCTTATTTTTTGTGCCATGTCACCTTTTTTGATTGATTATTTTGTTGAAATGATATGAGGAGAGAGAGAGGACAGCCACTAGGCTTGGGTTTGCTCTTGAGATTTTATTCTAGTGCTCTCATTTTTCATTCCAACACAATAAGTCTAGCTCTTCTTCTTCTTCCTTCTCTAGCTCACAAGTTTCATCCATGGCTTCATCTTCAACCTCCATCCATACAATTTCATGTGTTGAGAATCAATGGATGTTTAGAGACAAAGTTATCACACACATTCTCTACTTCATCTTGGACATGTCGGCTAGCAAACTTCATGTCTGAGTTGCTTTGGTTTGAAGCGGGAGCCCGTAAAAAGAGTTCTTGACGTAGTGCCCTTTTTGACGAGGAGACCGCAGATCGAGCGAGATCGGAGATGCCGCGAGGAGCTAAGGATGGTGGCTAAAGACCGAAGGACACTGATCGATCGGTATAGCCATTCTAACTTCTTTGTAGATTGCTAGTTAACGGTTAATAGAACGATCCGGGTATTTGGTTATGGTAGCGCCAAGTTTTGAAAGGTTTTTGTTCCGCGTTTGACCTCGGATTGACGGTCGGGGTGCTGCCGCAACCCAACATGGTATCAAAGCCAGGCAATTAACCTATACTAGCTTGTTCTAACATGTTTAAAACATCGATCGATCAAAATTTCCGAAACCGCAATTCCAAATTCTATGTTTCTGCCGAATTTTAAAAGTCGTCAAAAAATTATTTTCAGTATATCAGAAAATCGTGCAGGCTTTTCTAAGACACTGGAAGAAATTTGAGAGCAAGTTCTCACCAACGGACCGCGGAACCGCGGCGAAACTATCGTGTTTGCCGCGGTTGCGCGGCGGAATGGTGGCAACAGTGCGCCATTTTTCTTCTGGGTGCCTTTCTTTTGGAATTGTAGTTTCCGGAATATTTAGTTTAGGCCCAGATTTATTTGAGTGCTGGATTTGCATTTGGGGCCCACTTCGGGAAATTTTGTCGATCGAAATTTTAAATATGTTAGTTCACAGTACTTACATTACTATCTGTGACCGTGAATGTCATTCGAGCGGTAAATCTTGTCTAATTGCTACAGCTCTTTTAGACGGGTTTGCGAACGTGATATTCACGTTGATGTTCTGTGTTGTGCTGTGATGTTACGGATTTGTCGTGGTGGATAGCTTGGTTGCAATGTTAGTACAATTTAGTTTTATTTTTACATTTGATATCGCGGGGCGAGCGTCCGACATGTGGACTACCGTCACTACCTGTTTGTATATTATTCTTTCGTGGCACGACCGGGTTGAGGTCGATGTACCCGTTGTACATATTTTCTTTTATGTACTAGGATTACCCCGCGGTGGAGTGCACAGATAGCCGGGTTCTGGAGGGCAACGGGCCCGCATCTCATGGCTTTGAGACGGAGAGGGCTTCACTCTAGAATTGGCGGGGAGACGGAGGGGGCTTCACTCTTGACGTGGTGCCCTTTTCGACGAGGAGACCGGAGATCGAGCGAGATCGGAGATGCCGCGAGGAGCTAATGATGGTGGCTAAACACCGAAGGACATGGATCGATTGGTATAGCCATTCTAACTTCTTAGATTGCTAGTTAACGGTTAATGGAACGATCCGGGTATTTGGTTAAGGTAGCGCCAGGTTTTGAAAGGTTTTTGTTTCGCATTTGGCCTCAGATTGACGGCCGGGGTGCTGCCGCAACCCAACAAACACATCATCCCGGGGGAGGGGCTCCCACTTCGACACCGCCACCGTGTCGGGATCATTCGACCGCCTCACCCTCGAGCAGTTGACCCTGTGCCACTGGATGGGCACAGGGCAATCCTCACCCTCGGGCAGCCCGACAAACAAAAACTTCTTCTTCCATTCGTGAATAGAAGAAGGTACTATGACAACCCCCGACCCGGCAGCGCCTCCCCGGTGTTTTCTAAATAAGATGTATACCTAGCTCGGCTCGCCCCTGCGAGTGCCGGGATGGTTTTTGTAGCAGAGAGAAGAAATGAGAAGGCTCCGGCTGAAACAGATCTGACGTAATTTCAACCGGACCAAGAACCCAAGGAGAATCCTCCAAGAGTTCGGCATTAACTGGACCAGGGCTAACTCAAAACAATTCAACACCTCACTCATCTCGGGGGAGAAGGGCAGGCGCATCCCGGCCCAAAAGGCTTCCAGATACAAGGCAATCTCCTTGCCCCATACCTGATCCGCCCTCTCCCCCTCCTCGGCCAGATGAAGCGAATAGCTGGGAGGAATGTGGAAACGAGTCCGGATGGTGGCGAGCTCATCTGCATGCCTCATCATGGATGACGCACCAAGAGCACACCTAACCTACGCTCTGGGGACCGCTCCCGTCGCACGACCCCGGGAAGCATGACTAACCCTAACTTCCCGGGGGGACTCCGATTCAGACGAGGAAGAGGAAGAAGCAGAAGAGGAAGAAGAAGAAGAGGAAGCTACAGAAGACCCCCTAGACTCTTCCCGGACTATTTCTATAGACTCCTCGGTTGAAGACATCTAACCTGATCAAAAGGATGAAGTCCTCGGAAGAGAAAACGCAGGGATCCCGTCCTAAAGAAAAGAACGCCGAGTTAACACCGAAGGGACGAGAAAATTATGATGAGGTATGGACCCTGAAGAGGATCCCACCTCTATTTATAGCAACCGGCGTACGCATCCTACAGTGTCGATCGTCTCCCGCCAAAACAACACTTCGCATTCGACGGCTATCGGCGCTCCACCTGTCGCACGCGCATTGGGCGCGTTCCATCGGGCGCGACAACACCTGCGGCCTATCGCGTCAGCCAACCAGCGCCAGACACATGGGCTGGCGCTTCGACGAATGTACGCATGAACCAACATTTCCTCCTTAATGTGAGATCTCTCCCCTGATCCACCGACGTCATCAAGAGAATACAACTAACTGCCCGGGAATTGCACCGACAATATCTTCAAATAAGAGCTTACCCCGGGTGATCGGTCAGACCACTCTCAACCCGACCCATGAATGGGTCGATATGAGAGTGGGGGGCTAATAATGATGCTCGATACTGGGGATTCCCCAGATCATGACACGTGGCAGATGACGTGTCCCAGGGTTTACAAGAAAGGATCAAGATCGGTACGTTGAAAGCAGACCCCGGGCCGACGACCCGAGGATGTTCTCGACCTTCGGTGACCCTCCAGCTCACCTACGAGCTATCATATATCCAAGATGCTCGGCCTCCCGCTCTTTCCCGAGCCTCCCGCCGAGCTTATCTTCCTCGGTCTCATCGACCGACCCACAGCACTGATCACAAGCGTCTCCGCCATGGCTCCGTGAATCTCGCCAGACGCGAGATATCCGCCGTCCATGTTCTCGCATTCCACGCTACCGCGTTCCCCCATTAACAGGCATATCTCATCATTAATGGGGAATCCCGCCTTTCACGCGGGCGTAATGCCAGGGGCGTAACGGCCGGCAAGAATCTCGCGTCCGCCTACCCATGGCTGCTAGACTCAGGTAAGCCAATTTTATCCCACTAGGCCGTTACTCTGCCAAAATAGCCCATCTAACTTGATCGTCGGTGGGTCCTCGGTGGCACAACTACCCCGGGACTTCTTTGCAGGTAGCTCGGCCTCAACCACCTCAAGCCATTGAGATCACATGCTCCAGGAGGCAACCTACAAATCAATCTCAGCCATCCATCAGCGCTCACTGCAGATCAACGGAATGTAACATCTGAAGGAGATCCAGAGATCCATCACATCCTAATCATCACAACAGCTCCATACCAACTCAGTAATTGGGTAGCTTTGAAAGAGAAGAGATCGGCTTCAAAGGTGATCGCGATGGCTTGTCATAAGATTGGCGGGGGCGGCGGCTTAAGGTTAAAGTGAGATGGTTTGTGATGGGGCTCACAAGTGCGGATTCCCTGATCAAGAAACGTGGTGGGTGGCAAGCCTCTTACGTGCACCAACCATCTCTTTGAAGTACCATGCGAAGGGGACATTCCTCGGCACCTCATCTCCGAGGCATCTTTCGACCTTTGGGGGGCCTCCTCTGAGTACATTCCCTATTCGACTAGCAACCAGCCAACAGCTCGCCTCCAAGCTATTCTACAGCTTAGCTTTTTCAGCCTCCACGTTCGTCTCCGAGCTGTCATCGAGTCGAGCTTCCTCATCCTACATGCTCGTTTCCGAACTATCACAGAGCTGAGCTTCCTCAGCCTCCTCGCTCGTCTCCGAGCTGAGCTTCCTCAGCTTCTCTTTCTGGCCGGGAGCACGGAGCACGAGCATTCCCGTAATGGTTCTGTGTATCTCACCACGATGAGATCTTCGTCACTCCACGTCTTGCATCCTATGCTAGGGTATCTCGCCATTAATTGGCATATCCTGCTATCAACACGAACGTGACGCAAGGGAGTAATGGACGGCGAGATTCTCGCATCGACTCGCTCCATGCGACCGCTATATAAACCCCTCTTCCAGACGACTCAGGTAACGGGAATTGAAACCAATACGCCACTACTCTGCCCATCTATTTCTCGGTACTTACTTGATCGTCGGAGGGTCTTACGGTGGTTTCCCACCCCGGGACTTCCTTTGCAGGTAGCTCGGCGTCAACAACAACCCATTGAGATCCACACGCTCAATCTTCCACAACAAATCCCAGCCGTTCGGCCCTACTGGTTGCAAGATCGAAGGAGGACAATATCTGAGGGAGATGCCGACCTCCTTCAGTTGGTGCCATCTGTGAGAACTCTTTTCCATCCAAAAAAGTTGATCTTCCGCCTTCGATTCGATAACTAACGATCATCACAACGAAGATCCCAGCATAAGCCACCCCGTCCTTTGCAACGGAGGCGGGGCGGTTCCACCCCTCCTCCCAATATCTTCAAAGCCTTATTGGCACGATCGACCGACTGACAGTGATGGTGGACGCGCTCGCTCGTGACCAAACTACCAGCCACGCCCGGAAAATCACCGCCCCTGCACCCCAGAACGGCGGTGTGCATGAGGCGACAGTAGGACGCGTTCAAGTCTTCGGCCTCGCTCGCGCCAACCACGACGCCGCGAAACACCGACGTGATGATTTCGGAAGTCGTGACGTCCATACGAGAAATTATTTCATAACTCATTGGGCACCGGACAGTCCAACATCGAAGTCTGGGGACCAACCAAATTATCTATTTAACGCTCGTCGCGCTCCCTCGTCCTCCGAGGCGACGTCGGTCAGAACACCTAATTTCAGGAATGACCGACGTCACCATGATTACCGAGGCCGTGCCCATAGCGCACGTTGGAGGGAGCCATGGAGGGTTCACCTCGAGGATCTGAGAAACGTGATAGAGGAAGCCGAAACCGCTCCATCACCCAAACCTGAAGCAGAGACAGTAGACACTCCGATTATGGAGAATTCTCGAGATACCAGCAGCGAATCGAGGTCCTCGAGAAAAAGATTGAGGACATCCGACTCGCTACCCATTCGCCTGGCAGATCGGAAAAATACTCCGCGGACTCTCTCACGAAGCCCTTCACTAAGCAGTTGCTGAGGGAGAGAATCTTTTCCTGGAACAAGCTGCCCAAAGTTGCTCTTTTCGAAAAGAAGTCCGACCCAAAAGACCACCAGGACGTGTTCACCGCGTGCATGAGCTATCAGGATAACTCGGACGCCGCTCAGTGCCAAGCATTCCCCACCACCCTCATCCGAGCAGGATGAGATTGGTTCCGTGGCCTGACTCTGCACTCGATCTTGACCTTTGAAGAATTGGCCACGCAATTTCTCAGCCACTTCGTCGGCAAATGACGACAGAAGAAATCGGTTGACTACCTGTTCACCATCAAGTGCGGGGACATGGTGTCTTTCAAATACTATATTGCCCATTTCTATAATGCCCTTCTAGAGGTACCCGAGCACCAGGATGAGATGGTCATAACCGTCCTGAGGTCTGGTCTTAAGCACAAAGAGTGGCTCTGCTCTTTTTCATTGGCGCAACCTAAGACCCTGGCTGAGGTAAAGGTCTGGACCAAGCGGGAAATCTAACTCGAATCCGAGGCTAACGCTCACTTTTCCCGTGGACACCTGACAGACCGAAAGAAAAGGGACTTGGAAGAAGACAAGAAGAAGGTTGATTGGTCGAAACCTTATACGCCGAGGTTTCACGAGTATACGCCTCTTAATGTCTCGCACGTCGATTTACTAGAGGAGGCAAGGAGCAAAAGATTCTTCAAGCTGCCACCGATGACATGAAATCTGGGCAAGCGACTCCGCGGCCCATATTGTGCCTATCATCGGAAGCAAGGGTACCCGACCGAGAATTGTAAATAGCTACGCGATTACATCAAGGAGCTGATCCGCTCTCGTCACTTGGAAAAATATCTGCGAGACAAACGTCAAGCAGATAGGGGGCAAGCCGACCAACTTGAAACTGGAGAGCTGACGGTCGGGCAGATCATGGTCGTCACCGACTGACCCGAGTCCGAGCAACAAGGACACCCACAGAATCCGGTCATTCAATTTTGGAGAGTTTAAACTGTATCACCGAATCTGTATTTTTTTAATAATAAAGATTCTTACTTCCATGCAATCTGAACTGCTTCTTTTTGTTTCCATGCGAAAACACCTCGCAGGGTCGGCGGGCAGCTTCCTACCCATCAAGAAAAGACCAGTCCTTCACTCTAGCCATGAAGCTCGGATATTCCTATAGGTAGCCGACCAAAGCCCTCATCACGAGGCCGTTGGGAAGATTTCTACTCGGCCCATCCGCAGCGGGTAG
The DNA here is from genome assembly GCA_030015575.1 of Agapanthus africanus. Taxonomy (NCBI): domain Eukaryota; kingdom Viridiplantae; phylum Streptophyta; class Magnoliopsida; order Asparagales; family Amaryllidaceae; genus Agapanthus; species Agapanthus africanus. The sequence goes on along the minus strand of CM057347.1, from coordinate 377,939,021 downwards.
CTTCCTGCCCAACAATGCTGTAGATCCAAAGCCCTCATCACGAGGCCGCCGGGTAGCTTCCTTCTCGGCCCATCCACCGCGAGTAGCTTCCTACCCAACAACGCCGTAGATCCAAAGCCCTCATCACGAGGTCGCCGGGTAGCTTTCTGCTCGGCCTATCCGCGGCAGGTAGCTTCCTGCCCAACAACGCTTTGTATCCAAAGCCCTCATCACGAGGCCGCCGGGTAGCTTCCTACTCGGCCCATCCCCCACGGGTAGCTTCCTGCCTAACCACGCCGTGGATCTAAAGCCCTCATCACGAGGCAGTCGGGTAGCTTTCTGCTCGGCCTATCCATAGTGGGCAGCTTCTTGCCCAACGAAGACGTGGATCCAAAGCCCTCATCACGAAGTGGTCGATAGCTTCCTGCCCAACGAAGATGTGAATCCAAAGCCCTCATCACGAGGTGGCCGGGTAGCTTCCTGCTCGGCCCATCCACCATGGTTAGCTTCTTTGCCAATGAAGATGTGGATCCAATGCCTTCATCACGAGGTGGCCAGGTAGCTTCCAGCTCGGCCTATCCATAGTAGGTAGCTTCCTGCCCAATGAAGATGTGGATCCAAAGCCTTCATCATGAGACAGCCGGGTAGCTTCCTACTCAGCCCATCCACAGTGGGTAGCTTCCTACTCAACGACGCTGTGGATCCAAAGCCCTCATCACGAGACCGCCAGGTAGCTTCCTGATCGGCCCATCCACTGCGGGTAGCTTCCTGCCCAACAATGCCGTGGATCTATAGCCCTCATCATGAGGCAGCCGGGTAGCTTCCTGCTCAGCCTATCTACAGTGGGTAGCTTCCTGCCTAATGAAGACGTGGATCCAAAGCCCTCATCACAAGGTGACCGGTAACTTCCTGCTCGGTCCACCACCATGAGCATCTTCCTGCCTAACGACACTGTGGATCCAAGGCCCTCATCATGAGGCCCCGAGGTAGCTTCCTGCTCGGCCCATCCATAGTGGGTAACTTCCTGCCCAACAATGCTGTGAATCTAAAGCCCTCATCAGGAGGCCGCCAGGTAGCTTCCTGCTCGGCCTATCCACAGTGGGTAACTTCCTGTCCAACGAAGGCGTGAATCCAAAGCCCTCATCACGAGGCGGTCGGGTAGCTTCTTGCTTGGCCCATCCACCGTGGGCAGCTTCCTGTCCAATGACGCCATGGATTCAAGGCCCTCATCATGAGGCCCTGTTCATATCAGAATTTTGCATTATTATATTCCCCATTCTTAATCATATTGCAAATAAATAGGTGCTTTTGATCCATGTCTGCTAAATAGTTGCAGGTTACAGGTTCTCAGAACAATACAGTGAAAATGGTGAAAAAACGCTACAAATGTGAGACTACGACCAACAAAAAGATGAATCTGCAAATGCCGCCTACAGTTTAAGGAACAAACGAAGCTCAATGAACAGTTCGATTGCACAAAGTACGAGGGCAGCACAAAGATTCAAGACTTCAACGCGAAGCTTACGGTAAAAGTCCACAAATTCTGCACTGTTGGAAATCTGGAAGAAAGTAGAAAAGATTCTGAAGAACCAAGAGAAGAAAACAGAAGGAAAAAGAAACTTGAAGCATCACAGAAAAACAGAGCCCAAGAGCCCATCAAACGGCCGCGGATCCGCGGCCAAACAAGGCATTCTGCCGCGGATCCGCGGCCATGAAGAGCACGTGTCGGTGCGTGTCGGTGGGAATCGGTGCATTGACCCGGTTTTCTTAGGGTAGTTTTATAATTTTAGATATGGATCAGATGTAAACCTTAGGGTTTCTCCTATCTATAAATAGGAAACCCTAAAGCCTAATTAGGTATGCCTCTTTTTAATTCTAGATTAAAATTTTCATTCCATTGTAATCGTCAAAGAGTGCATCAATAAAAGTAAGTTTTTATTCTGAATTTTCCTTATTTGCAATTTATATTCTTGCAATTTTTCATATCTGTCTTTTATTATCTGCACGTTAATTAGATAATTAAAAATAAAAATAAAAAAATGGATTCCATTGTTAATTCCCTAATGACTGAGTAGTTCCTCACTTGTTAGGATTAGAATTGGTTAGGTTTGAGAGATGGAAATCTTTCACTCCTTTCTTGCCCTCATAACTTTAAAAATTAGGACTCTATGACCCACCGCTCACTACGGCACCCTATCCTACGAGATAGCGGTGATTCCCTAATTAGACCGGTAGTGGTTGATTTACATAGAGATTAGGGATAAGAGTTAAGAAAGGACAGATAAGGACCAAAGGGAAGAAACTACGTTTCTTCCTAGTCGTGCTAATCCCCTTTGTTAACTATTACCTTAACACCTAAGTTCTTAATTAGGGCAAAGAAAGCGGTGAGTAGAATTAACTTTCCAAACTAACCTAATCCTAACCCTAGCAAGGTTTTAATCGAAATCAATTTCAATTTCAGTTTTTATAAAAATCAAAACCTACCAAAAATAGGAATTAACTCGTTAGAACAATTAGAAAAGAACATGTTTTCCCTGTAGACCGACCCATACTCAATCGACTAGCTACCAAGCGACACCGTCTTGATTGCGGTATTCTATTCTTTGATTTTAAACGCATACACAAAAGAACGATCAATCAAATGGCGCCGTTGCCGGGGATAACGGTAGTTATTTTCTTTTTGTAATTTCGGGTTAATTAAAAATTAAAAAAATCATAAAAACTGAAAAATATAAAAACAAAAAAATTATCATCTTGTTATTTTTTGAAGGGTTTTCGTGCGAATTGTGCAGGATCGGAAAGACGAACAGATTCAGATTTAGAAATATCCAGTGAACAAAACAGAAAACAGCAGATCTGAACATACAGAGGAGAACCACAACAGAAAACAGAAAGATTTTGGAGATCTGAACCGACTCTTCCACCGCGGAACTGCGGCACTAACAAGCAATTGGCGGCGGAACCGCGGCGGTTTGCTGACGTCAGCAATCTGATTTCTCTGTAAGTATTCCTTATCTTCTCTGTAACCCCCTGATCTCCTTTGAAAAATTTTCCTGCAGGGTTCTTTGCGCAAAACTTCTTCCCCCTTTCCAATAAATTAATCTTGTACAGGATTCTTTGCGCCGCAAATAAAAGAAAAAATTTTGGCAAGTGTTTTGGATTTTTGTGTGTTTACTGCTTTGCATTTTTAAAACGGACTTTTAAGGGGCTATAACATCAATCCAGATTGGGTGGTGATTTCATTACCCTTCCTAGGACCCCAAAAATCACAAAAAGCATATGCATCAACCCTCGAGTTAAATAAAAAATATTTAGACTTAGCCAATAAGGACTGTCACGCTCGTTAGGACAAACGAAGGTTGTAGGCAATCGGTCGTTTATCTAAACCTGACTTTGTGGTGCCTAGGCTAGACAAGTGGGAAAGGTAATTTTAAAAGGCCTGTCTCACGGTGATTCGTGAGCGGATCCCTCCTTTCTTTACTTGTGCTTACCTGGCCACAATTGGCGGTGAAGAGGCGATTCGAGGGATATCTTACAACTTGCCCTTTAGACCAGTTAGGAGCAGTCTAGTTGACTTAGGACACCTTAGCTCTAAGCTTGATTGTGCATGTGATTGTTTGAAATTGTGCCGTAGTTCCGTACAAATTTTTGTAAAAATTTTTCTAAAAAAAAACACTTTCAAAAATTTCAAAACTCCAAAAACAAATAATTTTTTTTAAATAAAAAAAAATCATCACATTCTTTTTCTTCTCCTTTCTCACATCATGGATACCCCACCTCGCAAAACTCTTGCCGAACTTTGGTACCCTCAACCAGACATTACTTCCTACGCGCACTGTTTCGGTTGAATTTCGGACGACCCCTCCATGCCCAAAATTTCTTTGAAAGATCGAATAGACGCGTCTAGGGCATCCAGTTGGACTCCGCAATCCACCTTGTATCAACCATTTCAACCTTCACCACCTTCTTACATTGATACTACTTTTTCGAGTCCTGTTGTAACCCTGAAACCCATGTCTATTGCTGAACATATTGAACAATCTCGTAGCCAATCTTTCACTCCTTTCAACACTTCTAGTTTTTGGATCAACAATTCCATTCACCTTTTTATCCAAATGTTGATCCTAATACTATCCAGCCATTCAATTCCTATCCATCTTACCCAACTGTTGGACCTTCCCTAGACATTGCTTCTACACAGCCATTTGGGAGTTTCCAGAATCCAAACAACTTTGAATCTTTTACTGAAACCCCTTCACAACTCATGTCTAGTCTGGAACAGTCGTTGGAAGATTTTATGGTAACGTTAAGACAACATATGATGGATCTGAATGCGTCCATGGCCGCCCTTATACAACCTAGTGACCCGGTAGCTAGTTTCCAACTAGCTCCAAATTTTCCAATATATGATGAGGCGGTTGGACAGATTGAGAATTTGAGTGGTGAGAGTGAGCTGTACACACTTCCAAATCAAACATACCCATCCCCAATTGAATCCCATAACTCCGGTTTTGAATGTCTATCAAGTGTTCCAAATGATTCACCAGTTGAAGATAAAACGTTTAATGAGTTGTGCGGCTTTGTAGTGTTTGATTTACCTGATTGTGAAGGGTCCCTTTCGAGTGAAATCACCACCAATCCTTTTGACCTCTACACCTCCACTCTAGAACCTGAATTGATTAATATCCATGCTTTTGATGAGGTGTCTGAGAAATTTAATTTTCACTTGATCGAGGATATTGACGCTGGGAATATTTTGGATGATGAACCCACAAATTTTGATGAGTTTTTCTTTCCATTTCATCATCCCGAGACATTAAATGTTTCTCCCGAACTTCATATGCGTCTTGAATTTGATGAGAATTGTATGGATAAGCTAAATTTTGAGGATAGTATTGAGGATGAACCAGTTTTGTTTGATGAGTCGGATTTTCCAATTCATCCTCCTGAACCTTTAACTGTTACACTTCCTAAATCAATCCCCTTCATCCTTTCTGTCGTTCCGACCGCGCAAGAAACCGTATCCCTTTCATTTTTAATGTCTGGTTTACCAAGTTCGACGTACCCATGTTTTCTCACGAATCTTGAAGGATTTGACCTCATTTCTCAGTGGGTTGATAGATTAGCGCAATCGCTTTTTACATATCGGTCATTACAAATTGTGCTAATTTATACACTCCATCTCCACCCTCAAGTTCGTATTCAACTTCTTTCTCTCACTTTCTCTGGTTCTTCTTCTAATCTTCCTTTAATGATAGCGAGTATTAATGAATCACAATCCGATATTTTGAGTTCGATAATTCTAGAAAACAACTTGATTTAGACTCTTTTGAGAATAAGGTAGATGAGCCTTACGAGTCTCCTAGCTCAGTAATTTTTGAAAAATCAAGTGTGTTGAATTCTGGCGCGACACTTATTGATGTTGAAATGTTCAATCGGACCATCGATGAAAGTTTCGAAAATATTTTCGCCGACGAACTCGCATTCCTAAATGACACGGATTTTGTGATTAATCAACCTCCACCTGAAGAAGTCAAACCACCACCATTTCTTTTTCCCTTCCGCCATTCTTCTCCTCCACCGAGACCGTATACTGCTTCTATCTCCACACAATCCCGTGTGCTTCTCATTTCTTTTCTCTACACTCCATTCTTTCACCAACCACACCATTATAACGACAAAATTTTTGAATGGTTGGTGCTAACCTTCGGCCTGTGTAAGGCCTTGTATAGCTTGATACTGTTTTTTTTTCTCCTCCCTAACTCTGAACTTTAATGCTTCAACAGTGGAAATACTGTTTCACTTAAGTTTGAGGGGAACCTTTTGTGTATATATATTTTGTTTTCTTTTTCTGTTAATAATAAATTAAAAATAAAAAATAAAAAAAATAAATAAACAAAAACATGGGAGTGCCGACAATTTTGACCCTCTTGATGTAGCCTGACAGTGAGGGCACTGTCAAGTTTAAGTTTGGGGGTGTGCTCGGTAAGGTTTCTTCTTTCATATTCATATGTATATTTTTGTATTTGCATACTTATTTTAAAACCAATAAAAATTGAAAATTTTTAAAAAATTATAAAAATTGAAAAGTTCAATTTTGGCCATATTTGACTTAAGTTCAACATGACGGTTGACTAGTTAGGAAAAACTAGATCCTAAACTTGGTAAATTAAAAACCCTAAAAATAACCTTTCTTAAAGTTTAACTGTAGAAAATATATGTCCTTATAGTTTATTTAGAAATAGGCGAATTTTGAGTTCAGTTCTTGGGCTAAGTCAAAATAAGGGAAGAGTATTGAAATTTTTATTTGAAGTGTAAATCTGAAAAATAATTCTGAATTTTAAGTATAAATTCTGAAAATATATATCCTACAACTCGCACATACACGTACCATGAAACTTGGGATAGTAGAGGATCCTTGAAATGCTCTTGTCTAAAATCCTTAGTATGAAAGAAAATAAAATAAAAGTACAAGTGTGAATAAAGAGATAAAAAAAAATAAACACTGGTTTGTAATTACTTAAGGCTGCATAAATAAAAAAATATAGCGAGGGTGCTTTATCACCTAGTGCCTTAGACCAACTGGTTTGGGAGTCACTGCTAAGCTTTAGGTATTACAAGACGAGGAATTACGCCTAAATGTGCAAACACATTTTGTAATCGGTCGTTCAGTACCTCAAGAAGTATTAACGATCGCATGAAGGATGTGTGAGCAATTTCATATAAAATTCACCAACAAAAAGTATTTTGGAAGATGGACAAGAGTATGATAGTTAAAATTGAATTTCCAAGTGTAAGGGTGATACATACACACACGTAGGGGTATGTGATTAGGGTTTGGATGAGAGATAAGAATGAAAGATAGGGCCTATATCTTCAATAGAAATGATAAAAATTTCTAAGTTGAGATAGAACCTTAGAAGGAAAATTCAAAAGATGCTGAAAGCTTAATAAATTTTCAGAACATATACGATCTTAAGTTAAATGAAAAGGAAGTGTGAAAAATATGGGTTGATGATTTCTAAGTTGAAGATAATAGAAATTCTTGCTAGAATACCGAATTGAAGAATGAGAGTCAACAGGCCAAATTGATTGGATTTTGTGGGTAGTATCCGCTGAAAACCCTCAGGAGACAACACTCCTCCTATTAGGTACACCTAGAGGTTTAACGGCTTGTTCCACGAGCTCAGTGCAATCACGATTCCCTGCGAAAGTGAGGTTAGGTTTTTTCGAGAATAAATTGGTTTTGCTCGGGACGAGCAAATAATAAGTTTGGGGGTATTTGTTCATATCAGAATTTTGCATTATTATATTCCCCATTCTTAATCATATTCCAAATAAATAGGTGCTTTTGATCCATGTCTGCTAAATAGTTGCAGGTTACAGGTTCTCAGAACAATACAGTGAAAATGGTGAAAAAACGCTACAAATGTGAGAATATGACCAACAAAAAGATGAATCTGCAAATGCCGACTACAGTTTAAGGAACAAACGAAGCTCAATGAACAGTTCGATTGCACAAAGTACTAGGGCAGCACAAAGATTCAAGACTTCAACGCAAAGCTTACGGTAAAAGTCCACAAATTCTGCACTGCTGGAAATCTGGAAGAAAGCAGAAAAGATTCTGAAGAACAAAGAGAAGAAAACAGAAGGAAAAAGCAACTTGAAGCATAACAGAAAAACAGAGCCCAAGAGCCCATCAAACGGCCGCGGATCCGTGGCCAAACAAGGCATTCCGCCGCGGATCCGCTGCCGTGCAGAGCACGTGTCGGTGCGTGTCGGTGGGAGTCGGTGCATTGACCCGGTTTTCTTAGGATAGTTTTGTAATTTTATATATGGATTACATGTAAATCCTAGGGTTTCTCCTATCTATAAATAGGAAACCCTAAAGCCTAATCAGGCATGCCTCTTTTTAATTCTAGATTAAAATTTTCATTCCATTGTAATCATCAAAAAGTGTATCAATAAAAGTAAGTTTTTATTCTGAATTTTCCTTATTTGTAATTTATATTCCTGCAATTTTTCATATCTGTCTTTTATTATCTGCACGTTAATTAGATAATTAGAAAGAAAAATAAAAAAAATGAATTCCATTGTTAATTCCCTAATGAGTGAGTAGTTCCTCACTTGTTAAGGTTAGGATTGGGTAGATTTGAGAGATGGAAATCTCTCACTCCTTTCTTGCCCTCATAACATTATAAATTAGGACTCTATGTAAAACAACCATCCACTGCTCACTACGGCACCCTATCCTACGAGATAGCGGTGATTCCCTAGTTAGACCGGTAGTGGTTAATTTACATAGAGGTTAGGGATAAGAGTTAAGAAAGGACGGACAAGGACCAAAGGGAAGAAACTATGTTTCTTCCTAGTCGTGCTAATCCCCTTTGTTAACTATTACCTTAACACCTAAGTTCTTAATTAAGACAAAGAAAGCGGTGAGTAGAATTAACTTTCCAAACTAACCTAATCCTAACCCTAGCAAGGTTTTAATCCAAATCAATTTCAATTTCAGTTTTTATAAAAATCAAAACCTACCAAAAATAGGAATTAACTCGTTTGAACAATTAGAAAAGAATACGTTTTCCCTGTGGACCGATCCATACTCAATCGGCTAGATACCAAGCGACACCGTCTTGATTGCGGTATTCTATTCTTTGATTTTAAACGCATACGCAAAAGAACGATCAATCAGGCCCCTGGGTAGCTTCCTGCTCAGCCTATCCACCGCGAGTAGCTTCCTACCCAACAGTGCCGTAGATCTAAAGCCCTCATCATGAGGCCGCTGGATAGCTTCCTGCTCGGCCCATCCGCAGCGAGTAGATTCCTACGCAACAACGCTGTGAATCCAAAGCCCTCATCATAAGCCCACCAGGAAGCTTCCTGCTTGGCCCATCCATCGTGGGTACCTTCCTGCCCAAACAACGCCGTGGATCCAAAGCCCTTATCATGAGGCCGCCGGGTAGCTTCCTGTTTGGCCCATCCACCGCGGGTAGCTTCCTGCCCAACAGTGCCATGGATCTAAAGCCCTCATCACAAGTCCGCCGGGCAGCTTCCTGCTCGGCCCATCCGCAGCGAGTAGATTCCTACCCGGCCTAACCCATGAATCCTTTGCCATCGCCATGAGGCCGGTAGATGGCTTCCTGTCACGCCCCGCTTCCCAAAAGATGGAAATATGTACATGACAAGGCCCGCGATGTATTTATTTCGAAAAGGTCATTTCTCGGAATAAATACGCTAAGCGTAATTGAGCGATATAAAATGACAAAAAATTACCATGAGATTTAAACATCAACAACTTTATTTATATTCAACTTGATACATTTACAATACATGAGTTCAACTGAAAAGGAAATACAGGAAAAGAAATGCCTAAACATGTGGCATATATAAACTGAAAGAAAATGATAACTAGACTAGGCCTGAGTAGCGATTTGTAACAATTCTAAACTTTCTGTACAATTTTTTTGGTAAAGTACAGAAAGGAATAGCTTAGCCCGAGCACAACTTAAAAGTATTTCTTGTTTAAGAACAGCAAGAAAGCACTTGTAGTTCATTGGTAAAGCCTTGCACTGCTGTGATATAACCCCTGTGTTCGAATCCCATCAGCCCCATATTATTTTTAATGATTTTTCTTTTAAACTTTTTGGAAGCCCAAAAGTTTACATGTGCAATACACGTAAAAATGAAAAGTCTCAGAAATCAAATATGAGGAAAATGATGTATGAACAGACCTAGACATGTGGCACCAATCTCAAGCCCTACACCCTCAAGATGGCCGTTGGAATTGGCCATATGGCCGACGCCGCCGGGCCTCCCTGCTGCAAATACCCCTAAACTTTGCACACATGACTCTTGGCATCCCCCTTAACCCTAATAATGTTTGAATTTCCTACAAATTAAACAGAGGATTAAAATCACCCATTAATCCAATGTTATGTATTTTAATTCTCATTTTTAATTCCCTAAATCCTAATTCTATCCTATAAATACCACTCCATACCTAGCCCTCTCCATTCCGATATATATCATCAAAACTCTCAAATTTTTCCAAGTCAAATTAATTGTACAAGTGGAATTAGCCCAAGATCATCTTCCAGCGATGACTCGGGACAAATCCGGCGACACCGCGACTCCACGAAGCTCTCAAACCCTTCCTCTACCTCAGCTCTCTCATCTAATCCAGTAAGTCCCCTCTCTTCTCTCTTTATAAATAAATCCTATTTTTAATAATTATATATATATATTATCAAAACATCTATTTTATATATATAATAAATTCCATATTTTCTAAACACAAGAATCACAAGTTTTATGAAAATACCATTAATAATCTATACAAGTCAATTTACACTAAAATACCATATATTATTCAATCTAGGTTTATATTCACTAGAATACCTCATCATATAAAAATTACATCCATGAAAACCCTAAATATGATAAATAAATGCTTGAGCTTTATTTTGAAAGTTTATCAAAACTATTTTTCATAAAACCTCCTCAAGTTTATTAATTTACAATAAAGACCCTAGTAAATATAGGTTTAAGCGGGACCAATTCTCTTGAGCCTCAGGGAGCCGGAGAAAGTGGGTGCTTGCCTATTTAAGGTAGAAAACTAAAACGGGGTTAACAATGGAAATTGGCCTGGAAAAAGTCATAAATCCTGCCGTCCATGTGCAGCAGTTACCGATAACTCCAAAACCTAATTCAGGAATCAAATTCTGTTTAAGTGTCTGACTTAGATAGAGTCTCAGTCTAATCTGAATACAATTCCAATCTACATACAATCCAAATATAACTCCAATACATCATGAATCCATATATACTGGAACTTGAACATGAATAACATAATACCATCTATATCAATATGACTTGAACTGACCGGACTATGGATATATATTGACTTGATCACATGACTATCTGTTTATATCCTTATCCGTTTACATGAACAATTGATATCATGGTTTTGGCATGTCTTACATCTATATAACAATACAATAAATATTACGGGGTTTTTAAAGGGGTAGACTGGTACGTAATGTGTTAAAAGTGGCACAAGATGGTCATTAAAAGACGTAACTAAACATCCATTGCCGTTGTTCCGTGGGGTTTGACGGAGCCTTGTACTAAGGGTTACCTTAGTCCACGGGATAGATAGACTCCTCTCGTAAACACTAATATCTTATGTATCAAGCTACAAACAACTATATTAATATAGTAAACATGATCTTTTATACTTTACATGTTCTATTCTCTGTTTATTCTTCTCTACCTCTTGGGACTTACCGAGCGATTGTTCGCTGATGACATTCCTTTTCTACTCTTTCTTTGGAATGTTGTCAGGAGGACCCGACTCTCTGGAGATCGAGCCCAGCTCAGAAGACTTGAAACAGTTCATCGAGGACCCTGAGCTCTAGTTCACTTGTATATACTTTTACTTTTAGTTCATGCCATTGTTTAGGCATCGCTTTCCAGTGTTGTATTTATTTTCCAGTTGTATTGTAAAGAATGTTTAATCAATAAAAAGTTGATGTTCATTTACATTTCATGTCTTTCTTGTGTACATTTATTATATTGCTTATTTACGCTTAGCGTGTTTACTTCTGAGTAAATACGTCGCGGGCTTAGTCACGTCTCTTTATCCGTACACCGGGAAGCGGGGCGTGGCATGTTTTGTTGGCGGCCCATGCAGGTCAGTTCTGCATGAAGTCATACCATGCAGGGTCAGTTCTGCATGGAAACCTAAGCAATATATCACAAGAATTATATGAATCAGTAACTAAACGTTCTTTAAATTTCATATTCTTTGAATCTATCCTAACCGTATTTTTCTTTCGAGGTTATGGATTCTCCGAACAACACGAGCACCAACGTGAATAGCAACACTACACCACCACCTCTTCCATTTACGTCTACCATTGTAGCTCCAATCAACGAGCAGACGGTACTGCTTGAGGTGATCAAGAGCCTCTTAGAGGGATAGCAGCAGCAGAATGCTATCCTAATGAACCGCCCAGATACTGAGGCACCTGGAGTGAAACAATTCTGGATACTGCACCCTAAACAATTCTCTGGGAAAGAGAGCCCCTTGGAAGCTGAAGAATGGGCTCAGTCGATCGAAGGCGATTTGGCAGTAGCACAAGTGCCAGACATTGCTTGGGTATGGGTTGCAAAGCTGCAACTAACAGATAACGCCAGGGTATAGTGGAAGGCGGAAGAAAGCCGTCTTGCCCAGCCGATCGAATGGAGAATTTTTCACGAGATGTTCGACGCGAAGTATTTTCCCGAGACTGCCCGCTTTGATATGGAGCAGCAATTTATCCACTTGCAACAAGATTCAATATGGACCAAATCTGTAGATGAGTATGATACTGAGTTCACCATGTTGAGCAGGTTTGCGGCCCATCTCATACCGACTGCTGAGATCAGGGCTAGAAGATTTCAGCAAGGGTTGGACCCATAGATCCAAGTTGCGTTAGCTATAGGGGATTTCCCAACCCATGATTTGGCTTTGAAGGCTTCCCGAAGATATGAGGCAGTGGTGAAGAAGAAGGGCGGATTTCAATCTGCCGGTATGAAGCGCCCTGCTACTCTGATAGCAGAAGGAGCCTCTTACAGGCCACTGTTTGTACCCTAGGGATTGGAAGTAACATTTAACCGGTCAAGTCCAGACTTTTGCTATTACTGCAAGAGGGATGGACACCTGTTGAAGGACTGCAGGCGCACAGAAGGCATGTGCTTAGTTTGTGGCGCATCCACTCATGGAATTGGAACATGTCCTGATAGACGCAACCCAGTTCCAACACACATCAACTATCTGCAACGGCCAACTATTCAGGGATCTGCACCTCGTCTTGCTTTCCCAGCTCCACTTCCACATGGACCTCCTGCACAGCCTACCCGCCAATTCTATCAGACACTGAGGAACATGCCCCAAGGACAGAGGAATATGCCTCAAGCTAGGAGGAACGTACCCCGGCATCAGGCTTACACATTAGCAGGCGTAGAAGCAGAGGCTATAGACCAAGGCAACACTGGCAATTCCCTTCAATATTTTTCATACCCTTGCATTATCTCGTTACCTTTCATGCACTACCAGTATTTCTTTCACCACCACTATCACCAAATTTTCTTGAATCTGTTACAACTTCCTTCTATAAATTTCGAGAACGAAATAATTTATAAGGAGGGTGGAATGTAACAACCCTAAACTTTCTGTACAAAATTTTTTGTAAAGCACAGAAAGGAATACCTTAGCCTGAGCACAACTTAAAAATATTTCTTGTTTAAGAACAGCAAGAAAGCACTTGTAGCTTATTGGTAAAGCCTTGCACTGCTGTGATATAATCCCTGTGTTCGAATCCCATCAGCCACATATTATTTTTAATGAGTTTTCTTTTAAACTTTTTGGAAGCCCAAAAGTTTACACGTGCAATACACGTAAAAATGAAAAGTCTCGGAAATCAAACATGTGGAAAAAGATGTATGAACAGACCTAGACACGTGGCACCAATTACAAGCCCCACACCCTCAAAATGGGCGGCGCCGCCGGGCCCCCTCCCCCCCGTTGCAAATACCCCCAAATTTTGCACACATGACTCTTGGCCTCCCCCCTAACCCTAGTACTGTTTGAATTTCCTGCAAATTAAACAAAAGATTAAAATCACCCATTAATCTAATATTTTAATGCATTTTAATTCTCATTTTTAATTCCCTAAACCCTAATTCTATCCTATAAATACCACCTCATACCTAGCCCTCTCCATTCTAAAATCTATCGTCAAAACTCTTAAATTTTTCCAAGTCAAATTAATTGTACAAGTGGAGTTAGCCCAAGGTCATCTTCCGGCGATGACTCGGGACAAATCCGGCGACACCGCGACTCCACGAAGCTCTCAAACCCTTTCTCTACCTCCCCTATCTCATCTAATCCAGTAAGACCCTTCTCTTCTCTCCTTTTCACCTCTTAAAAAGTTCTCTTTTCAAAACTCGTCGTAAGTGGAGTTAATCAGACATCTGATTCTAATTTGTTAAAAACCCAACCTTTCTTAGTAACAAATCAACCATTTCTTTATACATTGTTTAGCAACTATAGACCAATATTAAGAACAAGTTTTAATTTAAAATACCATGCTATGCAACTTTTATTTCACTTTCACGGTTAAATACCACAAACTTTCTATTCGACATCTTTCATCATTTTTGCTCATATTACCTTTAGAAAAATCACAAGGTAATGAGCTACCTCATCACAACACTCATCATGACTTAGCACGATATCTTTTGGAACAATATTTTGTGGGATAAATAAAATTTTACAACAAAATACCTTAAACTAATAAAACCGTATTCTTTAAGATTGTTTTAATTAAATTCCTTACAATTAAGCCTCTACAACCCATTTTAGGGAACCCGATTTGGATGATGTGGATTATCGCACATCCTTGGGACTAATAGAGCGAGATGCAGACCTCCTTACAGAGCATCCGATCTCGATGGAATTTTTAATACAATTTTTAAGAAAACGTGATTTTCTATTTAATAAATAAATCCTATTTTTAATAATTATATATATATATATATATATATATATATATATATATATATATATATTGTAACAACCCTAATTTTCCTATACACTTTTCTATACAAATTTTTTAAATTTTTTAAAAATCCATAAAGGCGTATTTTAACCTTAGCACAATATATATATATAGGTAATTACTTGTTTTTAAATAACTCCATTTTTTGTGTACATAAAATTGTTTTAAAATTAAAGTATACTTGGGGTATTTAATGTTGCTGTTACCACTTTAAATATTTATTTTCCCACAATTATTACAAGAAGGAGCTTGTAGCTCATTGGTAACACCTTGCACTGCTGAACTAAGCCATCAGAGTTCAAATCCCATATCCCATATTATTTTTGTATTTATTTTTTTAAAAATTCTTTTGGAAGTCAACAGTCAAAACGCCATAACTCACAAAACTTGAACTGAACATTAAAAAGTAAATATACCATAAATCCCCCCTCAAGATTCCCCGGCCCCCGAGTCGGCCGGACGGCCGAGTCGTCAACATCGAAGACAAGCATCTTGACTTGGTCTTCCCCCCTGCACACACTAAATCCCTAGATCGGTTACAGAGAGCATAATAAATCCCTTTTACTCCAAATCTTAATGATTTTTAATAATTTTTATATATTTTTTATTAAAACCCTAACCCTAGCCTAACCCTATATATACCCCCATACCCTCTACCCTCTCATCCTAAATTCCTAAGTCCACTTTCTCAAAATTCCAAGAGAACTTGGTACGTTAGAAAACGAGCGAAAGGCAAAGCGCTGACGAAATCGACGGCGAAATTCCGGTGATCGTGCTAGGACCTCTCAACGATGATTCGACGCACCGGCAAACCGTCTACCTCCCTCTCACTCTCTAGCATTGTCCAAACCCGTAAGTCCCCCTTTTCTACCTTTCTTTTCCTTAAAAAAAAACGAACTTATAAACCCGACGGAAATTGGAACAAACCAATTTCCGATTCGGTTTTCTATAAAATCTCACTTATCACCAATTCCATAACGTTTAAACATCTTTATGTTGACTATTAATCACATAACAACTAATTTGAATAAAGTTTCTCACATGAAATGATAGCTTTTGCAATATATCGTATTCTTTCACTTAAATACCACCATATTTAGTTTATCACATTTAACCTCTTAACATTGCTATACCTTAACGTAGATCACGAGGTAATGACCTACCTCCTCACACACTCATATGCAATCATAACACGCTACCTTGAAAACTTAGAATACGATAAAACAAGATTTTACATTAAAATACCATGTTCTTAATAAAACCTTTTCTAAAAGTTCTAGATTTTATACACTTTTAAAACACATATCTTTTAATAGGAAAATACGATAAGTTGTGGACATCGAACGTTTATCTAAACCTGACTTTGTGGTGTCTAGGCTAGGCATGTGAGAAAAGGTAACTTTAAAAGGCCCGTCTCACGATTCGTGAGCGGATCCCTCCTTTTCTCATTTGTACTTACCTGGCCACAATTGGCAGTGAAGAGGCGATTTGAGGCTTCTAACGACTTGTCGTTTAGACCATTTAGAAATAGCCTAGTTGAAATAGAAAACCGTAGAATCTAAAATACGGAAAATCGACTTTTGCAAATAAATACCTTATCTTTATAAAACCGTTTTCTAAAGGATTAGTATTTATAAAATCTTTGCAAAGCGCCACTACAACCCACCTTTAGGGAACTCGTTAGGGATAGTACGGTTTATCGTGCACCCTCGGGCTTAGTAGTGCTAGATTCAGACCTCCGCAAGGAGCATTCGGTCTCGAAAGGTTGAAAATACGACATCTTAAGAAAATGAGACTTTTATAAATATAAAATATTTATTGAAATTATTTTTGTATAAATATATGTATATTTATCATTAAAAGATCTATTTTGTTATAATATAAATATTCCACTTTTTCCTAAAGATCACAAGAATAAATTTTACATTAAAATACCATGAATTTCAAATAAATCAATATTACAAATAAATACGTTTATTTATGTAATTAGGATATTTTCACTAGAAATATCACAAAATAAAATTACACTCATTATAACTATAAAGACGAATAATAAATACTCGGGGTGTATCTTGAAAACTATACAAAAGTATTTTTACATAAAACCCCCTCAAGTTTTATAAATTACAATAAGGACCCTAGTAAATATAAGACTTCGATTTACATTTCTTTTGTCGGACTCGGGTTTGAGTCTGACTATTTCTGATTTGAATATGATTCAAGTCAATCTACATTCTTTAATATTCCAATTCAATATGAACACATGAATCTATGAATACAATTATCAATTTATACAACTTGACTGAACCGAACCATGGATATATTCCTTTTACATGATTCCCAGTATTCCATTTACATGACTCAACGATTATAACCGTTTCCTGATATCATGGTTTCGGTCAGTCAGTCAACCACTCATACAACCAATACAATTTACAAGATAACACTACAAACAAGACATCGCGGGGTTTAAGGGGTAGATTGGTACGGAAGATGTTAAAAGTGGCACGAGACGGTCAGATTTAAGACATCTAACATGAATCCAATTGCCGTTATTCCGGGCCTTCTAACGGAGCCTTGTACTCTATTTTCCGTTTGCCCTGGTCTTTAGCATATAGAGACCCCTCTCGTATACACTGGCATTCTTCTGTACCAAACTACAAACAACAGCATTAATACAATATTACAACAAATAGTATACAACTTTAGAAGATACCTCTTATTCTGTCTTTTCTAATTCTTCCTTATCTTTGGGACTTACCGAGCGACCTGTTCGCTGACGGCATTCTATTTCTTTCTTCTTTGAATGTCGTCAGGTGTTTTGGACCCGTCAGAAATCGAGCCCACCGGTGAAGACTTGGATCAGTTTCACGAAGACCCCGAGCTCTAGACATTATACCTTGTTCTATTCACTATTTTTCATTTCCTGATATTCCACTGTTTAGGCATCGCTTTTCATTCCAGTTGTATTTACTTTTCATGCATTGTACAAAAGAATGTTATTAATAAAGTTGCTGTTATTTTTTATATCTCTTGCCTCTTGTGATTTACTTTTATATTGCTTAGATATGCTTAGCGTATTTACTTCATAGTAAATACGTAGCGGACTTCGTCGCGTCCCTTCGCTGTATACCGGGAAGCGGGGCGTGACAGGTTTTGTTGGTGGCCCATACAGGTCAGAGCTGTATGCATCCCTATCATGCGGTTCTGGTCTGCGTGAACAACCTAAGCAATATAACACAAGAACCAGCAACTAAAACATTCTTTACAATTCATGTTTCTTGAATCTTACAAATTTCTATTCCTTGAATCTTATCATTTCATGTATTTGAATCTGTCCTAACCCAAAATTTTCTTCAAGGTTATGGATTCCCCGAACAACACCAGCACCAACGTCAACAACACACCTCCAGCACTACCTCTCGCACCAGCTGTTCCTGCACCATCCACCGAGCAAACAGTGCTACTTGAGGCGATCCGTAGCCTTCTTGAGGAACAGTAACAACTCCTGAACCGTCCTGAGGTCGACGCATCAGGGGTAAAGCAATTCAGGGCTTTGCACCCCAAGCAATTCTCTGGTAAAGGAAGCCTTCTTGAAGCTGAGGAATGGGCACAAAGCATCGAAGATGATCTGGCAGCAGCACAAGTAGCAGACATAGCTTGGGTCCGTGTGGCGAAGCTACAGCTCACGGATAATGCTCGCAACTGGTGGAAGGCGGAAGAAAGCCGTCTGGTACAGCCTATTGAATGGAAGACTTTTCGCGAGAAGTTCGACACGAAATACTTCCCTGTGACTTCCAAGTTTGCCATTGAGCGGCAGTTCATTCATCTACAACAGGGTTCGATGTGGGACAAATCAGTAGATGAGTACAACGCTGAATGCACCATGTTAAGCCGATTCGCGGCATACCTGATTCCGACGGACGAGATCAGAGCCCGTCGCTTTCAACAAGGACTGGACACGGAGATTCAAGCTGCTCTAGCCACGGGAAAATTTCTGACACATGAGGATGCTTTGGAAGCTGCCCGCGGTTATGAGACAGTGATAAAAATAAGGGGCGGACCTCAGTCTGCAGGAGTCAAACGCCCTGCCACTCAAATAGCAGGAGGAGCCTCTTCCAGGCCATCGTTTGAACCCAGGAGATCAGAAGAAACCAATAACCAGTCAAGTCCAGATTTCTGCTACTACTGCAGAAGAAAGGGACACTTGTGGAAGAACTGTAGGCGCGCAAAAGGTCTGTGTCTAATTTGTGGCGCATCCAACCACGGAATTGGGAACTGTCCTTATAATAGCAACTCAGCTCACACACCTACCAATTACCCGCAGCGGCCAGCTATCCAGGCTCCTGCAACTCGTCCTGCACTCCCAGCGCCACCTCCATATAGGACTCCTGCACAGCCTACTCGCCAATTCCAACAGGCAATAAGGGACATGCCTAGAAAGCAGAGAAACAGGCCCCAAAGGTAGAATGTGCCTCCAGCTAGAAGGAATGTACCACGGCGGCAGGCATTCACATTAGAAGCCGTAGAAGCCAAGACTGTAGGTCAAGGTAACACCGGTAAGCCTTTTTTACCCTTGTATCCCTTTGTCATTGTTATACACTATCTATACTACAGTCATCAGACTTTCCTTGAAACTGTTACACTTTCCTTTTTCAAATTTCGAGGACGAAATTTTTTAAGGAGGGTAGAATATAACAATCCTAATTTTCCTATACACTTTTCTATACAATTTTTTTAAAATTTTTAAAAATCCATAAAGGAGTATTTTAACCTGAGCACAATATATATATATATATAGGTAATTATTTGTTTTTAAATAACTCCATTTTTAGTGTACATAAAATTGTTTTAAAATTAAAGTATACTTGGGGTATTTAATGTTGCTGTTACCACTTTAAGTATTTATTTTCCCACAATAATTACAAGAAGGAGCTTGTAGCTCATTGGCAATACCTTGCACTGCTGAACCAAGCCATCAGAGTTCAAATCCCATACCCCACATTATTTTTGTATTTATTTTTTTTAAAATTCTTTTGGAAGTCAACAGTCAAAACGCCATAACTCACAAAACTTGAACTGAACATTAAAAAGTAAATATACCATAAATCCCCCCTCAAGATTCCCCGGCCCCGACACCCCGACTCGGCCCGACTCGGCCGAGTCGGCTGGCGGATCGGCCGACTCGGGCCGGCGCCGCCGGCCGGACTCGGCCGGACGGCCGAGTCGTCAACATCGAAGACGAGCATCTTGACTTGGTCTTCCCCCCTGCACACACTAAATCCCTAGATCGGTTACAGAGAGCCCAATAAATCCCTTTTACTCCAAATCTTAATGATTTTTAATAATTTTTATATATTTTTTTAATACTTTTTATTAAAACCCTAACCCTAGCCTAACCCTATATATACCCCCCATACCCTCTACCCTCTCATCCTAAATTCCTAAGTCCACTCTCTCAAAATTCCAAGAGAACTTGGTACGTTAGAAAACGAGCGAAAGGCGAAGCGCTGACGAAATCGACGGCGAAATTCCGGTGATCGTGCTAGGACCTCTCAATGACGATTCGACGCACCGGGAAACCCTCTACTTCCTTCTCACTCTCTAGCGTTGTCCAAACCCGTAAGTCCCCCTTTTCTATCTTTCTTTTCCTTCATAAAAATACGAACTTATAAACCCGACGGAAATCGGAACAAACCAATTTCCGATTCGGTTTTCTATAAAATCTCACTTATCACCAATTCCATAACGCCTAAACATCTTTATGTTGACTATTAATCACATAACAACTAATTTGAATCAAGTTTCTCACATGAAATGATAGTTTTTGCAATATATCGTATTCTTTCACTTAAATACCACCATGTTTAGTTTATCACATTTAACCTCTTAACATTGTTATACCTTAACGTAGATCACGAGGTAATGACCTACCTCCTCACACACTCATATGCAATCATAACACGCTACCTTGAAAACTTAGAATACGATAAAACAAGATTTTACATTAAAATACCATGTTCTTAATAAAACCTTTTCTAAAAGTTCTAGGTTTTATACACTTTTAAAACACATATCTTTTAATAGGAAAATATGATAAGTTGTGGACATCGAACGTTTATCTAAACCTGACTTTGTGGTGTCTAGGCTAGGCATGTGAGAAAAGGTAACTTTAAAAGGCCCGTCTCATGATTCGTGAGCGGATCCCTCCTTTTCTTATTTGTACTTACCTGGCCACAATTAGCGGTGAAGAGGCGATTTGAGGCTTCTAACGACTTGTCGTTTAGACCATTTAGAAATAGCCTAGTTGAAATAGAAAACCGTAGAATCTAAAATACGGAAAATCGACTTTTACAAATAAATACCTTATCTTTATAAAACTGTTTTCTAAAGGATTAGTATTTATAAAATCTTTGCAAAGCGCCACTACAACCCACCTTTGGGGAACTCGTTAGGGATAGTACGGTTTATCGTGCACCCTCGGGCTTAGTAGTGCGAGATTCAGACCTCCGCAAGGAGCATTCGGTCTCGAAAGGTTGAAAATACGACATCTTAAGAAAATGAGACTTTTATAAATATAAAATATTTATTGAAATTATTTTTGTATAAATATATGTATATTTATCATTAAAAGATCTATTTTGTTATAATATAAATATTCCACTTTTTCCTAAAGATCACAAGAATAAATTTTACATTAAAATACCAAGAATTTCAAATAAATCAATATTACAAATAAATACCTTTATTTATGTAATTGGGATATTTTCACTAGAAATATCACAAAATAAAATTACACTCATTATAACTATAAAGACGAATAATAAATACTCGGGGTGTATCTTGAAAACTATACAAAAGTATTTTTACATAAAACCCCCTCAAGTTTTATAAATTACAATAAGGACCCTAGTAAATATAAGACTTCGATTTACATTTCTTTTGTCGGACTCGGGTTTGAATCTGACTATTTCTGACTTGAATATGATTCAAGTCAATCTACATTCTTTAATATTCCAATCAATATGAACACATGAATCCATGAATACAATTATCAATTTATACAACTTGACTGAACCGAACCATAGATATATTCCTTTTACATGATTTCCAGTATTCCATTTACATGACTCAACGGTTATAACCGTTTCCTGATATCATGGTTTCGGTCAGTCAGTCAACCACTCATACAACCAATACAATTTACAAGATAACACTACAAACAAGATATCGCGGGGTTTAAGGGGTAGATTGGTACGGAAGATGTTAAAAGTGGCACGAGACGGTCAGATTTAAGACATCTAACATGAATTCAATTGCCGTTGTTCCGGGCCTTCTAACGGAGCCTTGTACTCTATTTTCCGTTTGCCCTGGTCTCTAGCATATAGAGACCCCTCTCGTATACACTGACATTCTTCTGTACCAAGCTACAAACAACAGCGTTAATACAACATTACAACAAATAGTATACAACTTTATAAGATACCTCTTATTCTGTCTTTTCTAATTCTTCCTTATCTTTGGGACTTACCGAGCGACCTGTTCGCTGATGACATTCTATTTCTTTCTTCTTTGAATGTCGTCAGGTGTTTTGGACCCGTCAGAAATCGAGCCCACCGGTGAAGACTTGGATTAGTTTCACGAAGACCCCAAGCTCTAGACATTATACCTTGTTCTATTCAGTATGTTTCATTTCCTGTTATGCCACTGTTTAGGCATCGCTTTTTCATTCCAGTTGTATTTACTTTTCATGCATTGTACAAAAGAATGTTATTAATAAAGTTGCTGTTATTTTTTATATCTCTTGTCTCTTGTGATTTACCTTTATATTGCTTAGATACGCTTAGCGTATTTACTTCACAGTAAATACGTAGCGGACCTCGTCGCGTCCCTTCGCCGTATACCGGGAAGCGGGGCGTGACATATATTATCAAAACATCTATTTTATATATATAATAAATTCCATGTTTTCTAAACACAAGAATCACAAGTTTCATAAAAATACCATTAATAATCCATACAAGTCAATTTACACTAACATATTATATACTATTCAATCTAGGTTTATATTCACTAGAATACCTCATCATATAAAAATTACATCCATGAAAAATACGATAAATAAATACTTGAGGTTTATTTTGAAAGTTTATCAAAACTATTTTTCATAAAACCTCCTCAGTTTATTAATTTACAATAAGGACCCTAGTAAATATAGGTTTAAGCGGGACCAATTCTCTTGAACTTCAGGAAGCCGGAGAAAGTGGGTGCTTGACTATTTAAGGTAGAAAACTAAAACGGAGTTATCAATGGTAATTGGCTTGGAAAAAATCACAACTCCTGCCGTACATGTGCATCAGTTACCGATAACTCCAAAACCTAATCCAGGAATCAAATTCTGTTTAAGTGTCTGACTCAGACAGAGTCTCAGTCTAATCTGAATACAATTCCAATCTACATACAATCCAAATATAACTCCAATACATTATGAATCCATATATACTGGAACTTGAACATGAATACCATAATATCATCTATATTAATATGACTTGAACTGATCGAACCATGGATATATATTGACTTGATCATATGACTATCCGTTTACATTCTTATCCGTTTACATGAACAATTGAAATCATGGTTTCAGCAAGTCTAACATCTATAAAACAATACAATAAATATTACGGGGGTTTTAAAGGGATAGAATGGTACGAAATGTGCTAAAAGTGGCACGAGATGGTCATTAAAAGACGTAACTAAACATCCATTGTTGTTGTTCTGTAGGGTTTGACGGAGCCTTGTACTACGGGTTACCTTAGTTCATGGGATAGATGGACTCCTCTTGTAAACACTAATATCTTCTGTACCAAGCTACAAACAATCACATTAGTATAGCGAACATAATCTTTTATACTTTACATATTCTATTCTCTGTCTATTTTTCTCTACCTCTTGGGACTTACCGAGCAATTGTTCGCTGACGACATTCCTTTTCTATTCTTTCTTTGGAATATTGTCAGGAGGACCCGACTTTCTGGAGATCGAGCCCAGCTCAGAAGACTTGGAACAGTTTATCGAGGACCCCGAGCTCTAGTTCATTTGTATATACTTTTTCTTTCAGTTCATGCCTTTGTTTAGGCATCGCTTTCCAGTGTTGTATTTACTTTTCAGTTGTATTGTAAAGAATTTTTAATCAATAAAAAGTTGTTGTTCATTTGCATCTCATGTCTTTCTTGTGTACATTTATTATATTGCTTATTTACGCTTAGCGTGTTTACTTCTAAGTAAATATGTCGCGGGCTTAGTCATGTCTCCTTATCCGTACACCAGGAAGTGGGGCGTGACAACGATCGTGCTCCTCCTCAGCGGTGTCCACCTCTTCAGCCTCCACAGTATCTGACGACCATTCCAAGAAACAAAGATGGGTGGAATGCTCGTCAGCGAACTTTCGCTCGGTAAGTCCTTAAAAAATGGGTCTGAAGTTTAAAAGTATAATTACAAAGAAAATTTATATCATGAAGCAATGGATTAGGAGATATGGTGTTTAAACATGTCATTTAATATAAGCATGGAAATTCTATTTAACATGCAGTTCTATATATATCATAGCAAAATAATATGAGCATAGTATAGTATGGCCGTGTAGTGTAGATGTAGTGGACATGGAGTGAATGTAAGTGTGCTAAAAGGTCATTACATGGGTAAACTAATGTAACGTAAGTTTAAGGGTGAATGTCAACCAATCTCAAGAGTGTTCTCGAACCCAACAGGCTGTAATCTACGGTTAAGGATCCACGGGCCTGAATCAAGTGTTAGTAACGAGACTTCAACCTAGTGTTGAAATATTCCAAACTCAATAGGTTATAATCCAGGAGCAAGAAAACACTGGCCCTCATGATAGCTTGCTTGGATCAGTAGACATGAATTCATGATCTAGGGAACTCCTGAGATTTCGTTGGATTCACACATAAACTACCCCAACACCCTGTGTATTCTAGGTTATAGTTAAAAATTACTAATCTTGCTCGAATTCATGAATACATCAAGTTGCAAGATTGAGTTCATGTCAATATCAAGTATTTGTGTCAAGTGTTCATGTATTTATGTTAAGTTGTATTCATGGTTCGAGTAAAGTCAGTTCCAATAACAACCATTGTGTTCTGGTATTCATATTAAATTCACGTCAAGTCATAGTATTTTAGTATTCAAGTTTTAGGATATTCACTTTCAAGTGTTCTGGTTCATGATCAAAGGTACAAGTTTATGTTAAAATTTGGATCCTGATTGAGTTTGTATTCAGGTTAGAGTAAATATCTTATGAAAAAATTTAGCTCTTGAATATCTTAAGTTCGGGAGTAATCGGCAACTGCTGCACATGGATAGCAGAATTTGTGTCTTTTTTCAAGACAATTGTCATTGATAACCCCGTTAAGTTGTTTAATCTGAATAGGCAAGCACTCACTTTCTCCGGCTCGCTGGGGAATTAATCCCGCTTAAACCTATATTAATCTAGAATCCTTAGTATTATTTGCATATCTTGAGGGGGTTTCATGAAAATACTTTAATATAGTTTAAGAATAAATCTCGATGGTGATTTATAACATTTAGGGTTTTCATGAACATATATTTTAATTGTTGTGGTGTTTTTAGTAATAAAACCTAGTTTTTTGAAAGTTTATGGTATTTTTATGAAAACTACTGCTTTTAGAAACTTGGGGATATTTATTTACAATTTTAATTTTTCTTTTAAAAAAATATATTTTCTTAATATACTTTTATTGAAAATACGGATTTTATAATTTTATATAATTTTCCCAAAAATTAGTTTTTATTAGAAAAGTCGTGTTTCTTAAAAACCGTATTTTTATTCCATTCGTGACCGAATACTTCATGAGGAGCTCTGCAACTCGCTCTACTGTCCTAAGAATGTGCGATAATCTACACCATCTAATAGCGGGTCCCCTGACGAGGGTTGTAGAGGCGTAATTGCCAAGGATTTCGAAATACCGATTTAAAGAAACCCGTTTTGAAACGGTGTGGTATTTTAATGAAAAGCTTTTACTTTGAATTACCCATATGCTTAGAATACCGTCCTATGAAACCATAGTGTGCGTGTGGGGTAGGTCATTATCCCGTGAAGATTCTAGGGTTTGGGTGTACTAGATATCAAAAAGAGGTTACACTAAAGTTCACGGTATTTTAATGAAAACGTTCATTATATGTTTATTTCATATGAAAATTTTGTTAAATTAAAAACTAAAAGATGTGAAATTATGCTAAGATTAAGATAGCATGTTATTTTTTTTAATTTGCTTAACACATGCCTTATAAATGTAAAAAATATATATAATATCGGAGATAACTCCTCTTTTGTCGAGTTGTTTTAAAAATACGAATTGAGATGAAAGAAAAGAGAGAAGAGGGACTTACGACTTGGTAATATCGAGAAGAGAGTAAGCAAGAAAAGAGGGGTTTCGTGGCATCGCGGGAGCTTTAGAAATGGCTTCGATCTTCGATGGAAAGAGCTTGGTTGCTAACTCCAGTTGACTCCACTTGTACTTAGAAACTTTTGAGGTGATTTTGCTAGAAATTTTCAGAATAGAGGGGAGCTAGGGAATGGGGTAGTATTTATAATGGAGAATTAGGGTTTGGGAATTAAAAATGTTGATTAAAATGTGTTAAATGATGAATTGAAGGGTTTCTGTTTGATTGCAGGAAAATGAAACAGTGCAGGGGAGTTAAGGGGAGTTGAAAAGATAAGTGTGCAAAGCACGGAGAAAAATGGGGCAAATATGACTGTCGGCGCCGGCCAAAAGGGGAGAATGGGTGGTCGGATCTTAGTGTTCAGCCTCGAGATTCGTGCCACGTGTGTATTTGGGTGTGTACACCTCATTGTGCCTGTTTGATTTTTCTGAAACTTTTCATTTCTCCGTGTATTGCACGTGCAACTCTTGGGCTTCCAAAACTTAAAAAGAAAAAATCTGAAAAATAATTGGGTCTGATGGGATTCGAACGCACAAGCTATGTCACAGCAGTGTAGGACTTTACCAGTGAGCTACAAGTTGTTTCTTACTTTTATTGAACAAAAATAACTTATAACTTCACATCAGGTTGAAATACCCCTTTTCTGTACAATAAACAAGACATTTTTGTACAGATATTTTAGAGTCGTTACATTCTACCCTCCTTATAAAAATTTCGTCATCGAAATTTATATAAAGATGTTGTAATAGCTTCAAGAAAAATTTGGTTAAAGCAGTGGTGAAGGAACTACTAATATCGAACTAAAAGAGCATGAAAATGTTTAGGTAGATAAGAGAACAAAAGGATTCAAGAATTTGAAAAGGCTAAAAAATATGGGAGGAGATTTACCTGGGTTATCTTGACCTATGGCTTAGGCATCTACGGCTGGCAAAGTGAAATCCTGACGTCTCTGCACATTTTTTTGTGCACGTTGGTATATCGATGGCTGACGTGGTAAAGGTGGTCATACAGAGGTGGTGCAGGAAGGGCTAAGCGAGTAGGCAGAGCTTGAATAGCTGGTCTAGCTGCGAGGACCGGGCCAGTTCGATTGTGTAGGCAACTTCCTACAGTATGTGAGGGTGATCCACATATCAGACAAAGACCATTTTCTCGACGGCAATCCTTGACTTGGTGTCCGGTCCTCTTACAATAGATACAGAAGTTTGGTTCAGTCTCAGAAAATGATCCTTCTGGCCTCATAGTTGGCGCTGGGAGAGTTGGCCTAGAAGATGCTCCTCCAGTAATCTGGTTGGCGAGACGTTTCATACCGACCGACTGTGGCCTTCCCTTCTTCTTAATGACAGCTTCATAGCGACGGGCTGACTTCAAAACTGCTTCATATGTTAGGTATTCTCCCGTTGCTAGGGCAATTTGGATCTCAGGGTCTAATCCTTGCTAGAAGCGCATGGCTCTGATTTCTGCAGTAGGAATTAGATGGGCAGCAAATTTGCTGAGCATAGTGAATTCTGCATCATACTCATCTACCGACTTATCCCATATGGATCCTTGTTGCAGGTGAATGAACTTCTATTTCATCTCAAAGTGTGCGGTTTTCGGAAAATACTTGGCGTCAAAGAGATCACGGAAATTCTTCCACTCGATCGGCTGCTCAAGACGGCTCTCCTCGGCCTTTCACCAGACTCTGGCATTGCTGGTAAGCTAGAGTTTTGCTATTTTGACCCAAGCCATTTCTGGAACTTGGGCTGCGACTATGTCATCTTTTATGCTCTGAACCCATTCCGCGGCATCAAGTGGTTTCTCTTTCCTTGAGAAGTTTTTTGGGTGTAATGCTCGAAATTGTTTCACTCCCGGTGCTTCTGCTTCAGAGCAGATGAAACTCTATTGAAGGAGAGCAGTCTGCTCCTGCAAAATTGTGTTTTGAGCTTGCTGACCTTTAAGTAGACTTTTGATAGCCTCCAGAAGTATCGTTTGTTCTATGAGTGGAGCGGCTACAGTAGGTGGAGGTGGTAGAACGGTAAGGGTAGGTTGTGGTGGTGTACTTCCATTGACGTTAGTGCTAGGCTTGTTGGGAGAATCCATCATCTTAGATAGAGAAGAAAGATTAGGATAGATTCAACGGAAAATGAATTGCAAGGAATGTAAAATTGTTGAATTTCATATTTCTTGTGATATATTGCTTACGACTTCATGGAGAATTGACCTGCATGAGCCATCAAAAAAACCTGTCACGCTCCACTTTCCAAAAGACGGAAATATATACATGACGAGGCCCGCGACGTATTTATTTCGAGAAGGTCATTTCCCGGAATAAATACGCTAAGCGTAATTGAGCATAATAAAATGACAAAAAATTACCTTGAGACTTAAACTTCAACAACTTTATTTACATTTAACTTGATATATTTACAATATATGTGTTCAACTGAAAAGAAAATACAAGAATGGAAATTCCTAAACATGTGGCATATATAAACTGAAAGAAAATGATAACTAGTCTAGGTCTGAGTAGCGATCTGATCGTGCTCCTCCTCGGTAGTGTCCACCTCCTCAGCCTCCATAGTATCTGACAAGCATTCGAAGAAACAAAGATGGGTGGAATGCCTGTCAGCGAACTTTCGCTCGGTAAGTCCCCAAGAAATGGGTGTGAAGTTTAAAAGTATAATGACAAAGAAAATGTATGTCATGAAGCAATGTACTAAGAGATGTGGTGTTTAAACATGTCATTTTATATAAGCATGGCAATTCTATTTAACATGCAGTTCTATATATATCATGGCAAAATAACATGAGCATAGTATAACATGGCCGTGTAGTGTAAGTGTAGTGGACATGAAATGAATGTAAGTGTCCTAAAAGATCTTTACATAGGTAAACTAATATAACATAAGTTCAAGAGTAAATGTCAACCAATCTCAAGAGTGTTCTCGAACCCAACAGGCTGTAATTCAGGGGTAAGAAACCACGGTCCCGAATCAAGTCTTAGTAACGGGACTTCAACTTAGTGTTGAAGTATTCCAAACTCAACAGGCTATAATCCAGGAGTAAGGAAACACGGGCCCTCATGATAGCTTGCTTGTGTTAGTAAACATGGATTCATGATCTAGGGGACTCCTGAGATTTCGTTGGATTCACACATGAACAACCCCAACACCCCGTGTATTCTAGGTTACAGTTAAAAATTACCAGCCTTGCTCGAATCTATGAATACATTAAGTTGCAAGATTGGGTTCATGTCAATATCAAGTATTCGTGTCAAGTGTTCATATATTCATGTCAAGTTGTATTCATAGTTCGAGTCAAATCAGTTTCAATAGCAACCATTGTGTTCTGGTATTCATGTCAAGTTCATGTCAAGTCATAGTATTCTAGTATTCAAGTTTTAGGATATTCACGTTCAAGTGTTCTGGTTCATGATCAAAGGTTCAAGTTTATGTTAAAGATTGGATCTTGGTTGAGTTTGTATTCAGCTTAAAGTAAATATCTTATGAAAAGATTTAGCTCATGAATATCTTAAGTTCAGGAGTAATCGGCAACTGCTGCACATGGACGGCAGAATTTGTGTTTTTTTCCAAGACAATTGCCATTGATAACTCCGTTAGGTTGTCTAACCTGAATAGGCAAGCACTCACTTTCTCCTGCTCCCTAGGTGCCACGCCCCGCTTCCCAAAATACGGAATACGGGAAGAGACTAGGCCAGCCATGCTCCTACGGTCAGGGAATAGCCCCGCCGTAGTCATACTTCGACTTCTAGCATTACATGGTAATCAGTAATCATAGCATAGAAGTAAAGGAAACACATCACTAGTTTATTACACAAACTTTCATTGTTCACAGTTTACAATAGTTCGGAAGAAAAAGAAACTACTAACCAAGTGCGAATACAAGGTTGATTTATGGAAAGCGGTAAAAGCACTGAAGGCACGACCGTCTAGATCTCTGCGAGCTCGAATGGTAGGTCTGATTCCTGAACTGGGTCCTCTCCAAGCTCTGACCATGCATACTCAGGTCATCAGGGTGACACAATAGCAATATTATGATAATAACAAAGAGGCAAGAAAATAAAGTAATAACGGTGGAGACAATAAATGCAGGTAATCGATATGTCAAATAAACAATGCAATGTATGATCTGTGTCCCAATCGGTCTCTAAGTCACTTTTGAAATCGAGTTATGGAAAGGAATGTTCATATTTAACGAGGGTCTCATACGTACCCAAGACTACGGCCCACTATTGTCCGGGACATAACCCTATCAGCCGGACCGCTAAGTCCAAACCTAATATATATAAGAGTCACTGTTCGAATGATCATCCTCTAAATCGATAACCTCGCTAAATACAAGTTCCTTTCCACTTCGATTTCCCCTTTTCCCCAGGTTTCACTATCTATAAGTATGGCCTAGTTGTGTACAAGTACGCACTAATAACACTGCTTTATTCACTATTCACTGTGTTGTTTACTATCACGAATCATTCACTTTTTTTCTGGCGCACTCAACACAACTAAACCGATACCATTCACTTTTGACAATGCATTATACACTGAAAATTAATAAGGACGCTCACTATCGCTAGAAGTATTACAGTCGGGTAAATATGTGAATTATGCCGCTAAACAAATCATATGCAATACATGTCATTACGCGTCTTATGAACTTAGAAAAATCACATTAAATCGTAAGATCAGAATTAAGCAAAATGATAAAAAGGGATAAAATTTAACTTAATCAACAATTCAACAAAATTGGTTTCAAGTCAATCGAGTTTCGGATTCACAAATTACAGTAGTTTCTTTTTAAGTGTTCTCTGCTGGAAGTTCAGTTTCTGAACTGAAAACCCATTTTGTAAAACAGTTTTCGCTCTTTTGGGATCACAATTAGGCATAATAAAGTTGGATAATATTTAGGTTAATCAGTTATATTCCCAACGCATCATACGGAACAATAATATCCACTGTGTGCTAGGAGTTATGCATTATTTAATATCGGGATGTTCGTTCTGTCCCTGCTTGGGACTGCAGTATATACTGATGATTTAAAATATGATAAAAATAGCAAACGATGGTAAAAACAAATGAAACTACCTCCAATAGTTATCCAACAGATTAATCTTCACAACGGTATAGGGTTCCGTATAATACCATTATCACACCGACTTGTAAAAGCATTTTATATCAAGTGTCGACAAGCAGAGCTGCTCTGGACTGCAGTCCAGAGCTGCATTCCCGAATAGTTTTCCTCACTGCTTTAAAATAGAAACAAAATATAAATTATATGGGGTTCTAGTTTGTCGAGTCTTCTTCTATATGAGCCCTTGAACACAAAATTCCGTTGTGTAACTAATTTACTATGATTTTCACAAATTACATATACGGAAAGTTTCAAATTTGGCGGATCTAAATGGGGATGACATTTCACAGTGTTAGGGTCCGTATTTTCGACCCAACTCTTTACATAGTTTTCATTATCACTAAAGTAATCCCTTACACCTAAGTTCCGCTATTTTATGATGGTTTTCAGCTTAGGTTTTGCATCGAGCACCTATGATAAACATTTGATACGCAACCGAAACGCTCGTTTGTTTCAACTAATAAACGGTATTTGATTCTACAATTTTCTTACAGCATTATCACTAGCTTCTAGACTTGATTATATCTCAAACAATATTACTAAAATTTAAAATATTGTTTATTATGAAATCACAATGGTAATTTTTCGATATAGTTCGTACGCATCGAAATAAATATAGTATAGCATGTAGCAAGTATTTGAACTTGCCTGATGATGTATCAATGACGATACGGCAGCGACACGGCAACAACGGGATCTACGGCAATGGCACAGCGCGATCACGATGCAAACACGACAGGGTTTAGCCTCGTTGGAGCTTGAACTTGAGCTTGATGGCTCAGTGGGTGTGATGGAGAGGGGTTGCAGGCGGTGGCTTAGAGGAAGCGATGGCTGCGGGTTGCTGGGCGAGGCGGCTGCGGTCGGGGTTTGGAGATGGAGGTCGAGCTCGGTGGTGAGATGGGGTCGATGGAGGAGTTGCACGGTGGTCGGAGGTGGCAAGCGGCCGTGGAGGAGCCGGTGACAAGGGAGCAGGTTCGGCGAAGAGATGCTCATGGTCGCGGTGGCTGTGAGGTGGTGGTGGGTGCAGATGAGGGCTCAGGATGTAATGGAGTAGAGAGGAGGAGGAAGAGGGTGAAGGGGTTGGTGATTGCGGTGAACAGACGGCGGTGATGATGGTCGGAGCAGTGGGCATCGGTAGAGGTGCTCGGGAGAAGAGATGAGAAGGAACTCGTGGGGGGTGATGTGATGATTGTGAGAGAGAGGGAGAGGGGGGAGTATGTGTGTGTGTGTGTGTGTGTGTGTGTGTGTGTGTGTGTGTGTGTTTGTTTTTTTTTAAAATTGAACGGGAGAGAGAGGGGAGACAAAAAGCGATATGAAAATTGATTTTATAATTATTAGAATTTAATTAGGGATTTAATGAAATTGATTGGGTTAGGATTTGGGTTTTAAATGAGAATAATTTTTGAATTTGAAAAGAGAAGAAAGAAATTGTTGGGTAAAAGGAAGTGGAGGGTTTGGGCTATTGAGCTTGGGCCTTAGGTTAGGTTGTAGGAAGAAAAAAATTGGAATAAGTATGTATAGGAAAGAAATAAAATATAAATAGGATAAAAATAAAATGGGTAAACTATTTAGACTAACACTTTATTAAAAATTCTGGTATTGGTGTACAAAAGGGGACTGGGTATTATATCATACCACCCTTACAAAAATTCCGTCCTCGAAATTAAAAAAAGAAAGTAACGATACAGACGGCTACTCGAAAAGATGTGGGAACTGCGAACGAATATCCTCCTCACGTTCCTAGGTAGATTCCCCAGGTGAACGACCGCCCCAAGACACTCGGACTAACGGAATTACTTTATTCTTCAGCACCTTCTCTCTACGGTCTAGTATAGTAGTAGACTTCTCCACATAAGTTAAATTGGTACTTAAAGTCAATTCAGAATGATCGAGAACATGATTTTCGTCTCGAACGTAGCGCCACAACTGTGACACATGAAACGCGTTGTGTACGCCAGCTAACGATAGGGGTAAGGTAAGGCGGTAAGCCACTTCCCCTACTTGCTCCAATATCTCGAATGGTCCGATGAATCGGGGACAGAGTTTCCCGCAACTCCCAAACCTGATAACACCGCGGGTAGGTGAAATCTTCAGAAACACATGATCACCGACTTCGAATTCTAGCGATCTCCTGCTGGCATCCGCCCAACTCTTCTGTCGGTCCTGGGTCGTCTTAATGCGATATCTGATCATCTGGACCTTGTCTACTGTTTGAACTATAAGTTCGGGGCCCAGTAATTTTCGCTCACCAACGTCATCCCAACAAACAGGGGATCGACATTTCCGTCCGTAAAGTGCTTCGAATGGAGCCATCTGGATGCTAGCTTGGAAACTGTTGTTACAAGAAAACTCCACTAGATGGAAGTGATCCTCCCAAGAGCCTTGAAAGTCTAGCATGCACGCCCTCAACATGTCCTCGAGCATCTGAATAGTATGCTCGGACTGTCCGTCCGTCAATGTATGGTAAGCCATGCTAAACTTAAGACGTGTACCCAAACTCTCCTGTAAGCTCTTCCAAAAGTGCGAAACAAATCTGGTGTCTCGATCTGACACTATAGTGAATGGAAATCCGTGAAGTCGCACTACTTCTTGCATGTATTTCTATGTAAGTGACTCTGTCAACTGTCCCACTCAGAAGGGTATAAAGTATGCTGCTTTCGTAAGACGGTCAACGATAACCCAAACGATGTTTTTGCCTCTTGGACTCTATGGTAAAGCAGTCACAAAATCCATAGTGATGTGCTCCCATTTCTATTTGGGTATCGGAAGTGGTTGCAACAGTCTAGCTGTTCTCTGGTGTTCCGCCTTTACCTGCTGGCATACTAAGCACTTGGATACAAACCATGCAATCTCTCGCTTCATCCCGTTCCACCTATAGTGCTGCCTCAGATCTCGATCCATTTTCGTGCCTCCTGGATGCACAGAATAGGCAGAACTATGAGCCTCAGCTAGTACTTCTTCTCGAATATCCCCATTGGGAACGCAGAGTCTGCTACCGAATCTCAAAGTACCGTCTCGATGTATGAGCAAGTCTGTCCTCATCCCGGCTTCCACCTGCTCTCTGAAGTTCTGCAATCGAGGATCATCAGCCTGTGCAGCCTTAATGCGATTTACAAGTGAAGACTGCACCTGTAACTGCCAAAGCTGGCCGGTTGCACTCGGTGTAACAACCTCTAGTTCGAGCTTCTGAAAGTCCTCAATGATGTTCCTCTTACTGGTCAACATCATGACTGCTGGCTTGTGATTGAGAGCGTCGGATACGACATTTACTTTCCCCGGATGGTACTGTAAGTCCAAGTCGTAGTCTGCCATTAGTTCTAGCCATCGGCGTTGTCTTATATTCAATTCTCTCTGAGTGAACACGTATTTCATACTCTTGTGATCCGTGTACACTTCTACCTTTTCACCTAATAAGTAATGTCTCCAGATTTTCAATGCGAAAACCACTACGGCTAACTCCAAGTCATGTGTTGGGTAGTTCCTCTCGTAATTCTTCAACTGTCGTGAGGCATAAGAAACTACCCGACCATGCTGCATTAGAACGCAACCTAAACCTTTCCCTAAAGTATCGCTGTGTATCACCAAACCACCTAAATTAGCTGGCACTATAAGAATATGGGCCGTGGTCAAATTTTGTTTCAGTATCTCAATAGCCTGAGTATATTCCTCTGTCCATACGTAAGGTACTTCCTTCCGTGTCAACTTTGTCAAAGGTTTAGCGACTCACGCAAAGTCTTGAACGAAACGCCAATAATATCCTGCCAATCCCAGGAAGCTTCTGATCTCCGCCACTGACTTCGGTGTCAGCCGATCCCTAACAGATTCTATCTTCATTGGGTCCACAGAGATTCCTTCGCCCGAAACAATGTGTCCCAAGAACTGCACTTTGTCGAGTTAGAACTCACACTTGCTCAATTTTGCATATAGCTTCTCTTCCCGAAGAATTTGTAGTATAGTTCGCAAGTGTTCGGCGTGCTCCTCTCGAGTTTTAGAGTAGACTAGTATGTTGTCGATGAATACAATGACAAACGTGTCCAAGTATTCATGTGTCACAGTTGCGGCGCTACGTTCGAGACGACAGTCACGTTCTCGATCATTCTGAATTGAATTTGGGTACCGATTTAACTTATGTGGAACATCCTACTACTATACTCGATCGTAGAGAGAAGGTGCTGAAGAATAAAGTCATTCCGTTAGTCCGAGTGTCTTGAGGTGGTCGTTCATCGGGGGAATCTACTTGGGAACGTGAGGAGGATATCCATTCGCGGTTCCCACATCTTTTCGAGTAGTTTTTTCGTATCGTCGTTTTCTCTTTTTTGTCCTTTTAATTTCGAGGACGAAATTTGTGTAAGGGTGGTATGATGTAATACCCAGTCCCTTTGTATTTATTATCCGTATTTCAATAATAATTTTATATATTTTATATTTAATCTATTCCATACACACACACACACACACACACACACACACTTCATCAAAAAAAAATTTCCCTAACAAATTTTTCCCAACTCTTTTGCTACCTAACTTAATACTTAAAACCCTAAGCCCAGGTCCATCTTTAATCCCACTCTTTTCCTTCAAAATTTTTCTTGAGCCCAAGCCCAACAACCCAAAACCCTCCACTTCAACCAACAGATACTTTCTCCAATTTCAAAACTCAAAAAAATATCCTCATCCTACCCCAATCAATTTCAAATAAATTCCATTAAAGCTAATAACTATTTATATTAATTCCTCATTATTCTCTCCTTTATTTTTTTTTCAATTATTATTTTAACACCACCACCACCCTCCCCCCCCACGTTCACTCTCTCTCTCCTCTCATTCTCACTCTCTCTCTCTCTTCTCCCCGCTCGTCACCCTCTACTCCCCTACGAGAACCCACGCCAGAACGCCCCAGATCTCACCTCTCATCGCCACCATGCCCTCGCCTCCACCTCCAAGCTTCGTCAACTGCAACTCACCACCGGTGCCGTCACGACCTCGCCACTCTTGCCAACACCCTACTGCCTCCCTCTCTTCACTGCACCGTGATCACCAAGCCTCCCCTACCTCCACCGATGCCCACTGCTCCGACCTTCATCACCGCCATCGGCGACCCCTTCCACTCTCCTTCCTGAGCTCCCAACCTCCCTTTACCACTACAGCTCCGGCCATCGCAACCCCAAGCCCCGACTCCGAGCTCTGGCCGACCCAACACCACCCTTTCCTCTGCAACTCTGGCCTCACTGTCACGACCTCACCATCATGGTAGGCCCATAACATATAGGTCCCAGGATCGAAACCTAGCTCTGATACCAACAAAAGCATATCACGCCCTGCTTCTCAAAATACGAAATACGGGAGGCGACTAAGCCAGCCATTCTTTTACGGTCAGGGAACAATCCCGCCGTAGTCACACTTCGGCTTCTAGCATTGCATAGTAATCAGTAAACACAGCACAGAAGTAAAGGAAACACATCACTAGTTTATTATACCAATTTTCATTCTTCACAGTTTACAATAGTTCGGAAGAAAAAGAAACTATTAACCAAGTGCGAATACAAAGTTAATTTATGGAAAGCGGTAAAAGTACTGAAGGCACGACCGTCTAGATCTCTGCGAGCTCGAATGGTAGGTGTGACTCCTGAACTGGGTCCTCTCCAATCTCTAAGCATGCATACTCATGTTGTCAGGGCGATACAATAGCAATATTATGATAATAATAAAGAGGCAAGAAAATAAAGTAATAATGGAGGAGACAATAAATGCAGGTAATCAATATGTCAATAAACAATGCAATGTATGATCTGTGTCCCTATCGGTCGCTAAGTCACTTTTGAAATCGAGTTGCGTAAATGAATGATCATGTTTAACAAGGGTTTCGTCCGTACCCAAAACTACGGCCCACTATTGCCCGGGACATAACTCTGTCAGTCGGACCGCTAGGTCCAAACCTAATATATATAAGAGTCGCTGTTCGAATGATCATCCTCTAAATCACTAACCTCGCTAAATATAAGTTCCTTTCCATTTCGATTTTCCCTTTTGCCCCAGGTTTCACTATCTATAAGTATTGGCTAGTTGTGTATAAGTACGCACCAATAACACTGTTTTGTTCACTACTCACTGTGTTGTTCACTATCATGAATCATTCACTTTTTACTGACGTACTCGACATAACTAAATCGATACTATTCAAGTTCGACAATGCATTATACACTGAGAATTAATAAGGATGCTCACTATCGCCAAAGGCATTGCAGTCGGGTAAATATGTGAATTATGCATCTAAACAAATCATATGCAATACAAGTCATTACGCGTCTTATGAACTTAGAAAAATCACATTAAATCGTACGATCAGAATTAAGCAAAAATGATAAAAAGGGATAAAAAGTAAACTTAATCAGCAATTCAACGAAATTGTTTTCAAATCAATCGGATTTCGGGTTCACAAATTACAGTCGTTTATTTTGAAGTGTTCTCTGCTGGAAGTTCAGTTCTTGAACTGAAAGTCCATTTCGTAACACAGTTTTCACCCTGTTGGGATTATAATTAGGTGACGCTACAGTTGGATAATATTTAGGTTTATCAGTTAGGTTCCCAATGATCTAGACGGATCGATAATATCCACTGTGTTCTGGGAGTTATACATTATTTAATATTGGGATATACGTTCCATCCCTGCTTGGGACTGCAGTATGTACTGATGATTTAAAATATGATTAAAATAGCAAACGATGGTAAAAATGAATGAAACTACCTCCAATAGTTAGCTAACAGATTAATATTTGCAACGATATAGTGTTCCGCATAATAACATTATCACAGCGAGTTTTGAAAGCATTTTATATCAAGTATCGACAAGAAGAGCTGCTCTGGACTGCAGTCCAGAGCCGCATTCCCGAATAGTTTTCGTCACCGCTTTAAAATAGAAACAAAATATAAATGGGGATGACATTTCACAGTGTTAAGGTCCGTATTTTCGACCCAACTCTTTACATAGTTTTCATTATCACTAAAGTAATCCCTTACACCTAAGTTCCGCCATTTTAAGATGGTTTTCAGCTTAGGGTTTGCATCGAGCACCTATGATAAACATTTGATACGCAACCGAAACGCTCGTTTGTTTCAACCAATAAACGGTATTTGATTCTACAATTTTCTTACAGCGTTATCACTAGCTTCTAGACTTGATTATATCTCAAACAATATTACTAAAATTTAAAATACGGTTTATTATGAAATCGCAATGGTAATTTTTCGATATAGTTCATACGCATCGAAATAAATATAGTATAGAATGTAACAATTGTTTGAACTTGTTTGAAGACGTATCGATGACGATACGGTAGCGACGCAGTAACAGCGGTGATCTACGGCAATAGCAACGGCACGACACGATCACGACGCAAACACGACATGGTTCAGCCTCGTTAGAGCTTGAACTTGAGCTTGATGGCTCAGTGGGAGTGACGGAGAGGGGTTGCAGCCGGTGGCTTAGAGGAAGCAATGGCTGCGGGTTGCTAGGTGAGGCGGCTGCGGTTGGTGTTGATGGAGTCGGGGTTTGGAGATGGGGGTCGAGCTCGGTGGTGAGATGGGATCGATGGAGGAGTTGCGCGGTGGTCGGAGGTAGCAGGTGGCCGTGGAGGTGCCGACGACAAGGGAGCAGGTTCAGCGAAGAGATGCTCGTGGTTGCGGTGGCTGTGAGGTGGTGGTGGGTGCAGATGAGGGCTCGGTATGCAGTGGAGTAGAGAGGAGGAGGAAGAGGGTGAAAGGGTTGGTGATTGCGGTAAGCCGACGATGGTGGTGATGGTCGGAGCAGTGGGCGTCGGTGGAGGTGCTCGGGAGAGGAGATGAGAAGGAACTCGTAGGGGGTGATGTGGTGATTGTGAGAGGGGAGAGAGGAAAGAGAGAGAGAGAGAGTGTGTGTGTGTGTGTGTGTGTGTGTGTGTGTGTGTGTGTGTGTGTTTGTTTTTTTTAAAGTGAACGGGAAAGAGAGGGGAGAGAGAAAGTGATATGAAAATTAATTTTATAATTATTAGAATTTAATTAGGGATTTAATGAAATTGATTGGGTTAGGATTTGGGTTTTAAATGAGAATAATTTTTGAATTTGAAAAGGGGAGAAAGAAACTGTTGGGTAAAAGGAAGTGGAGGGTTTGGGTGTAGGAGCGAGTGGTTGAGCAGGCGGAGATATCGGGGATCGATTTTAGTGGACAGAACGATCTGATGCTGCTGACCCCAGTCCTAAACGCCGCACACGGAGGGCACCACGGAGGTTGGGAGAGAGGCCCGGAACTGGGTCCTAGCAGGGCCCATATGAGGTTGGACTCCACTCCGGCGGTTACTTCTTCTATCTCCCATGAGCGACGTCTAGAGCAAGAACTTGACACCTTGAAGGCCACCGTCAAGGAGATGATGGTATGTATACTACTTAATAGTAAAATATTATGTCATATTATAGATAGCAACATATCCAATATTAGTACGTAGCCTGAGCTTATTTGATTGTAGACTTAGCTTTGATTAATCATACATACATAAAACTGTCTAATTAAAATAAACTACGGTTTTCCAAACTAGATATCCAAACGAGGCCTAAGTCCCTAAATATTCATAGATTGGGGTTTTGCAATAACCTGATAATGATACGAATTCGACTAATACACAGTTCTTACTCGTTTATTACACGCAAAACTGAACAGACGCGACAGGGTACTTCGGCTGAGGCTCCACATGCATCTCCTTCGGCTGCGACTCCGCAAGCCATAACCTCGGCTGCGGTTGCACAGACCACTCCTACAGCTCTACAGCCCGCTCAGACTCTCGCAGTTGCTGCTCCGCAAGCCACTACCTCGGCTGTGGTTACGCAGACCACTCCTACAGCTCCACAGCTCGCTCAGACTCTCGCACCGTCCGCATTGCTCGAGTTGTTGACTCAGGGTTTATCCGAGGAGCAGGTGCGCCAGATTACGGCGATTATCAGAGGTGGAGCTGGACCGAGCTAGGGTAGCTTTTTGATTTTTATATTTTAAACATGTATTTACTTATATGATACATATTGTATATATTTTGGACGATATTGGTGGTGTTTGCGTGTTCATATTGATTTAGATTGATATCGTATTCTGCTTGTTGATTTTTTTATATATTATACGTGCGATGTTGATTATGAATACTGCGATATATATTCTGCTTGTTGATTACTTTCATATATGATGTATATATTATTGTGCACAGGGCGAGGAAAAAATAGGCAGCCCTTTTTTTAAAAAAAAACCTGATAATATGTCCCTACGGATTAATCCGTAGGGACACATGTTGCACCTACCGTTTAATCCGTAGGGTCCAAGTTTGCCCCTACACATGTATCCGCAGGGACAAAATATCAGAATACCTGATATTTTGACCCTATGGACTCAGTAACAGGGGTTAGGCTTGTCCCTACGGAGTAATCCGTAGGGGCCTTAGCTTTACCCGTAGGGACAAAATATCAGAATACCTGATATTTTGCCCCTACACATTTGGACCTACGCAATAATCCGTAGGGACATGTATTTGTTCCTACGGAGTTATCCGGAGGGGCAACTGTTTTATTTTATAAACCGATAAATTAAATAAATATTTTGTCCCTACGGTGTAATCCGTAGGGATAGATGGACCTATGTATTAAGCCGTAAGGGCAATTATTTAACCGTAGGGGCATGTTTAAGGCTAAGACTTGCACCTACGGCGTATATACCTACGGCGTATTTCTGTGCCCCTACGAATATAGTCGTAGGGGCAACCTCTATTTGTAGTAGTGTAATCATAATTATTTTCGTAATTATGTCATAACTATGAAAGCATGTAAAATATTTCTTAATACCGACTTACTTTTTCAAATTACATATGTCGATTAAAGCAATGGATGGGAGAATAGATGAAACAACACCAAGAAATCCATAGAACGTCTCTAGCTAGCGTGTTGTTAGTGTAGATTTAGACTTCATTTCTTAAGATGCGGAGCCATCTAATAATTTTAAAATCCATTTATCTTTTCATTAGTTTAAGCATTTCAGACTTTTCAAATTTCTTATTTAATATTTATTTAATTTTTTTTTTATCTATTATACACGGAAGATTAGTAAACAACTTCTAATAAGAAGTTTTTCAATATTTCACATGCGTGCCAGTGCATAATTAGTATCAGTTTCTAAACCCTAATGACAGCTCCGTAAACAAATGCATCCTCTACTGATCTCAAGTTCCATGAATCTTCTTTCCCTGCTCCTTCTTCCTTCCATATTTCATCTATAAATCAAGTAGCAAAATTAAAAACTCTTGTTAGTAACTAGCAAAATTATTTACATGGTCTAATTATACTTTGCGATGCTCTTAAGATTCAGGGTTTACTAGTTATTTACCTAAAGTAGGAGCACCATAAGATTTGAACCTGGTATACGTGACTGAGAAAAGTTTGTATTGGGATGTTATGTTTCTATGAAATGTCTTTTTAGCAATAATGAGTGATAAAATTATGCTAATTCCGACACAAGTTGTACCATATATATAAGTAATATTGCCTAATATATAACATGACACTTAAATTTCGATTTCTATATAGTTAAAGCACAACTTGGGATCATATATGCCGTATATTAAATGTAAAATTTTAAGATATGCTTGTGAAATAATGATGCAAACTGTAATTCATATGTGAGGGCTGAAATACTTACAGCTTTATTGTCATGTGGAGCCAGAAAGAGATTGCCTTGGCTCTTGATGGTAGGATTCATGTTACCTCGCATTGCGTATTGTCTCCACCCATCATAAAAGTGGTTAACAACATGAGCATAGCTATGTCGGATCCTAGGCATACGTTGGATGCAGTTTGGTCCAAATTTGTTAAACGCTACTGTAAACCTCATTCCTCGGTCTCGAACCAAACCATTGTCGTGGTGAAGGAGCATGACCTTGTCGTGATCTCTAAACCAGTTGTTAGAAATAGTTATCCCAGTCGATCCACGAGTAACATCGAGCAACCCGTCCTGTCCTTGGTAGAGGGCGTTTTGGTCGATCCAGATCTTATGGGATGAGACTATTCTGATTGCATCTCTGCCGCCGAGGCTTGTTATGTGGTGGAATTGGAGGCCGTGGATGATCACATTATTTGCCTGATCAAATGATATTGCTTTTGATGTTTGGAACAACGTCATGACCTTTCAACGAACAAAAACATTTTTTTACTAAGCTACAGATTAGGTTAGGTTTCTTGGTATATGCAATGAACAATATTATAAAAGGATATTTGTGAATTCTTATGATATGATATTTTTCAATGCAAAATGAAAATTTAAAAAATGCACATATTTTCTGGTTAAATTGAAATTGAAATTAAGGATAGATACTAGTTTCAATGCACAATAATAAATTGTGAAGGTCGTATAAAAAGGTACAGGATGTGCCATATTATAGGGGTTAGAGATTCAATGCATGCAAGCAACGCAGAAGAAAAGAGTGTCAACTCCATTTATTTAAATAGAACTAACATGATCAATCAAGAAGCCGGAAACATGGGCAATGTGCACATCAGTTCCACGGCCATCAATGGCAGTAAAGCTCGGAATGACAAGATCAGGCCTTTTGAGCTTTATATACATATCCCGCTCGAAAGTGATCCATACTTTACTGGGCATCATCGTGGCTGCATGACGCAACGTGCCTGGTCGTGGGGCAGAACGGGTCATCACACAGATCTGTAAGGAGGTATATATGGCCTAATTAACACCAGTCCCTTGATTATGAATCATCTTTCCTGAAAACCCATCAGTACACATAGCAAGCCGTTGCCTGTTAGCCGCCCAATTTGCAAGCCGTTGCCTGTTAGCCGCCCAATTTGGGGCCTGACGCCAGCAACGATCAATCACATTCATACCAAAGGCAATATTGGCATCGAAAAGACAGGAAAGTAGAAAGCAAGCAAGAAAAAAGAGCTTAAGTGGTGTATTGGAGGCCATTGGTTGTATGTGAGATGAGATGGAGAATTAAAGTTCTGAGGATTATATTTATAAGAGAAGGGTCAAGGTACTTCACTACTACAATAATGGATTGCCCCTACGGATTTAGCCGTAGGAACAAACCACGGCCCCTACGGATAGATCTGTAAGGCTATAAAAATACTCCATAAGGGCAAAGGCCGCAGGTGTAAGTTTTCGTTCTGAACATATCCCTACGGAGTAATAATTGTCCCTACGTCGTATTCCGTACGGATTATTTCGTATGGCCAAAATATTTATTTAATTTATTGGTTTATAAAATAAAATACTTGTCCTACGGAGTACTTTGTAGGGCCTGAAAATGTCTCTACGAAGTTCTTCGTAGGTCCAGATAAAAGCCTTTAAGAAGAACTCCGTAGGTCCAGATAAAAGCCCCTACGGATATATCCATAGGTCCAGATAAATGCCCCTACGAATATATTCGTAGGGGCAAGTTTACCGCCTGTTACTGAATCCACAAGGACAAAATATCAGGTATCCTGATATTTTGTCCCTACGGCTAACTGTGTAGGGGCAACTGTTGCACATACGGATTAATCCGTAAATGCATCAGATGGTCCTACGGATTAATCCGTAGGGACAAAATATCAGGGTTTTTTTAAAAGGGGCTTCCTATTTTTTTCCCGTCCTGTACACAATAATATATACATCACATAACTAAATACCGCAGTATTCATAATCAACATCTCATGCATAATATATAAAAGAAATAAACAAACAGAATACGATATCAATCTAAATCATCGTGAACAAGCAAACAACACCAATATCGTCCAAAATATATACAATATGTATCATATAAGTACATACTTCCTCAAAAAAAAAAGTACTCTAACTCGGTCCAGCTCCTCCACCTCTAATAAACGCTGTAATCTGGCGCAACTGCTCCTCGGTACAATCCTGAGTCGTCAAAAACTCGACCAATGAAGGAGCGGACTGTACGGAAGTCTGAGCAAGCTGTGGAGCTGCAGAAGTGGTCTACGCAACCGCAGCCGAGGTAGTGGCTTGCGGAACCACAGCCAAAGGAGATTCATGTGGAGCCGCAGCCGAAGCAGTCCGTTGTATCTGTTAAATTTTGTATATAATAAA
This sequence comes from Agapanthus africanus, assembly GCA_030015575.1. NCBI lineage: Eukaryota > Viridiplantae > Streptophyta > Magnoliopsida > Asparagales > Amaryllidaceae > Agapanthus > Agapanthus africanus. The sequence goes on along the minus strand of CM057347.1, from coordinate 377,894,714 downwards.
CGTGTAAGATCTGTGTATTAGATTTTAGTCGGATTCGTATCATTATCAGGTTATTGAAAAATCCCAATCTAAGAATATTTAGAGACTTAGACCTCGTTTGGATATCTAGTTTGGAAAACCATAGTTTATTTTAATTAGACAGTTTTATGTAAGTATGATTAATCAAAATTAAGTCTACAACCAAATAAGTCAGGCTACTAATATTGCATATGTTACTATCTATAATTTGATATAATATTTTACTATTAAGTAGTATACGTACCAATATCTTCTTCAACTCCTCGACGGTAGTCTTCAAGGCGGCAATATCATGCTCTAGACGTCGCTCACGGGGGTAGGGGAAGTAACCGCTGGAGTGGAGTCCAACCTCATATGGGCCGTGCTAGGACCCAGTCTCCGGCCTCTCTCCCAACCTCCATGATGCCCTTCGTGTGCGGCGTCTAGGACTGGGGTCAGTAGCATCGGATCGTTCTGTCTAGTAAAATCGATCCCCGATGTCTTCGCCTGCTCCACCACCCGCTCCTACACTCACATTAACCATTAAAATATAAGTATATCATTTAAATTTGAACTTTTCAAAACAAAAATTTCAAATCTGTTAGAATAAATATTAGCACTTACGCAATACTTCTGGGTAGCAGTGTCGGAGAATCGAAGCTCGTCCGTGGCGGGATCTGTCGAGATACCGTGGATGATAAGATACGCGGTCGGCACGTTCAGTGTACCACCCTGCGCCAGGGTCTTAGCTCTCTGCAATTCGCCAAAAATTTACATATATTATAAAATAACTCTTAATATTATATTATATGAAAATAGATCTATTGTAATTTACCGATGGCTTCATGGCACGAGTAATGTTCCTCGAGCCTTTTGTATAAGTGGGGCGACCTCTCTTCACCGATTTCCTATCCTTCTTATTTTGATTGGCATGTTTCTGCACAACACATTCAGATTTAGTTTTCTAATTAAGCAATACAAAAATATAAATTATATACTAAACAATGAATTAAATTTAAATTACAAACATGTTTGTGCTGAGAGTCGAAATATTGGCACAAGAGAGGTTATGTATCTATCTTGACTCTCGCAAAGGCCGGAGTATGTAGGAGAGCCTCTCTCTCTACCTTGGGGGTCGCCATTCACATGGAATAGCAGTCGATCTTCAGTTCGTTCCTATTGTATCGGACCATTGATTTCATGTTCTTGATCAGGCCCTGATACAGAGCGTGAAGATCGAGCACTCTCTCAGGATGATCAGGGTCGGGTATAGGCTGAAAGTCGTAATCCAACTGCAAATACAAAAAAATAAAGTATTTAAATTGCAACTGTTAAATAATAATAAATATATTGGATAAGTCAAATGAAAATATATATTAATACCCGAGCCTGATCCCACAAGAGGGCAAATGAGCGCCGGTATTGATCGCCCCACTCAACGTGAAGTGGATACTTTTTTAGGATGCGGCTCTCATCCTCCATATACCGGCCGAACCTTTCGGCATAATCGCCGGTATAGAGGTAATCGAGAGTAAAGAAGAGGGGGAATGATGCCTCCCCCCTAACTTTATCGGGCCTCAGCCTGGGGGACTGATTCGGCCCTCGAGTCTCCTTCTCGGGATGGGGCTGCACTGCATCTACAAGAAATATCAAGATAAGAAATACTAAGACAAAGTGGTATTAAGAAATCAATGATTAACGAAAATTAAAATGCGATATATACCTCCGGCGACAGTAGCACGAGCCTGGGTCCGGGCAGCAGCACGAGTGGGACGATAGTTCCTCTGGTGAGGAACAGTCGGTGACCCGGACGTGGACGCGTCCCCTCCTGGAAAATAAACATTGACGATAAATATATGGAGTTTATGTTTATTCTTAGAAGATATGTAAAATGAATAAATATTTTATATTTATTCATACTAACCTGCAGACTGAGCGGAGGGTACAAAAGTGACGGGAGTGGCCTCTGCGCCAGATGTGGATGCATCATCTATAATTAGACAATTAAAAATAGATTATATAAGTAATTGCAAAAAGAAAGTGTATATTAATAATATAACATTCTAAATCAATATGCATGCAATATAAAATATATAAACATACCCGCAAGTGCGATAGTGGTCTATGCCCGAGATGTGGAGGCACCACCTACAGCTAGACAATTAAAAAATGAATATCAAGTAAAAGCAAAAATAATGTGTGTATATTTATGATATAACATTATAAATCAATATGCATGCACTATAGGATATATAAACATACATGCAGATGCGGTGGTGGCCTCTGCTTTTGATGTGGAGGCACCACCAACAGCTAGACAATTAAACATTGACTATATAAGTAATTTTGAAATAAATATGCGTGTATATCTATAATATTATATTCAAAATGAATATGCATGCAATATACCTGGAGGTGTGGCAAATTCCACACGGAAGGAGTCAATCGAAGGGGATACCGATCGGGGTGCAAGACCGGCCTGATGAAGCTCCCTAGGCAGCTCTCCGGACAGCAGAACCACTCTTCCTTTACCTCTGTCGCTGCTGCGGATGGTGCTCCTACCGCCCCTCGCTGCTCCGGTTGACGTCATCACTCCTAGATAAGAGTATAATCATTACATATTCATGAAATATATGTATAGATCGTAGAAATGTGAATTAATAATATAACATTACTGATAACCTTTTTGTATTTGCAGTTGGATTACAACGGGATAAGAAGAGGTATCATAAAGTAGGATTGATCTATAACCAACCAAGGCGACAGATTATAAACTATTATTACAACGGGCCATGTGTTGTGGTTTCCAGCCATATAGTTGAATGGGCAGAATCCATCACTAGCGAGTCCGAGTCTGACATTGCGAGAATCACTACTGAATATTTCGTGCCTCCTATCGAAATCCTTCCTTGCCGGTGAATCTTTTGGATGGCTCATTTTCTATCTTCACTTGGAGCACCACGGTGATACCAAATCATTGTCTCGGCTATTTTTTTGTACCTGAATAGCTTCTGCAATCTATGTGTTATGGGAAAGTATCGTGTTATCTTGACAGGTATATCGGGCTTCTTATCAGATTATTTCGGCTTATACTTGGCCACTCCGTATGTTGGACACTGTTTTAAATCTGAATTCTCTTTCCGGTACAACACGTAATCTTTAGAACTTGCATGAATCTTCTTACACTTCAGACCCAAATCAGATATCATCTTCTGGGTTTCGTACCAGCTGTCGGGCACATTATTTCCCGGGGGCATGGAATTTTTCAGGAACTTCAGAAATATCGTGAATGACTTGTTGCTCCATCCATTTAGGCACTTAATCTGGAAAAGTTGGACGAATCATGAGAGGGTTGAATACTTTGCATTCTCATAAATTGGTCTTCTAGTATCATTCATGAACTTTTCATACTTATCCGCACGCGGTCTTTGACCAGGAGGAATGTCATTTTTGGTAGGAATACTATCACCTAAGGCAGTCTCTATCATATCCTCCATTTCTTCTCCTGAAAAGAAGTTATCGTGTTCTTCTTCTGCAGCATTACCGTCTTCTCCTTCTTCTTCTGCCGCATTACCGTCTTCTTTTTGTCTTTCTCCGTGATATAGTAAAGTTGTATAAAATCTAGTAAAACTATTTTTAACGATATGAAGCTCTACGATTTCTACCTTCTACCAGAACTTATTCCCATATCTATCGCACGGGCAGAAAATCTTCTCTAACACGATCTTATTATGTGCGCGTGCAAATTCAATGAAAGCAGCAACTCCTGCGACAAACTTAGATTGCATGCGTTGTTGTCAATCCACGTATATCCAGTCCTTAACTCTGATGTACTCAGGGCCATGTTAGACTGTATAACATATAAATTGTAGGTTATGCTGACTATATTGAGAAATCTAAGAACGGGATGGTTACTCACAAAGAAGAAAATCCGTAGCGGTAAGTTTGTCAGGTTTTACGTTAATTCTATGCAAGAATGCGATAAACAAAGTTAGATTTGAAGATACCTAAGTATGAGTTGTATTCTATGTATGTGTGTTTCAATTTATAATTTCTCTTAAGTGTAGGGTAGTTAGTATGTATGTGCTTTGTGTGTGCATTTGTTGTGTATTTGTGTTGTATATATATAAAATCAACGATTCATACATTATAAAAACCGAACAGCAAAGACGCGGTGCACCCATGACCTAAGGTGTACTAAAAATCCACAAACATTCAATCATTTAATAAGGAAATAACCAATATATCTATATGTACTCATCTTAGTCCAACATCCTCTAAATACCATATAATTTTATATGTTTTAAGTTATAGAAATAGGTGTTTTACTTGATTAGAACTAGGTAGATTTCATAAGAAGCGCCACATGAGAAGAGAGGGAGGGTTGTGGGACTTACCGTTCCCACTCGTACGAATACGAGCGAGAAGAAGAAGAAGAGGCCTTGGTTTGAAGAACCGAGACCGCTAAAGTGAAGAGGCAAGAGAGCTTGATTCCTTGGCATGCCTTCGGTGATTTGTGGAGCGCCAGAGAGTGGTGATGGAGTTTGGGCAGCAAGCTCTCAAGAGGAAGAAGAATAAGAAAGACTATAACTTGGACTTAGGGAATATATATGAAGAGAAAAGAAAAGGTGGAAGGGAGTATTATAATAGTATGCAAACCTTTGGATTTTAAAATTCAAAAGCCCCCAGAATCTCTCCAGAATCCTATAGCATCCAAGAAGATTGACTTGGCCTCGAAGACCAAGTCAAATTAAAAAATTAAAAAAAGAATAAAAAGAAACGGGCCACTGGGATTCGACTTAGACCTGTAGGCAAAGATTCTTATACTGAAACCAACTCGGCACAAGGGACTTTTTTTTTCAAAACATCATGACAAAATAGTTAAGCTAAAATCAAAATCAAAGAGGAACTTCAATTGTACTATCAAATACAAACGAAGGTACAAGTAAGGGGTACAAGGAAACACAGTCGTTACACAATTTATAGCTCTTATCTGCTGTGGTACATCCGTTGATCTTCACGTCCGTACAACGTGGCACCTGTAATCATCGACGCGCTATATCTTTTAGTTTGGTTTCATGGGTTTGATGACAATCATCTGCCTTGGGCTCCTGCTCCACCGAAACATCCTTCGACTTTGTAGATATATCAGTGTCCCCATCTTGTCTCCGAAAAACATGTAGCTCCATCTTAATTGAAGTCTCCTAGCGCATTTTGACTCCATAATTGAAGTCCCTTGCATAGTTGTAACTTTTCCTCCAATTTGATCCGCACTAACACATGAATAAGAAGAGAACTTAGACACTCTCCACGAATCATACCATATAGACACTCTAATTCATATCTCCTCTGAGATATGAAGATATATGGTTATAGACGGCGATCAATCACCAAGTGACATGCATGATTAACTGCTTCTGACCAATATCTGGCATTCCGGATTGCACTCAATAATATGAGCCCTCTATAGTGTGTCCTATCATGCGCTTTTTCCACCCCCACCTTTCTTTGGCCTTTTACGAACTATAACACCCTGATCCCAGCAGAACTTTGCGGAACATCGAAAAAACTCTCCAACACAGCAATAATCTACTTTGTATGATGGAAGTTTCTTGACCTGACTTTACCATTGCATCCGGAATGCCTAAAAACATAGGGTTTTATACTTGGATCATCCCAATCCTCTACCGATTGCATGATCTACGTTCAAATCAACCACGACCGTCGATTTCAGCCCATAAACCTTTAATTTTCAGCCACAAACAACTTATGTTTGCTGTTCTGTCCCACACATCAGATCTGAAGAAGTATTGCAAAAAGAATAACATGGTGGCATGGCTACATCCACGTGTGATGCACGTGCTCAACAAAAAAAGAACATGAAGCCCTTTTCTCACTCTATGTGCGTCACATGAATCATGCACACCAATGTGCCCGCCTACGCACGGCCTTCTGCTCGTGTGTGCACCTATGCTTTGTTTCCTTGATGCCATCTATGCACATTACTCCGCATGTTTGTACCGCCGCAAGCTTTTCGTCCAACTGCATCGCTTCTTGCTTTCGCTATCCTGCATCACCGCTCACTGTCACAAGCCCTCATGCTCAAATCCGATAAGATCGAACACTCTCGACCGTCTAATAGAAGATCCGGTCTATAAATGCCTCCCTTGATAACTCCTTGACCGATCTAACTTTGACAACCGTCAATCCAAAGCTCTGTCGGATAAAAACTCTTTTGTTCGTCAAATACAAGATCATATCTCCAAACGCCTCCATTGGTAATTTCTTAAACGATCTAAATTTGACCAGTGTTAATCCGACACTCCGTCGGATCGAATCTTCTTCTTTATGACACCTCCACCGCTCCGACTTGACGTCACATCGATTGTCTCATACAAGTTCCGGTCTCCAAACCTCTCCGCTAGTATCACTTTGACCGATCTAATTTCGACAACCGCCAATCTGAGATCCCGTCGGATCAAACCTTCTTTATGATGCCTCTGAAGGGTTACCCTAGCGCCCCGGCCATCTCACATGGCCAAATGCGGAACAAATTTTTTTCTTACGATTAAAACTTGGCGCTAGACTAAACCCTAAAACCGGATCTTTCCATAAAACTAACTAGCTATACTAAGAGAGCTATCTACTATGATAGAAATCTCACCAAACGAATCATGCCCTTCGGTCTTCTTTCTTCATCCTTAGCTCCTTGCATCCACCTTGAACATGCTTGAACTCCAACTCCGGCTCCATCGGTCCTCCGGGATCGAGCTTGTTCTCCGGCCTCCTTTTGTCGTAGATGATCCACCCAGGGAGTATGATCCATGGCTCTAGCTCTTTGCAATATGTTAAAAGAGCAACTAGAGAACTTGGGATGCTAGTCCAAGTGGTCTAGGATGTAGTGGGTGTAAGTCCACGTTGCCCACCCCGGTGCTTACGGGGAGGCGGAAAACATAATAAAAATTGGATTTTTATCAACTATAGGCAACATGGACCAAGCTTTAAGGATCTTTGCTAAACAAAAACAAGCTAACCCTAACTAGTAACTAGCTAAGTGATGGAAAGGTTATACCTTGAGCTCAAAGTACTTCTCTCCTTGCTCCTTGGAATGGTAGAAAGAGGTCACCTTGCTTGTCTTCTCCCGTCAAAGAAGGATCCACCCGAAAGCCTCGACCTTTAGCTTCAACTCCAAGCTAGGAGTAACTAGAGTGCAAGAAATGCTAAGACTTGAACCCTAGAAGAGAGTAGAGAAGATCAAGTGAGGGTTTTTCTCAAGCTTTTTGTTTCTCAACACATGAGAGGGAGAGAGCTTGAGGGAGAGGATGAGCAAGAGAGAGAAATGATATGAGAAAATGAATTATTAGTGAGCCATTCTCACTAATATGTGTGCATTATTTTAATTCAATAATTAGCTAGAAAATTGTCATGGTTTAATCAAGACATGACCATTATCATTTCAATATTAATGCAAATTGCAAGGATCAAAGAGCATCTTCCAAATGAAATGATTATGGTCAAGTTGTCAACAAGGTCAACAAGTCAATGAAGTCAAATGGTCAACAACAACAACCATGCACAATTATTAAGCTAATTATCAATTAACTATAATACACACAAAAGCAATAGGGTTAATAAAATGACAATAGCCATTAACCCTAAACAAGGTCCTCTCCCTCAATCTCAAGCAACTGTGCATACGCACCCACATTCGTGATCCGAGGAACACGAATACTCTGAGAAAAACCAATCTCAAATCATATACGAGGATCCGGCTTAAACCAAAGCCCGCTAGTATAAACTGTCCGGACAGCAAACGTGCACAAGTGCGCGGATGCGAACGAACCCTGTCGCAAAACCATGCGACCTCTACTCATTTTGCCTAAAGGCGAATAGCTCTCTGTGTGGGACTCTAAAGACTCGACACTACGCTGGCAGTGGGTTTAACCACAGACCGCAAGCGGCACTAGCTGTACGTAATGGTCCCCAGGTAGATGTTGATAAGAAGACTGACGAGGTGAACCCCATCTGCACTCCTACTGAGCCTGTATGTGACAGTCTCCGTACAGTCCGGTCTGTTCGTCTGATACATCGCATGGCGGGCCTAGGGGGGCGGTGAACGTCAGTCCCCTAATAGCGGTACAAGTCGTGTCGGAGTGTAGCCCAGAACACCCTGAGATAACACTGGAAACCTACCAGTATATCTCGCTTGCCCTGGCCAGGGACTACTCGTGTAATGGCTCTCCTGGACACAGCGCGATGTCAACCCCCAATACCCGGAGAGACGAATCCTGTCTAACCGTCACTGCCTCCAAGTGCTTCGGGACTGCACCCAAAAACTACCTGTTTGCACGACTCCTTTGAGCCGTGGTAGGGTAGTAATCAAAGTGCAGTGGGAACACACTCGAGGCGAAGTGACAGTGTCAAGTCAGCGGACTAAGCTGTACTCATGTCACCTGGGAACTGATAACTGACGATAGGTATATTACCAACCAACAGTTCCCGACGAGTCCTGTCCAGTGTACTCGTAACCTAACGAGCACCCGCATACTATCCCAAGTACGACGTACTAACGGCTGTGGGACAGACCGTCTCCCACACTGGGATGAGAAGCGCATACGCTAGTCTACTCCGGAGTATCGATGCCCTTTCTCGATAGTCCAACGACCAGGGACCTGTATAAGGATGTGCTTATAGATTACCCAGCTCCCACGAGTGCGAGCGCCATCACAACGCTGGTAATCAAGCAAAGATCCTAAGGGCTCCACTAATATGTATATCAGCAATATGCTAAAAGAAACACATGCACATATTAAAGCAGAGACAAACCAAGTAGCATACTACCATTTCGAGCAAGATTGTATATACAACTGTGAATATCCCAAGCTTCCATTAAGTAATATACAAACCAGTATGATACAATAATGGCCTCTAGGGCATATACACTAACAATCTCCCACTTGCACTAAGGCCATGTACTGGCGTATCGAAGACCTATCATCTCGATCAGCCGCTCGAACTGAGTCTGGGGCAAGGCCTTGGTGAATGGATCTGCTGTGTTATCCTCTGATGCAACCCTCCGGACCTCGATCTCTTGGCGATCCACGATCTCCCTGATCAGGTGATACCGCCTTAAGATGTGTCTGGATTTCTGATGGGACCTGGGTTCCTTCGCTAAAGCTATAGCCCCGTTGTTGTCGCAATACAAAGGTATTGGGTCAACAATGGACGGAACCACCTGAAGTTCTTTCAAGAACTTCCTTATCCAGACAGCTTCTTTTGCGGCACCAGATGCAGCGATGTATTCCGCTTCCATAGTCGAGTCAGCAACGGTTTCCTGTTTGGAGCTCTTCCAACACACCGCCCCTCCATTGAGGGTAAAGACAAAACCCGACATGGACTTGGAATCATCCTTGTCACTCTGGAAGCTGGAGTCAGCAAAGGCCTCAATCTGCAGGTCTTTTCCGCCATACACCAAGAACATCTCCTTAGTCCTTCTCAGGTACTTGAGAATGTTCTTTACTGTTATCCAATGTTTCTCCCCAGGGTTTGACTGATACCTGCTTACCACACTCAGTACATAAGCCACATCCGGTCTGGTACACAACATCGCATACATTATAGAGCCTACCGCAGAAGCGTAGGGTATAATAGACATGCGATCCCTCTCCAAATCAGTTTTGGGAGACATCTCTTTGGAGAGGGTGATCCCGTGACAAGCCGGTAGATTACCGCGCTTGGAATCTTCCATACTGAATCTCTTCAGTATGGTGTCGATGTACCTGGACTGCGAGAGTCCTAATATCCTCTTGGATCTGTCACGGTAGATCCGGATACCCAGAATGTATGAGGCATCACCCAGGTCTTTCATGGAGAACCTGTGTGACAAGAACCCCTTGACAGATTGTAGCATAGGAATGTCATTTCCTATTAAGAGAATGTCATCCACGTATAAAACGAGGAATACTACAGTTCTCGCTACAAATCTACAATAGATGCATGGTTCATCTGGATTTTTGATAAAGCCAAATTCTTTGACCGTCTCATCAAAACAGATGTTCCAACTCCGCGATGCCTGCTTGAGTCCATAAATGGACTTGAGCAACTTGCACACCTTTCCGCTGCTCCCACCCTGAATGAAACCCTCTGGCTGGTCCATATAGACACACTCCTCTAAATGACCATTTAGAAAAGCTGTCTTTACGTCCATCTGCCAAATCTCATAATCGTGGAAAGCAGCGATGGCAAGAAGGATCCGAATGGATTTCAGCATAGCTACTGGAGAAAAGGTTTCGTCATAGTCCAAACCAGGTCGCTGACGAAAACCCTTTGCTACCAGTCTAGCTTTATAGGTCTCAACCTGTCCATCTACACCAATCTTCCTTTTGAAGATCCACTTGCATCCTACGGGTTTTACCCCGTCTGGAGCAATGTCCAACGTCCATATTTTGTTGGTGTACATGGACTCCATCTCGGTCCGCATTGCATCCAGCCATTTTACCGAGTCGACGCTCTGAATGGCTTGCTGGAAGCTAGTAGGTTCATCACAATCTATGATGCAGTCATCTCTATCCCCGTCAATGAGAAAACCGTAGTACCTCTCGGGCGGATGAGACTGCCTACTACTTCTGCGGAGTGGCATAGGAATGTCCTGTTCTTTTGAACCTTCTGGTTCCACTAAGCTTTCAGTAATAGTTTGTGGTTCTGGAATTTCTTCCAGTTCTATTGCGTTCCCACTTATTTGGGTTTCTAAAAACTCAGTTTCCAAGAAGCGGGCATGTTGAGAAACAAAAACCTTTTGTTTCTCAGCGGAATAGAAAAGATACCCCCTAGAGTTCTTTGGGTATCCCACAAACTTACACTGTACTGAACGTGCCTCGAGCTTGTCCGCATGCTGCTTTTTTACAAAAGCTGGACATCCCCATACCTTAAGATACTTAAGACAGGGTTTCTTCCCATTCCATATCTGATATGGGGTGGTAGGCACAGTCTTAGTGGGAGCCTTGTTCAAAAGATATGCAGCTGCTTCCAGTGCATAACCCCAGAAAGATCGCGGTAACTCAGCATTACTCATCATGGACCGTACCATATCCAATAGGGTTCGGTTCCGTCTCTCCGATACACCGTTATGTTGCGGAGTGTATGGAGGAGTAAGCTGAAAGAGAATTCCATTCTCTTTTAAGTAATTCAGGAATTCGGCACTTAAGTATTCTCCTCCTCGATCCAATCTTAGGATCTTGATACTTTTGCCTGTTTGTTTTTCTACTTCATTCTTATATTCCTGGAATTTTTCAAAAGCCTCGGATTTATATTTCATTAAGAAGACATAACCGTACCTTGAAAAATCATCCGTAAAAGTAATGAAGTAAGAATAACCACTTCGCGCATGTGTAGACATTGGACCGCACACGTCACTGTGTACGAGTCCCAAGAGCTCGCTCGCTCTTTCTCCGTGTCCAGAAAACGGAGTCTTTGTCATCTTTCCTTTGAGACAGGATTGACAAGTGGCATATGATTGATATTCGAACGGATCCAAATATCCTTCAGTATGTAACTTAGTCAATCTTCTCTCATTGATGTGACCCAGTCTACAATGCCATAAGAAAGTTTTATTAATTTCTGGAGACTTTCTTTTGTGTGTATTCTGGATATTGAAAATCTGTGGTTGGTTTAAAACGTATATACCGTTGTTCAATGTACCTGACCCAATCAAAACTTGATTAAGGTGAATGTTCACTACATTACTTACAAATGCAAATTCATAACCTTCTTTAGATAATAAAGATACAGAAATGATATTACAGGTTGCATTTGGTACATAAAAACAACTACGCAAAACCAAAAAGTGTCCATCTGATAATCCCAGGTGATAGTCCCCCACGGCCTCAGCATCCATGCTAGCACCGTTCGCAACTCTGAGGGTCATGTCACCTGCCTTCAAAACTTTACGCTTTCTCAACGCCTGCAAAGAATTAGAGATATGAGATCCTGATCCGGTATCCAATACCCAGGATGTAGAGTTTATTGATAGACAGTTTTCAATAACATACACACCTGAAGCTGAAGCTGCAACTCGCTTCAAATCCTGTGTTCTGGCTTTCCAAGCCTTGCAATCTTGTTTCCAGTGACCACTTTTGTGACAATAGAAGCATTCTTCCTTCCCCACCAGCTTCCCCGCTACCTTTGTTGCTTTACCCTTTCCCTTCGTATACACTTTACCGACACCGCCTCTTGGTTTGGCGGGGGCTTTCTTCTTCTTGCCCTTGGCTTTCGCTCTGGACCTAGAAGAGGAAGATCCTCCTACAAACAAAGTGGATGTCTCCCTACCCTTCTGTAGGGTGCCCTCAGCAGTCCTCAACATGTTCAGAAGTTCGGAAAGTTCAACCTCCTTTCCTTGCATGTTGAAGTTAAGAATGAACTGGGCGTAAGTGGAAGGAAGGGACTGGAGAATCAAATCAGTATAGAGTTCATTCTCCAACATGGTCCCAAGGTCCGCGAGCTCCTCTATGTAGCCGATCATCTTAAGCACGTGGTCCGCTACCGATGATCCGATGGCCAACCTTGCCGAAAAAAGCTTCTTCGACACTTCGTATCTAGCGATACGAGACTGCTCTCCATACAGTTCTTTTGTATGGAGAAATATGGACTCTAGGTCCATATTCTCGTGCCTCCTCTGATGTTCGTTGTCCATCGAGGCTAGTACGAGGCATCTGGCCCTCGCGCAATCTATCTCCCATGTCTTACGGATTTCTACATCCGCGACGCTGGAGGTGGGACCTGGGACAGGGGGAGCTTTGGTGGTAAGTACATACCCCAGCTTGTCATAAGTGATAGCCATCTTGACATTCCTGAGCCAATCTTTGTAGTTTGGCCCTGTCAATATATTTTTATCTAATAGTAACTTAAGTCCGGTCATCTTGAATAGTCGCTGCAATTAGGAGAGAGAAAAGAAACACTTTAGCATGATGCTCTTGCAAGTTTAGAGTGGTTTTTAGTTTGTCTAAACTGGATGGCTCCCACTGTTTCTCGAATCCCTTCTCAAACCATAAAGAAAAGGATTAGTCGGGATCATTCTCACCGTACAATACTTGCTTAACCGTTCAGCCAGGCCAGTGTCGGTACTTCGAGGGAGGTTTTCCAATGCTTTCGCGAAGTTCCTTAATTAAGTAACCTCTTTTCCCTGTGGGCGTAGCCCCGTTAACACCTTTCTAGGCACCTACTAGGTTTATAGCATTGATCGTTAAGTGAGAGTTTTCCCGAGGAGTAGCATATACTCACAGTAGGATCGGGATCCAAATGTCATCGCGTGATAAAACCGAAGGAATCCTACCAGAATCATCACACTCCAAATGGTATGCAACGCTAGCAAGTTTCAGTACTTATGAAACTCCCGATGTGGATTTTTGCCCTATGCTCTTATGACCTTGACGAAGGTCAACAAATCATAAGTCACATGTCAAGTTCTACCCGTCATTATTCTGGTTAATTTGAACCCACCCGCACGTACCCTTGACGAAGGTCAACAAGGTAGTACGACTGTCCTAAACCAACGCATCTATCTATGCTACATATGAACACCCAACAGCTACCAATCACTATGCCTTGACGAAGGTCAACAAACATAGCTTGAATACTATTGAATATTCATACGAAACGACGGAGGGCTACGAATGGTTTTGGCGAAACCGTGAACGTAGTGAACTTGATATAATCGACGGAACGAGATAGCTTTTAAAAGGAGTGGTTCAAGCTCCGCGTTTAAAAGTTTCGTTTTGAAAAGAACCGAGTGGTTTTCAAAGTGTTCCAATCGACTTTTACTTGGTTTATTTCTTGCATTAGTTCTTTTAATGCGTCCCATCATTTAATCCTACCATTGCAGAAAACAACCAAAATATGACGTACGCTTATGCCATTCGCATTCGCCACGGGGCCCCGTCATCACCCGTTAGGTTACTTAACTAACGACAGAGCGGGGGCTGGGCTAGCGCGGCTGTAAAACATAAGCAACGCCTAAATAGTTATTATATATATAAATATATAGCAATGATAGACATTACAGATCACAGATGAATACATTGGATATACTAGGAATCCGCAATGCGTTCGAGCCTGCAACGTAAAGCGGATTACACGGTCATGGTGAATAGCCAATACCCCACCCAAGACCCCTACGGGTGCGGCAAACTACCCGCCAAGCACCCGAAGCGAAGCAACCTCCCTCACCACCGTGAGTAGGCCACTCGGCACTTCGAGATACCCGGTAGTTTGTGCACCCCCTCCATGGGTCTATCCTAGGAGCAAAAACAGTAAAAAGAATTATACAATGACGGCTACAACCCCGACCCGGTTGTGCGGCCATACAAATAATATTATTACATCAATTTACATGTTACAAATGAATGAAAGAAAAATAACGCTCATCTCACATCCACCCCGGCTATTCACCCGCGACAATCCAACCCATTCATATCCACAAACCAATAACAATCACAGATCACAGAGATGTATAACCCCGACTAATCGACTTATAGCGATTAGCCGACGTTCAATACATACAAGCATCACAGATACAACCGATATAGTTAAAGTGTAGTGAAGTTCCGGAAAAATACGGATTTATAGGCCCCCAAAAGTAAATTTTAGTTCTGGAAAATCTGGGCACATATAACATATCCTAAAAATCACAAAACCAACACAGAAACACACTGCACCAAAATCGAGGCAGAGAGGAGACAAGACGGCCGCGGTTCCGCGGCAAGAGCTTCCTATTGCCGCGGATCCGCGGCCCTTTGGTCGCCTCTCTGGTTCGTCTTTGGTGGTTTTCTACACAAAACCCTGAGATAATTTTTGGTGTATAACAAATTTTATTTTGACCAGAAAAAAATTAACAGAAACTTAGGGTTTTGCGAGTTTGGTTTTTCGATTTTCCGGTTTCGAAACTTCGTTACACTTAACTACTTAGCTAGTTTATGTTTAGTTAGTCTCTGATACCACTGTAAGTCCACGTTGCCCACCCCGGTGCTTACGGGGAGGCGGAAAACCTAATAAAAATTGGATTTTTATCAACTATAGGCAACATGGACCAAGCTTTAAGGATCTTTGCTAAACAAAAACAAGCTAACCCTAACTAGTAACTAGCTAAGTGATGGAAAGGTTATACCCTGAGCTCAAAGTCCTTCTCTCCTTGCTCCTTGGAATGGTAGAAAGAGGTCACCTTGCTTGTCTTCTCCCGTCAAAGAAAGATCCACCCGAAAACCTCGACCTTTAGCTTCAACTCCAAGCTAGGAGTAACTAGAGTGTAAGAAATGCTAAGACTTGAACCCTAGAAGAGAGTAGAGAAGATCAAGTGGGGGGTTTTCTCAAGCTTTTTGTTTCTCAACACATGAGAGGGAGATAGCTTGAGGGAGAGGATGAGCAAGAGAGAGAAATGATATGAGAGAATGAATTATTAGTGAGCCATTCTCACTAATATGTGTGCATTATTTTAATTCAATAATTAGCTAGAAAATTGTCATGGTTTAATCAAGACATGACCATTATCATTTCAATATTAATGCAAATTGCAAGGATCAAAGAGCATCTTCCAAATGAAATGATTATGGTCAAGTTGTCAACAAGGTCAACAAGTCAATGAAGTCAAATGGTCAACAACAACAACCATGCACAATTATTAATCTAATTATCAATTAACTATAATACACACAAAAGCAATAGGGTTAATAAAATGACAATAGCCATTAACCCTAAACAAGGTCCTCTCCCTCAATCTCAAGCAACTGTGCATACGCACCCGCATTCGTGATCCGAGGAACACGAATACTCTGAGAAAAACCAATCTCAAATCATATACTAGGATCCGGCTTAAACCAAAGCCCGCTAGTATAAACTGTCCGGACAGCAAACGTGCACAAGTGCGCGGATGCGAACGAACCCTGTCGCAAAACCATGCGACCTCTACTCATTTTGCCTAAAGGCGAATAGCTCTCTGTGTGGGACTCTAAAGACTCGACACTACGCTGGCAGTGGGTTTAACCACAGACCGCAAGCGGCACTAGCTGTACGTAACGGTCCCCAGGTAGATGTCGATAAGAAGACTGACGAGGTGAACCCCATCTGCACTCCTACTGAGCCTGTATGTGACAGTCTCCGTACAGTCCGGTCTGTTCGTCTGATACATCGCATGGCGGGCCTAGGGGGCGGTGAACGTCAGTCCCCTAATAGCGGTACAAGTCGTGTCGGAGTGTAGCCCAGAACACCCTGAGATAACACTGGAAACCTACCAGTATATCTCGCTTGCCCTGGCCAGGGACTACTCGTGTAATGGCTCTCCTGGACACAGCGCGATGTCAACCCCCAATACCGGGAGAGACGAATCCTGTCTAACCGTCACTGCCTCCAAGTGCTTCTGGACTGCACCCAAAAACTAGCTGTTTGCACGACTCCTTTGAGCCGTGGTAGGGTAGTAATCAAAGTGCAGTGGGAACACACTCGAGGCGAAGTGACAGTGTCAAGTCAGCGGACTAAGCTGTACTCATGTCACCTGGGAACTGATAATTGACGATAGGTATATTACCAACCAACAGTTCCCGACGAGTCCTGTCCAGTGTACTCGTAACCTAACGAGCACCCGCATACTATCCCAAGTACGACGTACTAACGGCTGTGGGACAGACCGTCTCCCACACTGGGATGAGAAGCGCATACGCTAGTCTACTCCGGAGTATCGATGCCCTGTCTCGATAGTCCAACGACCAGGGACCTGTATAAGGATGTGCTTATAGATTACCCAGCTCCCACGAGTGCGAGCGCCATCACAATGCTGGTAATCAAGCAAAGATCCTAAGGGCTCCACTAATATGTATATCAGCAATATGCTAAAAGAAACACATGCACATATTAAAGCAGAGACAAACCAAGTAGCATACTACCATTTCGAGCAAGATTGTATATACAACTGTGAATATCCCAAGCTTCCATTAAGTAATATACAAACCAGTATGATACAATAATGGCCTCTAGGGCATATACACTAACAGTGGGGTTGTCTAAGTGTTAACTATCTCTTTTCTAATCTCTTCACTTGTTTCTCAACACATGAGAATGTTAGTGAAGAGGAAGAAGATGAAGGTGGAGCAAAGCAAGATGAGGGAGGAACTTGAGAGAAGAATGGGAGCTCAAGAAATTATGAAGCATGAAGTGAGAGAAAATCACACACCTTGGTTTTGTGTGTGTATTCTTTCAATAATCAATTAACAACCATACTTCAATAGTAACTCCAAATGAATTATAAATTCATTTGTGAATTATTAAAGCATGGTCATCACCATTCCTCCCATACCTTTCACTTTCCACCTCATTTCCAATTATCAAATAAATGGAAAATACATAATGAGGTGGCCACCTTCTAGAAGGAAAACTGTAATAAATACGGATTTTCAACTACTGTACAAATATACCGGCAATCGGATAAAAAACCGAATGCCCAAAAGAGATAGAATAACACGAAGAACGTAATACTAGAATATATATATCGAAATACATATATGTAAATTATTAAATCAATACCTGATTTAATAATTCGGCTCAAACCCGAGCCGGCTAGTATTACAAACTGTCCGGTCGAAAAACCGAGTACCAAGTATATCAATCGATCGAACCCTGCATGTATCCAATACGGCTACTATATCATTTTGCCTGGATCAGGGAAACCCTCTGTGTGGGACTCTAAAGACTCGACAATACTCTGGCAGTGGGTTTAACCATAAGCACGTCAGCGGCACTAGCTGTACGTAACGGCTGCCCAGGTACCTGTCGAAAAGGAAGGCCGATGAGCAAACTCATTCGGATCTCCTACTGAGCCTATCCGTACTGTCCGGTCTCTTCGTCAAAGAATATCGCATACCAGGTCTAGGGGATGGTGAACGTCAGACCCTAACAACCTGATAAGTCGTGCCGATGTGGCTCAGGACCAATCTGGAAAACTACTGATCAACCTATCAGTAAATCCCAAGTGCCTTGGCCAAGGTCTTATGGTCCTGACCAATCGAATCACAGTGCAATATCGACTCTCTATACCGGAAGAGACGAATCCCCGACAATCGCTCACTGCCTCCATGTGGCTCGGGACTGAACCCAACCAAAACTTGTTTGCACGACTCAGTAGAGCCGTGGTAGGGTAGTGATCAAAGTTCAGTGGGAACTCACACGAGACAAATGCCGATCTCAGATCCAAGGAATAACCTGTACACATGTCACCTGAGAACTTCCATCTGACGATAGGTATAGTACCATATGGAAGTTCTCGGCGAGTCCGTCCAGTGTACTCACACCCAGTGAGCACCTGTATACGATCTTAGGTTCATCAGACCAATGGCTGCAGGACCAACCATCCCCCCGACGGGGAAAGAAACGTACACACCAGTCTAGTCTGGAGTATCAGTGCCCAGTCTCGATACTCACACGACTAGGAACCATTTAAGGATGTGCTTATGGACTACCTTGCTCCCACAAGTATGATCGCCATCACAACGCAGGTAGTCAAGCAAGATCCTAGGGGCTTTATCAACATGTAACCGCAATATGTAATAACGAGTATGACATATGCCATGTTAATATAAAGACAAACCACAATAGTATACTACCGTATCGAGCCTTTATCAATATGTGTAAACCAGATATAATAACAATAAATACACATATCCCGATAAAGACAAGTCAAATAATATACTATAAAACTGAGCAAGATTGTTTTGTACATACATATCCCTAGTATCCATATATATACATATACAATACTGGCATCTAGGGCATATACATCCAACAATCTCCCATTTGCACTAAAGGCCAGTAATTGGCGTACCGAATACCCAACGTCTGCTCTAAGGCCAGCTGCTGGCGTACCGCATACCCAACATCCCAAAAAGTCGCTCGAACTGTGCTTGAGGGAGGGCCTTTGTAAATGGATCCGCCGTGTTGTCCTTCGTATCCACTCTCCGGACCTCGATCTCCTGGCGATCTATGATCTCCCTGATCAGGTGATACCGCCTTAAAATGTGCCTGGATTTCTGATGGGACCGTTGTTCCTTCGCTAAAGCTATAGCCCCATTGTTGTCACAATACACTGGTATTGGATCAACAATGGACGGAACCACCTGAAGTTCGGCTATGAACTTCTTTATCCAGACCGCCTCTTTTGCGGCATCGCTAGCAGCAATGTATTCAGCCTCCATCGTCGAGTCTGCGACGGTATCCTGTTTGGAACTCTTCCAACATACCGCCCCTCCGTTGAGGGTAAACACAAAACCTGAGACAAACTTGCTTTTATCTTTGTCACTCTGGAAGCTTGAGTCGGTAAAGGACTCGACCCTGAGGTCTCCATTACCGTAAATCAGGAACATCTCCTTAGTCCTTCTCAGGTACTTGAGAATATTCTTTACTGCTGTCCAGTGGTCCTCACCTGGGTCTGACTGATACCGGCTCACCATGCTTAGCGCGTAAACTACATCTGGTCTTGTACATAGCATCGCATACATTATAGATCCTGCCGCCGAAGCGTAGGGTATAGTGCTCATGCGAACCCTCTCCTCGTCAGTCTTGGGAGACATCTCCTTGGAGAGGGTGATTCCGTGCAATGCGGGTATGTTACCGCGCTTGGAATCTTCCATACTAAATCTCTTTAGTACCGTCTCTATGTACCTGGACTATAAAGTCCCAGTAATCTCTTGGATCTATCTCTGTAGATCTTGATCCCCAGAATGTACGAGGCATCACCTAGGTCTTTCATAGAAAACCTTTGTGATAAGAATAGCTTGACCGATTGTAGCATAGGAATGTCATTTCCTATCAAAAGAATATCGTCCACGTACAAGACTAGGAGCACGACAGTTCATCCTACAATCTTCTTATAAATACATGGCTCATTTTCGTTCTTGATGAAGTCAAAGTCCTTGACTGTTTCATCAAAACAGATGTTCCAGCTCCGCGATGCTTGCTTCAATCCATAAATGGATTTGAGCAGCTTACACACCTTCCCGCTGCTCCCACTGTCTACAAAACCTTCTGGCTGATCCATATAAACGCACTCTTCTAAACTTCCGTTTAGAAAAGCCGTTTTCACGTCCATCTGCCAGATTTCATAGTCATGGAAGGCAGCAATGGCAAGCAGGATCCTAATGGATTTGAGCATAGCCACTGGAGAAAAGGTTTCATCATAGTCCACTCCTGGTATTTGACGAAAACCTTTTGCAACGAGTTTAGCCTTATAGGTTTCCACCTGCCCATCTACACCAAGTTTCTTCTTGTAGATCCATTTGCATCCAATGGGTTTTACCCCTGGTGGAGCAACTTCCAGGGTCCACACTTTATTGGTGTACATGGACTCCATTTCAGATTGCGTAGCATCCAGCCACTTATCAAAGTCCCTACTGATAATGGCCTGCCTGAAACTAGTAGGATCATCTTCTTCCAAGATGCAATCCTCTCGATCCCCATCTATGAGAAAACCGTAGTATCTCTCGAGCGGATGAGAAATCCTACTAGATCTGCAGAGTGGCTGAGGTTCGTCGGTTATAACTGAATCTAAGGGTTCTTCCAAATCATCTGCTATAGTTTGTGGTTCCTGAATTTCTTCTAGTTCTACCGTACTCCCACATATTTCTTTTGCAAGAAATTCCCTTTCTAAAAAGGTAGCGTGGCGAGATACTAATACCTTCTATTCCTCAGTGTGGTAGAACAGATATCCCTTGGAATGCTTAGGGTATCCCACAAACTTGCACAATACAGATCTTGCCTCGAGTTTTTCTGGATTCTGCTTTTTAACAAAAGCAGGACACCCCCATATCTTAATGTAATCAAGACATGGTCTCTTCCCAGTCCATACTTCATATGGAGTGGTAGGCACTGATTTAGATGGCGCTCTATTCAATATGAATGCTGCTGATTCAAGAGCAAACCCCCAGAAAGAAAGAGGTAACTCGGCATTACTCATCATGGAGCGAACCATATCCAATAGGGTACGGTTCCTCCGCTCCGACACGCCATTGTGCTGTGGTGTATACGGAGGAGTAAGCTGAAGAAGAATGACATTCTCTTTTAGAAAATCCCTGAATTCCGTACTTAAGTATTCTCCCCCCTATCAGATCGGAGGATCTTGATACTTTTGCCAATCTGGTTCTCTACTTCGCTTCTAAATTCTTTGAATTTCTCAAAAGCTTCATATTTGTGTTTCATAAGATACACATACTCGAATCTAGAGAGATCGTCAGTGAATGCGATGAAGTACGAGAACCTACCCCTTGCATGTATAGACATCGGACCACATACATCACTGTGTATGAATCCCAAGAGCTCTGCTGCTCTTTCTCCATGCCCGGTGAACGGAGATTTGGTCATCTTTCCTTTGAGACAAGACTGACAAGTTCATAAGATGAAAATTCGAACGTATTCAAGAATCCATCTTTATGTAACTTACTTAGTCTTTTCTCTCCGATATGACCAAGTCTACAATGCCACAAGAAGGATTCGTTCGTATCCGAACTTTTCCTCTTGCGTGTGTTTTGTACATTGAGAACTGTGTTTTGATTTAGAATATAGATACCATTACACAGTGTACCTTCTGCAACCAGTACCTTATCACGGTAAATGTTCATGATATTTCTATCAAGAACAAAATTATATCTATCTTTATCAAGTAAAGAAACTGATATTATGTTGTAAAGCATGGAAGGTACATAGTAGCAATTATTCAGAATCATAGTATTGCCATTTGGCAACACTAGGTGATTTTCACCGACGGCCGCAGCATTAACTTGTGCTCCGTTTCCTACTCTGAGGGACATATCACCAGGTCGAACTATCCTACTTTTTCTCAGTCCCTGCAATAAATTACAGATATAAGATCCTGATCCGGTATCTAGTACCCAGGAGGTAGGACTGACCGAAAAGCAGTTCTCAACTACAAGAACACCTGAAGAAGACGCAACAGTATGTTTCTTCTTCGATGGGTTTATCAAGGAATTCAAACTTTCCTCTTTCTCTTGCTCATACTTATGACTGTTGTCATAAGTTAGAGCCGAACCGTCGTTTCCCAGCCCCGAATAAGAATTCGGATCGGTCAAGCGATACATTTTATTATCTTGATTAGGGCGTAAAATGGTTGCTACCTGGAGAGAGAGGGAAAACACTCAGCGTGTGCTCTTGCAAGATTAGATTGGTTATTAATTTATCTAATCAGGATGGCTCCCACTGTTTCCTCAAATTCTTCTTCAAACCCTAAAAGAAGAACTAGTTAGGATTAATCACACGTCACAATACTTGCTTAACCTTTCAGCCAGGCCGGTGTTAGTACTTCGAGGGTGGTTTTCCAACGCTTTCGTGAAGTTCCTTTATTAAATAACCTCTTTTCCCTGGAGGCGTAGCCCCGCTAACACCTTTCTAGACACCTACTTGGTTTATAGCATTGATTGTTAAGTGTGATAATCTCCCGAGAGTAATCCTACTCATCAGTGGGATCGGGATCCAACTATCATTGTGTGATGCACTAGATGGAATCCACTCTAGTCACCACACTCCAGAAGGTATACTAAATCTGCAAGTTTCCTGTATATTTGAAACTCCCGATGTGGTTTTTGCCCCAAGCGCTTATGACCTTGACTTTGGCCAACAAATCATAACGCGCAAGTCAAGTTCTACCCGTCATTGTCCTGATTGATTTAGACCCACCCGCACACACCCTTGACTTTGGCCAACAAGATAGTACGACTGTCCTAAACCAATGCATTTTATCTATGCTACGGATAAGAAACATACAGCTACCATACACGATGCCTTGACTTTGGCCAACAAACACCGCATGAATACTAGGTGTTTTTATCCGAAATGACAGAGGGCTACGGCTTGGTTTTTGGCGAAAAACCCGTTAACATAATGAACTTGATATCGTTGAAGGAACCTGAGTAGTTTTGTAAATATATAGTGGCGAAAACCTTTGCTAAAGAGGTCACTCCCTGTGAGGGGATCTCGGCTCTTTCCTCGTCGAATGAGGTGCAGGATATTCCAAATTGAATACCACGATGCAAAGCAAAAATAATCGACTATAATGAAGTTATTACCCTGACGCAAACTTTTACTCAAGGGGTCACTCCCGATGAAGGGATCTCGGCCCTTGCCTTGTCGAATGAGGTGCTGGATATTCCAAAGTGAATACCACTGTGCAAAGCAAAAGAGAACGTCTGTATTGTCAGTTTTTAAAATCTGGTTCCAACAACATCTTTTAGGTTTTTTATCTTGCATTAATTAAAATTAATGCGGTCCCATCAAATTTATAATCTATCACACCAGAAAAGAACGAAAATAAAATGTACGTATATGACATCTGCATTCGCCACGGGGCCCCGTCATCACCCGTTAGGTTACTTAACTAACAACAGAGCGAGGGCTGGACTAGCGCGGGTGCAAAACATATACAACATCTACTAGTATATATATATAAATATATATAACATTCGTCCCAGGCATGATAATAAACAACATCACAGATAACAATACAGAATGGTGGATAAACTTGGAGCCCCGGGTTTCATTTGAGCCGCAAATAAAACTCGACGTTCCCGGTCGTGTGGATAGCCTGCGCAATGAAAACCTATACCCCCTATGAGTGCGGCGAATAGCCCGCCAGTTCTAGAATGAAGCCCCCTCCATCTCAGCGTCTTGAGATGCGGGCTTGTTGCCTTCTAGAACCCGGCTATTCGTACACCCCATCGCGGGGTAATCCAAATACAGAAAATGAAAAAGATATATACAAGCGGTGACATCGACCTCATTCCGGTCGTGCCCCAAAATAATATACAACCCGGCAAAGGCGGCAGTCCACATGTTGGACGCTCGCCCCGCAATAACAAATGTACAAATGAATTATAAACTGTATTCTAATATTGCACCATATACTATCCACCACGACAATCCAACCACAATCACAGCACAAGCACACAACATCAACGCGAATGTCACGTTCGCAAAACCCGTCTAAAAGAACATATAGCAATCAGATGAGTTTTACCGATCGAGTGACATTCCCGGTCGCAGATAAAAATGAATGTACTGATAATAAAACACGTATCTTAAAATTACGATCGACTAAACTTTCCAAGTGGGCCCCAAGTATTAAACCAACACTGTAACAAATCTGGGCCCAAAAATTAATTATTCCAGAAACCACAATTTTCAATAATTGAGGCCCAGAAGAAATTTGGTACATGTGGGCCCCAAAGTTGCCACGGAACCGCCGCCAATGGGGGGGTCACGCGGCGGATCCGCGGCGCTTTGGAAGGGTCACGTGACTAAATTTTTTCTGGGTTCTTAAAAAAGCCTGCATGATTTTCTGGGAGCAAAATATTGATTTTTCGAGCACTTTTAAAATCGACAGAAACTGCAAAAAATGAAACGTGGTTTTTGGAATTTTCGGTCGATCGTTATTCTAAACACGTTTGAACTAGCTAGTGTAAGTTTTATGGGTGGCTCTGATACCACGAAGGGTTACCCTAGCGCCCCGGCATCTCACATGGCCAAATGCGGAACAAAATTTTTTCTTACGATTAAAACTTGGCACTAGACTAAACCCTAAAACCGGATCTTTCCATAAAACTAACTAGCTATACTAAGAGAGCTATCTACTATGATAGAAATCTCACCAAACGAACCATGTCCTTCGGTCTTCTTTCTTCATCCTTAGCTCCTTGCATCCACCTTGAACATGCTTGAACTCCAACTCCGGCTCTATCGGTACTCCGGGATCGAGCTTGTTTTCCGGCCTCCTTTTGTCGTAGATGATCCACCCGGGAAGTATGATCCATGGCTCTAGCTCTTTGCAATATGTCAAAAGAGCAACTAGAGAACTTAGGATGCTAGTCCAAGTGGTCTAGGATGTAGTGGGGTTGTCTAAGTGTTAACTATCTCTTTTCTAATCTCTTCACTTGTTTCTCAACACATGAGAATGTTAGTGAAGAGGAAGAAGATGAAGGTAGAGCAAAGCAAGAGGAGGGAGGAACTTGAGAGAAGAATGGGAGCTCAAGAAATTATGAAGCATGAAGTGAGAGAAAATCACACACCTTGGTTTTGTGTGTGTATTCTTTCAATAATCAATTAACAACCATACTTCAATAGTAACTCCAAATGAATTATAAATTCATTTGTGAATTATTAAAGCATGGTCATCACCATTCCTCCCATACCTTTCACTTTCCACCTCATTTCCAATTATCAAATAAATGGAAAATACATAATGAGGTGGCCACCTTCTAGAAGGAAAACGGTAATAAATACGGATTTCCAACTACTGTACAAATATACCGGCAATCGGATAAAAAACCGAACGCCCAAAAGAGATAGAATAACACGAAGAACGTAATACTAGAATATATATATCGAAATACATATATGTAAATTATTAAATCAATACCTGATTTAATAATTCGGCTCAAACCCGAGCCGGCTAGTATTACAAACTGTCCGATCGAAAAACCGAGTACCAAGTACATCAATCGATCGAACGCTGCACGTATCCAATACGGCTACTACATCATTTTTCCTGGTTCAGGGAAACCCTCTGTGTGGGACTCTAAAGACTCGACAGTACTCTGGCAGTGGGTTTAACCACAAGCACGTCAGCGGCACTAGCTGTACGTAACGGCTGCCCAAGTACCTGTCGAAAAGGAAGGCCAACAAGCAAACTCATTCGGATCTCCTACTGGGCCTATCCGTGACAATATCCATACAGTCCGATCTCTTCGTCAAAGAGTATCGCATACCGGGTCTAGGGGATGGTGAACGTCAGACCCTAACAACCTGATAAGTCGTGCCGATGTGGCTCAGGACCAATCTGGGAAACTACTGATCAACCTATCAGTAAATCCCAAGTGCCTTGGCCAAGGTCTTATGGTCCTGACCAATCGAATCACAGTGCGATATCGACTCCCTATACCGGGAGAGACGAATCCCCGACAATCGCTCACTGCCTCCATGTGGCTCGGGACTGAACCCAACCAAAACCTGTTTGCATGACTCAGTAGAGCCGTGGTAGGGTAGTGATCAAAGTTCAGTGGGAACTCACACGAGACAAATGCCGATCTCAGGTCCAAGGAGTAACCTGTACACATGTCACCTGAGAACTTCCATCTGACGATAGGTATAGTACCATATGGAAGTTCTCGGCGAGTCCGTCCAGTGTACTCACACCCAGTGAGCACCTGTATACGATCTTAGGTTCATCAGACTAATGGCTGCGGGACCAACCATCCCCCGACGGGGAAAGAAACGTACACACTAGTCTACTCTGGAGTATCAGTGCCCAGTCTCGATACTGACACGACTACGGACCATTTAAAGATGTGCTTATGGACTACCCTGCTCCCACAAGTATGATTGCCATCACAACGCAGGTAATCAAGTAAGATCCTAGGGGCTTTATCAACATGTAACCGCAATATGTAATAACGAGTATGACATATGCCATGTTAAGATAATGACAAACCACAATAGTATACTACCGTATCGAGCCTTTATCAATATGTGCAAACCAGATATAATAACAATAAATACACATATCCCGATAAAGACAAGTCAAATAATATACTATAAAACTGAGCAAGATTGTTCTGTACATACATATTCCTAGTATCCATATATATACATATATAATACTGGCCTCTAGGGCATATACATCCAACAGCCTGCACCGCTTCGACTTGACATCACATATACTGCTATCTCACGAACTCGAAACTTCGATCGAACACCATGAGCTCTGATACCATTTATTGGGAATTTTCCCCTCTGAAACCTATCGTAGAAGGGAAAAATCATGTTTGTAACGTTCAAGCATGCAAGACAAACAATCCCTAAGAAGAAATAACAACACAAAGGTTTTTAGCGTGGTTTGACCGACCGACCTAATCCACCGGACAAACATGAGAGTTCCATTGATATAAGAAAGAGATTACACCCGACACCTTATCTTCTCCTTGATTTAATCATCTAAAATATTAGCATATCTCAAATCTAGAATAAAACCCTAATCTCTTGAAAAAGATAAAAATCATAAGATCTCTGCATCTCAATCTCTCTCTCACATCTCATTTATCCTCTCTTGATCTCACCTCAAGATATGACAACCCACATAAACCTAGAGACGACATCTCTTTTGCTTTAGCCTTTGCCCGCATATGCTTTAGCCTTTGCCCGCATAGGCTTTGCTCTTTTTCCATGTCGTGCCAATCTTCCTTAATGAAAGCATTTCCCTATTTATATATAATATAGAATAAGCCTTCTTCTAATTAGTTTAGGATTAACATAAATCTCCTTTATCCTTATCTAATAGAATATTTTCTTTTATCTAAATCTATATTTAAATAAGAGACCTGTCTTAATTCTATCTATAATAATAACTAACTTTTCAAACTTCAACTAATATCAACAATAAAGAAAGCAAGAAAAAAGAGCTTAAGCGGTGTAACTGAGGCCATTGGTTGTCTGTGAGATGAGATAGGGAACTAAAGTTTTGAGGGTTATATTTATAAGAGAAGGGTTAGGGTAAATGATTGTTTTAGTTTCATATGGTTGGATTTGTTCGGCTTTGAGCAGTTTTCTATTAACTTTGTAGGCCCTAGAACTTTTCTGTTCAGGATTGTTCAGCTTAAGAGGTTGTAGTGAGGTTTATGGTTGAAATAGCAAGTCTATAATAAGTATAGATGGTTTTTGTTGATTCTAATATTAGGAGATTTTTGTTAAGAAAATAGTTAATTTCTGGTGAAGTTAAATGATCAGTTTATGGTAAGGAAATGAACTTCTGGATTTTTTCTTATAAAAAATACTGAACTTTAGATGGGAAGTTATTAACTCTTGTTTTTTGTTCTTCTCCTCTTACTTTTTGCAACAAATGTTGCATTTCCTCTTGTTTTTTTAGCATAAAGATGGGTAATTAAGCCATGCAGCTGCAAATTCATTAAAAGGGATTTAATGATAACAACACCATATCCATCCACCAGTACAAAGCAAAACACGCAAGTTCAACATCAATACATAATATAAGTTCTGCCAAACTAACACGGAGATGGCACCAAAATCCTACACAGTCGCCTACACCACCAGAAACCAACAGTGCCTAATCAGATACACACCATCACATAGCAAACCATCAGCTCACAGACTGACCCCCATGTCCCTGTTATCCTCGTCATGATCAGTCCCACTCCTCACCTCCTCCGCGTCCCCGTACGAATCATGATCCTATTCTTCCATTGGCAGTAGCTTCCTCATCTTAAGGCGGGCGGCATCTGAAAGTAAACACATCCAAATATGTAAAGTATTCAAGATATGGTATATAATGTGCACCGTGTCAGTGTTTTTTCACCTAAACACTCTCGCATTCCTCTCACACCATATTCCCCATGTGACACCCATAGCAACGATATCCCAATTATTTCTAATGCTACTCCTAACATTATGTTTTCTCCAATTTCCCCATAAGTCAACAGTGGGCTGTGGGAGAATGAGGATATTATTTCTTGCGCAAAAGTGTGCCCAAATATCCCTAGATGTCTGGCATCCAAACATTAGGTGTTGCCCAAATATCCTTAGATGTCTGGCATCCAAACATCAGGTGATCAATCGTTTCGTTCTCAACTCCACAAAAGGTGCACTCCGTTGGGCCCACCAACTTCCGTTTTATCAGGTTATCTCTAGTAAGAATCGTGCCTTTACCCTTCAACCAGTTGAAGATCTTTATTTTCGGCGGTAACTTGGCCTTCCAAACCGCCGTTATAGGGCCTCCACATTTCCCTCCCCTGTTTATCACCCGGTACAACGTCCGCACCATGAATCTACCTCCCTTATTCCATCTACATTTTATTCTATCGATTCTTGTAGTGTCTGGTCTCCAATCATCAAGAGAAGTTTTCAGCCTATGAAGATCTTCTTTTTCTCTAACCGACAACATACGTTTGAAACCAATCTGGCAATCTCTACCATTCCAAATTCTGGCCACTGATATGTTTTTATCTCTTGCAATACTGTAAATTCTTGGGAAGCGAAACCTAAAAACCATTTCTCCAGGTGAGACATCCTTCTAGAAGTTAATTTTCCTCCCATTTCCAATGGTAAAAGTTGCTCCCGCAAAAAAGATTCTCCTTACCTATGATACTCCCCCGCCCCAAAAAAACCTGACATAGACATAATGTTTTTTAGCTTTCCTCTCCCTGTTTCAGTCTTCATGTATGCCTCTCTCACCATCATTGCCCAAGTCGTGAGGTCTTGTTTGTAGAATTTCCACCACCACTTTGCCAGCAGCGCCTTGTTCATATCTTGCAGATTAACAACTCCTAAATCTCCCAAGTTCTTACTTGTGCAAATGAGACTCCGCTTCACTAGTGCGTATCCTTTACCATGCCTTCCTCCATCTCTCCAAAGAAAGTTTCTTCGAATTCTGTCCATCTACTTTTCTACACTGACTGGCATCTCGCAGAACGCAAGATAGTATACAAGGATTGCCATTATTACCACATTAAGGGCCCGTTTGGTTGTGCATTTTGAGCTCCCGAAAATTTTTTTGGAGCTAAAAAAGAACTTTTGAGTGGAAAAAATACCAAACATGCGCTATGCCCAAAAACTCTTTTGGAGCAAATGAATAAGAAGAAAATCTTCTTTTTTCAGAAGCTAAAAAATGAAGCATTTGGGAAAAGCTCTTTCTAAATTTTTTTTTATTCGTATCATCATCACCCCAGCCCGATCCTTGTACTTGATTTCTCTCCTCCTTATCTCCTTAGTTCGAAACCTTACGTGATCGAGACAATCAAGGCCCCCAGATCAAAGCCCTAAAAGATGATGATGACGAAGAACCCTAGACGATCGAAGCCCCAAGCTCGACACGATCATCAAGAAGTTGATCGACGAGATCTAAGTTTTGAGCTTCATGTATCAGGTGATCGAAGCCTCTCGACTTCGATGAAAAATCTAAGATCAAGAGGATGTATCTCAAATATTTTTCAGTGGATATTTTTGTGCAAATCTTTGTAAATCTTTTGAAAGTAAATTATAAATTAAAAAACCATATTTTCTTTCACTAGTTTATCTCAAATATTAAGAAAAATGATGCCCTTTATGGTCATTTAAACAGTCAACAATATTTCTGCAACTCGTAACTGTTTTTTGAACCAAACAGCTTTTCAAATCAAAAAGTACATTTTACAACTTGCCTAAAGAGATTCCTTCAACAGAACTTTTGCTAAAAACTCTTTTCGCAACAACCCAACTAAACTGGCCCTAGGTAGTGCCACCCGCCACAAATCGATAGCATTTTTGTTGTAACAACCCCAAATTTTCTATATCTTTGAATTATCTTTTATTGTTTTCCTTTCTGAATCTAGCATATATTTAATATTTGTTAAATATGCACAAAAAACTTCTTGTATTCCATTGGTTAAGTCCTTACACTGCTGTCCCATCATCCTTATGTTCGAATCATTGCAACACAATCCTTTTATTTTAAATTCTTTTTATCATTTTCAAATCCCGAAACTTTTGCGGGCGATGCCCAGAGTTACTAATTAATATAGAAGAAAAGAGATATGTTTCTGGACCGACCACGAGGCCAAACACGCGAAGCTCAAACCAAACACCCACGATGGACCCGACTGGGGCGGCTCCAACCCCGCTACAGGCGGCTATACCAAGCCCGTATGTGCCCCGCCCGTGGGTGCGCGACTCTTTGTCCCCAGACTTTTCATTTCTGTATTCCAAAACTCCTGAATTAATCCAGAGAGCTGCCCCATCAATTTACCCTATTAAAATCCATTTTAATACCCCATTTATCACAAATTTTCACACCATTTTAATTCTCCTTCTCCTATATAAACCCTTGGTTGCCAAAATATTTTTGCTTCTCTAAGATTTTCTGAAATCACTCTCAAAAAATTTCTCTCTCAAGTCCAAGTTCTCCCCAAGCCTTAGGACTTCGAAGCTCCATTCAAGAAACTACCGTAGCTGTAAACTACCTTGGCCAAGCACCCCCTTACTTCTTCTTGCCATCATCAACGACAACAGCAACCGCGGCAACAAACTGAACAACACATCAAACCCTTTTTTCTTTGTAATCGGTGAATTGGTTGTTAGACCAATTCACACCATGAGTAAGTTCCTTCATCTTCTATACTCTCCCCTCTTGCATACTCTCATCTCCCTTGCCATGTCGTCATTCCTCGTCAATTGTATCTACGCTAAGTTCTCTCTCACTCTTCTCCCCTTTTGAATCCTTTCCATTGCCATGTCACCGAATCATCCATAGTTTGTACTATGTCGGAAATCCCATATTTAAATAATCTCATTTACATAAAATCCTTTTGTGCCTTCATAACCAATCCATAGAATAAAACTTACCTATATAAAAAGAGAAAAATTGTGACAACTCAACTTTAGTTCTAACTAAGTTTCATGGAATCGCCTTATACCAAAGGTTGCTATGACATGTAGCTTGTATCTTAAATTCTTTTCATGAAAGACCTTTAGCTATATATACACAACATATAGTTTCATGTAACTTCTATTACCCTTTATGCTTTAACATGAAGTTTTAGAAATTGTTAAACATTATTTTTAGTTCATAATGCACGGGGTAATAACCTTCCCCACACGCACCATTTTGAATCATAATACACTCACATATTCGTAGCAAAATTTCTAAAGATTATCTTTGCTTTAAAATACCATCAAGTTTCCTTCGAACTAGTTTTATATTAAAAACCACTTAAATTTCAATGGTTGAGTTTTCAATAAAATACCTTAAGTTAAAAAAGTTAGGTTTATATTAAAATACTCTAAGTTTTCAAAAGATAGATTTTTCACTAAAATACCCAAAATCTTTACAAGTTGGGATTTGTCACTAATCTGCCATAAAATCTAAAGTATATATTTTTTATTAAACACTCTTGACATTTTAATTAATATATTTATATCAAAACATTCTTGAGATTTTAAAATAAAGTATTTTACATAAAACCCCATCGAGCCTTTAATTGACTATTTTTATATAAATAACTTAAAATGCCAAATGACATAATTTCACATAAATATTTAGAATGTATAAAACAACTATTCTTCAAAGTATTTTGGTAACAATTGGGTTTAAGCAACCTATTCTCTCTTGAGTCTCGGGGAGCCGAAGACAACGATTGCTTTCACTTGCCTAATCTTCCTAGTAAAAAAAGTTAGTTCAACTTGACTTGAATACAACTTGACTTGTATACTTGCATTTGACATGACTACTTGATCATGGCATGAACTCAATAGTATATACATGATTTACTCGATCAAACCTATTATATGTTTGAATAGACGTAACCTGAATCATGAATACGTAATGAATTGACATGAACACTTGACATGAATATTTGAACTTAACATGAATCATGAACTCGACTTGGATCTTAAAATGGTACACTTCTTATGTATTCATGACAAGACTCATGACATTAACTTTAAATTAGATATACAGGGTGTTAGGTAGTTTGAGTATGAATTTAACGTAATCTTAGGAGTCCCATTACTATAAATTATGTTGTGGTACCGGACAGAAATGGTGTCATGTTGTTGTGGTATCGTGCTGAAACAGTATATCATAGATTCACAAATGAGGGCATGTATTTCCAAGCCTTTAGGCATTACTATTGGGTTTGGAATACTTCAACGACAGCTGAAGTCCCATTAGTTTTGGGCTCGTGATTCCTTACTCCTGAGGCTCTACCTTTGAGTTCGAGAATACTCTTGAGATTATTTGACATTCACACTTGAACTTACGTTAGTTTAGTTTATCCTTATAGAGACCTTTTAAGACACATTAGTTCTTACTTCATATTCTCCAACACACACGTATTACATGCTTAGATTTACCAACTTTATGCTTAATCTGAACTGCCATGTTTACTTAATTTGCCATGTTTAAATAGTTTCCATGCTTACTTGACATATAATACCTGTCTTATAAC
This sequence comes from Agapanthus africanus, assembly GCA_030015575.1. NCBI lineage: Eukaryota > Viridiplantae > Streptophyta > Magnoliopsida > Asparagales > Amaryllidaceae > Agapanthus > Agapanthus africanus. Next base: position 377,861,694 of record CM057347.1, on the reverse strand, counting down.
TGTCAACACATCATCACAATTCATCATTATTCTATTCTTGAGGATTTACCGAGCGCAAGTTCGCTGACAGGCATCCACCCTATTTCTTTCTTTCCTTTGGATGTTTATCAGATGACTTAGGATCAGAGGAGGTGGAACCGACAGAAGAGGAGTACAACCAGCTGGCTTCACAGGCCGACTACCAGTTCCTTTCAGCATTTTACTTTTCAATACGCCTATTGTTTAAGGCATCTTGTCATTGTACATTTGTTTTATGTTATCTTGTATCCGTTCAAAACTCTGTGGAATTTGGAATGTAATATATATCAGTTGGAATTTATTTCATTTGTCATATTCTTATTACATTTTATATTGCTTATAAACACTTATCATATTTGTTTTTAGAAAGGACCATATCGGAATAAATACGTCGTGGGCCTAGTCACGTACCCGTTATCGCTCTTTTGTGAAGCGATGCATGACATGTTTTATTGGTGGCCCATGTAGGTCAGCTCTTTGAATCCATCTTGAACTCCACTTTCGACTTCCTTGAAGATCACTTTTCAACTTTTGATTCCTTGAATTCAGTCCACTCCTTTCCACTTGTATATCTTATAACTATCTTTCATCTGCGACCTTGAACTGTTCTCATTAGCTTCGAACTCTCTTCGCTACCCTCGACTGTCGTCAAAGCAATGTAGTGTTTGAGATTCCCTCACAATCTATTCCAGTTGAACACCTTATTAACAATCAGAGTACCGACTAATGGAGTACGACGACGAAACACAGCTGCATTATCCAACCCCGTTTCCTTGCTCTGTTACAACGTCCTTTTTAAGTAATTTCGAGAACGAAATCATTTTTAAGGAGGGTAGAATGTAACCCTAAATTTCCTATCCTTTGAATTATATTTTATTGTTTTCCTTTCTGAATCTGGCATATATTTAATATTTGTTAGATATGTGCAAAGAACTCCTTATAGCCCATTGGTTAAGTCCTTACATTGCTGTTCCATCGTCTGTGTATTCGAATCCTTACAACACAATCCTTTTATTTTAAATTCTTTTTATCGGTTTCAAATCCTGAAACTCTCGCGGCGATGCATAGAATTACGAAACAATATAGCATAAAAGCGATATGTTTCAGGACCGACCACGATGCCCTGAGCCTAATATGCGAAGCTCGAACCAAACACCCACGATGGACCTAACTGGGGCGACTCCAATCCAGTTACAGGTGGCCAGACCAAGCCCGTAAGTGCTCCGCCCGTGGGTGCGTAACTCTTTGCCTCATGACTATTCGTTTCTGTATTCCAAAACTCCTGAATTAATGCAGAGAATTGCCCCATCAATTTACCATATTAAAAATCAATTTTAATACCCCATTTATCACAAGTTTTCACACCATTTTAATTCTCCTTCTCCTATATAAACCCTTGGCTGCCCAAATATTCTTGCTCTAAGATTTTCTGAAATCACCGTCAAAAAATTTCTCTCTCAAGTCCAAGTTCTCCCCAATCCTTAGGACGTCATAGCTCCGTTCAAGAAACCACCGCGGCTGCAAATTACCTTGGCCAAGCACCCTCTAAATTCTCCTTGCCATGATCAATGACAACAACAACCGCATCACCAAACCGAACAATGCACCAAACCCTTTTTTCTTTGTAATCGGTGAATTGGTTGTTAGACCAATTCACACTGTGAGTAAGTTCCCTCATCTTCTCTACTCTTCCCTCTTGTATGCTTTCCTCTCCCTTGTCATGTTGTCATTCCTTGTTAATTGTATCTATGCCAAGTTCCCTCTCACTCTTCTCCCCTTTTTGAATTATTTTCATTTCCATGTCACTGAATCATCCATGGTTTGTACTACGTCGGAAATCCCATGTTTAAATAATCTCTTTCACATAAAATCCCTTTGTGCCTTCATAACCAATTCATAGAATAAAACGTACCCAAATAAAAGAGAAAACTTGTGACAACTCGACTTCACTTCTAACTAAGTTTCATGGAATCTCCTCATACCAAAGGTTGCTTTGACATGTAGCTTGCATCTTAAATTCTTTTCATGAAAGGCCTTTAGCTATATATACATAACATATAGTTTCATGTAACTTCTATTACCATTTATGCTTTAACATGAATTTTTAGAAATTTTTAAACATTATTTTTAGTTGATAACGCATAGGGTAATGACCTACCCCACACGCACACTTTTGAATCATAATACACTCACATGTTCGTAGCAAAATTTCTAAAGATTAGCTTTGCTTTAAAATACCATCAAGTTTCCTTCAAACTAGTTTTACATTAAAAACCCCTTAATTTTCAATGGTTGAGTTTTCAATAAAATACCGTAAGTTTAAAAAGTTAAGTTTCTATTAAAATACCCTAAGTTTTTAAAAAGATAGATTTTTCACTAAAATACCCTAAACTTCTATAAGTTAGGATTTGTCACTAAATTACCATAAAATCTGATGTATATATTTTTATTAAACAGTCTTGACATTTTAATTAATATATTTATATCAAAACACCCTCAAGGTTTTAAAATAAAGTATTTTACATAAAACCTCATCGAGCTTTTAATGGACTATTTTTTATATAAATACCTTAAAATGCCAAATGATATACTTTCATATAAATACCTAGAATTTATAAAACAACCATTCTTCAAAGTATTTAGGTAACGGTTGGGTTTAAATGACCTAATCACTTTGGAGCTTCAGGGAATCGGAGACAACGAGCATTTTCACTTGCCTAATCTCCATAGTCAAATAGAGTTAGTTCAACTTGACAATACAACTTGACTTGTATACTTGTACTTGACATGACTACTTGATCTTGACATGAACTCAATCGTATCTACATGACTTACTCGATCAAACCTATTACATACGTGACTAGACTTGACCCGAATCATGAATACGTATTGACTTGACTTGAATACTTGAACTTGACATGAATACATGAACTCGACTTGAATCTTGAAATGGTACACTTCTTATATATTCATGAATTCGGGTAAGGCTTTTAACATTAACTTTAAATTAGATACATGGGGTGTTGGGAGTAGTTTGATTATGAATTCAACGAAATCTTAGGAGTCCCATTTCTATAAGTCATATTGTTTTGGTACCGGGTTGAAACAGTATCATGTTGCTGTGGTATCGGGTTGAAACGGTACATCATGAATTCACGAATGAAGGCCCGTGTTTTCAAGCCTCTAGGGCCTTACTCTTGGGTTTAGAATACCTCAACGACAGTTGAAGTCCCGTTACTTTTGGTCCCGTGATTCCTTACTCCTGGGGTCTTACATTTGAGTTCGAGAATACTCTTGAGATTGGTTAACATTCACACTTGAATTTATGTTAGTTTAGTTTACCCTTGTAGAGACCTTTTAAGACACATTACTTCTTACTTCATGTTCACCAACACATACATATCATATGCTTAGATCAACTAACTCTATGCTTAACCTGAACTGCAATATTTACTTAGTTTGCCATGTTTAAATAATTGCCATGCTTACTTGAAATATTATACATGTTTTACAACGGTCAACACTGAAAGTCGACCTTAGCACCACCATGAGGTTCTAGAGGCATCAAACATGCAGAATTTTAATTTTTATTAGGTGCTAAGCTAGACTAACAAGATCTTTACTAGATTATTAGGATTTGCCTTTGTGATGTGATGAACTTAAAGAAAAGAAAAGAAAAGAGCATACAACATTTGTAGTTCGAGTCCTTCTCTTCAATAGCTCCGGCTTATAGTCCACACGACTCCACTAGGCTCCTCTTCAAGATGAAAGAACCTCCTTCATGATCTTCACGCTAAAGACGATTCACCCGAAGTCCACATGCTCAAGCTAACCCTTCACAAATCTCATTAGTGAAGGTAACACTCCACATCAAATTGCTAATCTAATATATAATGGTGAAGTAGGGGTTTAATTTGCTCACTAGGGTTTTCATAAGTTCAATGATTCACATCACATGCGAGAGTTTGAATGTGGAAGTGAGGTGAAGAAAATTGTAGAGAGCAAGAGGAAGCAAGAGCTCAAGAAAAATGGCTAAGGAATGAAGAATGAAAATGATGAGAGTAAACTCAAAATGGCTCTCTCTCTCCTCACTCATTCAAACATGGAATAAAATTGCAATTCTAAATTGCAACCATGCTTGGATAATGAGTCAAGACTAATATACAAATAATAAAACCCATGCCTTGCCCATTCCACAAATATCTCCACAATTTACACCTCATTTTTCTATTTTCTAAAAATAGAAAAACATGCCATGCTTCATATAATATATATATATATATATATATATATATATCAAATATACATTAATATATATATATATATATATATATATATATAAATAAAGCAATTAGTGAGCTAATGATATTAGTTAAGATATAATTATATCACATATAATATATATCACATTATTAAATCAACACTTGATCTAATAATCCGGTTATATCACATATAACCGAATAATATCATTAATCTGAATATCACATTATCAAACCAACACTTGATTCGATAATCCGGTTATATCACATATAACCTGGCCGGCATCAGATAACTGCCAGATTATCATACGGTTTCACATACTCATATTTAATCAGGCCCACGCATATATCAACATATGTGCCCTACTTCGTTTCGCTCGAACCAGAAAACTTCTGTGTGGGACTCTAAAGACCCGTCAATATGCCAGCAGTAGGTGATGATCATATCAATCACCTACAAGCCATCGGCGGTACTAGCTGGACGTAACGGCTACCCGGGTATTGAGCGATATGAAGATCAACAAGCAAGCTCGTCCATACTCTCCATGAAGCCTATCAGTAACACTATCGTACAGTCCTGTCTCTTCGTCTTATATGTCGCATATCATGTCTAGGGGTGGTAAACGTCAGGACCCAGTAACGTGATAAGTCATGCCGATGTCTGGAACTCGCCCACCCCGCTTTGGGCACAAGGCCGCGAAAACCACCCCTTTTTTTACTGGTGTGAATGACGCGCTTCTTTGAACGATTCTGGTTTGAGAAACTACTGATAACTCTTATCGGTAAATCTCAGCAGCAGCCCTGGTTAGGCACTTTCAGTTATAGCCAATCGAGCATAGTGCAATATCAACCCCTAATACCGGGAGAGACGAAACCCCTCCTATCGCTCATTGCCTCCATGTGATTCGGCACTGTACCTAAAATCCACATGTTTGCATGACTCCTTTGAGCCGTGGCAGGGAGGAAATCAAAGCACGGTGGGAGCCACACAAGACTATATGACGATCTCGGGTCTACAGACTAACCTGTACCAGTGTCACCAGAGGACTGCTATCCGACGATAGGTATACTACTGTTAGTTATATGTATGCCCTAGAGGCCATTATTATACATGTGATGTATATTATAGTGGATGCTTGGACATATATAGGGACAACTTTCTTGCTCGACATGATAGTATACTATCTGGTTGCTCTTTATCTTAACATGTACACTTATTGTCTCTCTATTACATGTTGATAAAGCCCTTAGGATGAGTACTTGACTACCAGGATTATAATGCAGATCATACTAGTGGGGAAAGGGTAGTCGGTAAGTACATTCTTCAATTGTTCCTAGTTGTGGAAGTATCGAGACGGGGCATCGATATTCCAGAGTAGGCTAGCATATACACTTCTCGACCCATATGATGGGCGATGGATGATCCCATATCCATTGGTGTTTGACAGCAGAGATTGTATACGGGTGCTCGGTGGAGACTGGGTACACTGGACGGACTAGCCGAGAACTCCTAAATGGTATTATACCTATCGTCAGATAGCAGTTCTCTGGTGATACTGGTACAGGTTAGTCTGTCAATCCGAGATCGTCATAAAGTCTTGTGTGATTCCTACTGTGCTTTGATTTTCACCTTACCACGTTCAAGAGATCATGCAAAACGGTGGTTTTTGGGTACAGTCCCGAGTCACATGGAGGCAATGAGCGATAGGAGGGGATTTCATCTCTCCCGGTATTGGGGGTTGATGTTGTACTATACTCGATTGACCATAACAGGAAATCCCTGGCCAGGGTTGCTGAGATCTATTGGTAAGTGTTATCAGTAGTTTCTCGAACCGTTATGAGCCTCATATTGGCATGACTTATCAGGGCTATTGGGGTCTGACGTTTACCACCCCCAGGCTGAGATACGTGACATATCAAATGAAGAGACTGGACTGTACGGTAGTGTTACTCATTGGATTCGCAGGAGTATAAGCATGCTTGATTGTTGATCTTCTGATCGCTCAATACCCGGGTGGCCGTTACGTTTAGCAGACCGCTTGCGGCTTGTGGGTGACTGATATGATCACCACCTACTGCCGACGTATTGACGAGTCTTTAGAGTCCTATACAGAGGTTTCCTGGCTCAAGCGAAACGAAGTAGGAGCACATATGTGATATGTGCAGGACCGAGATTAATGCGTGTATATGATACCGCATTCTATTCTCGTGATATATGATATCGGACGGTTATATGTGATATAACCGGGCTGTCGAATCAAGTGTTGATTCGACAAGTTGATACATTTGATATTAGTCGGTTGTATGCGATATAGCCGGATTATTAAATCAAGTGTTGATTTAATAATTTAATGTATAACTATATATTTGATATATTATCTTACATTAAGTAATATTAGCTCACTTAAGATTTCCTTTTCTCACTTGTGTACACTTAGTATATATGTGATATATATTAATGTACATTATTTTGTGTCATGCTAGATGCCACATGCTACATGGGTGTATGAGACTCACACCATGATTATGTTAATGTTAGGTTTTATTTATTTAAAGTTAATCAAAACTTGTTGGAAATTAGTCACATGGTTCAAGCTTGTAGAAGCTTGTGGAACCATTGACCAAGTCCACTAATTTTGTTTTACTTGTAGATATTTATTAACCTAACTATTATTGTTAGCCATGGTTTATTCTGTACATGAGTTAGTGTATGACACTAACTCACCCATGGTTGCTATTCTCACCTCATGAGTTTCATTTTCATCTCCACTTCATCTTCTTCTTTCTCATGTGAAAGCTTTCTAGCTTTTAAAAAGGTAAAGAAATATTGTGAGAAAAATAAATCTAAAGTGAGCAAAATTCCTACTTCATCATCCTCTACTATACTAGCCATTTAGTTTAGGGTGTTTGCTTCACTAATTCCACATTAGTGAAGAGGTAGCTTGAGTTGGTGTCTCCTCGACATAGATCATTTTCGGTCTCGAAGACTTCAAGCAAGCTTGTTCCATTCATCTTGTGGAGCCTTGCTAGAGTTCGAGAGTTCATCATTTGGAGCGAAGGGACTACTACACGGAGCTATTAAAGTGAAGGACCGATCTACAAAGGTTGTATTCCTTGTTCACTTTGTATGTAAAGTTGTTTGGATGCTTGATTCGTCTAAATTTCTAGTTAAGATTCTAAGTTAGGGTTGTTTAGCATGGCAATTTTTGAAAAATGGCATAGACGATGCCTCCCGAAACCTTGCTGTCGTGCTGAATAACCCTATAGTGGTATCAGAGCCAAGCTAGAGAATTAGACAATATTTGTTAGAATACGAAACCGAAACAACTCCGAAATACACGAAATAAAAATCTAGTTTTTGTCGAAATTTTTAAAGTGTCAAATTTTTTTTTAAGCAGTTGCAGAATGTTATATGAGATGTAACATGAACACAGTAGAAAATTTAACCCCTATCGCCGGAAAATGACTGGCCACAACTCAGTTAAAACCGGCCTGCTCAGTTTTGTAATGTAGTTCAAAATTGAATTTTTTAGGGTGTTCCAGTCTCTGGGGTTTGGTATTTCAAGTGTTGCTTATTTTTATTAAAATTGCATACGATGTTATCTTTGTGCAAAGACAATTCGGAGTGTTTCGTAATTGTAATTCTAACATCATTTCGGGTTATTTAGACGACGTTAAAAAGTTCGAACGGATATCAATAACCCAATTTTCCCTCGCTGGAAATTTTCCAAGAGTTGGATTTTTTCCAAGTTTAAAATCTTCAGAAAATCATGCAGGTGATTCTGTAGACCCTCTAGAAGAACAAAACCCTAACTCGATTCTGTGACCTTCGGAACCGCCACAAACCCTAAGGTTTATGGTAGTTCTGCGACGCCATAGGTGAGGCGAGGATTGACTCTTATACGGTTGGTCCATAGGTGCTGTGGCATGTTCTGGGTACTTTTTAAACTCTGCTCAAGTGTTTAGCTCTTTGGGAAATTTTGGGTGTTTGTTTATTCGATCGAAAAATTTAACATCATCTAGCTATCTGTGATTGTGATACAATATTTGGAATCCACAATGATTAGTTATGTGATAACTAGTTTGAATTTTATAAATCTAGCAATTTAGTCTCATTTGATCGGTTGCCACGGAATTTTGATGTGGATCAAAAGTCTGTCGCAATCACGTAGCGTAGGATACTCGTCGGGTAATTTTACTAGATAGCCACACCCCATATCCCCGACCTGGTGACTGTAGGAGAACCCCGTCGTCAAAAGAATCCGGTAAGGTGCTCGCGGCCGCGGTGTTCCGCCTAAGTGCACTTCGTCGACGACATCAGGGGTGCAGCCGTCTGCTAAAGTTTCCGACGAGCATTCGATCGGGTTGTCGGGAATCTTGTTGAATTACCCGACTGGTTATTGGAAAGTGTTTTCAACATCGATACTAAAATGCGGGGTTTATAATTTTTAGGGATGCGATATCTAAGGAATTCATTTGGTTAGGCATGAACTCCAAAGTATGTGATACATTGGGTTTATGATGTCTAAGGTGGTTGCGGATTCCAATTGTTGTAGTTTTTCACTTTCTTTTCGACAACCGTAAGTGTAATATGTGGTGTATCGCCGGTTTCGTTGCTATATGTCAACGACTATTGGGATACGCGTATTTACTTACGTTGATAACATGTGATGTTATGTGTTGCTGTGATATGTTATATTGGATCTTCGTGTTTTGAATAGCCGGAGGTTTTTATGTGAGATAAGAGTTTTTTTATTTTCATTCATGTAAAAGTTTGTATGTAATATTCTTTTATTGGGGCACTTCCGGGTTGAGGATGATGTCACCATTGATATATATTATTTACTTTTCCACATTAGGATAGACCCAAGGAGGAGATCACAAGTAACCGGGTTCTAGGGTCCAATAGGAGACCATCTCGAGGAGTCGATACTGGATCTCCTAACTCTAGAATTGGTAGGGTTGCTTGTCGCTCTTGTAGGGGTCTAGGGATATGGGTTTGGCTATTCATCACGACCGTGGAATCCGTGTTTTTTACTGGCTTAATTTAAAACACGGAATTTCTAGTATATCCAATATTTCATATGTGTTCTTCTGCTGCTGATATTCTGTGATGTGATCACTTGATATGTTGAGACGAATGCTTATATTATATATATAATATATAACAAATATTGGTGCTTTCGTTTCTTCCGTGATGCTTGGAAAACATAATTGATGGGACTTCATTAATGAGATTAATGAAATAAAAGAAAAGATGTTATCAGCAAGAGTCCGCTTTCGAGTAGGGAATGCAGAATCTTGTTTTAAAAACTGGTAGCTCTAGTTCTTGCTTTGCATAGTAGTATTCCTTGTAGAATATCTAGCAACTTATTCGATAAGGAAAGAGCTGAGATCTCTACACCGGGAGTGACCTCTTTAACGAAACTAGCAGATGCTACAACCCACTCGGTTTGTCTTTTGATTCCTTTTTTAGTTCATGCTTTGCATAGTGGTATTTGTGAAATATCCAGCACCTCATTCGACGAAGAAAGAGCCGAGATCCCTTCACTGGGAGTGACCTCTTTAGCTAAACTAGCAAAAGCCTAAAAAATATTCCTTTTCAAAATCACTTGATTCTACAACGATATCAAGTTCATTACGCAAAGGGTTTTCTTAAAAACCTGACGTAGCCCTCCGTCATTTTAGAGAAGGACTATTTAGTATTCGTGCTGCGTTTGTTAGCCTTTGTCAAGGTGTAGTGCGCGGTAGCTGACTAGTGCTTATCTTCTTAAGCATGTGATGCGATTGGATTAGGGTATTCGTGCGACCTTGTTGGCTTTTGTCAAGGGTCGTACGAGTGGGTTTAATTCAATCAGGAGATGACGGGTTGAACTTGACTAGCATCCTATAGTTTGTTGGCCTTTGTCAAGGTCATAGGAGGTTAGGGGTAAAATATTATTGGGAATTTCAAGTGTTGAAATTTGCAATGAGATTGCATACCTTCTTTGAGATAGTTGGATCCCGATACCCACTGCGAGTAAGATTTACTCCTGGGAGAGTTTTGCACATTACAAATAGCCGATCAAGTAGGTGTCTAGAAAGGTGTTAACGGGGTTACGCCCCTGGGAAAATGAGGTTTATTTTAATTAGGTCCGTGCGAAAGCACGGGGAACCTTCCTCAAAGTACCGACACTGGCCTGGCCGAAAGATTGGCGAATTTGTAGGGTGTAATTAATCCCGGCTAGTCTTACCTTTTAAGATTTGAAGGAAGATTTTATAAAAACAGTAGGAGCCATCCTAATTAGATAAAATAATAACCAATCTGATCTTATAAGAGCATACGCAGAGTGTTTTCTTCTCTCTCTCTCTCCTGATAGCGACCATATCACACCATAATCAAGATAATAATATGGATGTATTGACCGAACCTGCTTATTATACTGAGCCGGGAAACATTAGTTCCGCTCCAACTTATAATTGTTATAAGTCTGAGCAGGAAATAAGAGAATATCCGGATTCCTACGTGACCCAATCAAGGAATAATCATGTTGATGCATATTCTTCGGGTATGTTCATTACCAAGAACCATTTCTCAGTATCCTTTACGTACTAGGTATGAGATACCGGATTAGGATCCAACATATGTAATCTGTTACATGGGCTAAAGAAAGGTAGAGAACTGGGATTGGGTGATATGTCTCTAAGTGTTAGAGAATGGTGCAATTGTTACAGCCAAATCAGTTGGCAAATATCACCTTATATTACCAAATGGTAAATACATTGATTCTGAACAAATGTTATTACATGCCGAACCTGATATACAACATTACATCAGTTTTTTTATTCAGTTAAAGAAGGATATAATTTTGTATTGGAGGATAATGTTGTGAACATTTTCCTTAATCAAGAGTTGGTTGGATCAGGCACGTTATGTAATGGCATATACGTTCTAAATCAAACCATAGTTCAAAGTATGTAGAACACACACAAGAGGAGTACTTCAGAAATGAACAAATTCTTCTTGTGGCATTGTAGACTAGGTCATATCAATACGACACAACTAGCTAAGTTATATAAGGATGAATATTAGAATCTGTTCAAATTTTCATCTTATGATACTTGCCAGTCTTGTCTCAAAGATAAAATGACCAATACTCCGTTTACTGGAAACAGAGAAAGAGTTACTGGACTCTTGGAACGGATACATGATGATGTATACGGTCCTATTTCTACAAATACCAGGGTTGGTTCTTTGTAGTTCAGTACATTCATCGACGATCTCTCAAGATTCGGACATGTGTTCCTGTTGAAACACAAGTCTGAAACTTTTGAGAAATTCAAGAAATATAATCTTGAAGTTAAGAACCAGACGGGTAGAAGTATTAAGTCCTTCGATATGATCGAGAAGATGAATAGTTGGGCATGGAGTTCCTGGATTTTCTAAACGGAGAATGAGATTCTCTCTCAGCCTACTCCTTCGTATACACCACAACACAACGGTGTATCGGGGCGGAGGTATAGCGCCCTATGAGATATGGTGCGCTCTATGATGAGCATTGCTGAGTTACCTGTTTCCTTTTGGGTGTTATGCACTTGAGAAGCTGCAAACCTATTGAATAGGGTTCCGTTCAAATCAATGCCTACCACTACATATGAGATATGGAATGGGAAGAGACCATATCTTAAACGAGTTAAGATATGGGGTTATCCGACCTATGTTGAAAAACAAAATCCGGACAAGCTCGAGGCAAGGTCAGTTCTGTATAAGTTTGTTAGGATATCCCAAACATTTGCGAGGGAATATCTTCTACTACACTGAGGAGCAAAAGGTGTTTTGTTTCTCAGCATGCCACCTTTTTAGAAAAAGGAATTTCTTGTGAAGAAATTAATGGTCATGAGGTAGAACTGGAAGGAGTTCCAGCTGGACAAACTAACAGTTGATGATTTGGTGAAACCAAAGGATTCAATAGTCTCTAATGAGCCTCAGCCTCTCCGCGAATCTGGTAGGGTTCCTCATCCACCTAAGAGATACCACGGTTTCCTCGGTGACGGTGGGAGCGAGGATTGCATCATGGTAGATGATGACCTAACCAGATTCAGGCAGGCCATCACGAGTGGGGACTTTATGAAATGGCTGGATGCTATGCAATCAGAGATGGAATCCATGTACATCAATAAAGTATGATTTTGTATGTTGCATCTGAAGGGGTAAAACCCATCGGGAGCAAATGGATCTTGAGAAGATTTTTGGTGTAAATGGAAAAGTTGAGACTTTCAAAACTAGACTTGTAGTAAAAGGCTATCGTCAATAACCAGGTGTGGTTTATGATGAAACCTTTTCTCCAGTGGCTATGCTTAAGTCCATCAGGATTAAATCACGCATCGTGGAGTTGGAACATCTGTTTTGATGTGGCAGTCAAAGTGTTTGACTTCATAAAAAAGGTAGATGAACCTTGTATATACATGAAGGTTATAGAGAGTAAGGTTGTCTTCCACGTATTGTACGTAGATGACATACTCTTGATAGGAAATGGTTTCCTATGCTACACTCGGTCAAGCTCCTCTTATCATAAGAATTCTCCATGGAAGATCTGGATGATACCTACTACATCTTATGGATCATGATCAATGGTGGATGTTGGGAGTGTCCGAGATCCAGGTACATTAACACCATACTAAAGGGGTTTAGTATGGAGGATTCTAAGCGTGGTTGTTCGCCCACTTACTCAGGAATCACTCTTTCCAAAAATATGTCTTTCGAGACTGATTTAGAGAGAGCTCGCGTGCAAGGGATACCCTATGCTTCGGCAGTAGGCTCTATCATGTGTGCGATGTTATGTACCAGACCAAATGTAGCGATCTCACTAGGTGTAGTGATTAGGAATCAATAGGATCTTGGGAGAATCACTGGATAGCTGTGTAGGGCATTCTTAAGTACTTAAGAAGCACTGAAGAAATGTTCTTAGGGTTTTGGTAACGGTGAACTCCAGTGGGAGTTCTTTACCAATTCTAGCTCCCAGAGTGATAAGGACGACTGAAAGTCAGTCGCGGGCTTTGTCTTTACCTTCACTGGAGGGACGGTATGTTGGAAGGGTTCCAAGCTAGATACCGTGGAAAACTAGACGATAAAGGCTGAATACATTGCTACTAACGATGCTACCAAAGTGGATGTCTGGATAATTCTTGTTCATGAGATGAACATGGTTCCTACCATTGAGCATCCAATAACTGTTATTATGACAACAATGGAGTTGTGGCTTTGGCCTAGGAACGCCGGTCCCATCAGCGATCTAGACATATTCTGAGGACAGTGTCACCTGATCAGGGAGATGGTTGATCTCCATGGGATCAAGGTAAGGAGAGTTGACGCGAAGGATAACACGGCGGATCCACTCACAGAGGCCTTTCCCTAGAGAGACTTTTATGGGGCGTTGGGTATGAGATACTACAACAAATGGTCTTAGTACAAATGGGAGATTGTTAGTTATATGTATGCCCTAGAGGCCATTATTATACATATGATGTATATTATAGTGGATGCTTGGACATATATAGGGACGACTTTCTTGCTCGACATGATAGTATGCTATCTGGTTGCTCTTTATCTTAACATGTACACTTATTGTCTCTCTATTATATGTTGATAAAGCGCTTAGAATGAGTACTTGACTACCAGGATTATGATCCAGATCATATTAGTGGGGAAAGGGTAGTCGGTAACTACATCCTTCAATTGTTCCTAGTAGTGGAAGTATCGAGACGGGGCATCAATATTCCAGAGTAGGCTAGTGTATACGCTTCTCAACCCATATGATGGGCGATGGATGATCCTATATCCATTGGTGTTTGACATCAGAGATGGTATACGGGTACTCAGAGGAGACTAGGTACACTGGATGGACTCGCCGAGAACTCCTAGATGGTATTATACCTATCATCAGATAGCAGTTCTCTGGTGACACTGGTACAGGTTAGTCTGTCAATCCGAGATCGTCATAGAGTCTTATGTGATTACCACTGTGCTTTGATTTCCACCTTACCACGTTCAAGAGATCGTGCAAAACGGTGGTTTTTAGGTACAGTCCTGAGTCACATGGAGGCAAAGAGTGATAGGAGGGGATTTCTTCTCTCCCGATATTGGGGGTTGATGTTGCGCTATGCTCGATTGGCCATAACAGGAAATCCGTGGCCAGGGTTGCTGAGATCTATTGGTAAGTGTTATCAGTAGTTTCTCGAACCGTTATGAGCCTCATATCGGCATGACTTATCAAGGCTATTGGGGTTCGACGTTTACCACCCCCAGGCTAAGATATGCGGCATATCAGATGAAGAGACCGGACTGTACAGTTGTGTTACTAATTGGATTCGCAGTAGTATGAGCTGGCTTGCTTGTTGATATTCTGATCGCTCAATACCCGGGTGGCCGTTACGTTTAGCAGACCACTTGCGGCTTTTGGGTGACTGATATGATCACCACGTACTGCCGGCGTATTGACGAGTCTTTAGAGTCCTACACAGAGGTTTTTTAGCTCAAGCGAAACGGAGTAGGAGCACATATGTGATATGTATGGGACCAAGATTAATGCGCGTATGTGATACCGCATTCTATTCTCGCGATATGTGATATCGGCCGATTATATGTGATATAACCGGGCTGTCGAATCAAGTGTTGATTCGACAAGTTGATACATTTAATATTAGTCGGTTGTATATGATATAGCCGGATTATTAAATCAAGTATTGATTAAAAATTTAATGAATAATTATATATTTGATATATTATCTTATATTAACTAATATTAGCTCACTTAAGATTTCCTTTTCTCACTTGTGTACACTTAGTATATATGTGATATATATTAATGTACATTATTTTGTGTCATGCTAGATGCCACATGCTATATGGGTGTATGAGACTCACACCATGATTATGTTAATGTTAGGTTTTATTTATTTAAAGTTAATCAAAATTTTTTGGAAATTAGTCACATGATTCAAGCTTGTAGAAGCTTATGGAACTATTGACCAAGTCCACTAATTTTGTTTTACTTGTAGATATTTATTAACCTAACCATTATTGTTAGCCATGGTTTATTCTCTACATGAGTTAGTGTATGACACTAACTCACCCATGGTTGCTATTCTCACCTCATGAGTTTCATTCTCATCTCCACTTCATCTTCTTTTTCCTCATGTGAAAGCTTTCTAGCTTTTCAAAAGGTTAAGAAATATTGTGAGAAAAATAAATCTAAAGTGAGCAAAATTCCTACTTCATCATCCTCTACTATACTAGCCATTTAGTTTAGGGTGTTTGCTTCACTAATTCCACATTAGTGAAGAGGTAGCTTGAGTTGGTGTCTCCTTGATGTAGATCATCTTCGGCCTCGAAGACTTCAAGCAAGCTTTTTCCGTTCATCTTGTGGAGCCTTTCTAGAGTCTGGGAGTTCACTACTTGGAGCGAAAGGACTACTACACGGAGCTATTGAAGTGAAGGACCGGTCTACCAAGGTTGTATTCCTTGTTTACTTTGTATGTAAAGTTGTCAGCATGCTTGATTCGTCTAAATTTCTAGTTAAGATTCTAAGTTAGAGTTGTTTAGCATTGTAATTTTTGAAAAATAGCATGGACGATGCCTCCCAAAACCTTGCTATCGTGCTGAATATCCCTATAACTACCACATAGGAGTCCTTGGTGAGTCCCGTTCAGTGTACCCATTCTCCAATAAGCACCTGTATACAATCTTTGATGTCACACACCAATGGTTGTGGGATCAACCATCGCCCTCTAAGGGACAAGAAACGTACACACTAGTCTACACTGGAATATCGATGCCCTGGTCTCGATATTCCCACGACCAGGAACTGATTAAAGGATGTACTTATGGACCACCCTGGCCCCACTAGTATGATCTCATCATAATCCTGGTAGTCAAGTATATATTCTAAGGGCTTTATCAACATGTGAGAGCAAGACAGTAAAGAATACCAGTCAATATTTTAAGATAAAGAGTAACCATATAGCATACTATCATGTCGAGAAAGAAAGTCCTCTATATATATATCCAAGCATCCACTATAATATAAATCACATGTACAATAATGGCCTCTAGGGCATAGATATTCCTAACAATCTCCCACTTGCATTAAAACCATGTGTTGTAGTATCTCATACCCAACATCCTAAAAAGTCTCTCAAACTGTATCTGGGGGAGGGCCTTCGTGAGTGAATCCGCTACGTTGTCCTTCGTGTCAACTCTCGTGTCAACTCTCCTGACGATCTACTATCTCCCTGATCAGGTGATACCGCCTCAGAATATATCTGGATCTCTGATGGGACCTGGGTTCCTTGACCAAAGCCACCGCTCCATTGTTATCACAATACACGGGTATTGGATGCTTAATGGATGGAACCACACCAAGCTCATCAATGAATTGCTTCATCCAGACGGCTTCTTTGGCAGTATCGTTGGCAGCGATGTATTCAGCCTCCATCGTCGAGTCTGCTATAGTGTCTTGTTTGGAACTCTTCCAACACACCGCCCCTTTGTTGAGGGTAAAGACAAAACCCGAGACCGACTTACTATCGTTCTTATCACTTTGGAAGATCGAATCAGTAAAGGACTCCACCTGGAGTTCACCGTTACCATACACCAAGAACATTTCTTTAGTCATTCTCAAGTACTTAAGAACGTTCTTCACAGCTGTCCAGTGGTTTTCCCCAGGATATGATTGATACCTACTCACGACACCTAGTGAGTAAGCTACATCCGGTCTGGTACATAACATCGCATACATGATAAAGCCTACTGCCGAAGCATAGGGTATCTCTTGCATACGAGCCCTCTCCAAATCAGTCTTGGGAGACATCTCTTTGGAGAGAGGGATTCCTGAACAAATGAGTAAGTTACCTCGCTTGGAATATTCCATGCTAAACCTCTTTAGTATGGTGTCAATGTACCTAGATTGGGACAATCCCAAAATCCGTTTAGATCTATCTCTATAGATCTTTATCCCCAGGATGTAGGAGGCATCACCAAGATCTTTCATGAAGAACTTGAGTGATAAGAAGAGCTTGACCGAGTGTAGCATAAGAACATCATTTCCTATCAAGAGTATGTCATTCACGTACAATACAAGGAATATCATCTCTACAGCGGTCTTATATATACAAGGTTCATCTACATTTTTTATGAAGTCAAACTCTTTGAAAGCTTCATCAAAATAGATGTTCCAACTCCGCGACGGCTGTTTTAATCCGTAGATGGATTTAAGCAGTTTGCACACCTTTCCGCTGCCCCCACTGTCTACGAATCCCTCTGGCTGTGTCATGTACACGCTATCTTCTAAATCACCATTTAGAAAAGCGGTCTTGACGTCCATCTGCCAGATTTCGTAGTCATAGTATGCAGCAATGGCAAGTAAGATTCTAATGGACTTAAGCATAGCGACATGAGAAAAGGTTTCATCATAATCGACGCCAGGTCGTTGACGAAAACCTTTTGCCACAAGTCTAGCTTTGAAAATCTCAACTTTTCCATCTACACTAATCTTCTTTTTGAAGATCCAGTTGCTCTTAATTGGTTTTACCCCTTCAGAAGCAACATCCAAAGTCCATACTTTGTTGGTGTACATGCATTCCATCTCGGATCACATAGCATCCAGCCATTTCATAGAGTCTCCACTTGTGATGGCCTGCTCGAAACTGGTAGGGTCATCATCTTCCATGATGCAATCCTCGCTCCCACCGTCTATGAGAAAGTATCTCTCAGGTGGGTGAGAAACCCTATTAGATCTGCGGAGTGGCTGGGGTTCGTTGGGTACTATTGGATCCTCTAGTTCCACTAAATCGTCAGTTGTAGTTTGTGCTGCTGGAACTTTTTCCAGTTCTACCTCATTGCCACTAATTTCTTTCACAAGAAATTCCTTTTCCAAAAAGGTGTCATGTTGAGTAACAAACACCTTTTGTTTCTCAGTATGGTAGAAGATATATCCATAGGAATCCTTTGGATATCCCATAAACTTGTACAAAACAGATCTTGCCTCGAGCTTGTCCGGATTTTGCTTTTTAACATAGGCCGGATAACCCCATATCTTAACTCGTTTAAGAGATGGTCTCTTCCCATTCTATATCTTATATGGAGTGGTAGACACTGATTTGATCGGAACTCTATTTAATAGGTATGCAGTTGTCTCAAACGCATGTCCCCAAAAAGAAATAGGTAACTCAGCAGTATTCATCATAGAGTGCACCATATCTAATAGGGTGCGATTTCTCTGCTCCGATACACCGTTGTGTTGTGGTGTATACGAAGGAGTAAGCTGAGAGGGAATCTCGTTCTCTTTTAGATAGTGTCGGAATTCCCCGCTCAAGTATTCTCATCCCCGATCAGATCGTAGGATTTTAATACTTTTGCCCGTTTGGTTTTCAACTTCGCACTTATATTCCTTGAATTTCTTAAAAGTTTCAGACTTGTGTTTCAACAAGAACATATGTTCGAATTTTGAGAGATCATCGGTGAATGTAATAAAGTACGAATAACCATTCCTGGCATGTGTAGACATAGGACCGCATACATCACTATGTATAAGTCCCAAGAGTTTAGTAGCTCTTTCTCCGTGTCCAGTAAACGAAGTTTTGGTCATCTTGTCTTTGAGACATGACTGGCAAGTTTCATATGATGAAAATTCGAATGCATTCAAATATCCATCTTTATGCAACTTAGCCAGTCTTGTCGCATTGATATGACCTAGTCTACAGTGCCACAAGAAGGCTTCGTTCATTTCTGAACTTTTCCTTTTGTTTGTGTTCTGTATGTTAAGAACTGTACTTTGATTAAGAACGTATATACCGTTACATAACGCACCGGATCCAATCAACACTTGATTCTGGAAAATGTTCATAATATTATCCTCTAATGTGAGATTATATCCTTCTTTAGTTCGCAAAGAAACAGATATAATGTTGTACATCATCTTTGGTACGTAGTAACAGTCGTTCAGAATCAATGTATTACCAGTTGATAATACAAGGTGATAATCGCCAACTGCCTTGACTGCAACAATTGCCCCATTCCCTACTGTTAGGGATTTATCACCATTTCCCAGTTCTCTACCTTTCTTTAGCCTATGTAACAAATTACATACATGGGATCCTGATCCGGTATCCAATACCCAGGACGTAGAACAAACTGAGAAACAGTTCTCGGTAACGAACACACCCGAAGAAGAGGCATTAACATGTTGTTTCTTTGCACGGGTTGCATGGGAATCCTGATATTCCCCTATCCCTTGCTCAGACTTATGACAGTCATAAGATAGAGCAGGACCAACGTTCCCTAGCTCTGTATAAAATGAGGGTTCGGTCAAAACATCCATATTATTATCTTCATTAAGGCGTGACATTGGTTGCTGCCTGGAGAGAGAGAGAAGGACACGCGTTAGCATGCGCTCTTTGCAAGATTAGATTGGTTATTATCTTATCTAATCAGGATGGCTCCCACTGTTTTTTTATCAAATCTTCCTTCAAACCATAAAAGGTAAGATTAGCCAGGATTAATTACACCTTACAGGTTCGCCAATCGTTGGGCCAGGCAGGTATCGGTACTCCGAGGGAGGTTCCCCATGCTTTCACATGGACCTAATTAAAATAAACCTCGTTTTCCTAGAGGCATAACCCCGTTGACACCTTTCTAGAAACCTACTTGATTAGCTAATTGTAAAGTGTAAAACTCTCTCAGGAGTAACTCTTACTCACAGTGGGTATCGGGATCCAACTATCATATAGAAGGTATGCAATCTCATTGCAAATTTCAACACTTGAAATTCCCGATAATGGTTTTTACCCCTAGCAACTTATGACCTTGGCTATGGTCAACAAATCATAAGTGCTAGCCAAGTTCAATCCGTCATTTCTTGATTGAATTAAACCCACCTGTGCGACCCTTGGCTAAGGTCAATAAAGCCGCACAACTATCCTAATCCAATCACATCACATGCCGCAGACAATCACTAATTAGCTACCGCACACTACACCTTGGCTAAGGTCAACAAACGTAGCACGAATACTAAATAGTACTTATCTGAAATGACGGAGGGCTACGCAGGATTTTAAGAAAACCATGAGCGTAATGAACTTAATATCATTGTAGAATCTAATGTTTTTGAAAAGGAGTGTATTTTAGGCTTTTGCTAGTTTTGCTAAAGAGGTCACTCCCGGTGAAGGGATCTCAGCTCTTTCCTCATCGAATGAGGTGCTGGATATTCATGAATATCACTATGCAAAGCAAGAACTAGAGAAGCAGTCAAAATACAAAACAGAATGGGTTGTAGCATTTGCTAGTTTCGCTAAAGAGGTCACTCCCGGTGAAGGGATCTTGGCTCTTTCCTCATCGAATGAAGTGCTGGATATTCATTAAGGAATACCACTATGCAAAGCAAGAACTAGAGCTACCCTTTTTGAAAATTTAATTCTACAACATCTTTTGATTTCTTTCTTTTCATTAATCTCATTAATGAAGTCCCATCAATAAATGTTTCCTAAACATTAAAGAAAAATGAAACGAAAATAGAACATACGCTTATGCCATCCGCATTCGTCACGGGCCCCCGTCATGCACCGTTAGGTTACTTAACTGCCGGCAGAGCGGGGGCTAGACTAGCGCGGGTGCAAAACATAAACAACGTTTATTATATATCATATATATAATATTACATTCGTCTCACGCAGTTATATGATCAACTTCACAGAAACAAGCTGCAGAAGCAACAAATGAAATATTGGATATACTAGGATGTCCGTGTTTTAAATTTAGCCAGTAATGTAAAACACGGATTCCACGGTCATGATGAATAGCCAAACCTACATCCCTAGACCCCCTACGAGAGCGGCAAGTAACCCTGCCAATTCTAGAGTTTGGAGACCCGGTCTCAACTCCTTGAGATGGTCTCCCACTGGACTCTAGAACCCTGTTACTTGTGCTCCCCGTCTTGGGTCTATCCTAATGCAGAAAAGTAAATAATATACAATAGTGGTGACATCATCCTCAAACTGGAAGTGTCCCAATAAAAGAATATTATATACAGATTTTACATGAATGAAAATAAAAACCCTCATTTCACATAAAATCCCCCGGCTATTCTTTCACGACGATCAAATAAATCATATCAACAGCAACACATGATATCACATATCATCAACATAAGCAAATATGCGTATCCCTAAAACTTATTGACATATAGCAACGAGATTGGGATACCCCACATATTACACTTACGGACGCAGAAAAGAAAACAGAAAAATACAATAATTAGAATCCGCAATATCCTTAGACATCATAAACCCGGAATATCTCATATTCCGGATTTCATGCCTAACTTATAAAACTTGCATTTTAGTCTCAAATTGAAAACTCTTTTCAATTGGTTGTCGGATAATTCAACAAGATTCCCGGCTTAGTGATCATGTACAATACGCAATTGCGACGGAGTTTTGATCCGAATCAAAACTTTGTGGCAATCGATCAATTGAGACTAAACGGCTAGCTTTACAATATACTAACTAGTTTTCATAAAACTAATTAATCCGGATTCTAATAATCGTATCACACATCACAAAGCTTGTAAATTAACCACGACATTAGAATTCCGCACGCAATTATCAAACTAAACCAATTTTTCCAGGACATGAAAAATCCAGTGAGCTAAAGTTCCAAAACCGATCGTTTTAAGCCAATCCGAGAGTCGAAACGAACTCGAAACCCGCTCGAATCTTCACGGGGGAGAAGAACCAAAATTAAGTATCGAATGGGGGGGCTAGAAGGGGTACCCCACCCCGAGGCCACCACGAGGTGGCCAGGGGGTGAGGCAGACTCGAAACTACCTAAGGTGGGGCAGTTTCGGGTCCCCACTGCCAAGACTACCTTGTGGTGGTCTTGGGGAGTGGGCCCAGCCGTTTGGTCCCCCCGGGGTGTCCCCAGGGTGTGCACGCTCCACCCCGCGGCTTCTCGGTTCAAACCGTGAGCCCGCGGGGTGTGTAAACAACTCAAAACATCAATTTCGAAACTGTTTTTATAGGCAGTTTTTGCATGACAAAAACGTTGGATTTCTAACGTCGCTACAAGCTACCCTAATATTCTAGCTTGGCTCTGATACCATGAAAGTCGACCTTACCACCACCATGAGGTTCTAGAGGCATCAAGCATGCTAAATTTTAATTTTTATTAGGTGCTAAGCTATACTAACAAGATCTTTACTAGATTATTAGGGTTTTTCTTTGTGATGTGATGAACTTAAAGAGAAGAAAAGAGCATACAGCTTTTGTAGTTCGAGCCCTTTTCTTCAATAGCTCCGGGTTGTGGTCCACGCGACTCCGCTAGGCTCCTCTTCAAGATGAAAGAACCTCTTTCGTGATTTTCATGCCAAAGACGATCCACCCGAAGTCCACAAGCTCAAGCTAACCCTTACTAATCTCATTAGTGAAGGCAACACTCCACATCAAATTGCTAATCTAATGTGTAATGGTGAAGTAGGGGTTTAATTTGCTCACTAGGGTTTTCACAAGTTCATTGATTCACATCACATGTAAGGGTTTGAATTTGGAAGTGAGGTGAAGAAAACTGTAGAAAGCAAGAGGAAGCAAGAGCTCAAGAAAAATGGCTAGGCATGAAGAATGAAAATGATGAGAGTAAACTCAAAATGGCTCTCTCTCTCCTCACTCATTCAAGCATGGAATAAAATTGCAATTCTAAATTGCAACCATGCTTGAATAGTGAGTCAAGACTAATATACAAATAATAAAACCCATGCCTTGCCCATTCCACAAATATCTCCACAACTTACACCTCATTTTTCTATTTTCTAAAAATAGAAAAACATGTCATGCTTCATATATATATATATATGTATATATATATATCAAATATACATTAATATATATATATATCAAATATAGATTAATATATATATATATATCAAATATAGATTAATATATATATATATATATATATATAAAGCAATTAGTGAGATAATGATATTAGTTAAGATATAATTATATCACATATAATATATATCACATTATTAAATCAACACTTGATCTAATAATCCAGTTATATCATATATAACCGACTAATATCATTAATCTGAATATCATATTATCAAACCAACACTTGATTCGATAATCCGGTTAGATCACATATAACCTGACCGACATCAGATAACTGCCAGATTATAATACGGTATCACATACACATATTTAATCAGGCCCATGCACATATCAACATATGTGCCCTACTTTGTTTCGCTCTAACCAGGAAAATTCTGTGTGGGACTCTACAGATTCGTCAATACGCCAGCAGTAGGTGATGATCACATCAATCACCTACAAGCCGTCTGCGGTACTAGCTAGACGTAACGGCTACCCGGGTATTGAGTTATATAAAGATCAACAAGCAAGCTCGTCCATACTCTCCATGAAGCCTTTCGGTAACATTACCATACAGTCCAGTCTCTTCGTCTTTTATGTCGCATAACATGTCTAGGGATGGTAAACGTCAGGCCCCAGTAACGTGATAAGTCATGCCAATGTCTAGCCTATAACGGTTTGAGAAACTACTGATAACTCTTATCAGGAAATCTCAGTAGCAGCCCTGGTCAGGGACTTCCAGTTATAGCCAATTGAGCATAGCGCAACATCAACCCCCAATACTGGAAGAGACGAAACCCCTCGTATCGCTCATTGCCTCCATGTGACTCGGGACTGTACCCAAAATCCACCTGTTTGCACGACTCCTTTAAGCCGTGGTTGGGAGGAAATTAAAGCACAGTGGGAGCCACACAAGACTCTAAGACGATCTCGGGTCTACAGACTAACCTGTACCAGTGTCACCAAAGGACTGCTATCTGATGATATGTATACTACCACATAGGATTCTTCGGCGAGTCCTGTTCGGTGTACCTATTCTCCAATGAGCACCTGTGTACAATCTTTGATGTCACACACCAATGGTTGTGGGATCGACTATCTCCCTCTAAGGGACAAGAAACGTACACACTAGTCTACACTAGAATATCGATGCCCTGGTCTCAATATTCCTATGACTAGGAACTGATTAAAGGATGTATCTGTGGACCACCCTGGCCCCACTAGTATGATCTCATCATAATCCTGGTAGTTAAGTACATATCCTAAAGGCTTTATCAACATGTGAGAGCAAGACAGTAAAAAATACCAGTCAACATGTTAAGATAAAGAGTAACCAGATAGTATACTATCATGTCGAGCAAGAAAGTCCTCTATATATATGTCCAAGCATCCATTATAATATACATCACATGTACAATAATGACCTCTAGGGCATACATATTCCTAACAAACACACCATCACAATTCATCATTATTCCATTCTTAGGGACTTACTGAGCGCAATTTCGTTGATGGGCATCCACCATGTTTCTTTCTTTCCTTTGGATGTTCATCAGGTGACTTAGAATTAGAGGAGGTGGAACCGACATAAGAGGAGTACAACTAACTGGCTTCACATGCCGACTACTACCTTTCAGCATTTTACTTTCCAGTACGCTTATTGTTTAAGGCATCTTGTTATTGTACATTTGTTTTATGTTATCTTGTATCCATTCAAAATTCTGTGGAATTTGGAATGTAATATATATCAGTTGGATTTTATTTCACTTGTCATGTTCATGTTACATTTTATATTTCTTATAAATGCTTAGCGTATTTGTTTCGACAAAGGATCTTATCGGAATAAATATGTCGCAGTCCTAGTCATGTATCCTTTACCGCTCTTTTGGGAAGCGAGGTGTGACATTGCCCTTCCATCCCTAGAAACTTTTCTCCATTCTATCAATAATCGGTTGCCAGTCCTCCTCTTTAATCTTTCCAGGTCGGGAGCCTAAGATACTTAATTAGGAAGGTCTCTGTTCTCCGCCGAACACAGAGACACGACCGCGTAGGTTCGTCTTGCCTGAATTTCGAGGGCAGATGCTATTAGGTGATATCCGTCCACCTCTCCGAAGATGCCAAGTTGATTTATAGCACCGTGTATCGAAGGTTTAGATGGATGCGGCTGATGTAGCAAACTTCGTCAGATTCCCCCTTGTTTGAGGGGTTTTTGATTCTAGGGATGCTCTTCCCTGCAGGCGCAAACCCCTGCAGTTAATTACGCTACCGCATCGCGGTAATAACTTTCTCCTTCTCCAGATGGTCACTTCATGTCGTGGGTGTTTGTTTTGTTTTTGGTTTCCCGTGGATTGTATATAGAGACTAATTTATATTGTCGTCCGTAGGGCGTGGATTAGTTCAAATCCGTATTTTCTTAGATTTGGGTTTTGGGTTGGGTTTAAGGATACGTTAGTCTCATTTGAGACTAAGATCAACTTAAACGTTTGTTAAGGATACGTTAGTGTAATTTTTAGACTAAGATCAACTTAACAAGATCATTTAGATCCAACAAAAGAGCATTTGGACACTATTGTTTTAGTTTAGGGACCTTGCGGTCCAGTTTAAAGACATCTTAGTCTGTAAAGGTTAAGGACATCATAGTCCATGGGTTTAAGGACCCCACAGTCCGAGATTAAGGACATCATAGTCCATGGGTTTAAGGACCCCACAGTCCGAGGTTAAGGACATCATAGTCCATGGGTTTAAGGACCCCATAGTCCGTGGAACGTCTGGTTGTCGGGACCCGTCACCTCTCTGAAGACGTTGAAAGATTACAACGACAAATATCAGAGGAGTGAAGAGATGTACCCTTGAACCAATTTTAGTTGGGAGATCTGTAGTCCAATTGGGACTAAGATATGAGATTTATGAGCATATGGGCTCAATTAATCTGAATGAGGGTTTTGAGGCCACTTTGGGCTCGGCCCATTCAATTAAAATGTTAGACATTTGAAAATGCTGAGCATTGATTTGGGTTCTGACAGCCTTTCTGTCTTTTATTGAATGTTGAGCATTCATCATAGCTCTAGAGCTTTATTTAAAGAACAGTTTATGTTCGATCAACGCACACGTGAGGAACACGTGGCACGCTTGGCGCTAGCGCCAGTTAATGAGCGCAGTGCGCTATTTTGGAGCGCTGAGGCGCTGCAGCGCTGTGCGCTATATTTGGAGCGCTGATGCGCTTCTATTAAGTACCGCACACGTGAGGAGCGCGTGGCGCGCTTGGCGCTGTGCGCCGGTCTTGAACGCAGAGCGCTTCTTTAAATTTGGAGCTCTAAGGCTCTTTTAGATTATGAGCGCTAAGGCTCTGCAGCGCTTTGCGATAGATGTGGAGCGCTGAAGCGCTCCTTTTAAATTGGAGCGCTAAGGCACTTTTAAATTAGAAGCGCTAAGGCTCTTCAGTTAAGTAGTGCACACGTGAGAAGCACGTGGCGCGCTTGGCGCTGTGCGCCAGTCTTGAGCGCAGAGCGCTTCTTTAAATTTAGAGCGCTAAGGCTCTTTTAGATTAGGAGCGCTAAGGCTCTGCAGCGCTTTGCGCTAGATGTGGAGCGCTGAAGCGCTCCTTTTAAATTGGAGCGCTAAGGCTCTTCTTTTATGCAATTTTGATCAGTTCTGCGCTCTGAGAATTAAATTCTCTCTTACAAGAGACTTTGTCTCAAGGTTCTAAGAACAAAGTTCTTATTTTATAGGAGTGTTGGAGATAGTGCCCTCAGAGTCAATTATTAGGTCACAGGTATGTGATTGCAATGATTGATGGAGGACCTATCCCGGTAGGACAGTCTTACTCGAGATGATAGTATGCTATCTGGTTTACCTTTATCATCGTGTACTGCTTTAGGTGACCTGACAAGTCGCTATTACACGTTGGTAGAGCCCCTAGGATTCTTGCTTGACCACCAGCAGTATGAGGGCGATCATATACGTGGGAGCTGGCAGTCTATAAGCATATCCTTAAATGGTCCCTAGTCGTGTGAGTTTCGAGACAGGGCATCGATACTCCAGAGTAGACTAGTGTATACAGTCGAGACCCCGACGAGGGGCGGTGGCCGGTCTCACAAGCCACTGGTGTCAGTTGGATCACCTAAGATGTATACAGGTGCTCATTGGGTTATGAGTACACCGGACAGGACTCGCCGGGAACATGCTAGTTGGTCATATACCAGACGTCAGATGGCAGTTCCCTGGTGACATGTGTGCAGGTTAGTTCATCGACCTGGGGATCGTCATTTGTCTCGTGTGAGTTCCCACTGTACTTTGATTACTACCCTACCACGGCTCAAAGGAGTCGTGCAAACAGGTTTTAGTTGGGTACAATCCCGAGCCACATGGAGGCAGTGAGCGTATCTTCAGGGGTTCGTCTCTCCCGGTATTGGGGGTGAGGTCGTGCTGTGTCTAGGAGAGCCATTACACGAAGCCCTCGGCCGAGGCAAGGAGATTTACTGGTAGGTATTCCAGTAGTATCTCAAGGTGTTCTGGGCTACACTCCGACACGACTTGTACCGCTTTTGGGGGTCTGACTTTTACCAACCCCCTAGGCCCGCCATGCGATGCTCATAGACGAACGGACCGGACTGTACGGATATTGTCACTGACAGGCTCAGTAGGGAGTCAGGCTGAGTTCGCTCACAGACGTCCCTTTTGGTCAATACCTGGTAGCCCGTTATGTATTGGCTTATACCTCTAACGTGCTAGTGGTTAAATCCACAACCAAGGTGTTGATGAGTCTTTAGAGTCCCCCACATTCAGTTACTCAGCTTTCGGGCGAAAAGGTTGTAGAGGCCGTATGGAGATATGGCAAGGTCCGATCAGATACGTGCGGTATTGCACGGATCAGGATCAGACAGTTTGTACTATAGGCCGTATGGATATATGGCAGGGTTCGATCAGATACGTGCGGTATTGCACGGATCAAGATCGAACGGATATTACTAGCCGGCTTTGGTTTAAGCCGGATCCTAGTATAGTACAGTGTAGATTTTGTCTCATTGCATTTGTATTTCGGTCGGAATACAAATGCGGGTGTGTATGCACAGTATCGGGGTTTTCCTGTAATTTATTACAGGACCAGTTTTCTGGAGTTGCCAGTTTGCTTTCCGTTTCGGCCAATTTCCTTTGTATCGTTCATTGGCCGAAGATTGGTGGAGGAGGGCTTATTTGCATTGTTGCAAATAGGCATTTGTGGAGGGGGTTCTTTGCATCTTGTTGCATCATGATGGCTTTCATGATGTGCACCATCATTGACTTGTTTTGACTCCATCATGACTTGACTTTTAAAGTCATGATTGTTGATGATGATGAGGGGTGAGGTTGGTTGTGTGTGGATGTATTTGTTATCATGTTCTTTCATGATTCCCTTTTGCATTATTGTTCCACTCACTCCCTCTTTGTGTGGCTCTCTCATTTTTCTCACTCTCCCCTCACCAAGTTGGCCGGCCACTTCCTATATGGGCTGTCCAAATTTTTGGATGAAAAATGGTTGTTCATTTCATGCACCAAAATTCTCCAAGCTCCTCCACATACTTCTTGTTTTCATCCCTCCACCAAAAGGCAATTCCGATAACCCCAAATGAGACACAAGCCTCTACATTATATTCTACAGTAAATCTTGGGCACGTCGAGTAGCCGGCTTCGTGCCCGAGTTGCCTCGGCATTGAGGTGGGAGCCCGTAAATGATGTAGGCGATGTGGTGCACTTCCGGCGACGAGGAGGAGACGGGACATTCCGCAGGAGATCGGGACGACGACGAGAAGACCGGAGGACTCGGATCTGTCGGTATACTTATCTTCCCTATCTTGTAGTTAGCTGGGACTAGTTAATGGTTCGATCCGGGTATTAGTGCGCGGCGGTTTGCCAGTTCAAGAAAAATTAAAGTTTATCACCGCTTCCGTATTTGGCCGTCGGATTGACGGCCGGGGCGCCGCCGTGCACTTACAGTGGTATCAGAGCCTCGCCATTAACTTAGTCTAGCTTGGTTTAATGTGTTTTGCATTTTCGATCGACCAAAATTCCAAAATCTACATTTTTGTTCACATCAGTTTTCTGTTGAAATTTTTTGGTGTCGAAATTTTTTTCAGGTTACAGAAAATTGATGTACTGGAAAATATAAGAGTTCTGTGAAAATTCGATGAAGTGTCTCCACTGTAGGAGCACGGAACAGCGGCCAAACACCCCCTTGGGCCGCGGTTCCGCCGCACACTATTTGGTTCACTGCACCAAATTTTTACAGAGGCTTTCTGGGGTGAAAATTGGGGTTTTGGAATATTAAAATTGGGCCCAGAATTTCTGTGAGTGCTACAGTATTGCTTGGGGGCCCACTTGTTAAAGTTTGATCGATCGGATATTTTAAACACATTATTTCACAGTATTTACATTATATCTGCGACCGTGAATGTCACTTGATCGGTAAATCCGGTCTAACTGCTATAGCCCGGTTAGACGGATTTGCGAACGTGACTTTCACGTTGATGTTCTGTTTTTGCTGTGATGTTGCGGATCGGTCGTGGGGGATAGCCTGGATTCAATGCTAGTACAGTTGTGGTTGTATTATGTACATTTGATATTGCGGGGCGAGCGTCCGACGTGTGGACTGCCGTCACTGCCTGTTTGTATTATTATTTTGGGGCACGGCCAGGTTGCGGTCGATGTACCCGTTGTATGTATATTTTACTTTCTGTACTAGGCTTACCCCGCGGAGGGGTGCACGGATAGCTGGGTTCTAGAGGGCAACAAGCCCGCATCTCATGGCATTGGGACGGAGGGGGCTTCGCTCTAGGATTGGCGGGCTATTCGCCGCACTCGTAGGGGGTACAGGTTGACCCAGGAGGGGTGCCCAAGTTACCGGATTCCGTGAAGTGCTGGGTGGTCCATTCACGGAGCTGAAGGGGGCTGCCTCGCTTCAGGTTTTGGCGGGTAACTTGCCGCGCCCGTAGGGGTCTAGGATTTCATTGCATAGGCTATCCACACGACCAGGGGAACGTCGGGTTTCAGCGGCTCTGTGAAACCCGGGGATCCCAGATATCTGTATTGTTTCTGTGATGCTGTACATTTTCTGTGATGTTGCATTTTATCACGCCTTGAGAGAATATAATATATTGGAATATATATTAGTAGATGTTGTATATGTTTTGCATCCGCGCTAGTCCAGTCCCCGCTCTGTCGTTAGTTAGCTAACCTAACGGGTAATGACGGGACCCAGTGGCGAATGCGGATGGCATATACGTACATCAGTATATTTTCGTTCTTTTTGGTGTGATCAATTGATGGGACTGCGTTGATTCGGATCAATGCAAGTTAAAAACAAACCTAATCTGATGTTGTTGGAACACTTTTCAAAAAGCTGTTATTGCAAGGACGTTCACTTTTGTTTTGCACCGTGGTATTCAGTTGGAATATCCTGCTCCTCAGTCGACGAGGCAAGGGCCGAGATCCCTTCACCGGGAGTGACCCCTTGAACAAAAGTTTGCGTCAGGGCATTAACTTCACTATAGCCGATTACTTTTGCTTTGCATCGTGGTATTCAGTTGGAATATCCTGCACCTCATTCTACGGGGAAAGAGCCGAGATCCCTTCACCGGGAGTGACCTCTTTAGCAATGGTTTTCGTCACTATATTTTTAAAAGCTATCAGTTCCTTCAACGATATCAAGTTCATTACGTTAAAGGTTTTCGCCAGAAACCATTCGTAGCCCTCCATCATTTCAGTTAAATATTCGGTAGTATTCAAGCTATGTATTTTGACCTCACGCCAAGGCATAGTGTTTGGTAGCTGCCGGGTATTTATCTGTTGCATAGATAGATGCGTTGGTTTGGGACAGTCGTTCTACTATTTTAGCCTACGTCAAGGGTATGTACGGGTGGATTCAAATTAACCTGGATAATGATGGGCAGAACTTGACATGTGACTTATGATATTTTGACCTCACGCCAAGGTCATAAGAGCATGGGGCAAAAATCACATCGGGAGTTTCAAAAGAACTGAAACTTGCCAGATATGCGCATACCTTCTGGAGTATGATGATGTGAGTGGATTCCATCACGTTATCATGCGATGATAGTTGGATCCCGATTCCCACTGATGAGTTGGTATACTCCTCGGGTGATCCCGACTAATTCTTCTTTCAGGTTTGGAGGAGAATTTGACGGTACAGTGGGAGGTTTCCAGATTAGATAAATTGGTAACCATTCTGATCTAGGTTAGAGTGCACGCTGAGTGTTTCTTTTCTCTCTCTCTTCGGCAGCGACCATTGACCCGACCCTAAGACTATGACTCAGTGACCAAGTTGACCGAACCTTCTTAACACTGGCTTTTGGATTGTCAGAGTTGCGAACCTCATTGCCACTCCTACTTTTACCCTTTTCTCCAGGACACCCCGTATTACTACGAACGTCCACTTCCATTGGACAAAACCATCGTATGGTTAGATATGAACTCGAAAGAATTTATTCGAGGATGGTTTCAGGTTCTGGAGAAAACTGATAGGATTATTCAGTTGTCTTTTCCTTTTACCTTCTCTCAAGTTGTGAGTACTCCTTGGTTTAGGGGTAGTACACCTATTACGCAAATTGGATAGTCTTCTTCCAAACCTTAGGCTGGTGCCGACCGGTAGGGAATGAAGAAAACCAATTAGCATAACGATGGTGTGCAGAAGGTATTAAGTTAAGACAAAGAAAGGGATTAGTAAGAGGACAAAGTAAATTGCGACTGATATTCACGACCAGACCAGGTATTTCGTTACCACTCCCACATCACCTTTGTATTTCTCCAGGACACTCCGTATCACTACGAAGATCCACGATTTATTGGATATTCCATCGTATGGTTATATACGAACTCGAAAGGAACTTGTTCCAGTTCGGGGATGGATTCTGGTTCAGGAGAAATAGGAATAAGGTTTATTCAGTTGTCTTTTATCTTCACCTTCTCTCGCATTGCGAGTGCTCCTAGGATTAGGACAGTACACCCATTATGCTTATTGGATAGTCTTCTTCCAAACCATAGGCTGGTGCCGAACGGTAGGGAAGGAAGAAAACCATTTGGACTAAAGGGGTGTGCAGATGGTAATGACTAAAGACATATAAAGGGATTTGGAGAGGTGGCAAAGAAACACACGGTTACAGTTGTGAATCTGGATAATGGAAGAGGCATTACTAGGAATACCCAGATACCCCATCGAAACATTTCAATGTTTCAGTCTCACTGTGTACTGTTATAGGAAAACTGATTTCCCGATTAGACACTTGCTCCAGGGTATGTATTTACCAGGTATGATTCTCACATCTGTATGGTTTTACAGATGATGAGTGGGAGTAGGTTATTGGGAATTGGGTGATCATCCTTATTATATCGGGATTCGTTACAATCGGTGATATTTGAGGAAATCACCTGGGTAGTTTGCCGGTCGGCAAATATTTGGTTTTGAATATCCGCTGTTATGCACCAATTTCAAATTGATATATTTGTACGTCTATTTTCATAGAGTGAGATATACCTTTCTGAAATTATGTCTACGACATTTACCTATATCAGTGGATGGTTAGGTAAGGAGCATTAAACAGCGGTGTAATTCTTCTTAACCATAAGTACAGTTTTCAACCTACGACACACAGTGAATGAGTTATCAGACTCAAGGGACTTATACAGAGTATTGTATGTTGTCCAGGGTCCATCAGGACAGAGGGGTTGGTCCTCGTACTATATTCGGTTTACTTATGACTTCTCTAGTTTTTAGACAAGTGTTTCGTGGAAACACAGGGTCCGAATTTGGAGAAGTTATAGGTATTTGAATAGAGTAGAGAACCAGGTGTAGCAAGTATCGGGATTCTTCAAAGTGATCGAAGATGTAGACACTTGTGCATGGTATTCAGTTGACAGTAATGATTAAGAGATCTTGCTTCTTTTTCAGGTTACTCATAATTGGAAGCATTCCTAAGTTGAGTAACGCTGATCCGCCTCCCTCCATTTAGTTGACATGCACTGGAGATAGTTGCATGATTTGGATCTGGTTCAATTAAATCAGTGCCTCTGTTTCTATATTGGATATAGAACAGTTCATATCTTAACGATGTTAAGGTACGGGGAGTTGTCCGGTTTATGCTTAAAACCAGACTCTGGATAACTCAAGGCACGTTTCTGTAATGGCTGTTTGTGGGTTGACCCAGGCTATGACGAGGGTTGACTTTCTACCATCTGGATGAACAATAGCAATATTGTTCCAGACTCGCCACAGTTTTATTAAAAATGGATTTTTTCAGAAAATAGTAGTGGGAGTATGGTAGAACTGGAAGTGATTCCAGAACCACGAACGATTACTGAAGATTTGACAAGGAACCTAAAGATTCAGTCTGGATTGATATTCCATTGGCCACTCCGCAGATAAGGTGGGTAACTTCAGGCACCCGAGAGGTACTACGGTAGCCTCAAGGACGGTGACAGGGAAGTTCTTGTTTACCCACACTTGCCATTGCTGTTGTTCCAGACTGTGAGACCCGGCAGGAGGATGAGTATAGCATCGTTCTAAACTGGCTTTAGAAGTGTACGTTTATATGACTCTGCCAGAGGGTTGTCGTGGTCAGTGGGAGCAGCGGAAGCATGGTGGACATGTGGTTTATGTCTATTTATAGACTAAAGCAGATGTAGCGGAGATAGATCATCAATTTCTGATGTGACAGTCATAGGTTTGACTTCATCAGAATAGGGGATGGATCTGTTGAGAAGGTAGTAGGGTGTGATGTCCTGATATTTGGATGACATACACAGAATAGGAAAAGATACTCCTATACTACGATCGGTTATACCTTGGTCGTCACACAGTGGTTTCTCCACAAAGGAAATGGATTTTATATCAGACATACTGGCTACTAGATCTATGGTTTTAGATCTAGATTTGGGTAGTTTCCCAATCTGGGTACTTAGACAGCATTCTAAGAGTATTTAGAATGGACGACTCCTGGCACGGTAGTGTACCTGTAGGTAATGGAGTCACCCTCTCTAAAGGTGTCTTACAGACTAAAGGGGAGAGGGATGTGCATGATTGGCAGATCACTTGCTCAGGCAATTGAGTCAATCATGAGATGTCAAGTACCACACCAGATGTTGTTCTTGCACTAGATGCAATAAGTTGACATTGATCCAATCCTGGAGAAACGGTCGGAAGCAGTTTTAGAACATAAGTGGATGTTCTAGGGATATGATAACGATAGCCTCATGCAGGAGACAGTTATCAATCCAGGCTTCCAAGGTGACATGGACGACAAGGAGGTTGTCAGAGTTATAGTTTTCCTTCTGACGAGGGGCAGTATTTTGGACAGGTAGTCCAAGGTAATACTGAGGGAGGCATGGCGCAGGATACTGATTAAGTTCAGTTGACGATACAGTCTAAGAAGTTTGGATTTGGAGTTCATTTATGAGCTATGTCCCATCAGACATCCAGACACATTCTAAGACAGGTATTGCTCATTTCGGGAGATGGCTTTCTCCGCGAACTTGAGATATAGAGAGACATAGAAAGAGACAACAAAGCGGATCCACTCACTGAGGCTATTCCTCGAACGCAATAGTTTCGCAAACGAGATTTGTGAGGCTGACAAGTAGAGGAGTTGGGTGTTCGGTATCACGCGGGCTGTGAGTATGCGACATCGCAATAATTAGCCTTGAGTGCAAGTGGGAGATTGTTGGAGATAGTGCCCTCAGAGTCAATTATTAGGTCATAGGTACGTGATTGCAATGATTGATGGAGGACCTATCCCGGTAGGACAGTCTTACTCGAGATGATAGTATGCTATCTGGTTTACCTTTATCATCGTGTACTGCTTTAGGTGACCTGACAAGTCGCTATTACACGTTGGTAGAGCCCCTAGGATTCTTGCTTGACCACCAGTAGTATGAGGGCGATCATATACGTGGGAGCTGGCAGTCTATAAGCATATCCTTAAATGGTCCCCAGTCGTGTGAGTTTCGAGACAGGGCATCGATACTCCAGAGTAGACTAGTGTATACAGTCGAGACCCCGACGAGGGGCGGTGGCCGGTCTCATAAGCCACTGGTGTCAGTTGGATCACCTAAGATGTATACATGTGCTCATTGGGTTATGAGTACACCGGACAGGACTCGCCGGGAACATGCTAGTTGGTCATATACCAGACGTCAGATGGCAGTTCCCTGGTGACATGTGTGCAGGTTAGTTCATCGACCTGGGGATCGTCATTTGTCTCGTGTGAGTTCCCACTGTACTTTGATTACTACCCTACCACGGCTCAAAGGAGTCGTGCAAACAGGTTTTAGTTGGGTACAGTCCCGAGCCACATGGAGGCAGTGAGCGTATCTTCAGGGGTTCGTCTCTCCCGGTATTGGGGGTGAGGTCGTGCTGTGTCTAGGAGAGCCATTACACGAAGCCCTCGGCCGAGGCAAGGAGATTTACTGGTAGGTATTCCAGTAGTATCTCAGGGTGTTCTGGGCTACACTCCGACACGACTTGTACCGCTTTTGGGGGTCTGACTTTTACCAACCCCCTAGGCCCGCCATGCGATGCTCATAGACGAACGGACCGGACTGTACGGATATTGTCACTGACAGGCTCAGTAGGGAGTCAGGCTGAGTTAGCTCACAGACGTCCCTTTTGGTCAATACCTGGTAGCCCGTTATGTATTGGCTTATACCTCTAACGTGCTAGTGGTTAAATCCACAACCAAGGTGTTGATGAGTCTTTAGAGTCCCCCACATTCAGTTACTCAGCTTTCGGGCGAAAAGGTTGTAGAGGCCGTATGGAGATATGGCAAGGTCCGATCAGATACGTGCGGTATTGCACGGATCAGGATCGGACAGTTTGTACTATAGGCCGTATGGATATATGGCAGGGTTCGATCAGATACGTGCGGTATTGCACGGATCAGGATCGAACGGATATTACTAGCCGGATTTGGTTTA
Organism: Agapanthus africanus; assembly: GCA_030015575.1. Taxonomy (NCBI): domain Eukaryota; kingdom Viridiplantae; phylum Streptophyta; class Magnoliopsida; order Asparagales; family Amaryllidaceae; genus Agapanthus; species Agapanthus africanus. The sequence goes on along the minus strand of CM057347.1, from coordinate 377,825,557 downwards.
AGCCGGATCCTAGTATAGTACAGTGTAGATTTTGTCTCATTGCATTTGTATTTCGGTCGGAATACAAATGCGGGTGTGTATGCACAGTATCGGGGTTTTCCTGTAATTTATTACAGGACCAGTTTTCTGGAGTTGCCAGTTTGCTTTCCGTTTCGGCCAATTTCCTTTGTATCGTTCATTGGCCGAAGATTGGTGGAGGAGGGCTTATTTGCATTGTTGCAAATTGGCATTTGTGGAGGGGGTTCTTTGCATCTTGTTGCATCATGATGGCTTTCATGATGTGCACCATCATTGACTTGTTTTGACTCCATCATGACTTGACTTTTAAAGTCATGATTGTTGATGATGATGAGGGGTGAGGTTGGTTGTGTGTGGATGTATTTGTTATCATGTTCTTTCATGATTCCCTTTTGCATTATTGTTCCACTCACTCCCTCTTTGTGTGGCTCTCTCATTTTTCTCACTCTCCCCTCACCAAGTTGGCCGGCCACTTCCTATATGGGCTGTCCAAATTTTTGGATGAAAAATGGTTGTTCATTTCATGCACCAAAATTCTCCAAGCTCCTCCACATACTTCTTGTTTTCATCCCTCCACCAAAAGGCAATTCCGATAACCCCAAATGAGACACAAGCCTCTACATTATATTCTACAGTAAATCTTGGGCACGTCGAGTAGCCGGCTTCGTGCCCGAGTTGCCTCAGCATTGAGGTGGGAGCCCGTAAACGATGTAGGCGATATGGTGCACTTCCGGCGACGAGGAGGAGACGGGACATTCCGCAGGAGATCGGGACGACGACGAGAAGACCGGAGGACTCGGATCTGTCGGTATACTTCTCTTCCCTATCTTGTAGTTAGCTAGGACTAGTTAATGGTTCGATCCGGGTATTAGTGCGCGGCGGTTTGCCAGTTCAAGAAAAATTAAAGTTTATCACCGCTTCCGCATTTGGCCGTCGGATTGACGGCCGGGGCGCCGCCGTGCACTTACAAGGAGATGTTTCGATCTCTTATTTTGGTGAAAGGCTTTGCCTTTATGGATCTGTGATCCTAAGAGAACTGAATTATTCTCCCCATTTTTATAATGAGATGTTTATGATCTCTTTTGTAAAAAGAGCTTAGTCTTATAGATCTATGATCTGTGAGAAGAATTATGTTCTTCTTCTTATTCTTTCTGATGAGATACTTTGATCTTTTTTGGGAAAGACCTTGGTCTTATAGATCTATGATCTTAGAAAAGAAGCAAATTCTTCTTTTAATATGAGATGATTTCATCTCTCTGTTTATTTACCTTGAGGAAATTCTTCTTCTTTCAAGAGCTTGCTCTTTGCCTTTGAATTTTTTTCAAAGTTTATGGGGGGGGGATTCCTCTATCTGAGACCTGAAGTCTTGGGGTCTTTATATAGGGCAAGCCGATTTGTTCAATCGGTTCGGTTAAGGAGATCTTTTCTCTATTGATTTGGGGATTTTCCCATCGTTGGATCTTTGATCCAAGGGCTTCTGATTTACAGAAGGCAATTTTCTTCTTTTTAATAAGATTGGGAAATCTTTCCCCATACAGAATTTATTATGTAATTTTGGTGATTTTTAATCACCTTTGGATCATTAATCCAACGGTGCTCTGATTTACAGAGAACAATCTTTTTGTTTGGAAAGATTTTGAGTGATCTCTCCTTAACAGAATTTTATTCTGGTTAATTGATGATTTTTAATCATGTTCGTTGGATTTTTGATCCAACGGTGGAGAATATTTAGTTCTAGCACTAGCGCTCCCGTGCTTTGCACGTGGTGCGCTGCTTAGAGTGCAGCGCACTTAGCGCTAGCGCTTACGTGCTTTGCACGTAGTGCGCTGTTTAGAGTGCAGTGCTCTTAACGCCAGCGCTCATGTGCTTTGCACGTGAGCACTGCCTTAAAGTCTTTGACTCTCTCAGCGCTGGCGCTGCTATAAAGCGCTGCTTCATTTCAAAATTCAAAATTTTGAACAGAGCTTTGCTCTAATTGGGGGAAACAAATGCCCTCCCACCGTTGCGCTCACGTGGCCCACATGTGAGTGCAGCGGTGGCAGCATCTTTACCATTGGATCAAATCAGAAGTTGAAACGGCTCTCAGCGCCTATAAATAGGACCCTTGGCCCTTAAGATGATTTCTGTTCATCTTCTTTCTTTTCTGAGAATTTTTATTCTCCTTCAGAGCATAACTCTTTGTTTTAAGAACTTTCTTAAGGACAGAACTCTGTCAAAATTTAGATAAAGATTAAATCTTTTAAAGGATTATTTAATAATCAAGGGTTTCACCCATTAACAGAGCTTTTGCTCTTCTCAGATCATAAATCTTCAAGAAAACTTTTTTAGGGTTTCTCAACAGAGCTTTGCTCTTGTTAGATCTTAGATCTTTTCTTAGGGTTTCCTAACCCATCAACAGAGCTTTGCTCTTTTCAAATCATATAAATTTGTTAATTTCTTATGAAGAATTCTTAAAGTGTGTTCATAGATCTTGAAGATCTCAGAATTTTAATTCATTAAAAAATTTATTTTGAGTTTTCTGATGGGTTATTCCATCATTTTTTACTGAGTAAGGCTCTTAAAATTTTCTTGAGGAATTTTATTCCTTTCATCATCAGAGCTGACAGATGTCACTCTGCTGAAGAGCACTGCTCTCAATAAGAGATTTACTCCTTGGCCCGAGGGCCCTCATTAAATGAGAATCTTTTGAGAATTTCCTCGTTTAATGACAGTCTCATCAAATGATGAGATTGTTTTATTACTGATGAACTGCCATCTAGATTATGTGGGTCCCCTTTGGTCCCTTTTCACTGCATTGCAATGTGGTACGGATTTAAAGTACATAGTGATGGAACTTAATCTGTAGCATTGGCGGCTGAAAATTTATTCTTTTCCGCGCAGGTACTATGTCTTTCGACACTTCCTTCCCGTTCGTCCGTTCGGAAGGTGGATTCCCCGCAGCACCAGTGGACCGAGAAGTTTTTGCACTGATCAAAGACCATAATCTGGAGCACAAGAATCTTCATCTATGGGGAACATGGTACAACCAAATCATCAGGGGTCGGCGGAGCTTTTCTTGCGCGGTACCCTCGGAGCCCCATTTGGTGATCTCTTACGTTGACCCACCCCCAGTGAACTATGCCGTGGAGGAGGTTAATTGGACTTCAGATGGTCTCCTTCAGCCTTCTATGGCTGCGATACTCGTCAGCCTTCAATGGAGTTGGATATCCTAGGGCGGCGTATATGCCAGGGTGAGTCGCACCCTTGGAGACAGCCATACAACATAGGCTTGACTCCCCGTCACCCAGCTGGATATTTGCAGTGGGCCGGTACATTCTGTCCGCCAAGAGGTTGCAGTTGCTGAGGCTCGGGTTGTATCCCGCAATTTACGTTTCTCTCTTTCAGTACTCCACGCCTCTTACATGTTGGGTAAAAGCTTTTTTGGAACAATGGAACGTTCCAACTCACACCTTCCTTTTGTTGGATTGGGAAGTCTCCATCTCTTTAGAGGAGTTCGTGGAGATTTCTGGCTTGCCTGTTAGAGGGGAGCATTATGAGGAACTACTTCCTCATGATGAACACGTCTTTGCCGCCAAGTCGGTGATGATAGGCCTTACCCCAGACAACGCCATTCAACATTAATCACCAAGTTTGATTAAGGTGTTGAGTATCTACGAGGGCCTTTTTCTCGAGTCTGGGAGTCATGGGGTTAATTTTACGGATTTTATCGCTCGTTTTCTCCGCTCGGAAGTACCGTCGAAGGAATTCGCGAAGTTCGCCAAACTTGACAATCCTTTTGGCTTAGGTTTGGGCAACCTGCCGATGGCGGAGGTGGATCAGAAAAGTTTCTTTCTTCCCGACACCCCGGTCGTCCCTTTTGTAGAGCTTGCAGCTCCTGAGATCGACGAAGAATCATTCTTTTTGGGGTTTCTCGGGCTATGGCTGAGCTGGTTTGCGCTTCCGATGCACCCTCGCCGTATGAGGCCGTCCGTTTTCTACCCAGCGCATCGAATAGTTATTGGGGTGAAAGTTGCAGTCGGGGTCGCTGGGTTAGCCCATTTGTATCACGGCTTTAGCCTAGCGGCAGATACTACTCAACCGGGGGTGCAGCCCGTGAACTTCTCAATGCATTACTTCACCTCGTAGCTCGAGTTGCATGTGCTTGGCGCCTTTGGAATTCATAAAAGGCCCCTTTTTTTTATGAAAGATATAACTTTCCTCGACTGCTGCGGATGGTAGACGCTTCTATTTTGGAACCGACTCTACGAGAGGCTCGGGGTTTACTCCTTCGCCCGCGTACCATCGGGGATGGCATGACCTTTGTTAACAAGGTCTTAAGTATCAGCAAAGAATCCGCGAAGGCGATGCAACCGCTGCGGGACACCTTTAAAGATGGTGCCTCTACTTTGAAAGCTCGGGAGATTCTCCACCTATATTCGATCAGGCCGGGCTTTCTGGTGTTTAGGCAGAATGATGCGGCGTTGTTTATGAGATACAACCCACATTGTTTCACCCAACAATCTAGCTACAATCAGGGTGTTCTGCTTGAAGCCTTTCTAGCTGAGTCGCCCGCCACAGAAGAAGGCATCCGCAGCGTGCTACACCATTTCATGAGGCTCAACACCGGTTCTAACTTTTTTATCAGTGAGCCAAGCTGCGTCCCAAAGGTGTTGAACGTGTACGCGGCGTGGTACCAGCATGCGATAGGTGCTATCATCAGGGAGGAAAAGAAGTTGTTGCTTGATCGTAAGGGTGCAGCTCCTGCTGGTAATCCAGCCATTCCTTTGAAGCAACGGACTGTCGTTCGTCCTCCTTTGAGAGAGGTTGCTACGGTTGTGGTACCGCATGACATGCCTGAGCTGCCGCTACCCCGTGCTCCCGTTGAAGTGGCAGTTGTGGCGTCTCCTGAGTCCGGCTTGGGTGCGGAGATTGGGACTCGCCGCCCGAAGTTGCCCGCTAAGCGCAAGCTTGTGTTACCGGCGACCGGTACTCACTCGTAGAAGATGAAAAAGTCGATTCTTTCTGTAGACGTTGTACTCGGCCAGGAGCCTCATGCTCCTTATAGCGAGGTCCTAAGTGAATATAGGACCAACAAAGGCTTATTCATGGCGCCGGATGATACCGACCTCGAGGCTGCTATTGCAGCTTCCGAGCGATTAGCTAGCCACTAAGTAGGATTGGTCATCCTTGCGCAATCAGGTAGACTTCATTCGTATCTTTTCGTTGTTATATTTTTTTTATTATCGTGTTTTGACTGACACTTCTTCTTCCACAGGCATCTCTACTGAAGAGGCTCTCGCGGCTTCCCTCAAGACTTTTGAGGAGGAAGAGAGGCTTCGCTCTTCATTGGGCTTTGGTATATTTCGGCTCATTATGCCCTTATTCCCTTTTCCTTCATGGATAGTCTGACCCTTTTTTCATCTTATCGCAGGGACTACTTCGTCTCAAGTTATCCCGAATGCCGTGCCGATTTCGCAAGGTGGTGCGGAAATGCTTCCAAGGACGGCTACCGAAGTGCCAGCTTCCCCAGTGTTGCCAAAAGAGGCTTCGCTTAAGCAACCGATGACGGATGACATAACGGCTCCAGAGGTAGCTCCTGACGTGGACGATGACGTCTCCTTGACGGAGGTCCTGAGAAGATCAGCTCTCACGACCCAGGTAGAAAGGAAGTGCAGGAGGCATGCAGCAAGAGAATGTAATGCCGCCTTTGCTGTAGGTGCAGGCTCGAGCGCTGCTTCCCCTGTCCTTGCTTCTTCAGAGGGTGCTCCGGCCGCCCTGTCTACCGCTCATAGAATAGAGGTACGCGCGGCTCGGGAAGAAATTGAAAAGCCATCCCAAGGTAACGTAACACTGGGTCCTTTTGTCAGAATTTGATCTTCAGATTCTCATAAATCTTACCCCACAGGGCCAAGTCCTGGTGAGGAGGCGGCGGGTTAGATGACGGCAACCACTGAACCTGAAGCGGCTACTCTTTCCCAGGAGTACGGGACTGCTCCAATTGCCGCTCTTTCTGCCTGTGGTTCCCTGCCATGGCCTAGCATTGCGAGTTTCATGACGGCCCTCATGGAATCAGGGGACGAAGCCACGTGCGGTGAAACCATCCCCCCGAATGAGATCGAAGAAGTCATGATGCTTGGCGATGCTTCCGTCACCGTTTTGGCTGATGACCTATCTGGTAGGTCTTGGGTTGCTGCATTCTTTTCTTTTTGCAATCCCTTCTGATGACATTTTGTTCCTTTCGAATGTAGGTGTGGTGAGCGCTGAGGTTGCGACACCTGAAGAAGCACCACCAGCTGCTGTTTTGACGGTCGCCGCCCCTTCGTCTGCTCTTATATCTTCTCGAATGTTGGAAGGTATGGGTTTGTGATTAATTTAAATTAGGAACAACATCTTTCGTGTACTGACCATGTATCATTGTGATCTTGCAGGGGTTCTCTTTGATCACCTATATCAGGTGCTGAACCCGCACTTCTCCTTCCAGTCGGAGATTAGTATGCTCGTTGGTGCCGGTGAGTATCTTTTGTAACCGACGTCCTTCCTTTTCTTTAACGGGCAGCCATGTCGTTGCTAATTCTTCTTTGCATTATTTGTAGCCTTAAAAATTGAAGGAGGGGACGAGAGTATCGTCGCGCTACCGGTACTCCCAGCTCTACCCCCTGTTGCAGCCGGTATAGTAGACTCTATTGTTCATATATTTTTTCTTTATTTCTTGAGCCGACATCTGATTATTATTTGTTTTGCAGCGGTGACACCGACTCCAGCTCTTTTCCAGTCTCGCATCATAATGCCGGCAGGGCCCTTTTCTAGACGTCCATCTTCAAAAGGCGTTGTGACCAGTCTGCGTATGTTGAGCGAATACATTGAGTAGCTTGACGCGGAGGCCCCTACATTCGCTGCAGATTTTGCTGCCGAGGTTAATCCAATGTTGGCGACACTTGTGAACTTCCATAACGAAAGCGTCGTTGAGTCTTGGGTTAACCACTGCAGAAAGATTGAGGCCTGCCTGCATGAGCTTGAGCTTAGGCGTCCTGCTCCTGAGATTCTGGCTTTGAACTCCCAGCGGGCTGCGTGGGTCGAGCAGAGTGTGTCCTTCCTCCGTCATTTTGAACAAGAAGTGACCTTGAGGCGGAAGGAACGCGAGGAGGCTTCAGGTGAATCTGCCCGGCTGCGCGCCCAAGTTGAAGCGAATACCGCGCAACTGAGAGCCGTCTTTGACAACTTGCAGCATTGTATTTTGGACGGGCTGGTATTGAGGCGGAAGCTCGACTCTATTAAGCGGGTTACACAGAGTCGCGAAGCTGCCCAACGGGAAATCGATGAGAAGGTTTCATCGTGCTTGTAGCAACGGGCTCGAATTGAAGCAGAGCTGGCCGCGGCGGTGGATCATGAGAAGGCACTGAAAGGAGTGCGCAAGCAACTTGCTGACTTATTGAAAACGCTTCCTTCTCAGTAGCTGTTTTGCATAGATTGAACGCTTGTAATCTTTGAATAACATGTATCCATTTTTTTATTCTTTCGTATGATTCAACTTATACTCCATTGAATTCATGAATAAAAGATATACATTTTTTTGTTCTACCGTTGCTTTCTTCTCTTTGTTGTGTCGTTGCCATGTGATTTTGGCAAGTGTGACTTGTAGATAGTAAGTGACGGTCCATCTTGGACTCTTTGCGGGGTAACGATGGCTTTAGGAAACAGGTTCAGGTCTGCCACCTAAGACTTTTCAACTTTATGAGCCGTGAGGGTCTCATAAAGATTTTTCTCCCTATGAGTCGAGAGGATCTCGCAGGTGTATTTTCTCCTTAGGAATCGTGAGAATTCCTAAGTGTGTTTTCTCTTGAGAGTCGTAAGGCTCCCGAGAGAATTTTGTTCCTTACAAGTCGAGAGGACTTGTAAGTGGTTGTTTTCTTTCTTGTCGTTGTTTGACTTAGGAGGGTGTGGCCTGTAGAAAATCTACCTTGATCTCTCTGCGAGGCAATAATGGCTTAGGAGACAGGGTTAGGATCTGCCACCTAAGACTTTTCAACTTTATGAGCCATGAGGGTCTCATAAAGACTTTTCTCCCTACGAGTTGAGGGGATCTCGCAGGTGTGGTTTCTCCTTAGGAATCGTGAGGATTCCTAAGTGCGTTTTCTCTTGAGAGTCGTAAGGGTCTCCCGAGAGAATTTTCTTTCTTACAAGTCGAGAGGACTTGTAAGTGGTTGATGGGTTGACCTGCTCCCGAGTCAAAGCATTGCTTTGGCGGGGAGTTCGAGGGTTTACTCTGGCTGTTTTCCAGGGAGTCAGGATGGACTTTGGCCGTGTTTAACGGGGCCAGGAGGGGTTGACTTTATCCGCATTTCACGGTGTCAGGGGTTGACTTTATCCGCATTTCACGGTGTCAGGGGTTGACTTTATCCGCATTTCACGGTGTCAGGGGTTGCTCTGGCCGTTTCCCACGGGGTCATGATTGATTTTAACCGTGTTCTACGAGACCAGGAGGTGCTCTGGCTGTTTCCCACGGTGCCATGATTGATTTTAACCGTGTTCTACAAGACCAGGAGGTGCTCTGGCTGTTTCCCACGGGGTCAGGATTGACTTTAGCCGTGTTCTACGGGTCCAGGATTTGCTCTGGGCGTTTCCCACGGTGTCAGGATTGACATTAGCCGTGTTGTACGGGACCAGGATGTGCTCTGGGCATTTCCCACGGGGTCAGGATTGACATTAGCCGTGTTCTATGAGACCAGGATGTGTTCTGGGTGTTTCCCACGGGGTCAAGATTGACATTAGCCATGTTCTACGAGACCAGGATTTGCTCTCTCTCGGTTGTCTGTGAACCATTGAGGTTTGGTTTCTTTTTCTGATGGAGCTTGGTGGAAAGGTATGGTTCCCTCTTTGTTCGTGCCCCTGGATTGTATACAGGGATCGATGTGATCTCATATGTAGGGCAAAAAGTTTCATTTTATATATTTTTCTTTCCGCGATGCTCTATCATTTCATCTTTTATATCGCGAAAGTCGTGATTGCCCTATCATTTCGGCTATTTTTCGCGGTGCCCAATCATTTCGGCTATTTATTTTATTTACTCGCTGCTTTTTATTGTGAGTTGCCCAACCATTTCGGCTATTTTGTATGCATATATTTTACTTGTTGATTTTGTTGCAAGTTGCCCCATCATTTCGGCTATTTCATATGCATTTGTGGCTCGCTGGCTTTTCGCTGTGAGAACCAATTTAGGCATCAGCATCGCTGCAACTGGGATATTGCCAGGAGCGAATCATCATTTGCCTCTGTCAATGTCGAACAAAGGTGGCTTAGCGAACAGGGTTAGGATCCTGTTGACTAAGGCTTTTAACTTCATGAACCGTATGGGTCTCATGAAGGTATTTCTCCCTACGAGTCGTGAGGATCCCGTAAGTGCGTTTTCTCCTTAAAAATCGTGAGGATTCCCAAGTGTATGGTTTCTCGTAAGTCGTAAGGTTCTTACGAGAGTGTTTTCTCCTTATAAGTCGAGATGACTTACAAGTGTCATTCATCGTGTGAGCATATCCCTAGTCGCGGGTGGGACCCTGTTAGGGAAATGTTTATTCGTGCTCGTTGATTGTATACAAGGGTCAATATTGAACCGCTTGTAGGGTAGCATTGGAAATTGTGATGGCTTAAGAACAGGTTCAGATCCTCGTAGCTTAAGGCTTTTGAACCTTGTGAGCCGTGAGGGTCTCAAAGGGGAATTCTCCTTACGAGTCGTGAGGATCTCGTAAGTGTAATTTCTCCTTAGGAATCGTGGGGATCTCTAAGTGTGGTGCTCTCTTGTGAATCGTTAGGATCTTACGCAGGTATTTTCTCCTCATAAGGTCGAGAGGACCTTGCAAGTGTCTTTTAACGAGATTGCGCCCTTTAGGGTTTTCACAAACTCGCCGGCAGTCCTGCTGTTTTTACTCACGGGGTTCTTTCGAGTTTTCATCCGTGCCCATTTCGCTTGTGTACGTACCCCATTTTTTTTAACACGTCTGCCTGGGGACGGCGCGGTTTGGTAGTAGTTTAACGACGTTTCGGTCAATAGCCAGTTTTAGGACATAGTGGTCCATCGTTAGTTTAAGGACGTTTCGGTCCGTAGCTAGTTTTAGGACATAGTGGTCCATTGTTAGTTTAAGGACGTTTCGGTCCATAGCTAGTTTTAGGACATAGTGGTCCATTATTAGTTTAAGGACGTTTCGGTCCGTTGTTAGTTTAGGGACGTTTCGGTCCGTCGTTAGTTTAGGGACGTTTCGGTCCGTTTACCGGCTACTACTTATAGAGTTTGGGCTTAGGAAGATAGCGAGCGGACATAGGCGTCGTCATCGATCGTTGACCTAGGCCATGACTCGTCAGGCGTAGTATTTTTTCAGGAAGTGACCGTTTATTGGCCTGAAAGGTCTTTCACCATGCATGTCCATGAGGAGATAGGCTCTACCCTGGTAAACTTTGTCTATGATATACGGGCCTTCATAGTTCGGCTTGAATTTCCCCCGCTTGGCATGATTGGGGATCATAGGTCTTTTGACCACTAGCACGAGTTCGCCTTGGCGGAATGTTCTCGGCCTTGTCAATCTCTCATATGAGCGCGTCATCTTTGCTTTATAAGCCTCCAGGTTTTGTTGCGCCATGAGCCGGGTTTCATCAAGGGCGTCGAGCTCCTGAAGCCGAAGGTGAGCATTTTCTTTGTCTGTTAGCTCGTAATGAACCGCCACTCGTAGGGAGGGTAGCTCTATCTTCAAGGGGAGTACCGCTTCAGTGCCGAATACTAATGCATACGGCGTTGTGTTTGTGGCCGTTTTGAATATGGTTCGATATGCCCAGAGAGCTTCATGCAGTCTCTCGTGCCAGTCCTTCTTATTTCTGTACACCGTCTTCTTTACGATCTTGGTCAAGGTCTTGTTGAAAGCCTCAGCTAGACCGTTAGCTTGGGGATTATAGACCGAAGAGTATCTCCAGTCTATATTATGCTGTTGTGTGAAGCGGCTGATCTTGTGGCTTCTGTAGGCTGGCCCGTTATCGGAGATAATCCGTTGCGGAGTGCCGAACCGATAGATGACGTGTGTCTTGAAGAAATGGAGGATGATCTCCATCTTCACTTCTCTCAGCGGTATCGCTTCTGCCCACTTGGAGAAGTAATCGGTTGTTGCCAATATGAACCGGTGCCCTCTGGATGATGCTGGTTCAATGGGCCCGATTATATCAGTTCCCCACATTTCGAACGGCCAGCTAGCCACTGTTGGATGTAGCGGATTTGGATGCTGATGGATAAAGTCCCCATGAATCTGGCATGAGTGGCACTGCTTCGCGTATTCCAGGCAGTCTTGGATCATTGTGAGCCAGTAGTAGCTCATCTTTTGATCTTCAGCTTCATCTTTAGCCCGGCTTGATGAGAACCGCAGAGTCCGTCATGAGTTTCTTGGAAGACTTTCCTTGCTTCTTCTGGTCCCAGGCATCTTAGCCATAGGGAATCGAATGATCTCTTATATAGAGTGTCATTGACGAAGGCGAAAGATAGAGCTCGTTTCATAAGCTGATGTCTTGAGGACGCATCTTCGGGCGTTCGACGGGATTTGAAGTAGTCTATAAAGACTTCTCTCCAATCCTTAGCATTTTCCTGATCCTCTATTCGTAGGGCCGTCGGCTTGGTCGCTCCCTTTTCTTCGGATGACTCCAGAGGTATTTCGGCCGGAGCAAGAACCCGACGGCTTTGCACGACGATCCTCACGTCATCGAGGTCTTCATCGGCCAGTTCTTTAGCGAGCTTGGCTAACGCATCTGCTTTGCTATTCTCCGCTCGCGGTATGCTTTCTAGGGCGTAGGTGGGAATTTGAGCCAGCAATTGTTGCACTTTCTCACCGTACTTTACCAACTCTGGTTTGCATGTTTGATAGTCGCCGTTTACTTGACTGACGACCAGCTGAGAGTCTTCGTATATGAGGAAGTTTTCGATTCCCATGTCGACAGCGATCTCAAGATCTGCTATCAAAGCTTCGTATTCAGCTTCATTGTTCGTCCTCGGCTCTGTTAAGGAGAAGGCAAAGCGCATTATCCCTCCTTGTGGAGTCACAAAGATGAGGCCTATCCCAGACTTGATTATGGGGGAGCTGTGCTTTCTCTTCTTCATGGAAGATGTCCCGTCAAAGTAGAGTTCCCACCGGGTATCATTCTCTCTTCTCTCCCCGTCGATCGTGTCAAACGCGTGCTCGTCGGGTAATTCACAGTTCAAAGGACAGTCGGCAGGTATCGGATGCTCAGCGAGGAAGTCGGCGATGGCCTGGCCTTTCACTGCCTTGAGGGGTCGGTATATCACCGAGAATTCCATTAAAAGTAGGGTCCATTTAGCGAGCCGTCCCATCAATATGGCATTTGACATCAAATATTTGAGAGGATCCACCTTTGATACGAGATGGACCTCATGTGCCAACGGATAGTGTCTGAGCTTCATTATCGTGAAGATCAACGCCAGGCAGTGTTTTTCGATGGGGGTAATTGTTTTCTGCCCCCAGGAGAACTCGACTCAGATAGTAGAGAGCTCTTTCTTTCCCTTGGTCATTTTCCTGTGCCCATAGCGCGTCTAAGGAACCCTCAAGGGCGGTCGTATACAGGATGAGGGGCTTTCCCTTGACCGGGGCGGTCAGTACCGGCGGATTCTGCAGGTATTGCTTAATTTCGTCCAGTGCGCTTTGGCATTTGCGATCCCAGACAATTGGAGTTCCCTTTTTCATTAGGTGACTGTAAGGACGGCACTTGCCAGAAAGATTGGCTATGAATCGCTGGATATACGCGAGCTTTCCTTGGAGAGACCGCAGCTGCTTGAGAGTTCTTGGCAGAGGCATTTCCATAATCGCCTTGATCTTTGACGGGTCTATTTTGATGCCTCGATGTCTTACGATGAATCCTAGGAATTTGCCCGAGGAAACTCCGAACGCGCATTTGAGAGGGTTCATCTTCAAGTTATCTTTCCGAAGGCGTTGAAACACGATCTTCAGATGCTCTAGATGTTCCTCATATGATTTGCTTTTAACTACGAGGTCATCAATATAGCATTCGACGATTTCATGTATGAGGTCATCGAAAATCTTCGTCATGGCCCTCTGATAGGTGGCACCGGCGTTCTTTAGACCGAAGGGCATCACCTTGTAGCAGAATATGCCAAAAGGGGTCCGAAAAGCGGTATGCTTCTGGTCCTTGGGATGCATCTTTATCTGATTGTATCTTGATGAGCCGTCCATGAAAGAGAAAACTTTGTGAGTGGACGTATTATCTATCATCAGCTCGGTGACCGGTACTGGAAAGTCGTCCTTCGGGAAAGCTTTGTTGAGATCCCGGAAGTCTATGCATATGCGCACCGTCCTATTCTTCTTCATCACTGGGACGCTATTGGTGATCCAGTCAGGATACTGAACCTCTTAGATGAAGCCGGAGTCGATTAGCTTCTTGACCTCGGCATTGATTCTCATCTCAAGCTCGAGCCGCATTCTTCTCGGTGCTTGTTTGATCGGCTTGACGTCCGGAGATATCGCCAATTTTTATACAGCTATTTCTGGATCCAATCCGGGCATCTTGGAATAGTTCCATGCGAAACAGTCTTTATACTACATGAGCACGTCTTTTAGCGTAGCCACCCTTTCTTCAGACAACAGCTCACTGATGAATGTCGGCTGCGGGTCACTTGCCGTCCCCAAGTTAATTTTCTTGAGGTTATCTGCAGTAGTATGTATCCCATCTTCCAGCTCTTTTGGCGCCGGTGGAAACTCTGAGATCACCTCGTCATCATCGTTTTCGAAGCACCAGGGGAGGTCATCCATATTCTCGGGTTCTTCTACTGACAGCGTTATCACGTGACAGGTACGAGATCACTTCCAAGACCGATGTTGGTCTAGTTCTACTCTCGCCGCATACGTGGCTTTCGGTTCATGCTTCTGTGGTAGGGTTACCTTCCAACTGCTGGATAGAGCGAACCTGCCTTGCTGATACTGGTCTTTGACCCAATCTTTAAATGTAAAGAATTCTTCGAGAGTATGCCCTATCGCTTGGTGATAGGAGCAATAGTCTGGATGATGAACCTTACCTGCTTGCTCAGGGTGCTTGGACTTCGGGAGCGTCATTATCTGATGTTTTATGACAAGATCGAATATTTTTCTTGTCTTGTCTTGGGGAAAAGAATATGCTCGACTCATCTTCTTTATAAGAGACGGATCCCAGCTGCTCATTTCTGCTTCGTATGGCTTTTTGGACCCGCTACACTGCTGTCGAACATATTTTCCGTTCTTCAGTTTATTTTTGCCTCCGCGTCGAGTCTTCTTTATGACGGGCTGGCAACGAAGGGCATCGTTTAGCTTGACCATCTGCTCTTCGAATGACGGACTTGGCACTTTCACGGCGGGACCTCGTTTTGGTTCAGGGTTAGCATCTTCCCACAGAGCATCTCCTTCTTCATCGAAGTCATGTATGATGCAGCAGATATGGAATCGCTCCCGTTTCTTGGATCGGATATATCCAAGCCCAATCGCTTCCATTTTTCCGTTGGGCAATTTTCGCTGAGTTCTGAGGACGTTCCAGATCCTGTTGTAGAGCCGAGCTTGTCGAGCGGTCTGTTTGAAGGGTACGCCTTGGCACCTCAACAGCCTTTTTAATCATTCTGTGTAGTATCTGGGCTGACGGATTGGCTAGAGCCTGTCAAGTGTAGAATCGACACCATGCCAAATTTCCTTCTCCACTTTGGTTTCTGTGGATTGATAAAAGTGGATCGCCTTTTCATCTTTCGCCTGGGAGGGACGTAGAACGTCTGCAGTTCTTGCACACTGTAGGTATCAAGTGCGTCGAGCTCTTTGTAGTGCTCTTGTGGAACCACGGCGATTTGCAAACTCCGATCATCGCCAGCGAAGGCTTGTATTGATGGCCGAACAGAAAATACTGCATTGACCTCATCTTCCGAGTCGCTGCCTAAGACTAGCATAGGGGTGGACGGTCCCGGCTTGTTGCATTGGGACGACCCTGAATAAATTATTTCTTCTTCCTCCTCGGTATCGCTCCCGAAGACCGGAATAGTGGTGATAGCCTTGTTCTTCGGTTTATGGCATCTTTCTGTATCTTCGAGATCTGGTAAGAAATATTTTGCATCTTCGTACTTTCGGACTTCATTCATGGAGAATGGGTTCAACTCCCCTGTCACGGTATACTCGAGACCATCCTTGAAATACTTCATACACTGATGTTGTGTAGAAGGGATGATGTTATACTCGTGTAACCAAGGCCTGCCTAGCAAAGCACTGTAGCATGTCTTGGTGTCAATGACGTGAAATTTAATGTCCGTGACGAGCAGCCCAAAGCGTAACGTCGGTATCACAGACCCGAGCATCCTTGATGACTGGAGTCAAACCCGGAGATACTGATCTTATCCCGAGCAAGGTGTTGAACGCTCATGCAGATTTCCTTCAACACTCTTACATTGAGGAAGTTGACGAAGGACCCATTGTCAACCAGGATTTTGCCTATCTTGATATCATGACAGTATCCGGAGATATAAAAGGGACGGTTATGCTCGCACGTCCCGAGGAGGAGGTCTTCATCGCCGAAGATGATATCGGCCGTGTGCACTTCTTCCAGCTCATCCTTCATCTTTTCTTCGGCTAAGAAAGCTTGAAATTGGTCAGGCTCTTGTAATGCCTTGATCAAAGAATCTCTCACCTCCTTAGATAGCAGAAGGGCGTCGAGAATGCTTAGCTATGAGGGGATCTTTCTCAGGTGTGCCAGAACGTTGTAATCCACCTTGTTTTTCTTAGGCAGGTCCTTGGCTGCCAGCTCTTCGAGGACTTGATCATCGAGGTCGATATCTTCAGGGACCTTTTCTTTCCCCTTATCCTTTTTGTTCGATCCCTTATTTGCGGGTCCGAGATTCTTTTCAGGTAACATGCGGTTGCGCAGTTGAATGTTCTCGCAGCTCTTCGGTTCTTCCTCTTTTCCTGGGGTGGATTCTTTGAAGAGAGGGCCGAGAGTCATTTCTTCTTCAGAATCGCTCCCGAAGGTAGAACTTGCAATCCCCTGTTATCAACCATGTGACAGTTGCCGACAGCTCTTCCTCGTTCGTCTGTCGCATTTTTCCGCTGTCGATGAGCTTCACGCTTCATCCTCTTGAAGTGCTGCCTAAGAGCGACATACCCTTACCACCAATTTTTAAAGGCATTGCATTCTTCAGTAGGGTGCGCAATCTTTCGATGATATAAACAGTAATTAGGATGCACATCCTCTTCATTAAGGTGTGTCTCATCAGAAGTGTTTCTTTCGGAGGGTGGCAGCTTCATTCCCATCGATATGGTTTTGGCAAACCTTTTCCTTGTCTTGAACCTGCTTTTATTGGCGGCGGATGTGCTTTGATCTGGTAGTAGTGTTTTAACCATCTCGTCCAGTCGTCTGCGTTTGGCTTTTCCAAATATGACCCCTTCGCGCTCTCGATCAGCCTTGCTTTTTGGAAGAGCTTCGTTCAGGAATGTATCAATCATCTCGTCTGACGGTCCTAGGAGCTCCGATTCGGGATCTGCCCTCAGTTTCTTTGCGTCAGGAGCTTTTTCACCGTTTATTAACGAGTAAGAGATCACATGGCAGCTTGCCACATAATCCTCATTTTCATCCGACGAGTCTTCTCCATTGTCATCATCTCCGTCCTCAAGGACGTGGTTGAGAAATTTTTGGAGTATGACTGGGGTCCGCGCCTTCTGGTTATATTCTTCCAGCGCGTCAATATGTTTTTGCAGGTCCGTGCGCTTGTCATCAGGCTTCATGGGCTTTTTGGTCTTTTTCTTTTTCTTCGAAAACTTTGACGGCTGGATGTGGGTGCTTTGACTATCACCACGAATGTTTGGAGTTAGGCGCGGCTTCATTATTCCCTTGATGACTGTTCATATCAGATTTTTGCATTTTTATATCGCCCATTCTTAATCACATTGTATATAAGTAGGTACTTTTGATCCATGTCTGCTAAATAGTTGCAGATTACAGGTTCTCAGCTCTTTACAGTGAAATTCATGAAAAGTCGCAACAAATATGGGACTACGACCAACAACAGATGAATACTGATCTCCGCTAACCATTCGTATGATACCGCCTACTAGTTCAAGAGACAAAATGGAAAATCGTTGATCATTTCAATGCACAAAGCATAAAGGCAGCACAAGATCCAAGACTTCAATGCGGAGTTCAAGGCAAAAGTTCACTGCTGAATATCTGGAAGAGAACAGAAGATTTTTTGAGAAATCAAGTGTACTAAACAGAAGATAAAAGCAACAGAAATAAGCCCTAAAAAAATGATACAACAAATCCACCAAATGGCCGCGGAACCGTGGCCAAACAGGCACTTCTGCCGCGGTACCGCGGCCGCGTTCTGCACATGTCAGTGGAGGTATCGGTGCTTTGACTCGGTTCTCTGGGGGTAGTTTTGTAATTTTGTGTATGGATCAGAATGTAAACCTAGAGTTTTCCTATCTATAAATAGAAGAGCCTTTAAATCAATTGAATCTCATCCTAACACCTATATTCTTAACTAGGGCATTAAAAGCAGCGAGTAGAATTCCTTTTTCCAAACTAACCTAATCCTAACCCTAGCAAGCCTTTAAATCAATTGAATCTCATCCTTAGATTTTAAAACAAACCCTACCAAAAATAAGACTTAACTCGTTAGAACTTAAAGAAAATAACACCTTTTCCCTGTGGACCGACTCGTACTCAACTGGCTAGCTACCAAGCGACACCGTCTTGATTGCGGTATTCTTAATCTCTAAAGGTTAAAAAGCACGTACACAAAAGCTGATCAATCAAATGGCGCCGTTGCCGGGGAGACGGTAATCTCTTTCTTTGTGTAATTTCGGGTTAAAATAAAATAAAATAAAATATAAAAAAATTATAAAAATTGAAAAACCAAAAAAAAATAATAAAAAATAAAAATAAAATAAAAACAAAAATAAAAATCATCTTGTTATTTTTGAAAGGTTTTTGTGCAAGTGTGCAGGCTTGGAGCAAACTCTATTTCAGATCTGGAGCAAATTCAGTGAACAAATCAATATTCAGGAGATCTAGACAGAAAGAGGAAAACAAACTCAGCACAGAGAACAATTTTGAAGCAGACAAACATCTGAACAGCCGCGGAACCGCGGCATAATCGACAGTTTGACAACGGAACCGCGGTCAAAGGATGACATCAGCAACCCAAAAATCTCTGTGGCTATCTCATTTCTCATCTACTCTCCTCTGCACTCCACTGGAAAAATTTTCCTGCAGGTTTCTTTGCACAGATTCTCTTTCTCCTATCTAATAAATTGTTTTTGTGCAGGATTCTTTGTGCTGCCAAATAACAAAAAAAAATTGCAAGTGTTTTAGATTTTTGGTGTGTTAACTGCTTTGCATAATTAATACGGAATCTAAGGGGCTATAACACCAATCAAGATTGGGTGGGGATTTCATTACCCTTCCTAAGACCCCAAAAATCACTAAAAGTATATGCATCACCCTTGAATTAATTAAAAAATATCTAGACTCGGCCAATTAAGGATTGTCGTGCTCATTAAGACAGAGAAAGGTTTTGGGCATTCATTCGTTTATCTAAACCTGATTTTGTGGTGCCAAGGCTAGACAAGTGAGAAAGGTAATTTTAAAAGGCCCATCTCACGGTGATTCGTGAGCGGAACCCTCCTTTCTTCATTTGTGCTTACCTGGCCACAATTGGCGGTGAAGAGGCGATTTGAGGGTTATCTCACAATTTGTCACTTTGGAACAGTTAGGAGCAGTCTAGTTGACTTAGAAGACCGTAGCTCTAGATTTGATTGTGCATGTTTTAAACTGTGATTGTTTGAAGTAAGTCCGTACACATTCTTGCAAAAACTCTTTCTAAAAAAACACTTTAAAAAAATTGTAAACTCCAAAAACAAAAAAAAAATATTTTACAAAAAAAAATCATATTCTTTTTCTTCTTCTTTCTCTCATTACATCATGGGTACTCCACCTCGCAAAACTCTTGCCGAACCTTGGTACCCACAACCAGACATTACTTCCTACGGTTCTTGTTTTGGTCGAATTTCGAACGACCCCTCCATGCCCAAAATTTCTTGATAAACGCGTTTAGGACAACCAATTGGACTCCGCAATCCACCTTTTATCAACCATTTCAATCTTCACCACCTTCTTACGTTGATACTCCTTTTTCAAGTCCTGTTGTAACTCCGAAACCCATATCTATTGCTGAACATATTGAACAATCTCGTAACCGATCTTTCACTCCTTTCACAACTGTGAATTCTTTGGATCAACAATTCCATTCATCTTCTTATCCAAATATTGATCCTACCCCTGTCCAACCATTCTATTCCTATCCATCCTACCCAACTTTTACACCTTCCCTGGACATTGCTTCTACACAGCCATTTGGGAGTTTCCAGTATCTAAACAATTTTGAATTTTTTACTGAAACTCCTTCACAACCCATGTCTAGTTTGGAATAGGCATTGGAAGACTTTAGGGTAGCGTCATGCCAACAGATGATGGATTTGAATGCGTCCATGGCCGCCCTCATACAACCTAGTGACCCGGTAGCTGGTTTCTAACTAGCTCCAAAATTTCCAATATATGATGAGGCAGTTGGACAGATTAAGAATTTGAGTGGTGAGAGTGAGTTGTACACCCTTCCAAATCAAACCTACCCATCCCCAATTGAATCCCACAACTCCGGTTTTGAATGTCTATCAAGTGTTCCAAATGATTCACCAGTTGAAGATAAAATGTTTAATGAGTTGTGCGACTTTATAGTGTTTGATTTACCTGATTGTGAAGGGTCCCTTTCGAGTGAAACCATCACCAATCCCTTTGACCTCTACACCTCCACTCTAGAACCTGAATTGATTAATATCCATGCTTTTGATGAGGTGTCTAAAAAAATTGATTTTCACTTGATTAAGGATATTGACGCTGGGAATATTTTGGATGATGAACCCACAGATTTGACTGAATTTTTCTCTCCAATTCATCATCCCGAGTCATTAAATGTTTCTTCCGAACTTCATATGCATCTTGATTTTGATGAGAATTGCATGGATAAGCTAAATTTTGAGGAGAGTATTGAGGAAATTATTGAGGATGAAGCAGTTTTACTTGAGGAGTCGGATTTTCCAATTCATTCTATCCCTTTCATTGACTGTGCACACCCTCCTGGACCTTTAACCGATACCCTTCCTCAATCACTTCCCTCCATCCTCGCTCCGACTTTGCAATAAACCTTTACACTTTCATTTTCAATGTCTGGTTTACCATGTTCGACGTATCCATATTTTCTCATGAATCTTGAGAGATTTGACCTCATTTCTCAGTGGGTTGATAGATTAGCACAGTCGCTTTTTACACATCGGTCATTACAAATTGTGCTAATTTATACACTCCATCTCCACCATCAAGTTCGTATTCCACTTCTTTCTCCTACTTTCTCTGGTTCTTCTTCTAATCTTCCTTTAATGATAGAGAGTGTTAATGAATCACAATCCGATATTTTGAGTTCGATAATTCTAAAAAAACAACTTAATTTAGACTTTTTTGAGAATAAGGTAGATGAGCCTTAGGAGTCTCCTACCTCCGTAATTTTTGAAAAATCAAGTGTGTTGAATTCTGACGCGACACTTATTGACATTGAAACGTTCAATCGGACCATCGATGAAAGTTTCGAAGATATTTTCGCCGACGAACTCGCATTCCTAAACGATACGGATTTTGTGATTAATCAACCTCCACCTGAAGAAGTCGAACCACCACCATTTCTTCTTATCCCATACGAGAATGTGACCATTCTTCCCATTCCTAATCATCCACATTCTCGTTTCCGTTCACCATTATTGTTTGTCTCTACAAATTGAGACGTAAATCTTTTCCATTACACTACTTATTTTTACCTCATTTCTTCCTGACTCTATACAACTTGTTCTTTCACCAACCGCCGCTTTATAACGATAAAATTTTTGAATGGTTGGTGCTAACTTTTGGCCTGTGTAAGGCCTTGTATAGCTTGATACTGTATTTTTCTCCTCCCTAACTCTGAACTTTAACGCTTAAACAGTGGAAACACTGTTTCACTTAAGTTTGGGGGGGACCTTTTTGTGTATATATATTTTGTTTTCTTTTTCTGTTAATAATTAAAAAAAAACAAGGGAGTGCCGACAATTTTAACCCTCTTGGTGCAGCCTGACAGTGAGGGCACTGTCAAGTTTAAGTTTGGGGGTGTGCTCGGTAAGCTTTCTTCCTTCGCATTTATGTGTATATTTTTTGCATTTGCATACTTATTTTAAAATCCATAAAAATAAAAAATTTTAAAAACAAAATTGAAAATTTTAATTTTGTCCATATTTGACTTAAGTTCAAAATGACGGTTGACTAGTTAGGAAAAACTAGATCCTAAACTTAGTAAATTAAAAACCTTAAAAATAACCTTTCTTAAAGTTTAACTGTAGAAAATATACGTCCTTGTAGTTTATTTAGAAATAGGCAGATTTTGAGTTCAGTTCTTGGGCTAAATCGAAATAAGGGAAGAGTATTGAAAGCTCTATTTGAAGTATAAGTCTGAAAAATAATTTTGAACCTTAAGTCTTAATTCTGAAAATATATACCCTATTATACGCACTTACACGCATCTTGAAACTTGGGATAGTAAAGGATACCTTGAAATGCTCTTGTCTAAAATCCTTAATATGAAGGAAAATAAAATAAAAGTATAAATGGTGAACACCGGTTTTGTAATTACTTAAGGAAGCATAAATAAAAAAATATAGTGAGGATGCTTTATCACCTAGTGCCTTAGACCAACTGGTTTGGGAGTCACTGCTAAGCCTTAGGTATTGCAAGACGAGGAATTACGCCTATATGCGCAAGCACATTTTGTAATCGGTCGTTTAGTATCTCAAGAAGTATTAACGGTCGCATGAAGAATGTGTGAGAAATTTCATCTAAAATTCACCAACTAAAAGTATTTTGGAAGATGGACAAGAGTATGATAGCTTGAATTGAATTTCCAAGTGTAGGGGTGATAATTACACACACGTAGGGGTATATAATTGGAGTTTGGAGGAGAGAAAGGAATAAAAGATAGGGTTTATATCTTCAGTAGAGATGATAAAAATTCCTGAGTTAAGATTGCACCTTAGAAGGAAAACTTAGGAGATGCTGAAAGCTTTATAAACTTGCAAAACGTATATGATCTTAAGTTAAATGAAATGAAAGCGTGAAAAATACGGGTTGATAATTTCTAAGTTGAAGATAATAGATTTCCTCGCTAGAATACTAATTTGAAGAATTAGAGTCAATAGCCAAATTGATCGGATTTTATGGGTAGTATCCTCTGAAAACCCTCATGAGATAACACTCCTTCTACTAGGGACACCTAGAGGTTTAACGGCTTGTTGCACGAGCTCAGTGCAATCGCGTTCCCTGTGAAAGTGAGGCTAGGATTTTTGGAGAATAAAATTGGTTTTGCTCGGGACGAGCAAAAGATAAGTTTGGGGGTATTTGTTCATATCAGATTCTTGCATTTTTATATCGCCCTTTCTTAATCACATTGCATATAAGTAGGTACTTTTGATTCATGTCTGCTAAATAGTTGCAGGTTACAGGTTCTCAGCTCTTTACAGTGAAATTCATGAAAAGTCGCAAAAAATATGGGACTACGACCAACAAAAGATGAATACTGATCTCCGCTAACCATTCGTATGATGCCGCCTACTAGTTCAAGAGACAAAATGGAAAATCGTTGATCATTTCAACGCACAAAGCACAAGGACAGCACAAGATCCAAGACTTTAATGCGGAGTTCAAGGCAAAACTCCACTGCTGAATATCTGGAAGAGAACAGAAGAGCTTTTGAGAAACCAAGTGTACCAAACAGAAAATAAAAGCAACAGAAAGAAGCCCTAAAAAATGATTCAACAAATCCACCAAATGGCCGCGGAACCGCGACCAAACAGGCACTTCTGCCGCGGTACCGCGGCCGCGTTCTGCACATGTCGGTGGAGGTGTCGGTGCTTTGACTTGGCTCTCTGGGGGTAGTTTTGTAATTTTTTTGTATGGATCAGAATGTAAACCTAGGGTTTTCCTATCTATAAATAGGAGAGCTCAAAACCAAATTATGGGTGCCTCTTTTTGGAGGATGCCTCTCTTTAGTTTTTATGCCTCTTTTTAATTTTCTAGATTAAAATTTTATTCAAGTTGTAATGTATTGTTGAGAGGTATCAATAAAGTAAGTGTTATTCTTTTATCTCATTCTTATATCTGAATTTTAATTCTAGCAATTTATTTTATCTGTTCTTTTATTTTCTACATTTTAGTTCACCTATTAAAATAAACAAACAAAAATGAATTTTATCATAGTTTTCCTAATGAGTGAGTAATTCCTCACTTGTTAGGATTAGGATAGGGAAGGTTTGAGAGAAGGAAATCTCTCTCACTTCTTTCTTTGCCCATATAATATTTAAAATAGGACTCTATTTAATTCAACCACACACCGCTCACTACGGCACCCTATCCTAAAAGATAGCGGTGATTCCCTAGTTAGACCGATTGTGGTTGAATTAACTAGAGGTTAGGGCTAAGAGCCAAGAAAGGACAGACAAGGACCAAAAGGAAGAAACTAAGTTTCTTCCAAGTCGTGCTAATCCCCTTTGTTGACTATTACCCTAACACCTATATTCTTAACTAGGGCATTAAAAGCAGCGAGTAGAATTCCTTTTTCTAAACTAACCTAATCCTAACCCTAGCAAGCCTTTAAATCAATTGAATCTCATCCTTAGATTTTAAAACAAACCCTACCAAAAATAGGACTTAACTCGTTAGAACTTAAAGAAAATAACACCTTTTCCCTGTCGACCGACCCGTACTCAACCGGCTAGCTACCAAGCGACACCGTCTTGATTGCGGTACTCTTAATCTCTAAAAGTTAAAAAGCACGTACACAAAAGCTGATCAATCAATGACTTCGGGTTCCAGCGGACTTTTCCATTTGTTCGATGGGCATGTTTAGAGATCCTTCAGCATTCTTTTCATTTTGGTTGAAAGAACGACCTCCCATGGAGCTTCTTCTATAAAAGAGCATGATGCCCCCGGTGTGTCCGCCTTTTTGAGAGCGTGCGGCTGGGGCGGGTTTACTTTCCAATTCTCGGACAGCGCGAATTTGCCTTGTTGGTATTGGTTCTCAATCCACTCTTTGAAGATGAAGCAATTTTTGATTGGATGGTCTATTGCTTGGTGATAGGGGCAATAATTGGGATTATTAGCCTCGCCGGGTTGCAATGGGCGTTTTGGATCCGGCAAGTTGATGAGCCTGTTGCGCACTTCGAGCTCGAACAATCTCCTTGTTTTGTCCCGGGGAAACGAATAAGGACGCTTCATTTTCTCATTAAAGAATCGCCGTTTCTCGTCTTAGCGATCAGTTAGTTTCGGGCCACTGGGCTGCTGTTGAGCATTGGCGACGAAGGTCGCTTTCCCTTTTCCTTTTTCATTCCGAGATTCCAGCTTCGAAGGAGATGTTCTATGACCCATCTGATCCATTTGGGCTAGCTTGTCAATCAAGGCCTGGAAAGTAGTTGGCTTGAAGAACATCATGAATTGGGAAATGGTCGCCTGAGGGTCGAGAGTAGCCACGAACATGTTTACCGCAGGAGCCTCTTCGATGCGTTGTTCGCACTTCGACCATAGATTCTGCCACCATATTGCATACTGTACCCATGTCTCTCCTGGCTTCACCCTGGCATTGATCAATGCTGTGATTGGGGTGCGTTCTCTAGCGCTCGCGAAATGTTGGGTGAACAGCAATTCCATCTCTGTAAAAGTTTTGACGGAGTCGTTGAGTAGCTCCGAATACCACCCAAAGGCCATTTCCGCCAAGCTGCCGACAAACTGATGAAGAAACAATTTGTCGTCACCTCCGGTATTGCCGCAAAGAGCCCTGAACTGAGTGACATGTTGATGGGGATTGCCTGTCCCCTTGTATACGTGAAACTTAGGAATCGTGTATCCTGGCGGATATTTGATCTGATCGTACCATCCTGGATATGGTCGCCCCGTTCTGACGACTTGGCCATTAACTTCATTCGCTTGATGAGCTTGTATTTGCTGAGCTATATAATCATCGAGCATGACTTTGGAGATGGTCTCCTCCTTAGCTGCTAACAGAGCCGGCAGAGCATTTGATGTCTCTCCTCTATCATCTTCAATTATTACCGGAGGATCTTCAGCTGGAGGGTCCGGCTGGATCATCAGGCCCACCATATCTTGGAATAAAAGGGCTAATTGTTTTATGTTGGCCGCTTGTTCCGCGGCCTCTTTGCCCTTTTTCTCAAGCATTCTTTGAAGGAATTCGGCATCAGTTTCCTGCTCATGACGCTGCTCTAATGATGTCTCCGGGCCTGCTTTTGGTCCCGTGAGTGCGGCCATAGCTGTTAGCATCTCTTGGAGCTTTTGTTGTTGCTGCTCCTGAGCCTTTGTTACGGATCTGGTGAGCGGTCGATGGCCCGTAGAGATATGGCTATCCTCTTTCCCAGATGCTATATAGACAGTATGTACCACCATGTCCCTAGGCTTGGGGCATTTAGATTCAGTGTTCTTGCGATTCGCCGCAGACACCGGGATTTTCTCCAGCTTTCTCCTCTTGTGAGCGGTCGAAGTTGAGGGGGCCGTTGCAGTGGGCACCCAAATAGCTGTCGCCTTGTGTGGTTTGACAGGGTGGTCCTCTTCTTGCCGAACCTTCATCTTTTTCTATCGGCGGGGATAGTCTTGATCTACTACGGAGTCCTGGACCTATCGCCAAACTTTATAAATTTTAGAGGACAGCCACTGAGGGGGCTGCTCCAGCTTCGCCTTTGTAGCGTTCTCCATTGGTGGAGGAGATCTTTTCAGCACAGCAGTTGGCGAATTCTTGCACACCCTGTTAAGTAGTTCAAACCTGTTCCCGGTTGGAACAGTAGCATCAACTTCCACCATTGGAGTTGGCGAAGTCAGTCCAAAAGGGGAATTGCCCCCAGCTTTCCTCACTCGGCGCCTGTGGCGACGTCAAGCATGTCGTGCGGCCGGGATCACCTCCGCTGTTGGACCAGCTTTTCCATTCCCCCTGTTCTTATGAGAGTCTGTTGTTGGCGCTAGCTTGTCAAAGACAGATGCTCGCTGAGAGGGAATGGTCATCCTGTCAAAAGTCGACCTTCGAGTAGGGGGAGCATCTTGGATGACCTCCACTATAGCAGGAGTTGGAGTGTCCTTCTCTGGTATTGCGAGCCTCTTTGCGAGCCCACCTGAGCTTTGACCCAGCCTGTCAAAGACTGAGGCATTGGAGTTGGACGACCTGCTGAGAGGGTCCGTGGTGGTTGCAAGCCGATCAAAGACCGACTTCTTCTTAGCTTCTTAAGATGGCATAGGAGCGCTGAAGCTCGTTGGTGGGATCATGGTCCCGAAGAATAGCCCAGTGGTGGCTTGGGTCACTTGTTCCACCGGCATTGTGGAAAGGGAGGCCGCTTGGGGCCCGTAGGTTACTCCTCCAGATGAGGTGGAACGGGAGTTGGAGTTGCACTTGCAGTTGGAGCAGTTAGAAGCCATTGATATTCTTTTTTCTGCACGGGAGCAAAACCAAATCTTAGTACCTCGAACCCAAGGGCAACCATATTAAATCACGATTCGTTCGCGAGTACGACACACGAAGTGTGGAGTGGAAAGAGGAAAAGGTCCCACCGGGCGTGCCAGAATCCATTCTCCGCCGAATACAGAGACGCGACCGCGTAGCTTCGTCTTGCCTGAATTTCGAAGGCAGATGCTATAAGGTGCTATCTGTCCACCTCTCCAAAGATGCCAAGTTGATTTATGGCACCGTGTATCGAAGGTTTAGACGGATGCGGCCGATGTAGCAGACTTTGTCAGATTCCCCCTCGTTTGAGGGGTTTTTGATTGTGGGGACGCTCTTCCCTGCAGGCGCAAGCCCCTGGAGTTAATTACGCTACCGCATCGCGGTAACAACTTTCTCTTTCTCCAGATGGTCACTTCATGTCGTGGGTGTTTGTTTTGTTTTTGGTTGCCCGTGGATTGTATACGGAGACTAATTTATGTTGTTGCCCGTAGGGCATGGATTAGTCCAAATCCGTATTTTCTTAGATTTGGGTTTTGGGTTGGGTTTAAGGATACGTTAGTCTCATTTGAGACTAAGATCAACTTAAACATTTGTTAAGGATACGTTAGTTTAATTTTTAGACTAAGATCAACTTAACAGGATCATTTAGATCCAACGAAAGAGCATTTGGACACTATTGTTTTAGTTTAGGGACTTTGCAGTCCAGTTTAAATATATCTTAGTCTATAAAGGTTAAGTACATCATAGTCCATGGGTTTAAGGACCCCACAGTCCGAGGTTAAGGACATCATAGTCCATAAGTTTAAGGACCCCACAGTCCGAGGTTAAGGACATCATAGTTCATGGGTTTAAGGACCCCACAGTCCGTGGAATTTCTGGTTGTCGGGACCCGTCACCTCTCTGAAGACGTTGAAGGATTACAACGACAAATATCAGAGGAGTGAAGAGATGTACCCTTGAACCAATTTTGGTTGGGAGATCTTTAGTCCAATTGGGACTAAGATCTGACATTTATGAGCATATGGGCTCAATTAATCTGAATGAGGGTTTGAGACCACTTTGGGCTTAGCACATTCAATTAAAATGTTAGACATTTGACAATACTGAGCATTGATTTGGGTTCTGACAGCCTTTCTGTCTTTTATTGAATGCTGAGCATTCATCATAGCTCTAGGACTTTATTTAAAAAACAGTTTATGTTCTATCAGCGCATACGTGAGGAACACGTGACGCGCTTGGCGCTAGCGCCAGTTAATGAGCGCAGTGCGCTATTTTGGAGCGCTGAGGCCCTGCAGCGCTGTGCGCTATATTTGGAGCGCTGAGGCGCTTCTATTAAGTAGTGCACACGTGAGGAGCACGTGGCACGCTTGGTGTTGTGCGCCAGTCTTGAGCGCAGAGCACTTCTTTAAATTTGGGGCGTTAAGGCTCTTTTAGATTAGGAGCGCTAAGGCTCTGCAGCGTTTTGCGCTAGATGTGGAGCGTTGAGGCGCTCCTTTTAAATTGGAGCGCTAAGGCTCTTTTAAATTAGGAGTGCTAAGGCTCTTCAGTTAAGTAGTGCACACGTGAGGAGCACGTGGCGCGCTTGGCGTTGTGCGCCAGTCTTGAGCACAGAGCGCTTCTTTAAATTTGGAGCGCTAAGGCTCTTTTAGATTAGGAGCGCTAAGGCTCTGCAGTGCTTTGCGCTAGATGTGGAGCGCTGAAGCGCTCCTTTTAAATTGGAGCGCTAAGGCTCTTCTTTTATGCAATTTTGATCAGTTCTACGCTCTGAGAATTAAATTCTCTCTTATAAGAGACTTTGTCTCAAGATTCTAAGAACAAGGTTCTTATTTTATAGAAGATGTTTCAATATCTTATTTTAGTGAAAGGCTTTGTCTTTATGGATCTGTGATCCTAAGAGAACTGAATTATTCTCCCCCTTTTTATAATGAGATGTTCATGATCTCTTTTGTAAAAAGACCTTAGTCTTATAGATCTATGATCTGTGAGAAGAATTATGTTCTTCTTCTTATTTTTTGTGATGAGATACTTTGATCTTTTTTTTGTGAAAGACCTTGGTCTTATAGATCTATGATCTTAGAAAAGAAGTAAATTCTTCTTTTAATATGAGATGATTTCATCTCTCTGTTTATTTACCTTAAGGAAATTCTTCTTTTTTCGAGAGCTTACTCTTTGTCTTTGAATTTTTTTCAAAGTTTATGGGGGGGTTCCTCTATCTGAGACCTGAAGTCTTGGGGTCTTTATATAGGGCAAGTCGATTTGTTCAATCGGTTAAGGAGATCTTTTCTCCAATTGATTTGGGGATTTTCCCATCGTTGGATCTTTGATCCAAGGGCTTCTGATTTACAGAAGGCAATTTTCTTGTTTTTAACAGGATTGGGAAATCTTTCCCCATACAGAATTTATTCTGTAATTTTTGTGATTTTTAATCACCTTTGAATCATTGATCCAACGGTGCTCTGATTTATAGAGCACAATGTTTTTGTTTGGAAAGATTTTGAGGGATCTCTCCTTAACAGAATTTTATTTTGGTTAATTGATGATTTTTAATCATGTTCGTTGGATTTTTGATCCAACGGTGGAGAACATTTAGTTCTAGCGCTAGCGCTCCCGTGTTTTGCACGTGGTGCACTGCTTAGAGTGCAACGCACTTAGCGCTAGCGCTTACGTGCTTTGCACGTAGTGCGCTGCTTAGAGTGCAGCGCTCTTAGCGGTATCGTTCATGTGCTTTGCACATGAGCGCTGCCTCAGAGTCTTTGACTCTCTCAGCGCTGGCGCTGCTATGAAGCGCTGCTTCATTTCAAAATTTGAAATTTTGAACAGAGGTTTGCTCTGATTAGGGGAAACAGTCTCAATCTTGCATCCAAAAATCTTAACGAAGGTTTCGGCACCATGCTCGTCTCCTCTAGCGCGCTTTCGTGATAGTTAAATTTCATCCCGGACCATACTTCGAACATGAATAACAGTCATTTCGGTCTGACATGTTGTTCCTCGTCACGTTCAGTGAATTAAGGTATCATCCGCATATTGAAGGTTAACAATCGCTGTCCTTCCATCTCCCAGCCCCGTAATTAACCCCTCTCGGGCATATTCCTTTATCATTTTATTAAGTCCGTCGGCCACCAATGTGAACATTAGTGGGGACAGCGGATCCCCTTGTCGCAGTCCACGCTTACATTTAAAATGGTTTGTCTGAGTACCGTTAAATGAGATTGACAACTTTGCTAATATGATCCATTCTCTCACCAAACCAATTCATTTCTCCCCGAATCTTCTCTGTCGCAGGGTTTCTACCAGACATTCCAAGTCAATCGTATCATATGCCTTTTCAAAATCAAGTTTCAACATGTATCCCTTTTTCTTTTTCCGTTTACATGCCTGTATCACTTCCTAGGCCGATGCCACGCCTTCAAGAATTGATCTGCTCGGGATGAAACCAGTTTAGTAACCATCAATTAAACATCCTAAAAGTGCCCCAAGCCTATAGGACATACGTTTAGTTATAATCTTTGTCGTACCGTTTAATATGTTAACTGGCCTATAGTGGGATATATCCATAGCATCCCCTCATTTTGGGATTAGCATCATATGTGCATAATTAAATTTGTAAAGTTCTCCTCAACCCTCATACCATTTTCGTACAACCTCCACCACCTCCGTACTTACGAGATCCCAACAGACTTGATAAAACATCATTAGGAAACCATCCAGCCCTGGCGCTGCACCTAAGTCGAGAACCCCCTTTCTAATCTTATCCATTGTAAACGGGGCCTCTAACTCCATTCTTTGCTCTTCCGTCAAATTTTCCTCTACCACCCATCGTCCCACTCCTATCTTTAGTTCTGAAACCAGTTGTCGAAAAGAGTTTAGTATAGTGGTCTTTCACATGCGTAGTGATCCTTCTTTTCGTTTTCCACTTCCTCACTGTCAATCTTCATTTTGGTTATCGAGTTGCGTCTTCTACTGTTAGCTATCTTATGGTAGAAATTTGTATTTAGGTCCTCTTCTTTGAGCCAGTGCACCATCGATCTTACATAATC
The DNA here is from genome assembly GCA_030015575.1 of Agapanthus africanus. Classification (NCBI taxonomy): domain Eukaryota; kingdom Viridiplantae; phylum Streptophyta; class Magnoliopsida; order Asparagales; family Amaryllidaceae; genus Agapanthus; species Agapanthus africanus. Next base: position 377,794,900 of record CM057347.1, on the reverse strand, counting down.
TCTTACCTCTTGTATATCTCTTCTATCTCCTTCCTCAAGGTTCCCATTTCCTCCCAATCCTCTTGTTCAAGGTCCATCAGTTCCTCCCATATTTCTAATGCTTCAATAGCAGTTTCCAACTCCTCTTTTCTTCTCTTAACATTACCAAATTTCTCTTTTTCCCAAATCATTAGACATTTTCTAGCATGTGCGAGCTTAGCTACCATAATCTGTGCCGACGATTTTCCTACAATCGGAACATGTCGTTCCTAGCAATTTTTGACAACATTTTTGTATGATGTGTCCTCCAAATACAACCTTTCAAAATGGAAGATTCTCCTTCCTATCTTGTCCCCTTCACTCGAATGAAAGTTTAATGGCACATTGTGGATATCGAGAGTATCAAAAATCCACGTGTCCTTTAGGCATGACGGATTCGCTCTCTTGATTTGTGTTCTTGATCATAATCGCCACCTGCGGATTTGTTTAGGCCTGCCGGACACCTTTGGTACAGAAAATTGTGTTGTTGGTTCGGCAACTCTCCTTGCAAGCGCCCACACTTCAAGGAGGCTCCTAGATTCGTCGGTTGTTGCTTCCCTGTTTCCCTGTCACAAAAAAGATGTAGAAATCATAAGGATATGCAATGTAGCATCTTACTCAAATATATGCAAATGAAATAAACAAAATGAGTGATTTGAACCTACTACCCTGACAGCCGGGGAAATGAATTATCCCTACCCCTGTGAGTTGTGTTGATTAAGATGCATGATGCAGTTCTGAAAAATATGATTTTTATAAGAAAAAATAATTTTTTTGATGCTAAGAGATCTTGATCTAAATGAAGAATGAAAAATAAAAGAGAAGGAAGAAGATAAAGCATGTTTCAAAAAGGTCATCGGGTTATGCCTCCTCCGGATCTCGTAGAGCTTCTTCGCTTGCTTGCATGAGAACTTTGGAGTCGTTCTCTGGCTTTTGAAATTAGCTCAAGGCTATTGAATTTTGGGATGAGAAGAAATGAGAGCTCTGCGACTCTATTTATAGCATTTAGGGCCAAATAACTAAAAATCTAGCTGTTTTGGGCTGTTTTAGCCATATAGATCTTCATGCGTTGGGTCCCAACACGTATGGAGAAAAGGAATGAAATTGTCGTCGAAAATTGTTGAAAAATTGTTGAGAAGCGCTGAAAATGGGGCAAAAGTTCTCCATGCCTGTGGTCACCCAACGCATGGTGAACTGTTCCATTTGAAAATTAGTTTTAAAATGAGAAAATCTTGAATTCGTTTAGATTTATTGTTGCAGTTCTCCATGCGTGCGGTCACTCAACGTATAGTGAACTACAACTTTTAAAATTCATTTTAAAATCGATAAAACCCGTTTTACTGTTCAGATTTATTTTTGTAGATCTCCATGCGTGTGGTCATCCAACGCATGGTGAACTACAACTTTGAAAAATTGTTTTGATCGATTTGCAACAGTAAATTTGTTTTAAAATAGTAGAAATATTATTCCAACTCACCATGCGTTGGATAGGGACACACATGCTGAACTATACAGAGAATTTTGCTTCTAGAAACATTTTAAATCATTTAAAATCTGATTTAGGGTTTTAAAATTACAATAGCTCTCTACTGCACGCATGGTGAACTATTGCTTGGATTTTTCATAAATATACCCTAAAATTTTTGTAAAATTCCTGAAAAATATTTTAAAATAGGTTTTTCACACATTTTCTCAAAAATTAGGTTTTTGGCACTCAAAACAATTTAAAAGCCAGAAAACACTCGGTTTTCCATTCTATTGCATAGTATGAAAAAAACAGCCTGATTTGATCGAGTTTGGCGTATCAACAAATATTCCCCTCATATACTAATGTTGCGAGAGCAACGTTAGTTACAGGAAATATGAGGATAAAGGAGACCGAAGTGGGCATAACTTAACATCTTTCGAACAAGATTCTCGGATGGGATTTTTAAGAAGAGAAGGGCGGAGCAATGCAGTGTTGGATGCTAGTATAGAAGTTATGCAAGAATAAAGAGATTGGACGAGATGTAATCTCGATTTTTGAAGACTTTGATAGTCGTTTTAAGCTGTTAGAGTTGGTAAATAGAGGTTACGACATTGGAATGAAATAATCTCCAGGGTTGGACCTTAGGACCAAATCGTTGTTTGGTGAGAGCAGGATCTCGAGTTGATCCTTATCCGTTTTCCTCCGAGACTAACATCGGTGGAACCAGTGGGCATAGGACATTGTTAACCATGCATGAATATTAGCCTTCTGCTGATTTCATCGTATGTTAAGTTTTGTTTTGTTTTGAAAAAGATAAGTCGTGGCGGGTATCACAATTATCTAGAGCAGGGGTTAGTTCCATTCATTCTCTTTGTTTTTCAATGAGAGGGTGTTCACCGTCGAAAGCCGGGAAGACAAACGTCTTGCCTGAATTTGGGGGCAGATACTATTTGGTTTTATCCATCCACCTCTTCGTAGATGCCAAGTTGATTTATGACACCGTGCATCGGAGGTTTGGACGGATGCAGCCGTTGTAGCAAATTTCGTCAGATTCACCCTCGTTGGCGAGGAGTTTTTTGATTGTGGGGACATTCTTCCTTGCAGGCGCAAGCCCCTACAGTTAATTACGTTATGGCATTACAGTAACCACTTTCTCCTGCTCCAGAAGGTCACTTCGTGTCGTGTGTGTTTGTTTTATTTTTTGGTTGCCCGTGGATTGTATACGGAGACTAATTTATAGTGTCGCCCGTAGGGCGTGGATTAGTCCAAATCCGTATGTTCTTAAATTTGGGTTTGGGTTGACTTAAGGAACGTTAATCTCGTTTGGGATTAAGATCAACCTAAATGTTTGTTAAGGATACGTTAGTCCGATCTTGGACTAAGATCTACTTAACTGGGTTTAGGATCATTCTTGATCCAACAAAAAAGCATTTGGGCTCAATCGTTTTAGTTTAGGGACGTTACACTCCATAGATCACCAATTTTTGGGGTGAGGGTTTAGTTTAAGGACGTTGCGGTCCACGGCTAGTTTAAGGACATTACGGTCCACAGCTAGTTTAAGGACATTGCGGTCCATTGGGGTGTGCTCATGGGTTTGGGAGTGTACAAAAAAAGATGTTGGTTGTCGGGACCCTCCATCTCTCTGAAGACGTTGAAGAATTACAACGACATGTATCAGAGGAATGGAGAGATATACCCTTGAACCGAACTCCAGATTGAAGAGAGAGATCATGGTGGAACGAACATCATTATAGGTGCCATGTATTAGGAGATCATTAGTCATCTTTAGAACTAAGATCGATCTGGGGGAGACCTGAGTATAGGAGGGCTCGGTTGATTGATGATCAAAAGTTTTTTTTGGCCTCAGGAGACTTGGATAATTTGGGTTAAGGTTGATTTCCCCCAGTTACCTCACAGTGCCAAGCACTGAATTAGTGTTAAACACTGGATTTTGGAGCCGCTCACGCGTGAGGGGCCTCAGAGTGAGCACTGTTCCTTAAGTTTATTCCCTCTTTTATATATAAAAGTGCTGAGCACTTGGCTCACGTGTGAGCACGTAAGGCACTCGAGATAGGAACTGTTCTCTGGATTTTATTCCTCTTTCATTTATAAGTGGTAAGTACTTGATTCGTCAAATGCTCGCGTGCGGACACGTGAGGCGCCTTCAAAATGTGAGCGTTGTCTTTGGAATTTCCCCCCTTTTTTCATATAAGTGTTAAACAACTGTTTGGGGGTCACGTGGGAACACGTGTGGTGCCATAAAATTGAAAATGTCTTTAGGTTTATCCCTTTTTCATGTAATTGCTGAGTGCTCATTTTAAAGGGTCACGTAGGAGCACGTGATTCAGTCTCAGTCATTCTTTTTGTTTATCAGAGGTGCTTACGTAGGAACACGTGAGCTTTGTTACATAGCGTTGAACGCTAATGAATCACCAGGCTGTTCTTCTATGGTTCTGAGGAATCAAGTTCTCCTTTTGTTCTTTGCAGGGATTAAATTCTTTTTAAAGGATAAACCCTAGTTTCAGAGGAATTAAATTCCCATATGTTTTGTAAGATTTAAACTCTTTTGAACTCAGTTCTTTCCCCTGGGTTTTGAATCTGCATGACAGAATCTCCCCGATGAGAATTAAATTCTCAACTTGTGGCGATATCTGCTTCTGCAGATCTTAACCAGAGGAAAAACTAAGTTCTTTGAGAAGGGTTAAACTCTTGGTTTGAGAATTAAATTCTCTTTTTGTTTTGTGGGAGCTTTTGGGAGGCGTTCCTCTTCTTTATAGAGAATTAAATTCTCTCTCTATTTTTCTTCCCCTCCCCCCTCTCTGTCTATATGTGTGTATTTCCCCTTCCTTTTCTCCTCTCCTTGCTCCTATTTATATGAGAAGAAAATGAATCCATTTGTTAAGAAAATCCCTCATTGATAGATCATGATTGATTCCATGATCTTTTAGATCAATCGGTGAATTTTATTCACTGTTGGATTTTTAATCCAAAGGCTCTCTAGTTAACAGAGAAGATTTCTTGTTTGTTTAGCGAGATTATGAATATCTTGTTGGTTTTAACAAGATCAGAATTTTATTTTATCATATCTTTTAGTTTAACAAGATCAGAAATATATTTTCTTAATATAGAATTTAATTCTATCATATGAATATCTCGTTACTTTAACATAGAATTTTATTCTTATCATATGAATATCTTGTTAGTTTAATAAGATTAGGAAAATATTTTCCTATGATAGAACTTTATTCTACCAGATGATCACCGTTGGATCTTTGATCCAAAGGTCCTCTGTTTAACAGAGAAGATCTTTCTAGTTTGATGAAGATCAGGAAAATATTTCCCAAATAGAATTTAATTCTAGAATTTGACAGGAGAATTTTAAATTGGGACGCTTATATGCTTTGCATGTGAGTACCAAGAGAACTCACGTGTTTAACACATGGCTCCTGGTGTGGGTTTTAGCCTGTTTATGTTCAGAGAGCTCACGTTGTTGGGGTAAAAATTTACACCCCGGTTGACCAAGTCAAAATCAAAGTCAACCCCAAACCAAGTGGGCCCAAGCCCAGATCCAGTGGGCCCATGCCCGGGTCGAGCCAGAACATGAAGCGGCCGGCCTCCCCCCATGCCAAGATAAAATTTTGTAATAAATAATTTTGTTGTATTTCTTTTATTTTATTTTTATAGATAAATGTAAGAAAAATAGGCATAAAGCCAAATTTTTGTAAAGCCCATGGCTTATGTGCAAAAATAAATGGCACATGAGCCATGGGATAGGCAAAATGCCATTTTGTGAAGCCCAAGGGGCTATGTGCAAAGTGTATAGCCTATAAAGGAAAAAGATAATGAAAATATCTAACAACTTTTTCTCTCTCAAAAAAAAAGTTTCAGATCTGAGATCTTTCTCCTTTTCAAGGTTCCAAAACCTTCTTCTTTCTCTTGAATTAAATCAAGAGTTTTACTCTTCTTTTTATAAAACAAATTAGTTTTTCACCACAAAACCCATCAAGGGGAACTCAGATCTTCCATTAGATCTCAAAAAGGAGTGATTTTTTTTTTAAATCCCATATCTCTTGATCTTCAAGATCCAGCTAACAGAGGAGGAAGAAGAAGAACCCCTTTCACTAAACCTAACAAAAAAAACACTCAGGAGTCCAACTCCTCTTTGATTTCTCTTCAGAGAAATCTTTTTAGGCTAAAAGCCTCTTTTTCTAGCCGGCGCTCAAGCGCAGAGCGTCCACGTGCAGACACGTGGCGCGCTTGCGCTCAAGCGCAAGTGCTCGAGCGCAAGTCGCCCTCGTGCCGACACGTGGCGCTCTTGCGCTCGAGCGCAAGCGCCCGAGCGCAAGTCGCCCCCGTGCTGACACGTGGCGCTCTTGCGCCCCAGCGCAAGCGCTCGAGGGCAAGTCGCCCTCGTGCCGACACGTGGCGCTCTTGCGCCCTAGCGCAAGCGCTCGAGCGCAAGTCGCCCCGGTGCCGACACGTGGCGCGCTTGCGCTCCAGCGCAAGCGCTCGAGCGCAAGTCGCCCCCGTGCTGACACGTAGCGCTCGAGCGCAAGTCGCCCTCGTGCCGACACGTGGCGCTCTTGCGCTCAAGCGCCCAGGCGCTGGCCCCACGCATCCTTTGGATGTCTTTTTTCTCTTTTTTATATATATATACATATGTATACAAATGTACACATACACATACTCCACGACACTGTCCCTGCTAGAAAAAAATTTCTAACGGGGCGCTGCCCCGCACCCCGCAAGGGGGCTGCTAGCCCCCTTGACCCCCAGCCAACTATCCGGGTAGCGGGACCCTCATAAAAACTCTGCGTGGCTCCCGATATATTCAAACCCCCACTCCAAAACAACAACACACGTACACTGCACATTGAGTTCGCATGGCCAGTTTAACCCGTCAATCGGAGGTTCCCTCGCTCCAAAGGCGAGGGGTAATTAACGGCAGCTTAGTCCGCGGCTGCCGGAGATTCGGATCCCCACAATCATTAAACCCCGGCCTATCCTAGGCAGGGGGAATCTGTAGTACGCCTGACAAGCGCGCGCGTATTCCCATCTCAATGGGGTGACGAAAAACACCCTACAGCATCTGGCACGCCCGGTGGGACCAATCTCTCCTCCCATATTTCGGGTTAAACGTTCATACGAACTCAATCAATATACATATCGATTGCCTATACTGAAATGATGTTCTTTTTTTTCTATGCAGCAATCAACCTTCGACGACAATGCCTTCCCAGACGAATTCAGCTTGCAACATGACCCCGATTCCGTACGTGGTCAAAATCAACGCTCGTGTGGTTCTCCCCGCGAGCCTCAGTCGACAGTGGGAGGAACCGCCCCGCCAGTTTGGCTCCGTCATCATCTACCCTGCCGGAAGCGCTCATCTGGCGGAATCCCGGCGGAACAGGTGGCCAAGCCGGTCTCAAGGGGTAAGAGGCCGAATGTCGTGATCGCCAAGGCACCACAACCGAAACTTAAGACGGTGTCTGAACGAATCCTTGGCGCTCTAGCTGGGAGCAAGAACTTCGGTACAAAGGGCAACATCAAATGTTGCGGACGAGCTCAGGCGATGACTCCAACAAATGCACAATCGAGCGTATCTCCAAGGCCCTCCATCGCCCGGTCTGCGGCGTCTTCCCAAAGAGCCGAAGTCTGCCAAGTGCTTAGAACAGAAAAGTTAAGGCAGAAGCGGCTCAGGTATCGAGCCAACAAGAGGGCCAAGGCTTCGGCCAAATGGAATCATGTGAAGTTCCAAGTGCAGGGTTGCCCCACGACGACAGCTGAGTCGGACGTAAGAATCAGCAATTCCTTCGAGCCTCTGAAGTGGGTTCAGAAAAATGCCATGACCGCCAGAATCAAGAAGACAGCGGTCCGAATAGTGCCACAAAGAGACGTGTCCCGGTCCCAACAGAAGAAGTATGACACTGTCTCTTCAAGAGTCTATCAAGCACTCTGTGCCGCACGAAAGCAGTGGGGCAAACCCAGAAAAGAAGCGCCAGCACCATTCAAGAACCTGGTTAGGCCAGCCGCCTTCAATCGACTACCAGCTACCGAAACAAGGGGGTCAAGACAGCGATCCGTGAAATCAGCTGCCAATGATAGAAAGACGGCCGGATATATCATCCATACGGTCTATATGGCGGGCGGACGCCCCAGCGACAACCTTCGCAGCAAAAGCAAGGATGGGGCCACCACATCCCAAGCCCAATCTAGCCTGAATGTGGTTGCCGCTGCCCAAGAACAGCCGCCCCCGCTGGATGAAGAAAACCCTCTCGATGAGGATGATAGGCAGAAAGACCCCTCGGTCCACGCAGAGTCAAGCTCGGACAGCGAGGAAGAGCCGACTTTCCGCCCCAGGACTGCGGAGCAAGAGCTGCTTCAAGAGCTTCGAAAACAGCTTAGGAGCAAAGATAAAGAGATGGCCAAGCTCTATTCGAAGATTGACGACTTAACGAACGTGGTGATGCAGCTTACGGCTCAAATTGCTCGAGCACCTCCCAATCAGGCACAAGCCGCTACTAATCAGCCGGGTGATGACAATCCGAGGCAGCCAATGCCTGTTCCTTTGGGACCAAGACTGGTCGAGCCGCATGAAAGCCGGCCACATTCCGCTTCTGGGGACGCCTTGGCCCCAGATAGCACTATCCCGCTAACACAGGATCGGATAATGGATTTGGTCACCAGCAAGGTTAAAACGTTGGTGGCCGAAGCTGAAGCTCAGAAAGAAATCGGCAGTAGTGGGCGGCCATACCCCGCGCAGTACGATCTGATTGAGTTCCCAAGCGGCTACGTCATTCCTAAGTTCGGAAGATTTGATGGAACGGGGAATGCAAATCAGCACGTCGCCCACTTCAAAGCATCGTGCGGAAATACAGGGGGCAATGACGCGCTTCTTCTTCATCAGTTTGTCAACAGCCTGACCGGCGTCGCCTTCGACTGGTATGCGAGTATACCGGACGGGTCCGTCATCACCTTTGCCCAAATGGAGTACCTGTTTCGGCAAAGGTTCATGAGCGTCAGTGATAAAATCTCCATTGCCGACCTTGTGAGGACCAAGCCGGGGAAGAATGAAAGCAACACCGACTTTATTGCCCGATGGCGTAATCTCACGGTCAAGTGCGAACCGCCGCTGGAGCAGGACCAGTCCGTCAGCCTTCTCATTGGGAACCTCAGCAATTGGATGGTCCCATTCTTGTGTACAGCAGGCCTCAAGACGTTTCAAGAGCTAACCAAGAAAGTCCAAATGCTGGAACGCTCGAAGCAAGAGTCCCCGCCGGACTCTCAGAGAGACAAAACTTGGAAAAGCAAGCGGGACGACAGCCGTAGAAGCGGGAGTTCCAGCAGTACCAATGTCTTCAATGCGTCCGACAATGAAGAAAAGCGAAGGGCGGCCGAATCCAAAACTAACCGGTCTCGAAAGCCATTGTTGGGAGGAGATGGGCCTTCCCTAGAGGAGAAAAAAAACAAGGTTTACTCTTTCAGAAGGGACAAAGTCCGCAAGATATTTAAAGATGCCTTGAACAACGGCCTCCAATTGCCGGAGTCGAAAAGACCCCAAGAGGCAAAAATGACCGATAATCCTCTGTATTGCCCGTACCACCGAGTAGTGAGCCATGCGATCGAGGATTGCTATATCTTCAAAGATTGGGTCGAGAAGCAGTACAAGGCTGGAGAGATCGAACTGTCCAAAAGTGTGTTGGTGAACAATCAAGTTGCAACCACCAACTTTATACAGACAGAAACTGAAGCCTTCTGGGAGCAGACAGCCGAACCCGCTGCCCTGAGAAATGAAACGGACTCATCGCGGCCTCCATGGAGTACGCACATATCTAATAAGACGAAGAAGATGATAAAGCTACTTCGGAAGGAACCCAGGACGGAATGGGAAGGGCAGAAGAAGCCTACCAGTCCAGCTGCCAATGCGGCTCCATCAGGCTCAAAATCCAAGAAGCTCAAGAAGAAGAAAAGTGCAGCTCGGCACGAAAAAGAGTCTGCAGGGAGATCGACCATTCAAAAATATATCGATTCCCTCGAAGAATATGAACAAAGGGAAAGAACATTGATTCAATTGAAGGAGTTCTTCCCTGTACAAGCGGCTGAAATTCTGGAGGAGTTAGAAGAAGACTCCAATGAAGAGATCCCAGTAGTGACCTGCTACGCCATCCATCTTGGCAGCGACTCCGAGGATGAGCTCTGTTTTCCCGAAGAGGACGAGGAGCTCACCACAAAGGCCAATCAAATCCAGCTCAGAAGCGGCAGGGCTCTACCGCAAAATCAGGGCAACGCCCCAAAAGGGAAGGAAAAATAAGTCGCTAACAAAGAAGATGGCAGAGAACCGGCTGATGAAAACATAAGTCCTTCCTCGGTGGACTATAATGTCTTGGCACATCTCCGGAAGCTTCCGTCTCTCCTGAGCATCTACGACGCCTTGGTCCTATCTAAGGAGCTTAGAGATGTCCTCATTCACGCTCTACAAAACCCCGAGCAGTATCAGGCTCACTTTGCGGAAATTAATTTGAAAGAAGCCCAGCACGCTCTGCATGCCGCCGCAGTCACATTTAAGGATGAATACTTGCTACTGGGAACGGCTGAGCATAATCGGCCGCTTTACGTGACCGGGTACAGTGACGGAGATCGAATTAATCGCATATTGATTGATCCGGGGTCCTCAGTGAACATCATGAACTTGCGAACTCTGAAGAGTTTGTCAATGGACGTCCGACACCTGTCAAGGGAAAGGATTGTCATTCAAGACTTCAACCAAAATTGCCAGCAAGTTCTGGGGTATATAGCTTTGCCAATCAAATTTGGGGATCTGCAAACTGAAGCTAAGATATACGTGATCGACGCCGACACGTCTTATAAGATTCTCTTGGGGCGGCCGTGGCTCCACGATTACGGCATCATTCCGTCAACTCTCCATCAATGCATGAAGTATACTAAAAATGGCGAAGAAAGACGCATTGACGGAGACATCCAGCCGTTCGGTGTGCATGAAGTCCGATATGAAGATTCTCAGTACTTTATGAACCACCAAAATGCTAAGCCACAATTGACTGAGGACAGACCGGCCCCAAGACTCAAAAGCAAATCTGAGCCGGCTATCACTTTCAAAAGCAAAAACGCCCAAGTTCGCCCCCATTTTGGTAGCGACACTGATGAGTCCGATGCTGGAAGCCCGTCCTTCCGTAAAACTCGCCCTCGTTTCGGCAGCGATACGGACGAATCTGTTACTGAAGGCCCATCTAGCAGCAAAGTCCGCCCTCATCTTGGCAGTGACACTGAAGAGTCAGAAGAAGAGGACCTGCCGTGCAACAGCTGTGTAGATTGGCCCCCCATGCAGCAAGCGAAGCTACGAGAGACCTTCGAAGTCGCAGAAGGGTCCCTAGCCGTCACAAGGGTGCCGGACCAGATGTTCAAAGAGCTCGATGCGTTGTCAGTCTCCACCGTGGACCAGCTGAAAACTTTCTACGTCCCCGGGAGGAAAAATGGACAGAAGGGCATCCTGTTTTACGGGTCAACCCCCGTTGTGCACCCGGACGATCTTTCTGTCACGTGCCTTCCCTATGAGAGAGGCATAAGAGCCGTCCTCAATCCCAGATACTATGCGCCCGAGATGCGGGAATACTTTAAGAAGTGGGGATGCCGGTTATATCAAACGGAGTCCGAAGCAAAGTTTTACGAAGGGCTATGGTATCCGCCCCAAGTCCGAGCACTCATCGATGGACGAATTCCAGATAGACGGGGCATAGGCTACATTCAACCTGATTCCAAAGCGTGCTATATGATCCATGTTGGTGAGGCCGGCGAAAGATCAAATGATGATGACGAGATAGCCGAGCCAGAAGAAGCTCCTCAAGAGCTCGAAGATGGTGGACAAGCAACCTTTGACGAGCTAACCAAAATTGACTTAGGAACGCCCGATAATCCAAGACCGACCTACATCAGCTCGCTCTTGTCAGAGGAAATGAAAGCGCAGATAATTGCCCTGCTGCATGAGTTCGTCGACTGCTTCGCGTGGACATACAAAGAAATGCCAGGCCTTTCCTCTGAAGTGGCTGTGCATAAGCTGGCTATATCTCCTGAGACTAAGCCAGTCAAACAAGCTCCTCGAAGAATGAGAAGGGAACTAGAAGAAAAAGTCATCGAGGAAACCAAGAAGCTCATCGACGCCGGCTTCATCAGGGAAGAGAAATATGCGGACTGGATCGCATGCATAGTCCCAGTGAAGAAGAAAAATGGGCAGATCCGAGTTTGTGTCGATTTCAGGGACCTCAACAAGGCATGTCCTAAAGACGACTTCCCGCTACCGGTCATGGAAATGATGGTCGATGACACCTCAAATTACGAGTTGTTCACCTTTATGGATGGCTCGTCTGGATACAATCAGATCAAGATGTCGCCTGAGGATGAGAAACACACATCATTTCGAACCCCGATCGGAATATATTGCTACAAGGTGATGCCGTTCAGACTGAAGAACGCAGGTGCTACATATCAAAGGGCAATGACTAATATCTTTGATGACCTAATCCATAAAGTCGTCGAATGTTATGTTGATGATCTGGTCGTCAAAACTAAAGCCAAGGCCGACCACATCCAAGATCTTAGGATTGTTCTCACCAGACTGAGGGAATACGATCTGAAGATGAATCCTCTGAAGTGCGCTTTTGGCGTGTCATCGGGAAAATTCCTGGGCTTCATAGTCCGACATCGAGGGATCGAAGTTGACCCATCAAAGATAAAGGCCATCATGGAGATGCCCCCTCCGAAGAGTCTGACGCGGCTAAGATCTTTTCAAGGCAAGCTTGCTTATATACGGAGGTTTATCTCAAATTTATCGGGGAGATGTAGGCCCTTCTCAAAGCTCATGAAGAAAGGAGCTCCTTTTATCTGGGATGCCGAATGTCAAGCAGCGTTCGAAAGCATCAAACAATACTTGTTGCACCCTCCAGTGCTGGCCGCTCCCATTCCAAATAAACCGCTGATTTTCTACATTGCCGCGCTGGATGAGTCACTCGGTGCGCTCCTTGCCCAGAATAGCGAGGAGGGAAAATAAAATGCCCTCTACTACCTTAGTCGAACTCTAGTCGGGGCGGAACACAACTATTCCCCAATCGAAAAGCAATGCCTGGCTCTGATATTTGCAGTGAAGAAGCTGAGGCACTATCTGCTTGCTCATCGGGTTATGCTGATCTCCAAGGTCGACCCGCTCAAACACTTGATGATCAGAGCGAGCCTAGCCGACAGAACGGCAAGATGGGCTGTTATGTTACTTGAGTTTGACATAGTTTATACTCCTCAGAAAGCAGTGAAAGGGCAAGCTCTTGCAGACTTCCTCGCCGCTCATCCTATACCAGAAGGGTCGCCGCTAAATTGTGAGTTACCTGACGAACAAGTGCTGCACCTCGAGGGAGATGATCCATGTTGGGAGCTCTACTTCGATGGGGCCTCATCGATAAGGACCTCCAGTAAATCAAGCGTCCCGGAGATGAAAGCAGGGATAGGATTGGTGTTCATCACACCATCAATGGGAACCCTACGGCGTTCTTTCGCTTTCACCGAGCCTCGGACAAACAATGAAGCTGAGTATGAAGCTCTGATAGCTGGTTTGGAGCTCGCCATAGAAATGGAAATACGTCGGCTACGAGTTTACGGTGACTCCCAGCTCGTCGTCAACCAAGTAAGCGGTGATTATAAAATATACAAACCCGAGTTAGCTCGGTACAGAGGCCGAGTGGTGGAACTCATGAAACGGTTCACTCACATTGAACTAATGAGAGTCCCTAGAGCGTTGAACGGAAAGGCTGACGTACTCGCTCGCTTAGCCAAGGAGCTGGCTGATCCTGACACGGACGAAATTCTGATCACAGTCAGGAGCCGACAAATTCTACCCCCAGTCTCTCTACGAGAAGAGAAAAGCGCGGAACAGAAGAGCGGTCCTGCCGAAGAAGCTTCGATCATCCAAGACGAGCTCGATTGGAGAGAACCCTTCATAGAGTACCTCCGATACGATAAGCTGCCCGAAGAAAAATCTGCAAGGATTCAGCTGAAGAAAAGAGCTCTCCGATACGTGTTTGTAAACGACACGTTATACCGCAGGTCATATGACCAACTCTGGCTCAGGTGTCTGTCATTGGCTGAAGCCCAAAAGGTCATGAAAGATGTTCACTCGGGCGTTTGCGGTGCTCACCAATCTGGTCCCAAGATGCGACTTCAAATCAAACGGCTTGGGTATTACTGGCCCACCATGATACGGGATTGCGGAGAGCATGCAAAGAAATGTCAGATCTGCCAAATCCATGGTGATTTCATTCATAAGCATCCCAATCCGTTGCATCCTACAGTGGCGTCGTGGCCCTTCGAAGTCTGGGGCACCGACATTGTTGGCCCAATTGATCCTCCATCATCCAAAGGCCACCGGTTCATACTGCCCGCGACAGACTACTTCTCCAGATGGGCTGAAGCTGTCCAGCTAAAAGAAGTCAAGACAAAAGATATTCTGACATTCTTCCAGCATAATATTCTATACCGCTTCGGTACACCAAGAAGAATCATTTCTGACAACGGGCCTTCTTTCAAGAGCTTCAATGTCTCAAGGTTCGCTACTCAGCACAAGATAGACTGGAGATATTCCTCCATCTATAATCCAAGAGCCAATGGGCTAGCCGAAGCCTTCAATAAGACTCTATGCAAGCTCTTGAGGAAAAATGCTTCAGCCAACAAGAGAGACTGGAATCTCAAGCTTCATGAGGCATTGTGGGCATATCGTACCACGCACCGTACTCCAACTCAGTCCACTCCATACTCATTGCTCTTCGGAGTGGAGACGGTCCTCCCCCTCGAAGTCGAAGTTCCAAGCTTAAGAATGGCCGTTCAGCATGAGTTGACGGAGGAGGAAAATGTGCTCCTTCGACTTGAAGAGCTCGATGCCCTCGAAGAAAAGAGGCTCGCGGTGCAGCAAAATCTGGAGCTATACCGAGCCCAAATGTCACGGGCCTATGACAAGATAACCCGTCTCCGCGCTTTCAAGAAAGGTGAATTGGTGTTGGTCCTCAAAAGACCGATCATCCCCAATAGACATGCCAAGGGAAAATTCGAGCCAAACTGGGAAGGACCATACGTCATTGAGAAAGTGTTCGACGGAGGATCCTACCAACTGATAAGTGCCGAGGGAGAAAGGCCCATGCCACCCATCAATGGCCGATATCTCAAGAAATACTACACGTGAATGCTCCAAGTCGCAGGCGGATTGAGCACATTAGCCCTACGGTCTGGGTCATACATCCTGCAAAACCGTATACAATCCACGGGCATAAATGACCCCTATCTCTCCCAAATCCTGCCGATGAGACTACTTTTAAAGTCCCACCAGCGGCCAAAAAAAAAAGAGAAGATAAAAAAGAAAAAAGAAAAAAAATAAATAAATAAACAGTATGTCCACAAGCAAAACGGGCACGGATGAAAACCCGAAAGGGCTCCGTGAGTAAAAACAGCAGGACTACCGGTGAGTTTGTGAAAACCCGAAATGGCGCAAACTCGTGAAAAGAGATGAAATACACTCGCAAAGTCCTCTCGACCTTGTGAGGAGAAAACCCCTGCGTGAGATCCTTACGACTCACAAAGAAGCAACACACTTGGGAATCCTCACGATTCCTAAGGAGAACATACACCTGCGAGATCCTCTCGACTCGTAGGGAGAAAATGCTTTTATGAGACCCTCACGGCTCATAAAATTGAAAAGCCTTAGGTGATAGGGACCCAAACCTGTCTCCTCAGCCATCGTTCCCCAACGGGCAACGGCAAATGATGAGTCGCTCCTGGCTTTTCGCTTCAGTGTTAGCGGTGCTGATGCCGACCAAAACCCAAATCCCAAGTCCTCCCAAGGCAAGTGATGAGTTGCTCCTGGCATTAATCCAGTGCAGCAATGCTGATGCTAAACAAGATCCAAATTCCGAGTCCCCAAACGGCGAATGATGAGTCGCTCCTGATACCATATTCCAGTGTAGCGATGCAGACGCCAACCAAAATCCAATTTCTCAAAGTTTTCTGGTCCTACGGTGGGTCCCCAAGTTGACCATCGTATACAATCCACGGGCTCAAATAATTCTCATCATACCCATGCCTCATCGTAATCACCAGTTACGCGGCTGGTCTCCGCTTTGGGAATGATGCTCCATTGATAAGACCCACTAATGTGTCCTCACGATATATGAGGAGAACAAACCTTTGTGGGATCCTTACGACTCATAAAGGAAAAACACACTTAGGAGTCCTCACGACTCCTAAGGAGAAAATACACCTGCGGGATCCTTACGACTCGTAGGGAGAAAATGCTTTTATGGGACCCTCACGGCCCATAAAATTGAAAAGCCTTAGGCGATAGGGATCTAAACCTGTCTCCTAAGCCATCGCTCCCCAATCCCCAAATGGCGAATGATGAGTCGCTCCTGGCACCATACTCCAGTGCAGCGATGCAGACGCCAACCAAATTCTAAATCCCATACCCCAACGGCGAATAATGAGTCGCTCCTGGTACCATATTCCCGTGCAGCGATGCAGACGCCGACAGAGTTCCGAAATTTTTCCGGCCCTACGGTCTGGATCATACATCCTGCAAAACCGTATACAATCCACGGGCGTAAAACAATCCCAACCTCTCCCAAGTCCTACCGGTGAGACCACATTCAAATTCCCTCAAAAACAAAAAAAAAACCAAAAAAAAAACAATTCCCAAATGCTCCAGGGGCAAATGATGAGTTGCTCCTGGCATTATTCCAGTGCAGCAATGCAGATGCCAAACAAAAACCAAAATCCCAAAATCCTCTCAATGACAGATGATGATTCGCTCCTGGTACCATATTTCAGTATAGCGATGCTGATGTCAACCCAAATCAAAATCAACAAGTCAACTTCCACTCCGACACCGCATGAAGCGGAGCAAGTCAGAATCCAATCTCGACACCGCAAGAGGCGGGGCAAGTCAAGTCTACCCCTGACACTGCAAGAAGCAGAGCAAGTCAAATCAAGCACCGACCGTCCAAGTCGCAAAAAGGGCAGCACCGACCGTCCACGTCGCAAAAAGGGCAGAACCGACCGTCCACGTCGCTAAAAGGAAGCACCGACCGTCCAAGTCGCTAAAAGGGCAGCCACGACCGTCCACGTCGCTAAAATGGCAGCACCGACCGTCCAAGTCGCAAAAAGGGCAGCATCGACCGTCCAAGTCGTAAAAAGGGCAGCATCGACCGTCCAAGTCGCTAAAATGGCAGCACCGACCGTCCACGTCGCAAAAAGGGCAGAACCGACCGTCCACGTCGCTAAAAGGGCAGCACCGACCGTCCAAGTCGCTAAAAGGGCAGCCACGACCGTCCACGTCGCTAAAATGGCAGCACCGACCGTCCAAGTCGCAAAAAGGGAAGCATCGACCGTCCAAGTCGCAAAAAGGGCAGAACCGACCGTCCACGTCGCTAAAAGGGCAGCACTGACCGTCCACGTCGCTAAAAGGGCAGCACCGACCGTCCAAGTCGCTAAAAGGGCAGCACTGACCGTCCACGTCGCTAAAAGGGCAGCAACGACCGTCCAAGTCGCAAAAAGGGCAGAATCGACCGTCCACGTCGCTAAAATGGCAACATCGACCGTCCAAGTCGTAAAAGGGCAGTATCGACCGTCCAAGTCGCAAAAAGGGCAGCATTGACCGTCCATGCCGTAAAAAGGGCAGCGCAGGATTCCTACAAAACGGGAACCAAATCAGGTCGCCTCCAAGTAAAAGAGGATCCATCAATTTCATGCACACGACCCACATATGTGGTGTGCATTTATTGATGGGGGGCAATTTGTTGGGGGGAAAATTTACACCCCTGACCAAGTCAAAATCAAAGTCAACCCCAAGCCAAGTGGGCCCAAGCCCAGATCCAGTGGGCCCATGCCCGGGTCGAGCCAGAACATGAAGCGGCCGGCCTCCCCCCATGCCAAGATAAAATTTTGTAATAAATAATTTTGTTGTATTTCTTTTATTTTATTTTTATAGATAAATGTAAGAAAAATAGGCATAAAGCCAAATTTTTGTAAAGCCCATGGCTTATGTGCAAAAAGAAATGGCACATGAGCCATGGGATAGGCAAAATGCCATTTTGTGAAGCCCAAGGGGCTATGTGCAAAGTGTATAGCCTATAAAGGCAAAAGATAATGAAAATATCTAACAACTTTTTCTCTCTCAAAAAAAAAGTTTCAGATCTGAGATCTTTCTCTTTTTCAAGGTTCCAAAACCTTCTTCTTTCTCTTGAATTAAATCAAGAGTTTTACTCTTCTTTTTATAAAACAAATTAGTTTTTCACCACAAAACCCATCAAGGGGAACTCAGATCTTCCATTAGATCTCAAAAAGGAGTGATATTTTTTTTAAATCCCATATCTCTTGATCTTCAAGATCCAGCTAACAGAGGAGGAGGAAGAAGAACCCCTTTCACTAAACCTAACAAAAAAAACACTCAGGAGTCCAACTCCTCTTTGATTTCTCTTCAGAGAAATCTTTTTAGGCTAAAAGCCTCTTTTTCTCGCCGGCGCTCAAGCGCAGAGCGCCCACGTGCCGACACGTGGCGCGCTTGCGCTCAAGCGCAAGTGCTCGAGCGCAAGTCGCCCTCGTGCCGACACGTGGCGCTCTTGCGCTCGAGCGCAAGCGCTCGAGCGCAAGTCACCCCGGTGTCGACACGTGGCGCGCTTGCGCTCCAGCACAAGCGCTCGAGCGCAAGTCGCCCTCGTGCCGACACGTGGCGCTCTTGCGCCCCAGCGCAAGCGCTCGAGCGCAAGTCGCCCTCGTGCCGACACGTAGCGCTCTTGCGCTTAAGCGCAAGCGCTCGAGCGCAAATCACCCCGGTGTCGACACGTGGCGCGCTTGCGCTCCAGCGCAAGCGCTCGAGCGCAAGTCGCCCCTGTGCTGACACGTAGCGCTCGAGCGCAAGTCGCCCTCGTGCCGACACGTGGCGCTCTTGCGCTCAAGCGCAAGCGCTCGAGCGCAAGTCGCCCACGTGCCGACACGTGGCGCATTGCGCTCCAGCGCTCGAGCGCAAGGCGTCCACGTGCCGACACGTGGCGCGTTGCGCTCCAGCGCTCTGCGCTCGAGCACAAGGCGCCCACGTGCCAACACGTGGCGCGTTTGCGCTCAAGCGCTCAGGCGCTGGCCCCACGCATCCTTTGGATGTCTTTTTTCCCTTTTTTTTTATATATATACATATGTATACAAATGTACACATACACATACTCCACGACACTGTCCCTGCTAGAAAAAAATTTCTAACGGGGCGCTGCCCCGCACCCCGCAAGGGGGCTGCTAGCCCCCTTGACCCTCAACCCGCTATCCGGGTAGCGGGACCCCCGTAAAAACTCTGTGTGGCTCCCGATATATTCAAACCCCCCTCCAAAACAACAACACACGTACACTGCACATTGAGTTCGCATGACCAGTTTAACCCGTCAATCGGAGGTTCCCTCGCTCCAAAGGCGAGGGGTAATTAACGGCAGCTTAGTCCGCGGCTGCCGGAGATTCGGATCCCCACAATCATTAAACCCCGGCCTATCCTAGGCAGGGGGAATCTGTAGTACGCCTGACAAGCGCGCGCGTATTCCCATCTCAATGGGGTGACGAAAAACACCATACACACGTGTTTAACACGTGATGCCCGTTTGGCTATTTAAATTTATTTATGTTCAGTGTTCATATGCTTTGCATATGAGCGCTCATGTGTTTTATACGTGAGGCCTGTTTGGCCATTGGTGATTTATGTTCAGTGCTTATATGCTTCGCATATGAGCGTTCACGTGTTTTACACGTGAGTCTTGTTTGGCCCTTAGTTATTTTCTTTTAGCGCTCATATGCTTTGCATATGAGCGCCCGCGTATTTAACACGTGAGGCCAAATTTTGAGGACCCCCTTTTTTTATAAGGGAACAAGTAGCTCTTGGCCGAAAATTTTGGCGGAAACAAATGCCCCCCACTACTTTGCCCTTGTAAGTATGTACGTGGGTGAAGTAGTGCAAAGTAATACGTGACCATAGAGTTGATGGCTTAGGAGACAAGTTTAGGGTCGTTGTAGCCTAAGACTTTTTTATCTTCACGAGTCGAGGAGTTCTCATAGGAACATTGTTTTCCCTACGAGTCGAGACGGGTCGAGGTGTTCTCGCAGGAACATTGTTTTTCCTACGAGTTGAGACGAATCGAGAAGTTCTCGCAGGAACATTGTTTTCCCTACGAATCGAGACGAATTGAGGAGTTCTCGCAAGGACATTATTTTCCCTACGAGTCGAGACGAATCGAAAAGTTCTCGAAGGAACATTGTTTTCCCTACAAGTCGAGATGAGTCGAGGAGTTCTCGCAGGAACATTGTTTTCCCTACAAGTCAAGACGAATCGAGAAGTTCTCGCAGGAACATTGTTTTCCCTACAAGTCGAGAAGAATCGAGAAGTTCTCGCAAGGACATTATTTTCCCTACGAGTCAAGACGAATCGAGAAGTTCTTGGAGGAACATTGTTTTCCCTATGAGTCAAGACGAGTCGAGGAGTTCTCGCAAGGACATTATTTTCCCTGCGAGTCGAGAGGATCTCATAGGTGTATTTTCTCCCTAGAAATCATGAGGATTTCTAAGTGTTCATCGCCTCCATGAGTCGTAAGGATCTCGCTCGGGTATTTTTCCTTACGAATCGTGAGGGCCCGTAAGTATCTTCTTTATTTCATTGATGAATGTGGCTTTGGCAAATATGGCCCGCAGCTAGTCCATCTTGACTTTCTTGTAGAGCAACGATGGCTTACGAAACAGGTTTAGATCTGTCGCCTAAGATTTTTCAACTTTATGAGCCGTGAAGGTCTCATAAAGACTTTTCTCCCTACGAGTCGAGAGGATCCCGTAGGTATATTTTTGCCTTAGGAGTCGTGAGGACTCCTAAATGCATTTTCTCTTGAGAGTCGTAAGGATCTCACAAGAGAATTTTTTTCCCTTACAAGTCGAGAGGACTCGTAAGTGGTTTTTTTTACCTTGTCGATATTCGACTTTGGAGAGTTTGGCCTGTAGATAGTATGCAATAGTCCATCTTAGACCTACTTGTAGGGAAGCGATGGCTTAGGAAACAGGTTTAGATCTGCCGCCTAAGACTTTTCAACTTTATGAGCCGTGAGGGTCTCATAAAGACTTTTCTCCCTACGAGTCAAGAGGATCCCGTAGGTGTATTTTCTCTTTAGGAGTCATGAGGATTCCAAAGTGTGTTTTCTCTTGAGAGTCGTAAGGATCTCACAAGAGAATATTCCCCCTTACAAGTCGAGAGGACTAGTAAGTGGTTGTTTCCCTCCTTGTCGATATTCGACTTTGGAGAGTGTGGCCCATGGATAGTATGCAATACTCCATCTTGGGCTCACTTGCAGGGCAGCGATGGCTTAGGAAATAGGTTCAGATCTTCCGCCTAAGACTTTTCAACTTTATGAGCCGTGAGGGTCTCATAAAGACTTTTCTCCCTACGAGTCGAAAGGATCTCCTTCGAAGTCGTGAGGATTCCAAAGTATGTTTTCTCTTGAGAGTCGTAAGGATCTCACAAGAGAATTTTCCCCCTTACAAGTCGAGAGGACCCGTAAGTGGTTATTTCCCTCCTTGTCGATATTCGACTTTGGAGAGTGTGGCCCGTGGATAGTATGCAATAGTCCATCTTGGGCTCACTTGCAGGGCAACGATGGCTTAGGAAACAGGTTCAGATCTGCCGCCTAAGACTTTTCAACTTTATGAGCCGTGAGGGTCTCATAAAGACTTTTTTCCTTACGGGTCGTGAGTATCCTGCAGGTGTATTTTCTCCTTAGGAATCGTGGGGGCTCCTAAGTGCGTTTTCTTGAGAGTCGTAAGGATCTCACGGGAGAATTTTCCCCTTACAAGTCGAGAGGACTCGTAAGTAGTTGTTTCCGTCCTTGTCGATATTCGACTTTGGAGAGTGTGGCCTGTGGATAGTATGCAATACTCCATCTTGGGCTCACTTGCAGAACTGTGATGGCTTAAGAAATAGGTTCAGATCTGCCGCCTAAGACTTTTCAACTTTATGAGCCGTGTAGGTCTCATAAAGTATTTTCTCCCTACGAGTCGAGAGGATCCCGTAGGTGTATTTTCTCCTTAAGAGTCGTGAGGATTCCAAAGTGTGTTTTCTCTTGAAAGTCGTAAGGATCTCACAAGAGAATTTTCCCCCTTACGAGTCGAGAGGACTCGTAAGTGGTTGTTTCCTTCCTTGTCGATATTCGACTTTGGAGAGTGTGGCTCGTGGATAGTATGCAATACTTCATCTTGGGCTCACTTGCAGGCAGCGATGGCTTAGAAAACAGGTTCAGATCTGCTGCCTAAGACTTTTCAACTTTATGAGCCGTGAGGGTCTCATAAAGACTTATTTCCCTACGATCATAAGGATCCCGCAGGTGTATTTTCTACTTAAGAATCGTGAGGACTTCTAAGTGCGTTTTCTTGAGAGTCGTAAGGATCTCACAAGAGAATTTTCCCCCTTACAAGTCGAGAGGACTCATAAGTGGTTGTTTCCCTCCTTGTCGATATTCGACTTTGGAGAGTGTGGCCCGTGGATAGTATGCAATTCTCCATCTTGGGATCACTTGCAGGGTAGCGATGGCCTAGGAAATAGGTTCAGATCTACCGCCTAAGACTTTTCAACTTTATGAGCCGTGAGGGTCTCATAAAGACTTTTCTCCCTACGAGTCGAGAGGATCCCGTAGGTGTATTTTCTCCTTAGGAGTCATGAGGATTCCAAAGTGTGTTTTCTCTTGAGAGTCGTAAAGATCTCACAAGAGAATTTTCCCCCTTACAAGTCGAGAGGACTCGTAAGTGGTTGTTTCCTTCCTTGTCGATATTCGACTTTGGAGAGTGTGGCCCGTGAATATTATGCAATACTCTATCTTGGGCTCACTTGCAGGGCAGCGATGGCTTAGGAAACAGGTTCAGATCTGCCGCCTAAGACTTTTCAACTTTATGAGCCGTGAGGGTCTCATAAAGACTTTTTTCCCTACGAGTCATGAGGATCCCGCAGGTGTATTTTCTCCTTAGGAATCGTAAGGACTCCTAAGTGCGTTTTCTTGAGAGTCGTAAGGATATCACAAGAGAATTTTCCCCTTTACAAGTCGAGAGGACTCGTAAGTGGTTGTTTCCTTCCTTGTCGATATTCGATTTTGGAGAGTGTGGCCCGTGGATAGTATGCAATAGTTCATCTTGGACCGAATTGCAGGGCCCCAGTGCTTAGGAAACAGGTCCTTATCTCCATTGCCTAAGGCTTTTCCCTACGACTCGAGACGAGTCGAGAAGTTCTCGCAGGAACATTATTTGCCCCACGAGTCGAAACGATCGAGAAATTCTCGCAAGGGTGTCCTAACGTCACAGTTAACTCCTGCTAATAGAAGTCTGTTAGGGTCTGTGTAACTAGGGTTTTTTACCCGTCGTACCATCGCATTGGCCGATGTGTTCCTCGATACGCAATCTTGCTGTTCGAGTAGCCCCGTGACTGTCGTGTCTCTGATCCCTTCGGGGGCTAGACAAGATGTCTTCAAGTAATCTTCTAGGTGATATTACCGTCGAAAGAGCAAGCGTTAGGGATATTCCATGTCGCTTTTTACTTGAGGTTAGGCTCAGTTTGGGAGCCCCGATGAGTCATGACCACTCCGCGCTGGAGTGGGATGATCTCCGATAGTCTTTCAGGTCTCATTTGAGTTGCTGTTAAGACCCTGAAGCTAGGGATTTTCCTTTGCTTCGTTTGTTGACATTGTGTCTGCAATATTGCAACAAATGTCGAGGTTGTCTCTGGGTTGTCTTTAAACCGTCGAGTTTTGGAACTAGGGGACTTTGCCATGGCTCCGTTTGTTAATGTCGCGTCTGCATCCTGCTGCGGGGGAAGAAGAACGCTGTTGTTGATCTCTAGGCTGTAGATGTAGCCATCGAGGCTTGGAACTAAGGACTCTGCCATGGATCCAAAGTAGTCTCTAGGTTGTCCGTGGACCGTTAAGATTTGGAACTAGGTATTTTGCCATGGCTCCGATGTTGATGTCACGTCTGCATCCTGCTGGAGGGAGGAAGAACGCTGTTGTTGATCTCTAGACTGTAGATGTTGCCATCGAGACTTGGAACTAGGGACTGTGCCATGGATCCGAGGTAGTCTCTAGGTTGTCCATGAACCGTCGAGATTTGGAACTAGAGGACTTTGTCATGGCTCCGTTTGTTGATGTCGCGTCTGCATCCCACTGGAGGGAGGAAGAACGCTGTTGTTGATCTCTAGGCTGTATATGTTGCCGTCGAGACTTGTTACTAGGGACTCTGCCATGGCTCCGAGGTAGTCTCTAGGTTGTCCGTGAACTATCGAGATTTAGAACTAGGGGACTTTGCCAAGGCTCCATTTGTTGATGTCGCGTCTGCATCCTGCTGGAGGGAAGAAGAACGCTGTTGTTGATCTCTGGGCTGTATATGTTGTCGTCGAGACTTGGCTTCCCTTTGACGAAGCCCGGTGGGGAAACATGGTTCTCTTTTTGTTTGTGCCCATGGATTATATACAGGGGTCAATGTGATCTCACCTGCAGCGCAAAAGTTT
The DNA here is from genome assembly GCA_030015575.1 of Agapanthus africanus. Taxonomy (NCBI): domain Eukaryota; kingdom Viridiplantae; phylum Streptophyta; class Magnoliopsida; order Asparagales; family Amaryllidaceae; genus Agapanthus; species Agapanthus africanus. Next base: position 377,770,814 of record CM057347.1, on the reverse strand, counting down.
CATTTCATTTTTTTATTTCCTTCCACAATGCTCTATCATTTCAGCTTTTTATATCGCGAAAGTCGCGATTGCCCAATTATTTCGGTTATTTTTCGCGGTGCCCAATCATTTCGTCTATTTTCTTTTTACTCACTGCTTTTTATTATGAGTTGCTCAAACATTTCAGCTATTTTTATATGCATATATTTTACTCGCTGATTTTTATTACGAGTTGTCCCATCATTTTGGCTATTTTGTATGCATATTTTGCTCGCTGAATTTTATTGCGAGTTGCCCCATCATTTTGGCTATTTTGTATGCATTTTTTGCTCGCTGATTTTTGCGAGTATAGAACTTGAAATCTGACACCAATCTTAGCATCAGCATCGCTGCGACTGGAATATGGTCAGGAGCGAATCATCATTTGCCATGAAAGGATTTAAAATTTGACACCAATTTAGGCATCAGCATCACTACCACTAGGATTATTGCCAGGAGCGAATCATCATTTGCCTTTGTCGATTCGATCAAAGGTGGCTTAGCAAATAGGGTTAGGATCCTATCAACTAAGGCTTTTGACTTCATGAGCCCTAAGGGTCTCATAAAGGTATTTCTCCCTACGAGTCGTGAGGATCTCGTAGGTGTGTTCTCTTCTTAGGAGTCATGAGGATTCCTATGTGTGTGTTCTCTTATAAGTCGTAAGGATCTTACAAGAGTGTTTTCTCCTTATAAGTCGAGAGGACTTACAAGTGTCGTTCACATCATAAGGACATTCCTCGTCGTTGATGGGACTTGGTGAGGTGATGTTTGTTTGTGCCCATGGATTGTATACAAGGGTCAATATTAAACCGTTTTTAGGTCATCTTTGGGAGTGTGATGGCTTAAGAACAAGTTCAGATCCCTGTAACTTAAGGCTTTTGAATCCTATGAGCCGTGATGGTCTCACAGGAGGACTTCTCCGTACGAGTCGTGAGGATCTCGTAAGTATAATTTCTCCTTAGGAGTCTTGGGGATCCCTAAGTGTGTTGCTCCCTTGTGAGTCGTAAGGATCCCACGCAGGTATTTTCTCCATATAAGGTCGAGGGGACCTTGCAGGTGCTTTTATTTTAACAAGATTGCACCCTTTCAGGTTTTCACAAACTCGCTGGGCTGTTTTTACTCATGGAGCCTTTTCGGGTTTTTATCCGTGCCCATCTCGCTTGTGGACGTACCTTTTTTTAATGAAACTCTCAAAAATAGTTTCATCGCATGTGACCCACCTGTTTGCCGGTGGGATTTGAGTTACAGTCCTCACCGCCGGGACTCATGGACTTGCATTTCACTATCGCCGTGTTTAAGGTGACGTTGTTAGTTTAGGGACATCTCGGTCATTATTAGTTTAAGGACATCTTGGTCCATTGTTAGTTTTAAGGACATCTCGGTCGATTGTTAGTTTAAGGACATCTCGGTCCAATGTTAGTTTTAAGGACATCTCGGTCCAATTTTAATTTTAAGGACATCTCGGTCCATAGAGATTTTGAGGCGAGGTTTCGCCGGACACTACTTATAGAGTTTGGACTCAAGAAGACAGCGAGCGGACACGAGCGTCGTCATCCATCATTAACCTGAGCCGTGACTTGTCAAGCGTAGTATTTCTTAAGGAACCGGCCGTTTATTGACCGGAAGGGTCTTTCGCCATGCATATCCATGAGCAAGTAGGCCCCACCTTGGTAGACCTTTTCTATGATGCACGGACCTTCGTAGTTTGGCTCGAATTTCCCCCGTTTAGGACGATTGGGGATCATAGGTCTTTTTACGACTAGCACGAGTTCGCCTTGGCGGAATGTTCTGGGCCTAGTCAATCATTCGTATGAGCACGTCATCCTTGCTTTGTAAGCTTCCAGGTTTTGCTGCTCCATGAGACGAGTTTCATCGAGGGCATCGAGCTCCTCAAGCCGAAAATGGGCATTTTCTTCATCCGTCAGCTCGTATCAAACTACTACTCGTAGAGAAGATAGCTCTATCTCCAAGAGAAGTACTGCTTCCGTGCTGAATACCAATACAAATGGCGTTGTATTCGTGGCCATCTTGAACGTGGTCCGATAAGCCCAGAGAGCTTCATGCAATCTCTCGTGCCAGTCCTTTTTATTTCTGGACATCGTTTTCTTTATGATCTTTGTCAAGGTCTTGTTGAAAGCCTCAGCTAGACCGTTAGCTCGGGGATTATAGACCGAAGAATATCTCTAATCTATATTATACTGTTGTGTGAAGCGACTGATTTTATGGCTTCTGTAGGCTGTCCCGTTATCAGATATAATCCGTCGCGGAGTGCCGAACCGGTAGAGGACGTGTGTCTTGAAGAAATGGAGGATGTTCTCCGTCTTCATCTCTCTTAGCGGTATTGCTTCTGCCCACTTAGAGAAGTAATCGGTTGTTGCTAGTATGAACCGATGTCCCTGGGATGATGCTGGTTCGATGGGCCCGATTATATCGGTTCCCCACATTTCAAACGACTAGCTAGCCAGTGTTGGATGTAGCAGATTAAGATGCTAGTGGATGAAGTCCCCGTGAATTTGGCACGAGTGACACTGCTTCGCATATTCGAGACAGTCTTGAATCATTGTGGGCCAGTAGTATCCCATTATCTTGATCTCAGCTTCATCTTGGGCCAAGCCTGATGGGAACCGCAGAGTCCGTCATGAGTTTCTTGGACGACCCACCTCGCTTCTTCTGGTCCCAGGCATCTCAGCCAAAAATTCGAAAGATCTCTTATATAGGGTATCATTGACGAAGGCGAAAGACAGAGCTCATTTCATGAGCTGATGTCTCGAAGATGCATTATTGGGCGTTCGATGGGATTTGAAGTAGTCTATGAAGACTTCTCTCCAATCGTCAGCCTTTTCTTCGTCCTCTACTTGGAAAGCTGCTTGTTTGGTCGCTTCCTTCCTTTTGGACGATTCCGGAGATATTTCTGCTGGCGCGAGAATCCGGCGACTTTGCACAATGATCCTTACGTCATCGAGGTCTTCGTCGGCCAGTTCTTTAGCGAGCTTGGCTAATGCATCCGCCTTGCTATTTTCTTCCCGTGGTATGCTTTCTAGAATGTAAGAGGGGATTTGAGTCAGTAGTTACTGCACTCTTTCGCCATATTTTATCAACTCAGATTTGCACGTCTGATAGTCGCCATTTACTTGGCAAACGACCAGCTGGGAATCTCCATATATGAGGAGGTTTTTGATTCCCATATCAACAGCAATCTCAAGACCTCCTATCAAAGCTTCGTACTCAGCCTCATTGTTTGTTCTTGGCTCTGTTAATAAAAGGGCGAAACGCATTATCCCTCCTTGCGGAGTTATGAAGATAAGGCTTACCCCGACTTTAATTATGCGGGTGTTTTGCTTTCGCTTTTTCATGGAAGATGCTCCATTGAAGTAGAGTTCCCATTGGGCATTATTTCCTTCCTCCTCCCTGTCGATTGCGTCGAACGCATATTCATCTGGCAATTTGCAATTTAAGGGAGAATCAGCTGGTATCAGATACTCAGCGAGAAAGTCAGCGATGGCCTGGCCTTTTATTGCCTTGAGAGGTCGATATACTATCGAGAACTCCATCAAGAGGAGGGCCCATTTGGCAAGCCTTCCCGTTAACATGGCTCTTGACATCAAATACTTGAGAGGATTCATCTTTAATATGAGATGGACCTCATATGCCAAGGCATAATGTCGAAGTTTCATTATCACGAAGATCAGTGCCAGGAAATGCTTTTCGATGGGGGAGTAGTTGTTTTCTGCCCCCAGAAAAACTCGACTCAAATAGTAGAGAGCTCTCTCCTTTCCCTGATCGTTCTCCTGTACCCATAGCGCGCCTAAAGAACCCTCAAGGGTTGTTGTGTACAGGATGAGGGGCTTTCCCTTAATCGAGGCGGTCAGTACCAGCGGATTCTGCAGGTATTGCTTGATTTTGTCCCATGCACTTTGGCATTTTTTATCCCAGAAGAATGGGGTCCCCTTCTTCATTAGATGGTTGTAGGGACGGTATTTGTCGGAGAGGTTGACTTTGGAGTTTGATACCTGTTTAGGCATCTGTATCGCTACAACTGGGATATTTCCAGGAGCGACTCATCATTTTCCTTGAGAGAAGACTTGGAATTTGATACCGATTTAGGTATCAGCATCGCTACAATTGGAATAGTGCCAGGATCGAATCATCATTTGCCCCTATCGATTTGGACAAAAGTGGCTTAGTAGACAGGGTTAAGGTCCTGTTGACTAAGACTTTTGATTTTATGAGCCGTAAGGGTCTCATAAAGGGTTTTCTCCCTACGAGTTGTGAGGATCTCGTAGGCGTATTTTCTCCTTAAGAATCGTGGGGATTCCTAAGTGATGTCTTCTCTTGTAAGTCGTAAAGATCTTCCAAGAGTGTTTTCTCCTTATAAGTCGAGAGAACATACAAGTGTTATTCACCATATGGGGACATTTCTTGCCATTTGTAGAACTTGGCAAAGAAATATTTATTCATGCCCATAAATTGTATACAAGGGTCAATATGGACCGCCTGTAAGGCAATTTGAGAGATATGACGGCTTAAGAACGGGTTTAGATCCCTGTAATTTAAGGCTTTTGAATCCAATGAGCCGTGAGGGTCTCACAGGGGGGATTCTTCTCACGAGTCGTGAGGATCTCGTAAGTGTATTTATTTTAACGAGGTTGTGCCCTTCCGGGTTTTCACAAGCTCGCCGGCAGTCCTGCTGTTTTAACTCACGGCGCCCTTTCGGGTTTTCATTCGTTCCCATCTTGCTTGTGAACGTACCATTTTTTTTCGAGATTGCACCCTTCCGGGTTTTCACAAGCTCGCCGGCAGTCCTGCTGTTTTTACTCACGGCGCCTTTCGGATTTTCATCCATGCCCATTTTTCTTGTGGGCGTACCATTTTTTCTTAGCGGGGTATTCCACTAGATTGTAGGACCTGTTTGTAGGCCCCTTAATATTCTTTCTGTCTTTTGAGAAGAAAGGACCATTCTACATAGATATTCTTCCGCCAGTAAAAAATATGGCCCCTGTATATATCTCGGGGGAATGAGTACCCACGTCGTCGCTATTTTAGAGATAGGTTGCTTCAGAGCTGCTTATTTTTGTTGAGCGTAGGCGACAAACACCATATTGCCTCCGCTTTTCACTCGTCATCATCGAATGAGAAAGAGTCTTGACCCATTTGATCCAATCAAGCCATTTTATTCATGAGTTCTTGGAAGGTCAGGAACGCCTTTGAATTTGGGTCAAGTGTGGCTATGAGCATTCTCATGGCTGCAACTTCATCGATGCATTACTCGCATTTGACCAGAGATTTCGCCACCGGGTAACATATTGAACCCAAGTCTTATTCGGTCTAACCCTTTCGTTGACCAGCGCCGTCATGGTAGTATGTTCGTTCTCATTAGCGAATCCCTGACAGAAGAGCATATCCATTTCGTCGAAGCTCTTCACGAAATCATTTGGGAGTTCCGCATACCATTCGAACGTGATGCCCGCCAGACCACCGACGAACTGTCAGAGGAGTAGTATGTCATTTCCTCCAGTATTTCCGTACATGGATTTAAATCGCGCAATATGTTGGCGAGGATTCCCAGTTCCTTTGTACATGTAGAACGTTGGAAGTGTGTATTCTGGCGGGTACTGTATTTGATCGTACCACGTCAGATACGGCCGACCAGTCTTGACTGATCTATTTGCGGCTTCACTGGCGCAGTGAGTTTTGATTCGCTAAGCGATATATGTGTCCAGCTTTTCTTTTAGGAATCATTTCCTCCTCGACCATTGATGAGATTTGCAGAGGATTTGAAATGTCATCCTTATCTTTAAGACCGACTACCGGCGGGTCATTTGTTAGTGGTTCCGATTGAACCATCTTTCCAGCCATATTCTGAATCAGAAGGGCTATCTGGTTTATTTTAGTAGACATTTCTGCCGCTTCTTCATCTCTTTTTTTCAGAGCACGCTTTAGGAAATCAATATCCGACTCTTTCTCTACTCTTTCTACGGGTGCGTCCTCAGGATTTTCCTTAGGCGATAGATTAGCGTTTGTTGCCGCCTGAGCGAGCATCTCCTGCAGCTTTTCACGTTGCAGTTGAACTTTTGTCAAGGACCGAGTTTGAGGTCGGTGACTAGTAGAAGCTCGAACTTCGTCTTTGGAATTCACCACATAGACTATGTGAACTATCATGCCCCCAGGCTTGGGGTGCTTGGAGTTTTGGCTTTTGGAGTTTGCTTCGGGCACCTGAGCTTTATTAGGCCCATCTTTTTTGTGAAAAGATGCTTTAGTTTTAGGAGGAACCGCTGTATTAGGATCCGTCTTGGGATGAGTCTACTTGTATTCGAAAGGGGATTTGTCAGAATTTGGATGACGTCTAGGGGAACAGCTACGGTTAACGATAGAGACCTTCACCCGCTTTCACACCTTATATATAGATGAGGAAAGTTGTCTTAGGGAGCGAATTGGTTTCTGCTCTCGTGCGATTTCCATAGGCTACGGAGACTTCTTCAATATTGCGGTGGGAGAATTTTTTTTGACCCTTTGCAACAGTTTGAAGCTATTCCAGGTTGGAACAACAACATTCACCACTGGGGTTAAAACAGGACCATACGGAGAACTGCTCCCAGCTCGTTTTGTATGATGTCGATATCGACGTCGACCGTTTCTTGTGGCCGTAATTTGATTAGCCTCAGGATTTTTCCGAGCCTGCCCCCTTGTTTCCTTTGAGAGTTTGAATATTCTGCCCCCTGCGTCGACCTTGGCCTTTGGCAGATGCCAGTTGTTTGAGGACTGATTCCGTCGGCAAAGCTGCAGCTTGGGGAACCAACCTGTGGAAGACAGACTTCCTCTGGGCTTCCTCCATCGGCGTTGAGGCAACGAGGGTGTGAGGTGGGAGCATCGACCCAAAGAGAAACTCGTTGATTTCTTGAAGAGCCGGATTGCATAGATTTGAGGTTGCAAGTGGCCCATACTTGACTCCACCATATATGATAAAGCCTGAGTTGCTAGGGTGGAAGCAAACGCCATTCTTCATAAAGACAAAACGCCGGCTTTAGTATCCCATCACCCAGGGGCAACCACAAACATATACACCGCGATTATCTGATCACGGAAAAAACACGACACACGAAGTGTAGAGTGGAAAGAGGAAGAGGTCCCACCGGGCGTGCCAGAATTTGTTCACCGCCGAAAGCCGGAAAGACAGACGTCTTGCCTGAATTTGGGGGCAGATGCTAATTGGTTTTATCCGTCCACCTCTCCGTAGATACCAAGTTGATTTATGACACCATGCACCGGAGGTTTGGACGGATGCGGCCATTGTAGCAGACCAGATTCCCCCTCGTCGGCGAGGGGTTTTTTGATTGTAGGGATGCTCTTCCCTGCAGGCGCAAGCCCCTTGCAGTTAATTACGTTACCGTATTGCAGTAACCACTTTCTCCTGCTCTAGAAGGTCACTTCGTGTCGTGTGTGTTTGTTTTATTTTTTTGTTGCCCGTGGATTGTATATGGAGACTAATTTATGGTGTCGCCCGTAGGGCGTGGATTAGTCCAAATCCGTATGTTCTTAGCTTTGGGTTTGGGTTGATTTAAGGATCGTTAATCTCGTTTGGGATTAAAATCAACTTAAGTATTTGTTAAGGATACGTTAGTCCGATCTTAGACTAAGATCTACTTAGCTGGGTTTAAGATCATTCTTGATCCAACAAAAGAGCATTTGGGCTCAATCGTTTTTAGTTTAGGGGCGTTACGGTCCATAGATCACCATTTTTTGGGGTGAGGGTTTAGTTTAAGGACATTGTGGTCCACTGCTAGTTTAAGGACATTGCGATCCACAGCTAGTTTAAAGGCATTGCAGTCTGTTGGGGTGTGCTCATGGGTTTGGGAGTGTACCAAAAGAGATGTTGGTTGTCGGGACCCTCCATCTCTCTGAAGACGTTGAAGAATTACAACGACATGTATCAGAGGTATGGAGAGATGTACCCTTGAACCGAACTCCAGATTGAAGGGAGAGATCATGGTGGAACAAACATCATTTTAGATGCCATGTATTATGAGATCATTAGTCATCTTTGGAACTAAGATCGATCTGGGGGAGACCTGAGTATAGGAGGGCTCGGTTGATTGATGATCAAAAGTTTTTTTGGCCTCGGGAGACTTGGATAATTTGGGTTAAGGTTGATTTCCCCTAGTTACCCCACAGTGCCAAGTACTGAATTAGTGTTAAACACTGGATTTTGGAGGCGCTCACGCGTGAGGGACCCCAGAGTGAGCACTGTTCCTTGAGTTTATTCCCTCTTTTATATATAAAAGTGCTGAGCACTTGGCTTATGTGTGAGCACGTAAGGCGCTCGAGATAGGAACTGTTCTCTGGATTTTATTCCTCTTTCATTTATAAGTGCTAAGCACTTGATTCATCAAATGGTCGCGTGCGGACACGTCAAGCGCCTTCAAAATGTGAGCGTTGTCTTTGGAATCCCGCCTTTCATATAAATGTTAAACAACTGTTTGGGGGTCACATGGGAACACGTGAGGTGCCCTAAAATTGAAACTGTCTTTGGGTTTATTCCTTTTTACATGTAATTGCCGAGCGCTCGTTTTAAAGGGTCATATGGGAGCACCTGATTCAGTCTCAGTCATTTTTTTTGTTCATCAGAGGTGCTTACGTGGGAACACGTAAGCTTTGTTACGTAGCGTTGAATGCTAATGAATCACCAGACTGTTCTTCTATGGTTCTAAGGAATCAAGTTCTCCTTTTGTTCTTTGTAGGGATTAAATTTTTTTTAAATGGTTAAACGCTAGTTTCAGAGGAATTAAATTCCCATATGTTTTATAAGAGTTAAACTCTTTTGAACTCAGTTCTTTCCCCTAGGTTTTGAATCTGCATAACAGAATCTCCCCGATGAGAATTAAATTCTCAACTTGTGGGGATATCTGCTTCTGCAGATCTTAACCAGAGGAAGAACTAACTTCTTTGAGAAGAGTTAAACTCTTAGTTTGAAAATTAAATTCTCTTTTGTTTTGTAGGAGCTTTTGGGAGGGGTTCCTCTTCTTTATAGAGAATTAAATTCTCTTTCTGTTTTTCTTCCCCTCTCCCCCTCTCTGTCCATATGTGTGTATCTCCCCTTCATTTTCTCCTCTCCTTACTCCTATTTATATGAGAAGAAAAAGAATCAATTTGTTAAGAAAATTCCTCATTAAAAGATCATGATTGATTCCATGATCTTTTAGATCAATCGGTGAATTTTATTCACCGTTGGATTTTTAATCCAAAGGCTCTCTGTTTAACAGAGAAGATTTCTTGTTTGTTTAGCGAGATTATGAATATCTTGTTAGTTTTAACAAGATCAGAATTTTATTCTATCATATCTTTTAGTTTAACAAGATCAGAAATATATTTTCTTAATATAGAATTTAATTTATCATATGGGTATCTTGTTAGTTTAACATAGAATTTTATTCTTATCATATGAATATCTTGTTAGTTTAATAAGATTAGGAAAATATTTTCTTATGATAGAACTTTATTCTACCAGATGATCACCGTTGGATTTTTGATCCAAAGGTCCTCTGTTTAACAGAGGAGATCTTTCTAGTTTGATGAAGATCAGGAAAATATTTCCCAAATAGAATTTAATTCTAGAATTTGACAGGAGAATTTTAAATTGGGGCGCTCATATGCTTTGCATATGAGTAACAAGAGAACTCACGTGTTTAACACATGACCCCTGGTGTGGGTTTTAGCCTGTTTATGTTCAGAGCGCTCACGTGTTTAACGCATGATGCCCGTTTAGCCATTTAGATTTATTTATGTTCAACATTCATATGCTTTGCATATGAGCGCTCACGTGTTTTACACGTGATGCATGTTTGGCCATTGGTGATTTATGTTCAGTGCTTATATGCTTTGCATATGAACGTTCACGTCTTTTACACGTGAGGCCTATTTGGCCCTTAGTTATTTTCCTTTAGCGTTCATATGCTTTTCATGTGAGCGCCCACGTGTTTAACACGTGAGGCCAAATTTTGAGGACTCCCCCCTTTTTTTATAAGGGAACAAGTAGCTCTTGGCCGAAAATTTTGGCAGGAACAGGGGGTGAGGAGCAATATGCTGTTTGATGTGTCATGCTAAAATAATGCAGAGTTTTTATGAAAATCATTTTTATGCAGGTTTTCAAAATAAGGGGCTAATACAACATCAAAGATAGTAAATGCCTAGGGGTATCGACACTACAGTCCAAGATGGTTTTTTCGAAAATAGTATCTAGCGCCCAATGCAATGCCTTGACACTATTTTTGCTTCTATGTGATGACAAATTCGTTATTTAAGACGCGCTAGTTCACGAATTCCAGTGCAATAATAAGTTTGGGAACCGTTCTTGAGCATGACGGTGTATGTAAATACTGTTGCGTTTTGCGAGAGATGCTGATAGGACGGAGAAGGTTATCTCGGCGTTCGTCACATCAATTGATGCGGTTGGTACTTGGATTCTTTATGCAGTAGATGTCGTACCGGCTGATGATGGTGTGAGTAGACATTCGTACTCATGCCGCTAACCTGCAGCCAAGGTGAAATGCAAAAAAAAAAAATTGAAAACAAGAGCACGAACTACTATGATCTAGAATCAAATCTAAACACTAAACTAGTGACAAAGAAGAAGTTTAACTACTCGATTAGTATTAACTACCTTTGTAATCGTGTTCTTCATCTTCTTTCCACTCTTTAAGCCCTTAGGTCCACCAGGAACAAGTTTGAGAGTCGGTCTTTCCTTTGTCAAAGATGATCCACCCGAAGGAACTCTAACTTAGGTTTTAGCTTCCAACTAGATAGAAAAATGAAGCAACTTGTGAACAAGACTTGCAAAGAATTGATCACAAAGATGTAGCAATGGTTAATTTTTAGGTTTTCTCTCTTTTTCTTTTCTCAACTTTTAAAAACATATAAGAAGAAGAAGAAGAAGCTAAGGATGAAGATGATGAATTAGCAAGAATGGCTCCTTTCCTTTTCTTTTCTCTTCTATATCTTTTAAAATTTGAGTGGAATTGTGACTCGCATGTGTGAGTCATAAGTCCACACAATTCTAAAGATTACATGAAGAGAATAGAGGAGAAGAGAAGCCACCTCATTTGTACACATATACATATATGTGTATGTATACACTAATCCAAGTATATATTAAAAATACATACACCCGTATTCATATCAAAATACATACACCCGCATTCGTATAAAATACGAATACCCATATTTATATCAAGACACAAATACCCGTATTTATACAAATACCTGTATTCATATAAATACCGTATTCATGTTAAAATACAAATACCAAAAGAGAGATACCAAAAGAGATATATAATACTAGCTCACATTTCATCCAAATGTGATAATCTATCTATTTTTCAAACCGGCTAGTATTAACAAAATGTCCGATTATAAGTACGTGTACAAAAACATGTATTAAATCGAACCTCCGTACGTATCAAAATACGCATATTATATCGTTTCGCCTAAGCCGGAAAACCCTCTGTGTGAGACTCCAAAGACTCGACAATACGCTGGTAGTGGGTTTAATCACAAGCACGTCAGTGGCACCAGCTGTACGTAATGGCTACCTAGGTATTAAACGAAAGGAAGGCCGACAAGCAAACTCGTCTGTGTCCCTACTGAGCCTGAAAGTGACAATCTTCGTACAGTCTGGTCTCTTTTTCTGAGATCGTCGCATATCGGGTCTAGGGGTGGAAAACGTCAGAATCCTAATAACCTGATAAGTCGTGTCGATGTGGCCCAACTATATCCTAAGAAACTACTGATCTCTCTATCAGTAAATCTCATTCGCCTTGGCCAAGGTCTTATAATGATGACCAATCAAATACAGCGCGACATCGACTCCGTATACCAGAAGAGACAAATCCTTTCTATCACTTACTGCCCTAAGTGCTTCAGGACTATACCCAACGCACGTCTCTTTAAAACCATGGTAGGATAGTAATCTAAGTACAGTAAGAACACACTCGAGATAAATGACGATGTCAAGTCTAAAGAGTAACCTGTACCTATATCACTAGACAACTGCTATCTGACGATATGTATATTACCATCTAGAAGTTCTCGGTGAGTCCGTCTAGTGTAACTTATAACCTAATGAGAACCTGTATACAATCTTTGGTGCCGGACATCAATGGCTGTGGGAAAGGCTACCTTCCTTCATGGGAATAAGAAACGTATACACTAGTCTACTCCGGAGTATCGATGCCCTGTCTCGAAACTCTAACGACCAGGGAAAATTTAAGGATGTGCTTATAGACTACCTAGACCCTACGAGTATGATCGCCATCACAACTCTAGTAGTCAAGCAAGATCCTACGGGCTTTACCAACATGTACTAGAGATACATAATATAAATAGAACATATACACATGCTGAAGCAAAGAAAAACCAGATAGCATATTATCATATCGAGCAAGACTGTCATGTACATATATATCCCAAGCATCCACATGTAATATACAATCAGGTACTATATAATAATGGCCTCTAAGGCATACATATCCAACAATCTCCCACTTGCACTAAGGCCATGTATTGGAGTATCGAAGACCAATCATCTCCAATAGCCGCTCAAGCTGAGTCTAAGGAAGTGTCTTTGTGAGTGGGTTCGCCATGTTGTTCTTTGTATCTACTCTTCTAATCTCGATCTCTCGGCAATCTATGATCTCCCTGATCAGGTGATACCGCCTTAAGATGTGTCTAGATTTCTGATGGGACCATGGTTTCTTCGCTAACACTATAGCCCCATTGTTGTCACAATACAAAGGTATTGGATCAATAATAGATGGAACCACCCTGAGTTCATATATGAACTTCCTCATCCATTCAGCCTCTTTTCCGGCATCGCTGACAGCAATATATTCAGCCTCCACTGTCGAGTCTGCTATGATATCTTGTTTGGAACTCTTCCAACATACTGCCCTCCATTGAGGGTAAACACATAACCCGAGACAGACTTTATGTCATCCTTGTCACTCTAGAAGCTCAAATCGGTAAAAGCCTCTATCTTGAGGCCCCTATTACTGTAAATCAGAAACATCTCTTTAGTCCTTCTCGGATACTTAAGAATGTTTTTAACAGCTATCCAGTGCTTCTCCCCTTGGTTTGACTGATACCGGTTTACTACGCTAAGTACGTAAGCTACATCTTGTATGATACATAACATCGCATACATTATAGATCCTACTGCTGAATCATAGAGTATAATGCTTATGCGAGCTCTCTCTTCATCAGTCTTGGGAGACATCTCTTTGGAGAGTGTAATTCCATGACAAGCTGGTAAATTACCGCGCTTGGAATATCCCATACTAAATCTCTTTAGCATAGTGTCAATATACCTGGACTGTGAAAGTCCCAACATCCTCCTACATTCTGAGGATCAAAATCTATCACGATAGATTTTGATCCTCAGAATGTAGGAGGCATCACCCATATCCTTCATGGAGAACTTCTGAGACAAGAAAAGCCTGACCGAATGTAGCATAGGAATATCATTTCCTATTAGAAGAATGTCATTCACGTACAATATTAGGGATACCATAATTCTCTCTACAATCTTTCTGTAAATACAAGGCTCGTATATGTTTTTGATAAATTCAAATTGCTTGATTGTCTCATCAAAACAGATGTTCCAGCTCCGCGATACCTGTTTTAATCTATAAATGGATTTAAGTAACTTGCACACCTTCCCACTGCTCTTACTGTCTACGAATTCCTCTGGATGATCCATATAGACAAACTCTTCTGAAGCGCCATTTAGAAAAGCGGTCTTTACGTCCATCTGCAAGATCTCATAATCATGGAAAGTAATAATGGCAAGTAGGATCCGAATGGATTTGAGCATAGCTACTGGAGAAAAGATTTCATTATAGTCTACACCGGGTATTTGACGAAAACCTTTTGCAACAAGTCTATCCTTATAGGTTCCACATGTCCATATATACCAATCTTCTTCTTTAAGATCCATTTGCAGCCGACGGGTTTTACCCCTGGCGGTGCAACGTCCAAAGTCCAAACTTTGTTGGTGTACATGGACTCCATTTCGGATTGCATAGCATCCGGCCATTTCATAGCGTCCCTACTGGTAATGACATGCTCGAAACTGGTAGGATCATTTTCTTCCAAGATACAATCCTCTTGACCCCCGTCTATGAGAAACCATAGTATCTCTCAGACGGATGAGAAATCCTACTAGATCTGCTAAGTTGCCGGGGTTCGTCGGGTACTATTGAATCCTGAGATTCCACCAAATCTTCAATAATTTGTGGTTCCGGAATTTCTTCTAGTTCTACCGCATTCCCACTAATTTCTTTTGCAAGAAATTCGCTTTCTAAGAAGACAAGTGGCGAGCGACAAACACCTTCTGTTCCTCGGTGTATTAGACAAGATATCCTTTTGAATTCTTGAGGTATCACACAAACTTGCACAATACTGATCGTGCCTCGAGTTTATCTAGGTTCTGCATTTTAACAAAAGCAGGAGATCTCTATATCTTAATGTAATTAAGATATGGTCTCTTCCCACTCCATATTTCATATGGGGTGGTAGGAACTGATTTGGTCGGAACTCTATTCAATAAATATGCAGCTGATTCAACAGAATATCCCCAGAATGAAAGAAATAACTCAGCGTTACTCATCATGGTGCGAACCATATCCATGAGGGTACAATTCCTCCGCTCCGACTTGTGCTATGATGTATACGGGAGAGTAAGCTGAGAGAGAATACTATTTTTTTAAGTAGTCGAGGAATTCCGTGCTTAAGTACTCCCCTCCTTTATCAGATCGGAGGATCTTGATACTTTTGCCAGTCTGGTTCTTTACTTTGTTTCTGTATTCTTTAAATTTCTCAAAAGATTCAGATTTGTGTTTCAAAAGATACACATATTCGAACCTAAAGAGATCATCAGTGAATGTAATAAAGTAGGAGAACCCACCCCTTACATGTGTAGACATTGGACCACATATATCACTGTATATGAGTCCCAAGCGCTCTGTTGCACTTTCTCCGTGTCCGGTGAATGAAGATTTGGTCATCTTTCCTTTGAGACAAGACTAACAAGTTTCATAGAATGAAAATTCGAACGGATTCAGTTATCCATCCTTATATAACTTACTTAGTCTTTTCTCACCGATATGACCAAATCTACAATGCCACAAATAGGTTTCATTCATATCCGAACTCTTCCTCTTGCGTGTGTTTTTTACATTAAGAACCGTGTTTTGATTAAGAACATAGATACCATTACACAATGTACCTTTTGCAACCAATTCCTGATTAAGATAAATGTTCATGATATTTCTATCTAAAACAAAATTATATCCATCTTTATCAAGTAAAGAAACCGATATGATATTGCAAAGCATGGAAGGTATATACTAGCAGTTGTTCAAAATCATAGTATTGCCGCCTGGCAATAATAGGTGATATTCACCGACGGCAGTAGTATCAACTTGTGCTCCATTCCCTATTCTGAGGGACATATCACCAAGTCCAACCATCCTACTTTTTCTCAGTCCCTGTAATAAATTACAGATATGAGATACTGATCTAGTATCTAATACCCAGGAGGTAAGACTGACCGAAAAACGGTTCTCAATAACAAGAACACCTGAAAGACACGTGATAGTATGCTTCTTCTTCATCGGGGTCATCAAGGAATTCATGTAATCCCCTTTCCCTTGCTCATGCTCGTGATATTTGTCACAAGTCAGAGCTGAACCGACGTTCCCCAGCCCCGAATAAGAATCTGGGTCGGTCAAGTCATACATTTTATTATCTTGATAAAGGAAAGACATGGTAGTTGCAATTAGGAGAGAGAGAAAAGAAACACTCAGCGTATGCTCTTGCAACTTTAGATTGGTTATTAATTTATCTAAACAGGATGGCTCTTACTATTTCCTCAAATTTTCCTTCAAATCATAAAAATGAATTAGTCGGGATTAATCACACTCTACAAGTTTTGCTTTAACCTTTCGGGTAGGCCAGTGTCGGTACTTTGAGTGAGCTTTTTCAATACTTTCGCGAAGTTCCTTAATCTAGAGTAACCTCTTTTCCCTAGAGGCGTTGCCCCGCTAACACCTTTCTATACACCTACCTGGTTTTGCATAATTGTAAACCCAAAAAACTCTCCCGAAGAGTAATAAATACTCATAGTAGGATCGTGACCCAACTATCATCGTGTGATAATCTAGATGGAAGCCACTCTAGTTACCACACTCTAGAAGGTATGCAACACTAGCAAGTTTCATGTATATTTAAAACTCCCAATGTGATTTTTGCCCATGCGCTTATGACATTGACGTTGACCAACAAATTATAACACGCAAGTCAAGTTCTACCCGTCATTATCTAGATTAATTTAGATCCATCCGTAATTACCCTTGACTTTGGCCAATAAGGTGGTACAACCGTCTTAAATCAATGCATCTATCTAAACTACGGATAAGCAACATATAGCTACCATTCATAATGTCTTGACTTTGGCCAACAAACACTGCATGAATACTATATACTACTTATCCGAAATGACAGAGGGCTACGAATGGTTTTTGGTGAAAATTGTGAACGTATTGAACTTGATATCGTCGAAGGAACCGAATAGTTTTCAAAAGGAGTGATTTAGGCTCCGTTTTTAAAAACGCTAGTTATGAAGAAAATCGAGTAGGTAATAGTAACGCAAACTTTTGCTCAAGAGATCACTTCCCATGAAGGAATCTAGGCTCTTGCCTCCTCGAATGAGGTGCGGGATATTCCTAAACGAATACCGTAATGCAAAGCAAAAGATTACGACCAATGTTTTAAAAATTGTTCCAATAGTGTCAAAAATTAGGTTTGTAACATCTTATTTATAATGCGTATCCTATTTTTGCACAGAAAGGTTATGAAAATCCACGAGAAGCTACTGGGCGAATTGTTCCTTGCATTAATTAGAATTAATGCGGTCCCATCAATGAAGTTCCTATGCATCATAAAAACAACCAAAACACAATGCTTTATATCCCATCCGCATTCACCACAGGGTCTCAGGTCTTCACCGTAAGATTACTTAAGTTACAGCAGGGCGGGGATAGAACTAGCACGGATGCAAAACATATAAATGCATTTATATATATCATCATCACAGACAGGTAATAAACATCACAGGTGTCACGACCCAAAAAGGTACGGAACGTGACTGGCACTTAAATTACGAAACGTCTCAAGGCGTACGTAATCTAAGTAAGCCAAAGCCCAGAAATCAAAACCCATTTAATCAATAGAGTGAAGGAAAAACCAATTTATTGAAAGCGATTTTAATCAAATAAGTCATCTCAAGCTTTTCAAAAGCAACTTCCATTTTTCCAAAAATTTCGGTAAAGTCTCCTTTGTAAAAACTGTCCCCAAAACGGGTACAAAACAGGAATATACATAGAACATGAAATAAGGCATCCCCAAGCGGGAGCTAGCTCTTCGCCGAATCGGACTCAAATCCCACGCAATGTAAATCAGCAATGTGCAAAATAAGTATAAAGAGGCACTAGTAATAAACATCATATCGGCTCAAGTGAGCTCGACCCCAAAATACAACATAAAAGTCCACAAATCTCACTGCCTCGTCTAGGTCAATATACATCAATACAATAACAGGTACAGTAGATGGAGTACTCTAGATACAATGAATATAAAAGGTGGAAACAAAATAATATCACAACCCACCTACGAGCAAAAGCCTCAAGTCCAGGCGAAAGGAGCAAAAGGAGCAAGTGCGTCCGCCGCTACTGTGCTGACGGAGCAGACCTGCAAAAAGGCTGTGGCACAACGGGGGTGAGTTGCCAACTCATGAGTAATAAATAACATTTATAGAGGCTATCGTAAGCATACACGCAAGTGTCATAACATCAACAGTACTGATATGGCATGATATACTAGCAGATATGTATGCAACATGAATCAATGTACAATACTAATCTGGCATGATGTGCTAGCAGGTATGTATGCAACATGAATCAACTCGTGATCTGAATATGTAGATATAAGAAATCATTATTTTTTTCTTAGAAATCTCTTTTGAAATATCAGCATAATATTAATAGAATCAACAGAAATCCGTGTCCAGTATCGACACCTCAAACAACTATCTCAAATCTCATGTATCCATATCACAGTATCTCAGGGCCCAGCCGTCCGGCTGACCCATCTCAAAGTATCAATATCTCAACATCTCACGGCCACGGTCAGTATTCTCTGGATATCCGCCGCGCTAACAATCGCCGGTAGGTAGTCTTCCCCTGCCAGGCTCATCGTCTACACCTCGATCTTCTTGCCCCGGGGTACCTTACCGGGCCCACCATGTACCCGAGACGGTTCATCCAACTTCTCGAAACGGGTCTCGAAAACCAACAGAAAACTCATGGTGGACGACACATGTATCATATCATGAGAAAAACCGCAACTTTCAATGTTTAAAATAATATAAGGTTTATTAAATCCTTACGGCTTTTCCCAAAATCTCATAAATCTCAAGTGCTGAAATCCTCAAGAAAATTATCATAAGTGCACATGTCAATGATAATGAATGCCTACAGTATCAACAAGTCGAACTGCAATGTATGGCTAATAGGCTAGGCATGAACGAACGATGTAATGAGGTACATGCATATGAATAGCAATCCTACATGTTTATCCTGAGGAATTTAAATGCATTAGCACAGATTTAAGCATCATATATGGTGAAATAGTTCTATATTTCAGGTTATACAAGTTATCTAGTGTTGTGGCATAGCAATTACCAAGGCGTGTGTGTCCGTATGAATAGTGCTCGTGCTCCATAAAACCCTGGCAATGGTGCAAGTGTCCTATGAAATGAGTCGCACATATATGTAAGTATATAGGATCATGAATGCAGCAAGATGTTTAAGTAGGCACTATACTCATGAATACTAGTACCACTAGAGGTCTTTTAAATTATCCAATCTAACAGGCGTCTTGCGCCATCCAAACGATTTTCCCCCGTAGATGTTACATCTACTCACCATGATCTCGTGCTAAGTGTAGCCGACTACCTGCTTCCTCTTCTGTGCGGCGTCCGAAGTACCCGCCTGTGAACCTAGAAATTACACAAAGTAATACACATAAGCTAAAATCCTGCAAAAACGCAATATTAAGATTATACGAGAATTAGCGTCGCAAGCTAAACGTGTGTGTATACGTAATACCAATACGTGTGTGCACACGTCAAAAACCTCCCCGATACGCTGTGACACACAGCAACACGCTGTGACACACAGCAACACCAGACCCACCTCGTAACATACGAGTCGCGCAAGTCACAAAACACTAGTTTAGGTAGTTGGTCCCAGATTTCTTTTGACGCAAAAACTAACTAAACTAGCAACACCAAACACCAAGAAACACCCTCAGGCACCCTCATGCAAGGAACCAAGCCTAAACTCCTACAGGGGGCGGCGAGATCGGAAATCTAGGGGAAGTCGCCGGATTTGGGGTAGGGAAACGGGCTCTAAATCCTACACAATACTCTAAAGTTTCTACACATCATTCTATATAAGTTTGCAAAACAAGAATAAAATCATAGATATAGCAGATTTACCGTATCCCATAATTTTTTTAGAAATGTTTTTAAAAAAACACTAATTTGGTACATTAGGGTACATTTGAGTAATCAGGTGAAAAGGCTTTAATTAAGTGACACCAACAACACATAATATAGTTAATCTAACCATAAAACCCTAATTTAACCTAATCTCCATCCAAACCACCAATTCATCATCTAACTCACAACACACTAAACTAGCTATACTATCCCAGATTTTGCTCACAGTCATTACAACAAAATCTAACAGTACTGTTCCCCTCCGAAGGACGCGGCGCACAGGATCGCGGTGTCCTGACGCTGGGATTCGGGGCAGATGCTATTTGGTTTTATCCGTCCACCTCTCCGAAGATGCCAAGTTGATTTATGACACCGTATATCGGAGGTTTAGACGGATGCGTCCGATGTAGCAGACTTCGTCAGATTCCCCCTCGTTTGAGGGGGTTTTGATTGTGGGGACGCTCTTCCCTGCAGGCGCAAGCCCCTGCAGTTAATTACGCTACCGCATTGCGGTAACAACTTTCTCCTTCTCCAGCTGGTCACTTCGTGTCGTGGGTGTTTGTTTTGTTTGTGGTTGCCCGTGGATTGTATACGGAGACTAATTTATGTCGTCGCCCGTAGGACATGGATTAGTCCAAATCCGTATTTTCTTAGATTTGGGTTTGGGGTTTTGGTTTGAGGATACGTTAGCCATATTTGAGACTAAGATCAACTCAAACGTTTGTTAAGGATACGTTAGTCTAATTTGGGACTAAGATCAACTTAACGGGATCGTTTAGATTCGACAAAAGAGCATTTGGGCTCTATTGTTCCAGTTTAGGGACATGGTGGTCCATTGAATGTATGGCCGTCGGGACCCGTCACCTCTCTGACGACGTTGAAGGATTACAACGACATATGTCAGAAGAGTTCGGAGATGTACCCTTGAACCAATGTTGGTTGGGAGATTCATAGTCCAATTTGGGACTAAAGTCTGTTTGAAGGATACGTTAGCCATTTTTGAGGCTAAGATCGACTCAAACGTTTGTTAAGAATACGTTAGTCCAGTTTGAGACTAAGATCAACTTAACGGGATCGTTTAGATCTGACAAAAGAGCGTTTGGGCTCTATTGTTCCAGTTTAGGGACATGGTGGTCCATCGCCAGTTTAGGGACGTGGTGGTCCATTGCATGTATGGCCGTCGGGACCCGTCACCTCTCTGACGATGTTGAAGGATTACAACGACATATGTCAGAGGAGTTCGGAGATGTACCATTGAACCAATGTTGGTTGAAAGAGTAGATGTGCTCAGTTCAAGATGATTTGAGGACCTATGGCCAGTTTGGGTTAAGTCCAAGTTCAACACCTTTATTTGTTTTTTGTTTGTGCTCTACCCTTAAAGGATGCAGAGCATCAATTTATTTTGGGCCCTGCTCATTTTATAAATGATGCAGAATACCAATTTTATTTAGGCTCTGTCTTTGTATAAAAGATGCAAAGCATCAATTTATTTGGGCTCTGCCCATTTATTGCCTTGCAATTTATTTTGGCCTGTTAGGTCATTTTGATTTGGGTCTGGCCCTTTAGCAGAGGAAATGCATTGCATTTTCAGACGCTTTGCACCAATCAAAGAGCGCAAGCGCTTGTGGTGAGGACACGTGTCGTGCTCTGGCAAGCGCAAGCGCAACAGCGCAGTGCGCTGCGCTAGTGCGCTACGCTGTTGCGCTGCTGACACGTAGCGCGCTCTGGTGAGTTGCGCCAATTACAGAGAGCGAAGCTCTATTTTAAGAGCGCATAGCGCAAATTATTCTGTAGCTGACACGTGGCACTTTCTCAAGAGCGCAACAGCGCAGTTTGGAAGTGCAAAGCACTTTTAATTTGAGAATCTTTTAGATTCAAGAACCAATGGTTCATAAAAGTGCAAAGCACTATTTTATTATTATTATTATATATATATATATTTATTAAAGATCATTGATCTTGTTTTTAGATCTATGATCTGTTCATAAGAGAACTTTCTCTTCCTTCTAAAGGTTTTTACCTTTTTGTTCTTGAGGAATTCTTCAGAGTTCTCTTTCCCCTTTTTTTTTAGAAAATGTTGATGCCTTTGAATTGAGGTCTGGGGTCCTTTTTATAGTGCCCATAAATTAGTTAAATTTGTTAAAGAGATCTTTCTCTGAGTGATTTGGGGAATTTTCCCCACCGTTGGATCTTTGATCCAAGGGCTTCTGCTTTGCAGAAGAAAATCTTCTTATTTTAACAAGAACAGAAGAGATTTCTTAGAAATTTAATTCTGTTTGGCGCAGATACCCCAGCGCGTGACACGTGTCACGCAGCGCACAGCGCAGCGCAACTGTGCTAGCGCATCTGCGCTGACACGTGTCGCGCAGCGCAAAGCGCAGCGCAACTGCGCTAGCGCATCTGCGCTGACACGTGTCGCGCAGCGCAGTGCTTGCGCAACTGAAGCGTTGCTTCCTTTAATTTTGTTTAAAACAGAGCTTTGCTCTGATTGGGTGCGCTGCCTTAGGCGCAGCGCTGATGCTTCTGCGCCTGACACGTGGCGCGTTGCGCGCAGCGCAAAGAATCTGAAGCGTTGCTTCATTTATTAAAATTTAGATTTTCAAAGTAGAGCTTTGCTCTGATTGGGAGAAGATGAAGTGTTGCTTCATCTCCCGCCTTGGAATTTGAACAGAGCTTTGCTCTGATTGGGGTAAACAAGTACCAAAAACCCTTAAACCATAGCAGATAGCTACCCTAAAAAGTTCAAGTTTTCAGCCCCTCTCCAGGCTGAGGTCGCCGGATTTCCCCCAAAAGCCGCCGGCCAAAACCGCCCAGGTAGGTCCCAAACTCTAGGTGCACACTCAGGGTAGCTAGGTCTACACTTATACACTGTTTGGGTTAAGCAAAAGGTCTCGGGGTCACAGCAGACTACAAGCACCCAAAACATGACACAAAAATACGATATTTGAGCAAAACTAAAACTTTAAGGTTCAAACTGGAATTATAAGACACAACAATATGTTAACTAACTAATTAATCAATAAGAAGAAGACTACCTTCCCAAACTTGCTCAAAACTCCTACTTTCCTAGCTCCAAGTGGTCTCTATGGGCTTTGGCTTAAGTTTTGAGAAGGGTGTAGTGTGATTTTTGAAAAGGGTTAGTGGGGATCTTGAAAATTTTGGGGTGAGGCTTGAAGGGGGGGCTGAAACTTCAGTTTAGAGAGAGAGAGAGGAGGGAAAATATGGGAGAAGAATAATGGAAATTCAAATAATAGAGAAAGAGGGGAGGGGGTTAGGGGACAAAGTATGGCACATTCTCTCTCCTCATTTAATGTCAAACATACTTTGTCTCCTCTCTCTCTCTTCCTCCTTCTCCAAGTCAACCCCAAAAGGAAAATTCATTTCTTTTTTTATGAAATTAAAACACTTAATTTAATTACATATTTATCTAATGAAATGGTTAAAGCACCATGGCTACTAAGCATGGTTTAACCCCACATTAGCCCTAGGTTAACATGCACATGTATGTGCAAGCCCAAATAAATTCTAATAAAATATTCATTAATTTTTATAAAATATTTGAAAACCGTTTTGGTAGACTTTTTACTAAAAACCATATTTTCGCTTAATTAACCACTAAACGCATTTTAAGGTGTTACAACAAGCATGCGATAATCAATATGGAATAACGGATAAATTAGGAGCCCCGTGTTTTATTTGAGCCATAAACGAAAATCAACGTTCTCCGGTCGTGTGGATAACTCGAACATCACCTAAAACAAAGACCCCTACGAGTGCGGCAAGCTACCCGTCAATTTTAGAAGTGAGGCAACCATCACTCAATGACATGAGTGGGACACCAGGCACTTTATGGAATCTGATAACTTGAGCACTCCATCGTGGGTCTATCCTAAACCCTTACAAGTGCGGTAAATAGCCCGCCAATTCTAGAGCGAGGCGGTTCAAACTCATCACCATGAGACGACCTCCTAACATACTCTAGAACCCATCTACTCGAGCACTGCTCCGTGGGTTATCCTCATACAAGAATAAATGAATATAAAATGGTAACATCGACCTCAACCCGGTCATGTTCCAATAAAACAATATACATCAAGAGGTAACGACGGCCACAATCCGACCGCTCGTCCTGAATAACAAATATACATCAATACTAAGATGAGGGGATATCCACCATGACTATCTGTCTAAACCGTTACAAGATATACAACACCATAGCACAAGAAAGTTTTTGCAACCCCGTCTAATCAACCTATAGCAATTAAACCACGTTAAAAAACACATATACAAACCAAAAGATAATCACTGATGCTAAAGTTTCTATTTTAAAACTTTCCGTGTTGCCTGTATGTAAAGATAACAGTAAATGAAATATGGGAAAAAAGTTTACAAAAAATCCCAATTCCAAGAAACCAAGACACACTATGAAGACGAGGCCATTTGGAGTACATTGTTGGTTCCTAGTGCCCTTATCGCTAACCTGTGGCCAATGCGGAATTCAAAAACAAAATTTTTGATGGCACTAGAAACTAAACCCTAAGAATTTAACTAAACACCTAAACTAGCAAACACAAAAAGATAGAAATCACAACCTTTGTAGCGTCTTCATTTGCTCTAATTGGGTTGGACTCTAACATGCTCTCAAGAGCTCCGAGTCGCGTTTGCAAGTCGGTCCCCCTTCACCGAAGTTGATCCACCCGAGGAAACCGATCCAAGCTCCAGCTTCACCTACTGAAGCAACCGACGCTCCAAACTCGTTAGGAATGAAGAGTGGGGATGTAAGAATTTTCCACTATATTTTTCTCTCAAATCTAAAGCTCAAGAAAGCATCTAAAGAAGAAGGAGAAGGAGATGAAGAAAATTAGCCATGAGCAAATGTTGAAGAACATGAGAGAGTGATATAATGAAGAATATAAAAGAATGACTATATTCCTTTTCAACCATACAAATAAAAATCTTATAACAATTTGTAATAAAATAATGAAATCCATTCATTTCTACATGTCTTCAACCATGCTCAATGTTACCTCACCCTCCACCTCATTTCATGAATATTTACAAATGAGGTGGTCTTCTTCTAGAACAAATTCCGTATAAATACGGAATACAACCCAGTATAAGTATCGAAATACATATATGCGTGTTCGTATAAAAATATGAATAACCAAGAGAGAAAATGAATAGTGAACAATAATACTATAATACATATATTAAAAATATATATAAATTATTAAATCAAAACTTGATTTAAAAATCCGGCTTAATCCTATTTCGCTAGTATTATCAACAGTCCGATTAAAGTCTGTGTAGCCTGTACACATATTTAATCGAACACCTGTATGTACCAACATACGTCATCTACATCATATTGCCTGAATCAGAAAAATCCTCTGTGTGGGACTCTAAAGATGCATTAATACGCTGGCAATGGGTATAACCACAAGCACGTTAGCGGCACTAGTTGTACGTAACGACTATCCAAATATTGAGTGAAAAGAAGGCTGACGAGAAAACTCATTCGTACCCTTATTGTGCCTGTCTGTGACAATCTCTATACAGTCCGGTCTGTTTGTCTAAGAGTATTGCATATCGGTTTAGGGGGTGGATAAAATCATACCCTTAATAACATGATAATTCGTGTCGGTGTGAAGCCCATCACACTCTGAGAAACTACTGATCCATATCAGTAATTCTTATCCACCTTGGCTAAAGATTTATGGTGATGGCCACCCGTATACAGCGCGACATCTACCCCCAATACTAGGAGAGACGGATCCCTGACGATCCTCTCACTGCCTCTATATGGCTCGGGACTATACCCAATTAAAACCTGTTTGCACGACTCCTTTGAACCATGGTAGGATAGTAATCAAACCATAATGGGAACTCACACAAGACAAATGACGATCTCAGGTCGACAGACTAACCTGTACTCATGTCACCTGAGAACTGCTATCTGACAATAGGTATAATATCATCCAGCATGTTCCCGGCGAGTCCGTCCAGTGTACTCACCTCCAATAAGCACGTGTGTACTATCTTAGGAGACCAACTGACACCAATGGATTGTGAGACCATTCACCACCCCTCATCGGGGTCTCGAAAAGTATACACTAGTCTACTCTAGAGTATCAATTCCCAGTCTCGATGCTCTCTTGACTAGGGACATTTACGAATGTGCTTATAGACCACCCAGCTCCTATATATATGATTACTATCATAATGTTGGTAGTCAAGAAAGAATCCTATGTGCTCTATCAACATATAACAGTGATCTGTAATACCATATTATACATGTACATGATAATAGAGATGAACCAGATAGTATACTATCATCTTGAGTAAGATTGTTCTACACGTATAGGTTCTCCTTCAATCATCTTAATCGCCTGCCTGCGATTACAATAATTGCCTTGAGGGCACTATATCCAACAATATTTGCACTTAAGGCTATTTATTGTGGTGTCGCATACTCACAGCCCGTGTGCTCCCAATTATCTAACTTCTCTACTAATCAGTTTCCCAAAGCATATTTGCGAAATATTCGCATTCGAGAAATAGCCTCAGTAAGTGGATCCGCTCTAATGTTTCTATCAGGTGCTCATCGGAGGTGAGTACACTAGATGGACTCGCCGAGAACTTCTAGATGGTATTATATCTATCGTCAGATAGAAATTCTCTTGTAGCATGAGTACAGATTAGTATTTTGACATGAGATTTTCATTTGTCTCGTGTGAGTTCCTACTGTACTTAGATTACTACTCTACCACGGCTCAAACGAGTTATGCAAACATGTTTTAATTAGGTACAGTCCCAAGCTACATGGAGACAGTGACCAATCATCAGGGATTCGTCTCTCTCGGTATTGGGAGTCAATGCCACGCTGTGTTGGGTCGGCCATCACCAGAAATTCTTGGCCAAGATGGATGGGATTTATTGATGTGATATCAGTAGTTTCTCAGTGGGTGATGAGCTTCAGACTAGCACGACTTATCGAGTTAGTAGGGGCCTGACGTTATCCACACCCTAGACCCGGTATGAGATTATCTTAGATGAAGAGACCGGACTATACAGAGATTTTCATAAACTGGCTCAATAGAGATACAGATGAGTTTGCTCATTGGCCTTCCTTTCGCTCAATACCTGGGTAGCCGTTACATATAGCTAGTGCCGCTGACGTGCTTATGGTTAAACCCACTACCAGTGTGTTGACAAGTCTTTAGATTCCTATACAGACGGTTTTTCCGGTTCAGATAAAATGATGTGGTGGCCGTATATTGATACGTGCAGGGTTCCGATTAGGTATGTGTATTAGCCACACGAAATTCAATCGGACGGATGATAATACTAGCCGGCTTAGTATTAAGCCGAACTATTAGATCAAGTTTTGATTTAATAATTTACACACACACACACAGACACACACATATGTATGTTTAATCTAGTATTATGTTTATTGTATTTTTCTATCTCTTGGGTATTCGTATTTTGATACGAATATGAGCATATATTTGCGGAGACGTATTCTTGTATGTATACAAGAATATTTCTAGAAGGAGGACACCTCATTTCTAAGTTTTTATTTCTTTTTAAAGAAATTAAGAAATGAGGTGGAAGAAAGAAATGGTAAAGGGTATGGGCAAATGAATTATTAATTTATTTGCACATACTATTCAAGCATGGTTGCAATTTTAAAATGTGAAAATCTTTTAACAAAAGAAAAACATGCATGCTTGAATTTGTGATGTTTTATTCATTCTACCATTTTAATTTCTCTTTCTTCTATGGTTCCTTTTTCTTCATCATCTTTAACCCTCTCATGAGTTGAGAATTATGAAGATAAAGAGAAAGAAAAATTCTTGAATACTCACATATATCACTAAGCATTCTAAATTAGCAACTTAGGATCTTTAGTAACTTTATTGATAAAGTTGAAGCTTGAACTTGGTTCTCTCGAGTGGATCATTCTCGGCGAAGGAAGACCGGCTTGCAAGCATGATCCAGAGCTCTTGAGAGCATGCCAGAGTCCAACCCAATTGAAGCAAATGAAGACGCTACAAAAGTTGTGATTTCTATCTTTTTGTCTTTGCTAGTTTAGGTTCTTGGTTTAGATTCTTGGGTATAAGTTTCTAGTGCCATCAAAATTTTCATTTTTGTATTCCGCATTGGCCGCGGGTTAGTGGCGAGGGCACTAGAAACCAACACTAGGTTTTTAACCATACTCTGATACCAGTTGTTGGGATCAAGCGTCGAGCCCTAGGCTCTATTACTAGTTGTTGGGGATGGAGAAGCCGATGCAAGGAACAATGCTTGCGAAAAACCAATCACGCAATAAACAACCACGCAATTAACAAAGAAAAAACAAATTAATAACGATGCGAGAATAAGTAAATAAGAATCACAAACCAAACAAGAGAGGAATTTGTTAACGGGATTTACCCACCGTATGGTTAGTCCCCGACAGAGTGGAATCTGTAATGTCTACTATAATCTTGAATCAAATACACCACGAGTAAACCCTAGGAGATTTCTCTCAAATCACTCTAAATCTAAGGCGTCGCCCTCTCATACAATGATCTCTTTTATATTTGGCTGTGCATAAAACATATAAGAGGTCCCTATTTATACACAAACCAATTTCTTAATTAAGAAACTGCCATAATTATGAAACTGCCATAAGTCACTCCTTAGTTAAGAAACTGTGGTTTTGGTAAAATCTGATATGGCTTGTGTGCATGTCCAGATATCTTCCTGAAGTTTCTCCATAACTTCAACAGTAGTTTTCCTCCACCACTCCAAACACAGTATTTTTGGTTATCTTTATACCCCTCCATAGCTTCATATAAGAAATACCTTCCAATTTAAATCTCTGATGCAAATACTACATTACTTCCTTTGCAGTGTAGTTTGGATTGAGTCTAAGGTGATGGACAATTTTTCTTGCAATCCAACTCTGTCATTGACTTGTTTCCAACCTTGTTAATCCTTACGCAACTATGTTTCTTCTCCAGTCTTGTAATTTGAAAAGATTTTAGATCATTCATTCTTGAAGCTCTCACTCTCCATGGGCAATCTTCAACATTGCAAACCGCCACCACTCTTTTTATGTAATCTTCAACATTGCAAACTGCCACCACTTTTCCTATCATTCTTCTTCCATTTGATCTCAAAATTTTTATCAATTGCCTACTGTCTCAATACCAATCTTAAAAACTTGTTCTCTTTGTGCTTCTTACCAATTTCTATCTCTGGATCTTCTAGATTGCTGTCCAAAATAGGAACCCTCTAGATCCATCAACATTGTTAGCTTCATCTTCCGCCTTTTCTACTTCGCTTTCACTCGTCACCAACTCCCAATACCAATCTTCTCTAAAAAAAACATCACGAGTTTCATCTTATGCGTTTTCTTCATTTTCTATAGGAATTTTAATATTGGGATCAAAGTCAGGGTCATCTAAGTCACTGTCTTGTATGTTTTGGTCTTCATTCTCACCGGTGCCTTGATCATTCTCTTCTTCATCTTCATCACTGCTACAATCTTCAACATCACAGTCATAACTTTCTCATCACTGTTTCTTGATGCAGATGTTGCTTTCTTCCTTTTATTTTTCCTTTGTAACTTTGGAATGGCTGGCTTTGGGGTAGAGAAATAGATGCCCTGTGTCTTGATCATTTAGGTGGAGAAACAGGAGTAACCTCTTCAACAACAATGTATATCATGATAGGATCTTTCCAATTCACATGCTTTTGCAACTTCTCAAAGTATTTATTATCATTTGAGAAGTCAATGTACTTGCATGGATTAGAACAAGGCTCCGGGTAGGAAGTTAAGCATCATCTATCCATGCCGCACATCAATTTCACTAACAAAAAAATTGCAGAGATCCATGTATCATGATCTCTCCATGCAAGAATACAGTATCTTAGACTGTCCCCCTTCATATCTTGATCTTGAAGTCATGGGGATCATCTTTCAAAATCCACCAAAAAATAGCTTGATAGAAAGCACTATTTCCATATTACTTACTGTTGAAAATAAAACCAATTTTTTATTTTAAAAAATCCCTCAAATTACCAACCCTAACTTTGACAATTTTCATAGACATGAAATCGAAAGTTCTAACCCACAAATTACTAACCCTAGCAACCATAATTAAACTCTCAATTGCACAAGACCACAATTTTTTTCAAAATACACAACAAAAGAAAACAGACAAAAAACCCTTACCTCATCGACTGCAACCAAACCCTAACTCCTCGTCGACTGCAACAAAACCCTAGGTTTTTTTGAAGATGGAGATCGGCGAGGATTTTTGAAGATGAGCCGAGGAAGATAGAGAACTGCGGGTTTTTTGAAGACAAGAACGTGATGTACCGATGGGTTATTAAAATACCCTAACCACACTGGGGGTAGCGTAACTTTAATGTATGGGGGCTTTTAAGTAAATATGAAGTATCGGGGGTGTTTTAGTAATTAGCAAAGTATGGGGACCTTTTAGTAAAAAATCCCCAAAAAAACCCACTTTGATTTGGAAACAACCAAACAATGGATTTAAAACCTTTTATTTACAACAAATACATGCAACGCTTGCTACTGAGATAAGGTGGGACCCATCTTTTTTATCTATTGGGTTTATAAGGATAGGGATTAATAGTGGATGCAATCTGAGATAAACAGACAGCACCTTCAGACATCACATAAGAGAATAAATGACAGGCATAATGCTATTGCTAAATCTTAACCGACCGGTATACAGTAGTCGATGTTAAAACGCTAAAATCTAGACCTTCAGATTGTACCACAGCAAATATTGTTCACACATGAAATCTACTTGCTTAAAATATTGCGTAAATTTTCAGAACGAATATAAACAAGACAGACAAAATCAAACAAAGACTGCTTATGCCGAAATTTTCTTTTTGCAGTACAAAGCATTTTTTTTAGCACAAACTCGCCATAGCTGTGAGAATGTCACAATTAAAGAATCGAGCCAAGCGAAAAGTAACACCCCTCATGTTTTCACATGCAAATGAGGCGAGTGGCAAGGCATTGAACATGCTTCACAGGCTGTTTCTTTTGGTTACAGTATGCCAAAAATTATTGTCTGCATCATCAATGACTGGTCCTTTCCTGCAAGATTTAGCACCATGATAAGAGCTTTGGACACTAACTGAATAAATTAGACACTATATTCTCAGGAAACAATACCGTAGGATCGGAAAATTTCTAAACTGTTAGATATACCCAAGTTTTGTGTAATTTCGTAACAAATGGTTAAGAAATTTTTTGATGAAAGAGCTGGGCAAATATTGCCTGTCTCATATTTATTGATATCTAAAATTATAATTTGTCATTTTACATACCACACAACTGAAGGGCCAACAAGGCAACCAAACTAGACTTGTTACAAATGATGCTGAAATTATCTCCGTTCACAGTAATAATCCCTATAAACTTCCACGTGTTCTATACTTTCAGTGAAGTATAAGGGATTGCCCTGCTACTGAGTTATTTCCACCGGATCCAAATATTTTTATTATTTTTTTGCCTCACAGCTTTACGGTCTAGAAGCATGAAAATACGTAAAAGGGATTTTAAAAAATGACAGAATAATTGCAAAGAAATTAAAGTGAATAATTGTTATAAAAAAACTATACAGCAGAAAGCTTCCTAAACCTCTGATTATCTTTATCAAATATCTATTGAATTCAATTAGGGATTGTTATTGTTATTGTAATTTCCATGGAGTAAACCATGAAGTATAATCAAACGGAAAAAAAACAAGTGTTCTGCTATGGAAGAACATAGTTCCTAGGAAATCGGGTCTCTATTTCATTCAGATGTTGTTCATTGTTATTCTAAAAACCCTAGCTTTAGAATGATGGCTTGAGTTATCTACTTTCCTAAATTAAGTCAGATCGAGCCTCAACAGGAAAAAAGTAAATAAAAGAAGAAACAACTGCCGGTCTTAAGTAGATTTGGGAGTTTCAACAAGCTCTTCACAGAGGTCTCAACAAAAGCGAATAGGTGTAGGTGTCATCGTCATTTACGATTTTTCTCATCAAGATGGAATCAACTGTGAAGCTTCACAACGCTGCATTAAACATTTGACAAAGTATTATGCCGATTGTTGGCTGGATGTCAACCCTATCTTAATTGCTGTCGATTTTCACGTTGAGCCAACAATATACCGGAGAGGGGCTTGCCATAATCTTCATGATGAGAAAATGTTCTCCATACTGTCCTAAACTAATGTAGTAGTATTGTAGTGGAATAATAATAGATTTACCATATAAGAAAATTGTGGTCAACTCTAAGGCACATAAAGCCAAAGAGCTCAACAGAACATATCCTAACACTGGTGAAGATGTTATTGAAAATTCATGTCATGACTCCCGACAAGAGGCAACCAAAATATAGCACTTCCTAAGTTAATACGATATGCCCCCTATGATACAACACAGTGGAGAAAAGGGACATCTTCCAGATCTGGGAAAAGAGGCTTTGTTTTTCCTAATAACTCCATAAATAAGAAGAAAAATTGTTTGGATTCATATAAATATCAATCAATACTTCCTTTCAAGCTTCTCCTACATTCCTAATATCAAATAAAACTTGTTAAAGAGAAAGGAGAGAAAAAAATTGTCAATACCACTTGGAAGTTTTCGATATACTCAATGTTTTAAAAGCGGAAAGAAAACGCGGGGGGCAGGAGTGCTTGGCCACTTAAGTGGCCGCTCAGGCCACTCGGAATCAGCAATGTCTTATTTTGGTCTAATTTTGCTTTTTTCTTATAAATTGTATGTTAATTATTGTTTTAATAGGATATTTAGATATATGAACTCCTCTTAAGTCGAGTGTTAAGTGGAAATATATGCTAATTAAAGTCAAAATCGAAAACTAAACATCAAAGGCGGTCGAAGCTCTAACCCAAAATTGCTCAAAAACCTTAATTTTGAAATTAACACCTAAACGCAAAAACATTCCCTTCGAAACAAAAATTAAATCTCCTTAACTTCGTAGTCTAACTCTCTAAGTCGAAACACTTAGCTGCCGGTGTTTTAAAAGGCGGATGTCTAGATGCCTATGCGGCCCCTTGGTGCGTAGCAGAGCCGCAGCGCACTGCATTAAACCGCTTAGTTGGGAATTATACTTACACTTGTATTTTTGTGGGTGCACTCTCTTTATTTGTTAATTGAAATGTAATATATAATAAATTAGAGTTGTTTTAGCACCATTAAACGCCGAGTCATCATGAGGGTCTTCCATAGCTGATTTCGAGAGCCGCTGCGAATTTCTAAGGACATGAGGGCTAGTGACCGTCGTCGGTTTCGAAGTTCTCCAAATCGAATTTGAACCAGGATCTCCATTTCAAATTTCAATCTAGTATTCACATTCGGCTTTAATTTCAAACTCACTTTCGACTTCAAGTTTCAACCATGTCACCGCCTTCGAATTTCAACTGCTCCTTCGAGCCTTTGACAACATTTTTTGTCTTTTTTTTTTTTGCTTTTTTAACTTAAAATTGAAGAGATTTAACTCAGACAATTAATTATTTATCTATTAAATTTTTTTGGATTTTTGAAAAATTAACAGAATTTATATCATTGCCAGCTCGCATTTAATTGTTAACGCCTTTGAAAATACCTATTTAAGCCGCTTCTACAAGTAAAAAAGAAACCAAAATAATTAACAATCAAATTAAAATCAATGTTTAACAAATAAATTTAAGAAAATAATAAAATTAACTTAAGATACACCTAAATTGAAGTCGATGCGGCCTGGGCGGCGCCTATGCGCCCAGGTAGCACCGTTTTTTACCGCTTTTTAATCACTATTAGCTGCTCAAAGCTAAAGTCTCCAAGCCGAAAACATAGTTGCTCACAATAGAAACCTCCAAGTTGAAGTCGAAGTGTCGGACTCGAAATCGAAGCTTCTAAGTCATAATCGAATTCAGTAAAATCCTAGTTCGAAGTCTTGGCCAAAGGAAAAAATGAAAAGAATTAAGGTGTTGGGGTTAATTAGATGTTATTATCGAATCAAAACATTACATATTTACTTATCATGGGACTTTAGAAGGATGTAAACATCAATAAAGAGTGTGTGTGCAATTAAAAGTACTAAAACCACATCCATAATCATTTAAATGAACCCTTATTCAATAAGAAATATAGCATAGTTATCTGATTAAAGGTGTGAGAACAACACACCGCTTAAGCGGTAAAAATCGGAGCGGTGACGACCGCTCAACCGGTTAAGTGGCCACTTTTTAAAACATTGAATATATTGACAATAAAGAAAAGAATATCCAAAGCTACAGAAACATTGGCGAGCAACATATACATTAGCATCTAAGTTATGACAGAAAAGAAAGTAGAAACCATAAAACATATGCATTAAAAATTTACCCTCATTCATGCTGTAAAAAATTTGAAGTCCATATATGTAGCCAGAAAAACCTTGAAGAGAGAAAAGAAATGAGAGGATCTTCAAGTTGTATTCATGGCAGCAAACTAATAAAAAAGAAGCGAAAACTTCAAAGAAATTCTTACAATGTATAGCCAGTATAAATGCTCCATCAATCACTGTGATTTCAGGTTAATGTGACGCTGCTGTTCACAATGCCCTCTTCCTAAATCAAAACATTAATTGGAACAAATGTCCTTCCCTACCTGGACAAAAAATTATATAAGAGAATTCATAAACTGCATTAAACAAATCTTGGTAATAGAAGAGAATCACAGGTAGCAAATATATATTGAGTTTTAACACCAGTCAGAATCAGAATCAGAATCTAACAGCATTGGATTGTATCAACTGCTCAAACACTATTCACAATTTATTTTCATTTTACTTAAAGTAAAGTGCTGATTGGATTAATGATTATTCACGAACCTATGTTTTTTGGAAAAGATGCATGCAGACATTCTACATTGTTCAGAAGCGACAATGAAAACAAGTTTGAGCTAACATTATCCTACTTAATGGGTTCATATCATTAACTGAAGAAATTCCACAGCTTAGAATAATCTATAACCATACCTATTTGCATGGAATAATGAACCACTTTTTGCAGCAAAAATTTCATTAAAAGCATTCTGCAAAGCGCCCTTTGCGACATTATATATCATGGCAGATGTAGACCCTTCTTCCGCAAACCTAATCGCATCACGACACAGATCATTGCATCGCCAAGTCAAGACTTTTAAACAATTACTTTGAACTGCAGAATGCTCATAGGACAAAAGGTTACTCTTAGGATTCCTCATCCAACGTCTGAAAATATATTCCTCGGGAAGTGTAACAATACCAACTTTCGATGAGACTCTGAGTGCGTGCCTACATAAGATGCCAAAGAATTCAAACAAGCAGCATGTGCAATTTATCCTTTTCTCTGAAGAAGTGTATGTTACCATGTACGTTCTATTGGACTCTGCAACTTTCATCACACGAAATTTGCTAATCAGACCATCCTCATATTTGTCCACTAAAAAGTCAGACGACTCGATGAGTTCTTGCTGAAACAAGTCAAATATTGTCCTAGTGTAAATTTCCGACGCTTGTTTCTCCATATGGGATGGGGTCTTTAAAACAGGCCTAGTATTAATAGTTGCAAAATCGGCATTCACCTCGTTTTCATACTGCCCTGCCATGGCCTTATCAAATTGTGTTACTAGGTCACGCAAAGTCGTAGTTGTAATCGAGTGTCTTTGAAAGAACTTGTGCATCGTTTCCAATTTCTGCGCACCGGGCATTTCGGCGAAAAATGTGTTTCTTAAATAAGCCGGAACCCATCTTTCCCTAATATCATATAGTAAGAGCAACCACATATCCTCCTCTAAATTGTACCTCTCAATTAGAAACTTCCATCTGGACTCAAATTCTTCGGCACTTTCAGACTCGTTCACACATTTCTTGAACTCCCCTTTAAATGATGAATGCAGCGCATAAACGTTTGAGAGCTTTTCTTTACATTTATTAAATATATCTCTCTTACAAAATCGGTGGCGAACATTAGGGAAAACATTACCAGCAGCCATAGCCATGGCATCATTCCATGGTGTTGTAAATGAAATTGGTCTTCGGCCACTCATCAAAGCAAGCCATGTCTCAAACAACCAAGTGAAAAAAGCTTCACTCTCATCTGTCATGAACGCACACCCAAAAACTATAAGTTGTCTATGATGGTTCACACCAGTGAAAGTAGCAAACGGCACAACCTTTTTATTCCTTTTGCAAGTCATGTCAAATACAACTGCATCTCCAAAGTAGCTATAGGCTGTTCTTGCCTTGGCATCGGCCCAAAACACATTTGCCACACAATTGTTCCTATCGAGTTGGATTGCATAGAAAAATGCAGGGTTTTCTGCCTGCATTTTCTTAAAGTACTCCAAAAGGCTTTGTGCGACTCCACCACCAGGTCCAAGCCCATTCTGTTGAGAGTCGGTAGAGCAAGTCGGATTAATGAGTTCCCAAGGTTTCTTGGCTAGCTTCTTCTGGGCTGCAAGAGAGGGTTTGGGTACAATTCCTAGAGGGTGGCAGTGCTCGAGAACACATCGCGAGACAGCCCATTGGCCATTTTCACGGCGGTTTACCTGAAGCATAACAGTGGGTTGATGAAAGGCAACCTTCAGCTAAGATAGTATTTGAATTTTAAAAAATATAAACACTAACAAGAATTTTGTAAAACCATACATGCACACATAATATATACAAGCCACCGCACAAAAGAAATGAAGAACAAGATAAAACAATGCTAACTTAACATCAATAATAACAAAAACATTCCATGACTACTTAATTCCTGTGAGAAATACATTCTGAACATTTGACCAATAAATTAAAAAATTTCATGAAAAGTTCTAATAACAGATGACCTTTATTGAGCTGCTGACTGAATTTATTAGGGAATGATAACTAAGATAATAATTCAGCTAAAGGAAATTCTTGGTTGTTGGTATAACACATATAGGTTGCAATTTTATAGAATACTTTCACTAAAGTCTAGAGTGTAACTCCAGGAAAGCGGTATGGTTATGTGCTGCAGAGAAACTTCATAAGTAAAAGGTTTATAGAAAACTAAGAAATCGTTAAGACTCCTTTGTCCTTTCCCATGACTAAGAAAATTTGAAAGGATACCAAATGACAAATACAAATATGGCAATCCCCTCTTTGATCCATATTTCTTTGGCTAGAAATTTGGCACTGATGAAGATAGTGCTCACGCCAGATTAACAACCGGTTGTAAAACTTAATCAAATCACTTATGGAGCCATGTTTCATAGGCAACCCCATTTTGATGGGAAGAAGGTTTAGATGTAGATAATGATTGTGATGAGCATCATTAATTACCATTCCGTGAGGACTAATTCCCAGAAACCAATTGTTCAATCAAAAGCGATTCAGGTAATATTTAAGAATCTACTGTCACCTGCATCATGGC
Source organism: Agapanthus africanus (assembly GCA_030015575.1). Classification (NCBI taxonomy): domain Eukaryota; kingdom Viridiplantae; phylum Streptophyta; class Magnoliopsida; order Asparagales; family Amaryllidaceae; genus Agapanthus; species Agapanthus africanus. The sequence goes on along the minus strand of CM057347.1, from coordinate 377,733,743 downwards.
CTTGCACCCCTCACGTGAAGAAACACGGTTCCGCCTCTTCTTGCTAAGATCAAAAGGGTCCTTTTTCGTAGGTCTCCCCTGCTTCGAGCACACGAATCGCCGCATGATCACAGTATCGTCAACCCTCGACGTGAACGACTTGCTATTCCGAACCCTGAAACCAACCTGCTCGGCATAGGACGAATAAAAAGCCCGGGCGGCATCCGGGGAATCGAACTCGATCCCAAGCATCGGTTCTTGGGTTTCCCCAGAAAGGATCGGGTTCTCAGGTTCCTCCATTGGCCCTTCATTAGCCATCGATACAATAGTGAGCTCATGTCCATTGAAATGAGTTCGTTGAGTACCAGAGCTTTCGGCCATGGATTCAATGGTGATATCTTGGTCGTCTAAATGAGATTGTCCCAACTGGATCGATATCATTGGTTCAACTTCTTCTTCTTCATTTCCATTGTGGGGGTTATGAAATTCCATTGACGTGGTTAGGGTTTCTAATTCTCTCATTTTATTAATGAAACTGAAAATTAACACAAAATCAAGATATTCCTTACTTCGAATTCTTGCATCCAGTGAGATAACTACCTAGAATAGCAGCTAAAATAAAAATGGACAAAATTCACAGGAATGAAGGAAAAAAACATACCTTAATCACAAAAATTCCTTCTGAATCGAATTAAGTGCCCTAAATTATTCGATTCTGATGGCAAAAATCTCACCTTTCTCAACTCAAAATTGGGCGAAAATGTTGCGAGCCCTAAGTCGCTCACTGGAGTAACTAGCGCGGTGAGATTGCTTCTTATCACGTGAGCCGTGACCGCGAGTTAACCTAACCAGAGACTGCAACAATCTCGACCGTCCGAATTTATGTATCATATATGGACGGTCCAGATTGGTTTGTTACGAGCTGAAGTGGGGCCCACAAGATCGAGGATCGGAGATTTAGGATAAGTTAAAGGAGTGGGAAAAGGGCATCGGAATTGTTTGGTTTTGGTGGGAGAGTTGGCCGTTGGAAGTTGTTTTACTATTTGTTAGGTCCTCCATGGATGATGCTTTTGGTAAAATGTTTTGTTACGTGTGGCTTGAATTTAGTGACCCACCTTCATATTCGTATTATATTTTGAGCTATAATGTTGAACCCTTTTGGTTAACGAGCTCATATGGAAAGTCGAGCATTGCCGTGGGCTGAGGCCTCGAGCTTGAAGGGATTGGTTCAACCCACGTAGATCACTCCAAGTGTAGAAATAAATGGTCGGAGCGGATTGTCGATTTGATTGTCATATTATGTCATCTCTAGACGCTGGCCGACAGTTTAATATTATCTGATAGTTGATAATATGTTTCCTCACAAGCGGCTAATTTACCGGTTAAGTGTAACTAAGTTAGTTACACCCTATGTAAAAACTACATGATAGAATTTTTCCGGATGATTTTCACCATTCATCTTGATCTTCATGTTCCGAAACATGAGTAAACAAATTATCGTATGAGTTGGAAACTTCTGCCCATTGATTTAGGTTTGTAAAATGTTATATTGTCTGAAAACCGTTGATTTTGATACCATCCGATGCATAGGTAAAAAGTGTCCAAACGACCTTTCAACAGAAAGAGCACAATGTTCAAAGACGGATATAAAATTTCGTATGCACATATATGGAACATGAAGAGCAAGATGAACAGTGAAGATCATCTGGAAAAAAAATCTATCATGTTGTTTATATATATATATATATATATATATATATATATATATATATATATATATATATGTAATCCTATGACGCCGGTTCTCATTTCTTATTTTGAGGCCAAAATTTTAAACACACAACTCCACGTATTTTTCATCGATCCGTACCGGTCACATTGATCTATTTATATTAGATAGGTTATGAATAAAGTTTCATTAGATTTTGATACATCTAACATGTCACGTCCCGCTTCCCAAAATACGGAAATACGAGAACGTAACACATCCAGCCATGCTACTTATGGTAAGGAATTATCCTCTCATAGTCACATTAAGCTTTCTTGCAGTATATCAAGCGACACAGAAAAAAAAAATTCTAATACATGTCCATTGCCACCAAAATAAAGAGAATAAACATAATTGATGGAATAACAAAGTCTTAAATAATGAATAAGTAAACGGTACACAAGTCCTAATTACTTATGGGCTCACAAAATAAATCTAATGAAATAAAACGCAGTTCTGGAATAACTGAAACAACCTAATAATCTAGATAACTGAAGATGCGCCTCAAAGCTCGGCTAGCTTCTCAAAATACTTTTGATCTTAAGGTTCTACTGGCAATGGATCTGGGTCATGCAAAACTCAGACGTCAGAGCGTCGACATATTATGATCATAATAGAGGCATAAAAGTGACGTGATAAATTATTATAACATGAACTGGTGACGTGTAGGCAAACAATGAACAATAAAAAGAATATCATGTGATATAACAGTCATAACATGGTAAATTAACATCATGTGAAACCTAGGTGTCAATGTCCTAAGTATTATCTATCATAATGGTATTTGAAATCAGTTAATGGAATCTTCCTCGTTACTTAAAATTATCCTGTGCATGTCCGGGACCACGGTAACTGTAGGCAGACCTTGGGCATACTACTAGGATTTTAGAATAAGCATAAATAGAATTTTAAAAAATCTAGAGAGTTAAAGTAACTACAAGGAAAAATGCTAAAGAATCAAACAAGTGAACAAAGTATCATACAAATTAGAGATCATACAACTTTTGTCGCATCTTTAAGTGCTCCATTATCGTATTGAACTCTAGTTAGGTTTCTAGGATATGTGGACAATCTTGATAAGGACCTCCCTTGAACATAGATTGATCCACTTGAGGAAATCCTTCACTAGCTTCATCTTCACTTCTTACTCCAAGCAATTTGTGAAGAAATTAATCACACAAGCTTGCTAGTTTTGTGATGTTAGGGATGTAGCAAGTCATTTTAATTTAATTTCACCATCTAATTTTCTTTTTGAATTCTCTTTGAGTTTTGGAGGAAGAACAAGATAGAAGCTTGAAAAGGATGAGAGTTATTATGCAAGAATAAAAACCATAACAATTTTCAAAATTGTTGTAAATATTTATCATAACATAAACCAATCTCATCCATTGGATTTAATCCATCATTCAAGTGCCCACCCTTTTCTCTCCCTTCCACTTGTCACCATGTAGAGAATGGTTATGCATGTACCACATCTTTGGAACAAGTTAACTTAAAAAGAATTAAAAGGAAAAAGGAAACAAACATAAACAAACAAACACACACACACACACATGTAATTTCTTTATGTATTAAAAAATACATTAATAAGACATAAATAAATAGTGACAATATATTAGTAAATACATATATCCAATACATATATTATTATATTAAATCAATACTAGATTTAATATCTGTCTTTCCAAAAAGACCGGGTAGTATATCCAAAAGTCTTATTACCGTCAGTGTACTAAATACACTAATTTTAATCGAACCCCAGTACGTATACAATATGCACATCTACATCATACCGCTAGAGTCGGAAAAATCTCTGTGCGTGACTCTAAAAACTCGACAATACGCTGGCAGCGGGTTTAACCATAAGCACACTAGCGGCACTAGCTGTACGTAACGGCTATCTAGTTATTAAGCCAAATGAAGGTCGACAAGAAAGCTCGTCCAAATCCTTACCGATACTATAAGTAAAAATGTAACATAACATATGCACATATATTTCGACTTTTATATACTAAATATGTTGTCTCTATACAGTCCGGTCTATTCGTCAAAGAATATCGCATACCAGGTGTAGGGGTTGGTAAACAGCAGACCCCTAATAACCCGATAAGTCGTGTCGGTGTCATGCTCATCACCTACCGAGAAACTACCGATTTTGCAATCAGTAAATCCCATCCACTCCGACCAGAGATTTATAGTGATAGCCGACCAAACACAGCACGACATTTACCCGCAATACCGGGAAAGACGAATCCTATGTTGGTTTCTAGTGCCATCGCCGCTAACCTGCGGCCAATGTGGAATCCAAAAACAAAAATTTCCTAGGCACTAGAAACTAAAACTCAAGAATCGAACCAAATATCTAAACTAGAACCATAATAAGATAGAAATCACAACCCTTGTAGCGTCTTCATTTGCTCCAATTGCGGACTCTAGTATGCTCTCAAGAGTTTCGGGTCGTGTTTGCAAGCCGGTCCTTCTTTACCGAAGATGATCCACCGGAGAGAACTGATCCAAACTCCGGCTTCACCTAGTGAAGCAATTGACGCTCCAAGCTCGCTAAGAATGGAGGGTGGGGATGTAGGAATTTTCCACTATCTTTTTCTCTCAAATCTAAGCTCAAGAGAGTATCTAAAAAAGAAGGAGGAGAAGATGAAAAAAATGGCCATGAGCAACTCAAGAAGGAATGAGCGAATGATAGTATGAAGAATAGAAAAGAGAATGGCTTCATTTTCATTTTTCAACCATATAAATAAAAATCATAACACGTTTGTTAATAAAATAATGAGGCTCATTCCTCTCTACATGTCTTCAACCATACTCAATGCCACCTCACCCTCCACCTCATTTTATGAAGATTCATAAATGAATATTCACAAATGAGGTGTCTATCTTTTAGAACAAATTCCGTATAAATACGAAATACAATCCGGTATACGTGTCGAAATACATATACATGTATCCGTATAAAAATAGAAATAGCCAAGAGAGAAAATGAATAGAGAATAATAATACTAGAATACATATATAAAAATATATATATAAATTATTAAATCAAAACTTGATTTAATAATCCGGCTTAATCCTAAACCGCTAGTATTATCAATCGTCCGATTAAAGTTCATGTAGCTTGTACACATTTAATCGGACACCTGTATGTACCAACATACGTCATCTACATCATATCGCCTGAACCGAGAAAACCTTCTGTATGGGACTCTGAAGACTCATCAATGCGCTGGCAGTAGGTTTAACCACAAGCACGTCAGCGGCACTAGCTGTACGTAACGGTTACACAGGTATTGAGCGAATGGAAAGTCGACGAGCAAACTCATCCGTATCCCTACTGAGCCTGACTGTGACAATCCCCATACTGAAAGTATGTCTTAGCAGCTCTACAAGTTTTCTATGAACATCAAGTATGCAATTTTAAAATTTTAGAGGGCTAAGTATACTAAATAAGATCATACTAGAGTTTTAGGATTTCAAACATTAGAAAACTAAGTTCTAAACTAAGTGAAGAGGTGCTACAACCTTTGTAGTTCCTTCACTTCAAAAGCTCCAATTAGAAGTCCCTAGAACTCTTCTTTGACTCCACTTGATGAATGGAACGAGCTTGCTCGAAATCTTCGTCGTCGAAAATGATCCACCTTGAAGCTTCTCACATTCAATCTCACACTTCACTAATCTAAGAATTAGTGAAGTGCACATTCTATACTAATTTACTAGAGTAATATAGGTTGATGAAGTAAGCATTTTGCTCACTAAAAATCTTTCTTTTCTTTTTCTCTTTTCTTTTTCTCAAAACTAGAAAAACTAAAGAGGAGATAAAGAAGATGAACATAGACTTGAGAGAATGAACCTTGAGGATAAGATGAGCTCAAGAAATGATAAACTTGGATGAATAAAACAAAAGAAACAATGAGTCATGGTTCTTAGAATTTTGGAGAACATTTTAGAAACCATGACTAATTTTTTTCTTTTTGTTATTTATTCATATAAGTAAATCATTTTCTTCTTATCTTTATCTCCAATGTGATTCTCATATAGCCATGTTTCATGTATCATCAACCATGATACAATAAAAATACATATTTATATCAAATATATAAATTTATATAAAGAGAAGAAAATCTAAAGTGAGCATGATATATATATATATATATATATATATATATATATATATATATATATATATATATATATATATATATATATATATATCAAATCATTAAATCAACACTTGATTCAATAATCCGGTTATATCATATATAACCCGGCTAATATAAAAAAAACGCTAGATTAGAATACAGTATCATATACTCATATTTAATCAAGCTCCCGCACATATTTTCATATATGCCCTTCTTCGTTTCGCTTGAGCTAGAAACCTCTATGTGGGACTCTAAAGACTCGCCAATACGCTAACAGTAGGTAATGATCACATCAAAGACCTACAAGCCATCAGCGGTACTAGCTAGACGTAACAGCTACTCAGGTATTGAATGAATAGAAAATCAACAAGAAAATTTGTCCAAACTTCCATAGAGCCTATAAGCAACCCTTACCATACAGTCCGGTCTCTTTGTTTGATATGTCGCATATCGAGTCTGGGGGGTAGAATCATCAGACCCCAATAACTCAATAAGTCATGCCGATATTTGGTCTATAACCTTTCGAGAAACTATTGATAACACTTATCAGTAAATCTCATCAGCCCTGGCCAGGGACTTGCTGTTATAGCCAATCGCGTATAACACAATATCAACTCCCAATACCGGGAGAGACGAAACCCCTCCTATTGCTCACTGCCTCCATGTGACTCGGGACTGTACCTAAAAACCACATGTTTGCACGACTCATTAGAGCCGTGGTAGGGAGGAAATCAAAGCACAGTGGGAATCACACAAGACACTATGACGATCTTGGGTCTACAGACTAATATGTACAAGTGTCACTAGAGATCTGCTATCTGACGATGGGTATGGTACCATCTAGGAGTTCTCGGTGAGTTCGTTCAGTGTACTCATTCTCCAATGAGCACCTGTGTACAATCTTTGATGTCAAATACTAATGGTTAAGGAATCAACCATCGCCCCATACAGGATCAAGAAATGTACACACTAGTCTACTCTGGAATATCGATACTCTGTCTCGATACTCCCTCGACTAGGCTGTTAAGGATGTGCTTGTGGACTACTCAAGCCCTACTGGTATGATCTCATTATAGTCCTGGCAGTCAAGACAATATCCTAAGGGCTTTATCAACATGTATCAATGAGATAGTAAACTAAAACAGGTGCACATGTTAAGATAAAGAGCAACCATATAGCATACTATCATGTTGAGAAAGAAAGTCCTCTATATATATGTCCAAGTGTCACGCCCCGCTTCCCAGAGTACGCTAAGATAGGCACGTGACAGAGCCAACCATGCTACCTGTGGATAGGAAATATCCTTCCACAGTCACATTACGGCTGTAGAGATATCAAGAACAATAATAATAACTATCTAATACATGTCCATAAGTCATAATAACGAGTCAAGAATAAAATAATGCGGAAGCAAAAAGATCCAATACAGGAATAAACTGGAATGTACGTCCCATAATGCGGGCTCACATCAGGAATGAAAATACTGAAAGGGAAAATAAACTAACTACTAACAAGTCATCATTACTCGGTCTGCTCACTGAAAAACTCCTACTCGGCCTGCAGCAAAGGTAGAGGATCTGGACCATATAAAACCCAGACGTCAGTGCGTCATAATATCAAGCAATAATATAAACAGGGGTAGCAAGACATACAGGTATGATTATGAACGATAAAACATGTATAACAGTAACATAAATAAAGGCAGTGAAGGGCAAGGCATAAGTGATGTGCAGTAAGTAATCTAAACTGGTCTACTGGGTTAACTACTCTCAAGTCTTTGAAATCAATTTGATGAATTATCGATGTAACTCAATAGTATCCCGTGCGTGCCCGGGACCACGGTCAAAATTCTCGGGCTGAATCCGAGACGTGCCGCAAGGCAGTAAAAGGTATGATGTAAAGATGAATGATGTCAGCCGCATCATCCCGGGGCTGGCCTAGCCCGTAAAACTGATCAGTAAAGGCATCAAACTGTCGAGTTACGAGTCAGGTTTCATCATTGATTTTCCCATACCCCCAAGTTATGTGTTTAGTCAGGTATTGATAAATCTGGAGCTAATGCCAACACAGGATCAAGCATGTACAGGTTTGTCTGGATAGACAACAGGAAATGTCCGTAGGGACAACAGGTCAAGATTGTTGGCATTAGTAACAAGATCAGGTAACAGGTCAAGCTGTGGTACATCAGGTCATGTCAGGTAGTGAACAAGTATCAATCATGTCAAGAAGTGCACGATATCAAGTCGTGTCAAGTAGTAGTGTATCAAGTCATGTCAGGGGTGCACAAGTGTCACGTGGATGCTCATAATCAAACTATAATAAACATGGGTACACAAAAATAAGTATGGGGTACCAATGTAACAATAAAATGGAATAGTGTGATGTGGTATGCAAATAGGTATAAATTCAAACATATGGATGCACAGTTATCGATTAGGGTTACAATTATAGTTCGAATATTAATTAGGATGCACTTTATTAAACATGGAATATTAATATCACAATATTATGTCTTAATATGATCTATGGATGCAATTATCTATATTCTAAAAGAGATGGGTGCAAATAGGTATCCGAAACATTATAAAAACTATCAAATGGTAATATGGGATATACAACTAAGCAATATGTGATATAAATATTGGTATGGATGCATTGTAATGTAATCTAATATGTAACAAGATTATTTTTATGATCTAGATCTAAAATGATGTGCACGGATGCAAACGGAACATCGAAACATTATAAAATGACACATGGGGAACTAGATTAAACTACAGGCATGGTATGTATTTAAATAAGTATATAATAATTTAAATAGCATGTAGCAAGATTAATTTGCCTAGACAGATCAAGAAACGGGTGTGTACGGAACGTCTCACGTCGGCGAAAAGTCGCGACGCGCGTACGGTACACGGAACGGATCCAAACAACGCATAAAGGTGATCACACAAGTCAGGTACGTTCGCTGGCTCGTCGGGATCGTCGACGTCATGTCCGGTTTCCGGAGAACTACAAAAGGCAGAGAACATTTTCACTACAGAGAAGAAAGGAAAGAAAAGAAAGAAAGAAGGAAGAAGGGAAAGAAGATGGGGTGCTAAGCTCACTGGGTTGCACCGGATTTGGGACGAGGGGCGACGAAGAGATCATTCCGGCGAACCTCGTCGGCGGTGTAGTGGTGTGCAGGGGCTCGGGTCTGCTTCAGGGTGTGTGCAGGGCTCGGTGAGATGAGAGAGGAGGTGAAGGCGATGAGAGTGAGGAGGCGGCGAGGTCGGGAAGGGCGTCGTCGGGGCTTTGGGCGACGGCGAGGTGGAGGCAGGCGACGGCTAGGGTTCGTGGGTTAAAAGAAAAATGAGGAGGGAGGAAGAAGGAGTATAAAATACATATAGGGGGAGGGAGAGAGAGAGAATAAAGCGAGAGGAGAGAGAGAGATTCTGAGAGAGAGAGAGGAGAGAGAGAGGAGATCGAGATGAGAGAGAGAGATTCTGAGAGATGCGTGAACAGTGAGGAGAGATAGATTTGTTTGTATATGGGGAGAGAGAAAGGAAGAGGGGAGGGGAGAGAGAGAGAGGTATAGAAAAAGAGAGAGAAAGAGAAAGAAAGGAAAGAAAGAGAGAGAGAGGGATGCGTGGAGCCCACGAGACAGAGGAAAGAGACCTGGAAAGGGCTGTAGAAGTTAGGGAAAAGATTTTAATTTGTATGTTAGTTATATAAAATTTTAAGTCGTAGATTAAGTTTAATAATAAAAAAAATTGGATTTTCAGGTAAATACAAAGCTAGTCTAAAATACGCCCGGGTCGGGTCTAAAAATTCAAATTTTAAATATGAAAAATATATGCGACTTTCAAAATTCAAAACGAATGCTCTGGTAACGAAAATGCATACCCCCAAGAACGGATGTACGTACCTGCGCGTAGCCATCCAAACACGTCCGTTTCACTGAACGGGACGAGAACAAGATGCGCTGATACTACCACGGGGTTAGGGGTATCAAGAAGGTTATGAAATGCAATTTTAAATTATTTTACATGACCTAAAATGTTATATGGTAAAAGATACAATGCTAGGTAAAATGCTAGTATGCAGTATACATGAGATGCACGTGTTTATGTAACAAGTCAGGGTAACTTATAAATATGAATCAAACAGGTTCAAGCAAGCGGGTCGGGTCGAATGCAATGTAAAATGTAAAATATCATTCGCACTCAAAACACGATAAATCAAGAAAATACAACAGATAAGTAAATACGGGAACTGGAATTGGTATAAATAAACTCGGTTGTTATATTATACCCAACTACAAAAAGAATTTCATCCTCGAAATTCCAAGAACAAGAAAGGATAAACTATCAAGAAACTACAAGAATAGATGTGGAAACTTCTGTCGGATTTCATCTTCTCGTTCCCAAGTTGATTCTCCATGCGAGCGATTACCCCAAGAAACAAGTACAAGAGGGATATCTTTGTTCTTAAGAACCTTTTCCCCTCGATCCACGATCGACATCGGTCGCTCCTCAAAAGTCAAATCTTCTCGTACAGTCAGCTCCGAATGATCCAGCACGTGTGTTTCATCTTGAACATACTTACGGAGTTGAGATACGTGAAACACGTCATGAACATTTGCCAAAGATTGCGGTAAAACCAATCGATACGCCAATTCTCCGACACGCTCCAAAATCTCGAAAGGCCCAACGAATCGAGAACTAAGCTTTCCTCGACTTCCGAAACGAAACACCCCTCTAGTCGGTGATATCTTCAAGAATACCAAATCACCAACGACGAACTCTAGAGGTCTTCTCGATGTATCTGCCCAACTCTTTTGTCGGTCTTGTGCTGCTTTCCTATGATTCCGGATAGTGTTAACCTTCTTAACTGTTTGCACAATCAAATCCGGTCCCAACAATCTTCGTTCTCCAATATCGTCCCAACAAACAGGTGAACGACACTTGCGACCATATAAAGCTTCGAATGGAGCCATCTGAATAGTCGCCTGCAAACTGTTATTGTAAGAAAACTCCACCAAATGTAGATGATCCTCCCATGAACCCTTGAAGTCTAACATGCAAGCTCTCAACATGTCTTCAAGAGTTTGGATCGTTCTCTCCGACTGGCCATCTGTCTGAGGATGATAAGCTGTGCTAAACTTCAATCGAGTCCCCAAACTTTCCTGTAAGCTCCTCCAGAAATGTGATAAGAAACGGGTGTTACGGTCGGACACGATGCTCACCGGTACTCCATGCAATCTTACAATCTCCCGCATGTACCGTTCTGCCAAAACTTCCGTCGATTGACCAACTCAAAATGGTATGAAATGAGCTGCCTTGGTCAATCGATCAACAATCACCCAAACTGCATTATTGCCCTTTGGACTCCGCGGTAAAGTCGTCACGAAATCCATGGTTATATGTTCCCACTTCCATTGAGGAATCGGAAGTGGTTGCAATAAACCAGCAACCCTTTGATGTTCAGCCTTAAGTTGCTGACACACCAAGCACTTTGCCACAAAGCGGGCAATTTCCCGTTTCATGCCTTCCCACCAGAAATGCTGTCGTAGATCACGGTACATCTTTGTGCCTCCTGGATGTACGGAATATGCTGAACTGTGTGCCTCCTTCATAACTTCTTCGCGGATATCTCCCTTTGGCACACACAAACGACTACCATATCGTAACGAACCATCTTCATGAATCAATAAGTCCGTTCGAAGTCCAGCTTCAATCTGTTCTCGAAACTTTTGCAATCTAGGGTCCTGCAATTGCGCTGCTTTAATATTCTCGATCGACGACGACTGTATTTGCACCTGTATCAACTGTCCCGAAGAATGCTGTAGCACAACCTCCAAATCGAATCTTCGAAAGTCTTCAATAAGTTCCTACTGTGCAGTCAACATCTGAATTGCTGGTAACCGACTAAGCGCATCCGGCACAACATTAACTTTCCCCGGATGGTACTTAAGATCAAGATCGTAGTCAGCCATCAGCTCCAACCATCTATGCTGCCTCATATTAAGCTCCTTCTGTGTGAACACGTACTTTAGGCTTTTGTGATCGGTGAATACTTCGACCCTTTCGCCCAATAAATAGTGTCTCCAAATCTTCAAAGCGAAAATCACAGCTGCTAGCTCTAAATTATGAGTTGGGTAATTCTTCTCATGGGTCTTCAACTGTCTTGATGCGTAAGCTATAACCTTCCCGTGCTGCATCAAAACACATCCCAATCCTTTCCCAGATGCGTCGCTGTGAATCATCAATCCTCCGGAATTGTCTGGCACGGTCATAATAGGAGCGGTTATCAATCTCTGCTTCAATGCCTCAAAAGCTGACGTACACTTATCCGTCCATACAAATGGTACTTCTTTGCGCGTAAGCTTGGTCAAAGGCTCAGCCAGATGAGCAAAGTTCTCCACGAACTTTCTGTAATACCCGGCAAGTCCAAGAAAGCTTCTGATCTCTGCAACGTTCTTCGGAATCGGCCAATCTCGAACTGCTGTAATCTTTTCAGGATCAACGGCGATTCCATCTCCGGACACAACATACCCCAAAAACTTCACTTCTTCAAGCCAAAACTCGCACTTGCTCATCTTTGCATACAATCTTTCTTGCCTCAATGTCTGCAGTGCGATCTTCAAGTATTCTGCATGCCCTTCAATACTCCTCGAGTAAACCAGAATGTCATTAATGAATACCACTATAAACTGGTCCAAGAATAGTGAAAATATTCGGTTCATCATGTCCATATATATTGCCGGTGCATTCGTTACTCCGAAGGGCATCACTAAATACTCGTAATGTCCATACCGAGTTTGGAATGCAGTCTTGCAAATATATTCTGATTTAACTCGGACCTGATGATATCCGGATCGCAAATCCAGCTTCGAGAAAACCCTCGCGCCACTAAGCTGCTCAAATAATTCTCCAATGCGAGGGATCGGGTACTTGTTCTTAATAGTCACCCGGTTTAATTCTCGATAATCAATGCACATCCTCCTTATGCCATCTTTTTTCTTGACTAGAAGAACTGGAGCTCCCCAAGGTGAGTTACTGCTGCGAATCCAACCCTTTTCAAGCAATTCGACAACTTGCTTCTTGACTTCTTCCAACTCCACTGGTGCCATTGGATAGTACGCTTTAGAGATTGTCGCTGCATCAGTAATAAGATCAATCGCGAACTCCACGTCTCGTTTCGGCGGTAAACCTGAGATGTCTTCGAACACATCCATGAAATCTCGAACAATAGCTGGCGTTTCTTCCTTATCCACTTCCATAAACGAAAGAACATTATTTTTCGGCCTAGCCCGAAACTCGACTGGCCCGACAGAACTGCTTCCTCCAGTAAAGATAAACTCTGGAAGTCCGGGAATCTAGAAAATTACTTTCTTTGCCCTACAACTAATGTGAGCGTGGAAAGTGCCGAGAAAATCCATTCCCAAGATGACTTCATAGCTACCGGTATCAATCACCAAGAAATCTGCAAACAGCTCCCGTCCACAAACAACAACTGCACAATCCTTACATTCTCTACTAGATATGATCTTCCCATTCCCAGTGTGTATGTCCCAGCAACTAGACAGGGTCGTGCAAGCAATCGAGTGTGTAGCAATAAACTTGGACAACATAAAATAATGGAATGCACCAGAATCGAATAACGCTAATGCGGGAAAACCATGAACAAGTAGAATAGCTGAAACAACTTCTCCTGAAGCCTTAGCTTCCTCAGCCGTCAGTATAAATGCTCGAGCTTGATTGGGTCCCTGAGTCAGCTGCTTCTGTCCCTGAAACGGTTTCTGCGGTGGCTTCTGAACATCATCCTTCGTGCGAAGCTTTGACGGACAAGCGTTGATAGTATGATCCGCCGATCCACAAACCAAACAGAGTCCCTGCATCCTTCGACAATCTCTTTGCACGTGTCCGGGTAAATGGCAGTAGTCACAAATCACTCTCCTTCTTTGATCAACGACAACAGGCTTCTTCATAGGTGTTACGCCACGTCGGTTCACCGGAATACCTTTGCGTACATGCGCTCGGTTCGGTGTAAAAGCCAGCTTCCGTACTGTAACTGCTTGCTGCTGCGTACCCCCAGTCTTCATAGATAGGCTCTGCTGCTCTCGAGCCGCTGTAAGTACTTATGAAAAAGTGGTCAAACCCAGGGATACATTTTGCCTCTGGATGTCCACATCCAAACTGCGCATGAACCTCCTTGCCCTATCAGCATCGTTGGCAACCAAAGGTCCAGCAAATCTACTGAGCCGCGTCCACTCAGCTGCATGTACATCTACAGGTGCGCCGTTCTGCTTCAAACTGATGAACCTTTCTTCCATTTCCTCCCGTGCAGTCTGCGGGAAGAACTTCTCCAAGAAACTCTTCGAAAAATTCGCTCAACTGATCGGCTTGGGCAAGCGGGTTTCTTCCATAAGCCACCATTCACGGGCATAGTCCATCAACTGGATGCGTACCACATCCACCCTCTTATCCTCTGGGATCTGTGCCGCAACGAGTAAATTCTCCGTGTCAACCAGCCACTGCTCCGCTGGCAACGGCTCTTCTAGGCCAGTAAAGACGGACGGACCAAGTCTCCTGAAATCCGCCACGGTACCCACACGATCAACTGGTTTGGCCACAACATTATTCACGGACTGTTGGACGGTCCGCAAACCTTCCTGAAAAGCTTCAGCTTGCTGCTGGTTCAGCTCGGTCTGCCGCTTCTGGTTCTCCAGCATCCCACGAATTACTCCAAGCAAAGCGGCTTCGTCAACACGCTTTTGGTACGTTTTCAGATTCTTATCTGTCATGTTCCTGAAATCAAACACCGAAAGGATTAGTATGATAACAGATTCAAAATATAGATCAAGGATACGAATCAAGACTAGAACCCCAAGTTACTTAAATAGAGTACCACAATGTAACCATGCCGTGGTACATAGCTACAATTACATAACTCCACCCAAGTCGCCTAAGTTCTAGAGATAACCAATAGGAAACCAGGTTTCGAGTCGAGATGCAAAAGAGGTTTGCATATCGTCAAGGTAGAATCAGGAGGAAGTTAAGATTCAAATAATGGTAAGACGGTAAGGTGGCAGGACATATTTCCTAATCACGATTATTCTGATTCGCGTATTGGGTCCAAAACCCAACTACAAAAGAATCAAACTCAATTAATCTAAATCCTATGGTTCTGATACCAAACAAACCCTATCACGCCCCGCTTCCCAGAGTACGCTAAGATAGGCACGTGACAGAGCCAACCATGCTACCTGTGGATATGAAATATCCTTCCACGGTCACATTACAGCTGTAGAGATATCAAGAACAATAATAATAATTATCTAATACATGTCCATAAGTCATAATAACGAGTCAAGAATAAAATAATGCGGAAGCAAAAAGATCCAATACAGGAATAAACTGGAATGTACGTCCCATAATGCGGGCTCACATCAGGAATGAAAATACTGAAAGGGAAAATAAACTAACTACTAACAAGTCCTCAGTGCTCTGCCTGCTCACTGAAAAACTCCTACTCGGCCTGCAGCAAAGGTAGAGGATCTGGGCCATGCAAAACCCAGACGTCAATGCGTCCTAATATCAAGCAATAATATAAACATGGGGTAGCAAGACATACAGGTATGAATATGAACGATAAAACATGTATAACAGTAACATAAATAAGGGCAGTGAAGGGCAAGGCATAAGTGATGTGCAGTAAGTAATCTAAACTGGTCTACTGGGTTAACTACTCTCAAGTCTTTGAAATCAATTTGATAAATTATCGATGTAACTCAATAGTATCCCGTGCGTACCCGGAACCACGGTCAAGATTCTCGGGCTGAATCCGAGACGTGCCGCAAGGCAGTAAAAGGTAGTATGTAAAGATGAATGATGTCAGCCGCATAATCTGGGGGCTGGCCTAGCCTATAAAACCGATCAGTAAAGGCATCGAACTGTCGAGTTACAAGTCAGGTTTCATCATTGATTTCCCCATACCCCCAAGTTATGTGTTTAGTCAGGTATTGATAAATCTGGAACTAATGCCAACACAGGATCAAGCAGGTACAGGTTTGTCTGGATAGACAACAGGAAATGTCCGTAGGGACAACAGGTCAAGATTGTTGGCATTAGTAACAAGATCAGGTAACAGGTCAAGCTGTGGTACATCAAGTCATGTCAGGTAGTGAACAAGTATCAATCATGTTAAGAAGTGCACGGTATCAAGTTGTGTCAAGTAGTAGTGTATCAAGTCATGTCAGGGGTGCACAAGTGTCACGTGGGTGCTCATAATCAAACTATAATAAACATGGATACACAAAAACAAGTATGGGGTACCAATGTAACAATAAAATGGAATAGTGTGATGTGGTATGCAAATAGGTATAAATTCAAACATATGGATGCACAGTTATCGATTAGGGTTACAATTATAGTTCGAATATTAATTAGGATGCACTTTATTAAACATGGAATGTTAATATCACAATATTATGTCTTAATATGATCTATGGATGCAATTATCTATATTCTAAAAGAGATGGGTGCAAATAGGTATCCGAAACATTATAAAAACTATTAAATGGTAATGTGGAATATACAACTAAGCAATATGTGATATAAATATTGGTATGGATGCATTGTAATGTAATCTAATATGTAACAAGATTATTTTCATGATCTAGATCTAAAATGATGTGCACGGATGCAAACGGAATATCGAAACATTATAAAATGACACATGGGGAACTAGATTTAAACTACAGGCATGGTATGTATTTAAATAAGTATATAATAATTTAAATAGCATGTAGCAAGATTAACTTGCCTAGACAGATCAAGAAACGGGTGTGTACGGAACGTCTCACGTCGGCGAAAAGTCGCGACGCGCGTATGGTACACGGAACGGATCCAAACAACGCACAAAGGTGATCACACAAGTCAGGTACGTTCGCTGGCTCGTCGGGATCGTCGACGTCACGTTCGATTTTCGGCGAACTACAAAAGGCAGAGAACATTTTCACTACAGGGAAGAAAGGAAAGAAAAGAAAGAAAGAAGGAAGAAGGGAAAGAAGAGGGGGTGCTAAGCTCATTGGGTTGCACCGGATTTGGGACGAGGTGCGACGAAGAGATCACTCCGGCGAATCTCATCGGCGGTGTAGTGGTGTGCAGGGGCTCAGGTTTGCTTCAGGGTGTGTGCAGGGCTCGATGAGATGAGAGAGGAGGTGAAGGCGATGAGAGTGAAGAGGCGGCGAGGTCGGGAAGGGCGTCGTCGGGGCTTTGGGCGACGGCGAGGTGGAGGCAGGCGACGGCTAGGGTTCGTGGGTTAAAAGAAAAATGAGGAGGGAGGAAGAAGGAGTATAAAATACATATAGGGGGAGGGAGAGAGAGAGAATAAAGCGAGAGGAGAGAGATAAATTCTGAGAGAGAGTGAGGAGAGAGAGTGGAGATCGAGATGAGAGAGAGAGATGCGTGAACAGTGAGGAGAGATAGATTTGTTTGTATATGGGGAGAGAGAAAGGAAGAGGGGAGGAGAGAGAGAGAGAGGTAAAGAAAAAGAGAGAGAAAGAGAAAGAAAGGAAAGAAAGAGAGAGAGGGATGCGTGGAGCCCACGGGACAGAGGAGAGAGAGCTGGAAAGGGCTGTAGCAGTTAGGGAAAAGATTTTAAAAATATTAAAAGATTTTAATTTTTATGTTAGTTATATAAAATTTTAAGTCGTAGATTAAGTTTAATAATAATAAAAAAATTGGATTTTCAGGTAAATTCAAACCTAGCCCAAAATACGCCCGAGTCGGGTCTAAAAATTCAGATTTTAAATATGAAAAATATATGCGACTTTCAAAATTCAAAACGAATGCCCTGGTAACGAAAATGCATACCCCTAAGAACGGATGCACGTACGTGCGCGTAGCCATCCAAACACGTCCGTTTCACTGAAAGGGACGAGAACAAGATGCGCGGATGCTACCACGGGGTTAGGGGTATCAAAAAGGCTATGAAATGCAATTTTAAATTATTTTACATGACCTAAAATGTTATATGGTAAAAGATACAATGCTAGGTAAAATGCCAGTATGCAGTATACATGAGATGCACGTGTCTTTGTAACAAGTCAGTGTAACTTATAAATATGAATCAAACAGGTTCAAGCAAGCGGGTCGGGTCGAATGCAATGTAAAATGTAAAATATCATTCGCACCCAAAACATGATAAATCAAGAAAATACCACAGATAAGTAAATACGGGAACTGGAATTGGTATAAATGAACTCAGTTGTTACACCAAGCATCAACTATAATATACAATAACAGCCTCTAGGGCATACATATTCCTAACAATCTCTCACTTGCACCAAGGGCAGTTGTTGTAGTATCGTATATCCAACATCCCAAAAAGTCTCTCGAACCGTGTCTAGGGAAGGGCCTTCGTGAGTGGATCCGCCGTATTGTCCTTCATGTCTACTCTCCAGACCTCGATCTCGCGGCGATCAACTATCTTCCGGATCAGGTGATACCGCTTCAGAATATGTCTGGATCGCTGATGGGACCGGGGTTCCTTAGCCAAAACCACAGCTCTATTGTTATCACAATACAAAGGTATTGGATCTTCAATGGAAAGAACGACACCAAGTTCAATAATGAACTTCTTCATCCAGACAGCCTCTTTAGCAGTGTCGTTGGCAGCGATGTATTCAGCCTCCAACGTCGAGTCTGCAATGGTTTCTTTTTTGGAACTCTTCCAACATACCACCCCTCTATTGAGCGTGAAGAAAAAACCTGAGACAAACTTGCTGTCATCCTTATCACTCTGGAAGCTCGAGTCGGTAAAGAATTCCACTTGGAGTTCTCCGTTACCATACACCAAAAACATCTCTTGCAAGTACTTAAGAATATTCTTCACAGCTGTCCAGTTATTCTCCCCTGGGTCTGATTGATACCTGCTTACCACACTATCCGATCTGGTGCATAACATCGCGTACATGATAGACCCAACCACAGAAGCATAGGGTATCACGTTCATGCGAGCCCTTTCCAAATCAGTCTTGGGAGAAATCTCTTTGGAGAGAGCGATTCCTAAACAAGCGGGTAAATTACCATACTTAGAATCTTCCATATTAAACTTCTTTATTATGGTGTCTATGTACCTGGATTGGGACAATCCCAACATCCTTTTAGATATATCCCTATAAATCTTTATCCCTGTAGGGTATTTTTCGTCACTCCATTGAGATGGGAATACGCGCGCACTTGTCAGGCGTACTACAGATTCCCCCTGCCTAGAGTAGGCGGGAGTTTATTGATTATGGAGATCCGAATCTCCGACAGCCGCGGACTAAGCTGCCGTTAATTACCCCTCGCCTTTGGAGTGAGAGAACCTCCAATTGATGGGTCAAACTGGTCATGCAAACTCAATGTTTAGTGTGCGTATGTGTTTCTTGAGGGGTTATAGATATATCGGGGGGCCCGCAGAGTTTTACGGGGGTCTCGCTACCTGGATAGCGGGCTGGGGGTCAAAGGGGCTAGCAGCCCCCTTACGGGATGCGGAGCAGCGCCCCGTTAGAAATTTTTTCTAACAGGGGAAGTGTTGTGGAGTGTGTGAAAAAGTAAGGTGATGAGCGTCTTAAAGACGCTAGGGAGCTGGGCGCTAGGCGCTTGAGCGCTGGGCACTTAGGCGCTAGCGCCTCACGTGCCCGGCATGTGGGCGATGGGCGCGAGCGCCTCACGTGCCCAGCACATGGGCGCTGGGCGCTTGGCCTTACGTGCCCGGCACGTGGGGGATGGGCACGAGCGCCTCACGTGTCCGCACATGGGCGCTTGGGCGCTAGCGCCTCACATGCCTGGCACGTGGGCGCTGGGCGCTTGAGCGCCGGCGGAAAGAGGGGGATTTTAGCCCCGGAAATAGGAGTTAAACTCCGAAAGAGGATTTTTATTTATGGAGTTAAAACTCCGAAAGACATTGAATGGAGTTAAACTCCTATATATATAAAAAAATGGTTTGGTTTATGGAATTAAACTCCAACAGATCTTGAATGGAGTTAAACTCCTAGAAATCTTTGGAAATGATCAAAGGGGGCCCCTTTCTTCTCCCCTTTGGTATTGGATCTTCTTTTAAGCCTTGGATTTTTCCAAGGTAGGATTTTTGGAGATGGGTCTCCTTCTTCTTCTTCTCAGTCGGCCAGATCTTGGAGAAAAAGGGAGGTAAGATTTAAAAATCTTCCCTTTTTGAGATCTGATGGAAGATCTGAGTTCCCCTTCAAGAGGTTGATGGTGAAAACTGTTTATTTTTGGAAAGGAAGAGTTAAAATTTTGATTTAATTCAGAAATGGAGAGAAGGTTTTAGAACCTTGAGGAAGGGGAAGGAGATACAGAAACCCTAAATTTTGAGGGGAATGAATTCTCTTTTTTCATTTCATCATCATGTTGCCTTATATAGGCTTACAAATTTACATATAACCCCTTAGGCTTTACAAAATTCCATTTTTGACCATCCCATGTCTCATGTGCTCATTTCTTTTGCACATGAGCCATGTGCTTTACAAAAAATTGGCTTTATGTCCAATTTTCTTACATTTATTCATAAAAATTACATCAAAATTATTTATTACATGATTTTCATTTTGGCATGGGAGAGGCCGGCCGTAGGGCTCGACTTGGGAATGGGCCCACTTGATCTGGGCTTGGGCCCGCTTACTTGGGGTTGACTTTGACTTGGTCAACTGGGGTGTAATTTTTGGCCCCAACAAAGTGCCCCCATCAATAAATGCACACCACATATGTGGGTTGTGTGCATGAAATTGATGGATCTTCTTTCGCGTGGAGACGACTTGATTTGGTTCCCGCTTTTAGGAAGCTGGCACTGTCCTTTTCACGACATGGACAGTCGATACTTAACGTGTCTCCGAGACGGAATGTCAGTGTATAACGTATCCCCAACTAGCCCACGTCTTTCTATCGGACTAGACCGAACGAAGTAGCTTGTTCCGTGATACAACGGAGTGTCTTTGTTGGACGTTTTCCCAAGACGAAGTGTCGCTGGTCGACGTTTCCTCGGCACGGAGTGTCTGTGATCGACGTTTCCCCGGCACGGAGTGTCACTGGTCGACGTGTCCTCGACACAGAGTGTCGCTGGTTGACGTGCCCCTAGCATGGAGTGTCGCTGGTCGATGTTTCCCCGGCATGGAGTGTCTCTGGTCGATGTACCCCCGGCACGGAGTGTCGCTGGTCGACGTTTCCCCGAGGCGGAGTGTCTGTTTTGGACATTTCCCTGGCATGGAGTGTCGCTGATCGATGTTTCCCTGAGGTGGAGTGTCTGTGGTCGATGTGTCCCCGGCATGGAGTGTCGCTGGTCAACGTGCCCCCAGCACGGAGTGTCGCTGGTCGACGTTTCCCCGAGGCGGAGTGTCGCTGGTCGACGTTTCCCCGAGGCGGAGTGTCTGTTTTGGATGTTTCCTCAGCATGTAGTGTCGCTGGTCGACGTTTCCCCGAGGCGGAATGTTTGTGGTTGACGTGTCCCCGGCATGGAGTGTCGCTGGTTAACTTGATTCCAAGTCGAAGCATAATTCTGACGGAGAGGTTGTTGGTTGACTTGATTCCGAGTCGAAGTATAATTCCGACGGGGAGGTCGTTGCTGCCCTTTTTGCTACTTGGACGGTCGGTGCTTGATTTGACTTGCTTCGTTCTTTGCGGTGTCGGGGTTGAAGTTAACTCGTTGATTTGATATGATTTGGGTTGACATCAGCATCGCTACACTGGAATATAGTACCAGGAGCGAATCATCATTTGCCATGAGAGGATTTGGGGATTTTGGTTTTGGTCTGGCATCAACACCGCTACACTGGAATATGGTACCAGGAGCGAATCATCATCTGCCGTGAGGGGATTTCCCTCGTTCCCAGTTTAACGACTCAGGGGTCATTTGTTCCCAGTTTAATGACTTAGAGGTCATCTATTCCCAGTTTAAAGACTTATGGGTCTATTGGATTGGAAGTTTGGAATTTTGGGGTAGGGGTCTGTAGGGTTCCTAGGCACCCTAATGAAGTCTCACAAGGCATCGAACATGCCATTTTCAAAAATTCTAGGTGCCGAGAGACCCGACTACGGATCGTTTGCTAGAAATCTAGGCGAAAAATAAACTAGTTAACAATTAACTAAGAGATACGGAAATACAACCTTTGTAGATCCGGTCCTCCACCTCCACGGCTCCGAGATGAGGTCCTCTCCGCTGTCCAAATCAAATCCGGGCTCTAGCGTCGGCTTCGTCGGAGAATGGGCAAGCTAGGTCGTCGATGTCCATGCCGAAGATGATCTACGTCGAGGCATCGCTAGATCGAGATCCACCTTCACCAAGCCCTAAAAACTTGTAAAGGAAACACACTCTACTACTTGGCAAGAGGTAGAGGATGAAGAAATAGGAAGTGGGTAGACTTTAGATTTGGATTTCACACTCTTTTTCATCACTTGCCATTGATGGAGGCAAGCTTTCTTCACTTGAAGAAATGAAGAAGAAGATGGTAAAATTATGATAAGTTATTAGAAAATATAAAATAAAAGAATACTTATCATAATCTTTAACCATGGTAATGTGTAGAGAATCAATCATGGTTAAAGGAATGGTTAGGGTCAAGCTAGAGACAAAATGGTCACTTAGTCAAAAGATCAAGAAGCTTCAACTAGAATCCAAAATTAGCAACCATTTCATTTCATTTTCTTTTATTCATTTATCATAAATAAATGGATAATTAAATAAGATAAATGAATAACAAATAATAAACCCTAACCTTTTCATTAACCAAGGTTTAACACTTTACACTTAACCAAAAAGCATGTATCATCAAACATGATACAAGCTAGTGCACAAAATCATATCACATATATAATGCGCACATCCGAGTGAGAAAATCCATCTTAAAGTGAACCAATACTAGTTAATGCAAAGTAATATATCAAATATATAATTATACATTAAATCATTAAATCAACACTTGATTTAACGATCCGGTCATATCGCATATAACCGACTAGTATCCTATGTATCGGCTTATCGAATCAACCTTTGATTCGATAACTAGGGTATATCGCATATAACCTAATCGATACATTCATCGCGAGAATAGAATACAGTATCACATACTGGTATTATTCTCGGTCCCGCACATATCTCATATGCGCTCCTATTTCGTTTCGCTTGAGCCAGGAAACCTCTGTGTAGGACTCTAAAGACTCGTCAATACGCCGGCAGCAGGCGATGATCATATCAAACACCCACAAGCCGCAAGCGGTCTGCTAAACGTAACGGCCACCCGGGTATTGAGCGATCTGAAGATCGACGAGCAAGCCCGCTCACACTCCAGTGAATCCGACCAGTAACACTACCGTACAGTCCGGTCTGATCGTCTGATATGTCGCATATCTCGCCTAGGGGTGGTAAACGTCAGACCCCAATAGCTCGATAAGTCGTGTCGATATGAGGTCTATAACAATTCGAGAAACTACTGGTAACACTTACTAGTAAATCTCAGCAACCCTGGCCAGGGATTTCCTGTTATAGCCAATCGAACACAGCGCAACATCAACCCCCTATACCGGGAGAGACGAATCCCCTCCTATCGCTCATTGCCTCCATGTGACTCGGGACTGTACCTAAAAACCACCGTTTTGCACGCCCTCTTGGACGTGGTAAGATGGAAATCAAAGCACAGTGGGAACCACACAAGACTCTATGACGATCTCGGGTCAACAGACTACTCTGTACCAGTGTCACCAGAGAACTGCCATCTGACGTGAGGTATAATACCATCTGGGAGTTCTCGGCGAGTCCGTCCAGTGTACCCAGTCTCCACTGAGCACCCGTATATCATCTCTGATGTCAAACACCAATGGATATGGGATCATCCATCGCTCATCTGTATGGGTCGAGAAGGTATACGCTAGTCTACTCTGGTATATCGATGCCCCATCTCGATACACCCACGACTAGGGACTTTGAAGGATGTACTTATAGACTACCATGTCCCCACTAGTATGATCCGCATCATAGTCCAGGTAGTCAAGTACAGATCCTAAGGGCTTTACCAACATGTAACAGAGAGACAATCAGTATACACGTTAAGGTAAAGATCAACCAGATAGCATACTATCATGTCGAGCAAGAAAGTTCTCCCTATATACGTCCCAGCATCCACTACAATATACATCCTATGTACAGTAATGGCCTCTAGGGCATACATATAACTAACAATCTCCCACTTGCACTAGGGCCATCTGTAGCAGTGGTTGTAGTATCTCATACTCAACCATCCCATAAAAATCTCTCTCTGGGAACAGGCCTTTGTGAGTGGATCCGCTGTGTTGTCCTCTGAGTCTACTCTCCTAACCTCGATCTCCCTGGAGATCAACCATCTCCATGATCAAGTGATACTGCCTTAGAATATGTCTGGATCACTGATGGGACCTATGTTCCTTGGCATAAGCCACAACTCCATTGTCACACAATGGGAGGAACATAGTTCATCTCATGAACCAATATACACCCAAACAGCCTCTTTGGTAGCGTCTTAAGTAGCGATGTATCCAGCCTTTATCTTCTAGTATGCCACGGTATCTAGCTTGGAACTCTTCCAACATACCGTCCCTTTACTGAGGGTATAGACAATGCCTGTGACTGACATTCAGTCGTCTTTATCACCCTGGAACACTTCCAGTGATTCTCCCCAGGATCGAATGATACCATCTCACTACAGCTAGTGAGTATCCTAACATCCATTTAGATCTATCTCATAGATCCAAAATCCAGGATTTAGGAGGTATCACTTTGATCCTATATGGAGAATTATGGTGATAAGCGGAGATTGATCGAGCGTATATTAGGAAACTCTTTTCCTATCAATAGTATGTCATCCACGTACTCTACGAGGATCATCACCATACTCCCTACTACCTTTTTGTTTATACAAGGTTCATCTACCATTTTGATGATGTCAACTTCTTTGACTACTTCATCAAAACAGATGTTCCAACTCCGCGATGCCTTCTTTATCCTATAAAGCATCTTGTACACGTTTCCGCTGCTCCCACTGTCTACAAAGCCCTCTGGCTGTGTACTTATAGACGTCCTCTTCTAAAACATCATTTAGAAAAGCAGTCATGACACCCAACCACCAGATATCGTAGACATGGTATGTAGCCGTGGCAAGTAGGATCTGGATGGACTTAAGCATAGTCCCCTGAAAAGATTTCATCATTATCCACACCTGGTTAATGACTAAAACCTTTAACAAGTCTAGCTTTGAAAGTCTCAACTTTTCCATCTACACCAAGTAATCTTCTCAAGATATACTTGCTCCTGATGGGGATTTAACCCTTCAGATATAGCAACCAAAGTCCATACTTTGTTGGTGTATAAGGATTCCATCTCAGATCGATAAACATCCAGCCATTCTTACAGAGTCTTACTCTCGATGGCCAGCTCGAAACTAGTTGGGTCATCATCTTATGATGCAATCCTCGCTCCCACTGTCATAGAGAAACCGAAGTATCTCTCAGGTGGGTGAGGAACCCTACTAGATCGGCGAAGAGGCCGAGGTTCGTTGGTATCTACTGAATCCTTTGGTTCTTTCAAATCATCTGTTGTAGTTTGTATAGCTGGAACCTTTCCAGTTCTACATAACAGACTTTGCCTCGAGCTTGTCCAGATTTTGCTTTCAGACATAGGCCGGACAACCCCAAATCTTAACTGGCTTAAGACATGGGCTCTTCCCATACCATATCTCATATGGAGTGGTAGGCAACTGATTTGATTCGAACCGTATTCAATAGGTATGCATCTTCTCAAGCGCATAACTCCCAAAAGGAAATAGGTAACTCAGTAGTACTCATCATAGAGCATACCATATCAGATAGGGTGTATCTGCTCCGCCCCGATATACCATCGTGCTATGGTGTATACAGCGGAGTAATGCTGAGAGAGAATCTCATTCTCCTTTAGAATATTCCAGGAATTCCATGCTCAAGTATTCTCCTCCTTGATCACATCAAAGGACATAATACTTATACCCGTATTTTGGTTCTCTACTTCTAACTTATATTCTGTGAATATCTCAAAAGGTTCGGACTTGTGTTTCAACAGGAACATATGTCTGAATCTAAAGAGATCATCAGAGAACGTAATGAAGTATAAAGAACCAGTCCTGGCATGTGTAGACAGGGGACCTACATACATCAACATGTATCAATCCCAAGAGTTCATTAACTCTTTCTCTGTTTCCAATAAACAGAGCTGGTGTCATTATATCTTTATGACATGACTGGCAAGTTTCACAAGATGTAGATTCAAACTGATTTAAATATGCATCTACATGTAACTTCAGCTAGTCGGGTCGCATTGATATGACCTAGTCTACAATGCCTCAAGAAGGATCCGTTCATTTCTGAACTCTTCCTCTTGTGTGTGTTCTGTACACTAAGAACTGTAGTTTGATTTAGAACATTAATGCTTTTAGATAACGTGCCTGAACCGATCAACTTTTGATATAGGAAATGTTCAAAACATTATCCAACAATACAAAATTTTATCATTTCTTTACTAATAAGGAGACTGATATGATTTTGTATATCAGGTTCGGTATCTAATAACATTCGTTCAGAATCAATGTATTGTAATACAGGGTGACAGTGACCAACAGATTTGGCTGCAACTCTTGCCCCGTTTTCTGCCTCATGAAACTTATCACCCGTTCTCAGTTCTCTACCTATCTGTAGCCCTATGTAACAGATTACATATCTGGGATCCTGATCTGGTATCACATACCCAGGACGTAGAGGATACAGAGAAACAGTTCTTTGTAATGAACACACCCGAAGATAATGCATCAGCATGCACTCTCTTCGTTTGGGCGGCACGGGAATTCTGGTATTCCCCAATTTCCTGCTCTGTCTTATAACAATTATAAGTTGGAGCGGGACCAACGTTCCCCAGCTCAGTATAACAAGCGGGTTCAGTCAATTTTCCGTATTATTATCTTGATTAAGGCGTGATATGGTCGCTACCTGGAGAGAGAGAGAAGAAAACACTCAGCGTGCGCTCTTGCAAGAATAGATTGGTTATTATTTTATCTAATCAGGATGGCTCCCACTGCTTTTTATCAAATCTTTCTTCAAACCCTAAAGGGAAAGACTAGCCGGGATTAATTACACACTACAAGTTCGCCAATCTTTCAGCCAGGCCAGTGTCGGTACTTTGAGGGAGGTCCCCCGTGCTTTCGCACGAACCTAATTAATGTAAACCTCGTTTTCCCAGAGGCGTAACCCCGTTGACACCTTTCTAGACACCTACTTGATCGGCTAATTGTAATGTATAAAACTCTCCCAGGAGTAACTCTTACTCGCAGCGGGTATCGGGATCCAACTATCTCATAGAAGGTATGCAATCTCATTGCAAATTTCAACACTTGAAATTCCCGATAATGTTTTGCCCCTAGCTCGCTATGACCTTGACGAATGCCAAACAACCCATAGTCCACTAGTCAAGTTCAACCCGTACATTTCTTGATCGAATTAAACCCACCCGTACGACCCTTGACAAATGCTAAACAACGCCGTACGAATACCCTAATCCAATCGCATCATATGCTCAAGCAGATAAATACTAGTTAGCTACCGTACACTACGCCTTGACGAATGCCAAACTACCGCAGCACGAATACTAACTAGTACATATCTGAAATGACGGAGGGCTACGACAGGTTTTTCTGAAAACCTATTGCGTAATGAACTTGATATCGTTGTAGAATCAAATGATTTTAAAAATGGAGTGCTTTTGAGGCTTTTCTAGTTTTGCTAAAGGAGTCACTCCCGGTGAAGGGATCGTCGGTCCTTTTCTCGTCGAATGAGGTGCGGGATATATCATATATATCGCTGTGCAAAGCAAAAACTCTTAAAAGCAATCAAAAGACAAACCGAGTGTGTAGCATCTGCCAGTTATTGCTAAAGGAGTCACTCTCGGTGAAGGGATCTCGGTCCTTTCCTCATCGAATAAGGTGCAGGATATATCACATATACCTCTGTGCAAAGCAAGAACTGTAGCTACCTGTTTTATTTTGAAATTCGATTCTACAACATCTTAGGTTTCTTTTATTTCATTAATCATATTAATGAAGTCCCATCATTTAAATTACCTAAACATCACAGATAAATACGACGTACACTTATGCCATCCGCATTCGCCTCGATATCCCCTCGTGCACCGTTAGGTTAGGTAACTAACGGCAGAGCGGGGCAGGGCTAGTGCGGGTGTAAAACATAAGTAACGCCTATATAATATATCATATATACTATATACTGTATCTATCAAAGAACATCACATGATCACATCACAGATATCGCAGCAGAAGAATCATATGAAATATTGGATATACTAGGACGTCCGTGTTTTCAATACGAGCCAGTATAAAACACGGATTCCACGGTCGTGATGAATAGCCAAACCCACACCCCTAGACCCCTACGAGAGCGGCAAGTAACCCTACCAATTCTAGAGTTAGGAGACCCGGACTCAACTCCTCGAGTTGGTCTCCCACTGGACTCCAGAACCCGGTTACTTGTGCTCCCCTCCTTGGGTCTATCCTAGTGCGGAAAAGTAAATAATATACAAAGGGTGACAACTTCCGCAACCTGGGCGCTTAGCTTCACATGTCCGACATGTGGGTGCTTCACGTGCCCGGCACGTGGGCACTGGGCGCTTGGCCTCACGTGCCCGGCACATGGGCGCTGGGCGCCGGCGGAAAGAGAGGGCTTTTTGTAGGGCTCCTAGGCACTCTCAAGAGGTCTTACAAGGCATCAACCATGCCAATTTCAAATTTTACGAGTGCCGAGAAACCCTAATACGGATCGTTAACTAGAATTTTAGGCGAAACAATAAGCTAGTTAACATCTTAACTAAAAGTGAGAAGCTACAACCTTTGTAGATCCGGTTCTCCACTTCCTTAGCTCCACGTAGACGCCCTCTCGCTGTCCAAGTCGGATCTCGGACTCTAGCATCGGCTTCATCGGAGAAATGAGCGGACAAGTCGTCGGTTACGATGCCGAAGATGATCTACGTCGAGGTTACACAAGATCAAGCTCCAACTTCACCAAGTTGTGAAACTTTTGAAGAAAACACCCTATACTACTTGGCAAGAGGTAGAGGGTGAAGAAATAGGAGGTGGGTTCACTTTAGAATTGGATTTCTCACACTTTTACTCAACATGCCATTAATGGTGGCAAGCTTTTTCTTTCTCTCAAGAAGAAGAAGAAGATGAAGATAATTATGATAAGTTAATTAAAATGCAAAAGAAATGAATACTTATCATAATATGAATCATGGTTAGGTGTAGAGAATTGACTAAGGTTAGATGAATGGTTAGGGTTAAGCATGAAGACAAAATGGTCACTTTGGTCAAAGCTTCATGAAGCTTCAACAAGCTTCATGAAGCTTCAACAAGCTTCAAGAATGAAAGCAACCATTTTATTTTCTTTTGCAATTTCTTTTTAATCCAAATTAAAAAGATAAATGAATGAATAAATAAAAACCCTAACCATTTACTTAACCAAGGTTTAATTCTTTACACTTAACCAAATGAGCAAGTATCATCAAACATGATACAAACATGTGCACAAAAGTATATCACATATACAACTTGCACATCAAGTGAGAAAATCCATTTAAAGTGAACCGATACTAGTTAATGCAAAGTAATATATCAAATATATAATTATACATTAAATCATTAAATCAACACTTGATTTAACGATCCGGTCATATCGCATATAACCGACTAGTATCCTATGTATCGGCTTATCGAATCAATCCTTGATTCGATAACTAGGTTATATCACATATAACCAATCGATACATTCATCGCGAGAATGGAATACGGTATCACATACACGCATTATTCTCGGTCCTGCACATATCTCATATGCGCTCCTATTTTGTTTCGCTTGAGCCAGGAAACCTCTGTGTAGGACTCTAAAGACTCGTCAATACGCCGGTAGCAGATGATGATCATATCAAGCACCCACAAGCCGCAAGCGGTCTGCTAAACGTAACGGCCATCCGGGTATTGAGCGATCAGAAGATCGACGAGCTAGCCCGCTCACACTCCTGTGAATCCAACCAGTAACACTTACCGTACAGTCCGGTCTGTTCGTCTGATATGTCGCATATCAAGTCTAGGGGTGGTAAACGTCAGACCCCAATAACCGATAAGTCGTGCCGATGTGAGGCTCATAACGGGTCGAGAAACTACTGGTAACACTTACCAGCAAATCTCTGATCAGCCCTGGCCAGGGACTTCCCTATTACGGCCAATCGAGCACAGCGCAACATCAACCCCCAATACCGGGAGAGACGAAACCCCTCCTATCGCTCATTGCCTCCATGTGACTCGGGACTGTACCCAAAAACCACCGTTTTGCACGCCCTCATGGACGTGGTAAGGTGGAGATCAAAGCACAGTGGGAATCACACAAGACTCTATGACGATCTCGGATCTACAGACTAACCTGCACAAGTGTCACCTGAGAACTGCCATCTGACGTGAGGTATAATACCATCTGGGAGTTCTCGGCGAGTCCGTCCAGTATACCCAGTCTCTACTGAGCACCCGTACACCATCTTTGATGTCAAACACCAATGGATATGGGATCATCCTTTGCCCATCTCATGGGTCGAGAAGCGTATACGCTAGTCTACACTGGTATATCGATGCCCCATCTCGATACACCCACGACTAGGGACCTTGAAAGATGTACTTATGGACTACCATGTCCCCACTAGTATGATCTGCATCATAGTCCAGGTAGTCAAGTACACATCCTAAGGGCTTTACCAACATGTAACTATAAGACAGTTTAAAGAGACAAGTGTACATGTTAAAATAAAGAGCAACCAGATAGCATACTATCATATCGAGCAAGAAAGTCATCTCTATATATTTCCAAGCATCCAATATAATATACATCATCTGTACAATACTAGCCTCTAGGGTATACATACAACTAACAATCTCCCACTTGCACTAGGGCCAGCTGCTGTAGTATCGCATACCGAGCATCCCGAAGAGTCTCTCAAACTGTATCTGAGGAATGGCCTTCGTGAGTGGATCCGCCGTGTTGTTCTTCGTGTCAACCCTCCTGACCTCGATCTCCCGGCGATCAACTATCTCCCGGATCAGGTGATACCGCCTCAGAATATGCCTAGATCGCTGATGGGACCTGGGTTCCTTGGCCAAAGCCACCGCTCCATTGTTATCGCAATACAAAGGTATTGGATGCTCAATGGATGGAACCACTCCAAATTCAGTAATGAACTTCTTGATCCAGACAGCCTCTTTGGCAGCATCGTTGG
This sequence comes from Agapanthus africanus, assembly GCA_030015575.1. Lineage (NCBI taxonomy): Eukaryota > Viridiplantae > Streptophyta > Magnoliopsida > Asparagales > Amaryllidaceae > Agapanthus > Agapanthus africanus. The sequence goes on along the minus strand of CM057347.1, from coordinate 377,702,477 downwards.
CAGCGATGTATTCAGCCTCCATCGTCGAGTCTGCCACGGTTTCCTGCTTGGAACTCTTCCAGCTAACCGCCCCTCCGTAAAGGGTAAAGACAAATCCCGACTGCGACTTAGAGTCGTCCTTATCACTCTGGAAGCTCGAATCGGTAAAGGACTCCACTTGGAGTTCTCCGTTACCATACACCAAGAGCATCTCTTTAGTCCTTCGTAAGTACTTGAGAATGCTCTTCACAGCTGTCCAGTGACTCTCTCCAGGATCAGCTTGATACCTGCTCACTACACTTAGTGAGTATGCAACATCGGGTCTGGTACATAGCATCGCGTACATGATAGATCCCACAGCCGAAGCATAGGGTATCCCTTGCATGCGAGCTCTCTCCAAATCAGTCTTGGGAGACATCTCTTTGGAGAGAGTGACTCCAGAGATCGTGGGCAAGTTCCCACGCTTGGATTCTTCCATACTAAACCTCTTTAGTATGGTGTCAATGTACCTGGATTGGGACAATCCCAATATCCGTTTGGATCTATCTCTATAGATCCTAATTCCCAATATGCAGGAGGCATCACCAAGATCTTTCATTGAGAATCTTTGTGATAAGAAGAGCTTGACCGATTGCAGCATAGGAATATCATTTCCTATCAAGAGTATGTCGTCCACGTATAATATGAGGAAGACAACCTTACTCTCTGCTACCTTCTTGTAGATACAAGGTTCATCTGGATTTTTGACGAAATCAAACTCTTTGATAACGACGTCAAAGCAGATGTTCCAACTCCGCGATACTTGCTTTAATCCATAAATGGATTTAAGCAGCTTGCACACCTTCCCGCTGCTCCCACTGTCTACGAAGCCCTCTGGCTGAGTCATGTACACGCACTCTTCTAAATCACCATTTAGAAAGGCGGTCTTAACATCCATTTGCCAGATGTCGTAGTCATGATATGCAGCAATGGCAAGCATGATCCGGATGGATTTAAGCATAGCCACTGGAGAAAAGGTTTCGTCATAGTCCATACCTGGTCTTTGACGAAAACCCTTTGCAACTAGTCTAGCTTTGAAAGTCTCCACTTTCCCATCTACACCAAGTTTTTTCTTGAAGATCCACTTGCTCCCAATGGGTTTTACCCCTTCAGGAGCAACTTCCAAAGTCCATACTTTGTTGGTGTACATGGATTCCATCTCGGACCGCATAGCATCCAGCCATTTCACCGAGTCCCTACTCGTGATGGCCTGCTCGAAGCTAGTTGGGTCATCATCCTCCATGATGCAATCCTCGCTCCCACCATCCATGAGAAAACCATAGTATCTCTCAGGTTGGCGAGGAACCCTACTAGATCGGCGGAGAGGCTGAGGTTCATTGGGAGCTACTGAATCTTCTGGTTCCACTAAATCTTCAGTTACGGTTTGTATATCTGGAACCTCTTCCAGCTCTACCACTTTGCCACTAATTTCTTTTTCAAGGAATTCCTTTTCTAAAAAGGTGGCATGTCGAGAAACAAACACTTTTTGTTCCTCTGCATGGTAGAAAAGATATCCATGTGAATGTTTGGGATATCCTACAAACTTGCATAGAACTGACCGAGCTTCGAGTTTGTCCGGATTTTGCCTTTTGACATAGGCCGGGCAACCCCATATCTTAACTCGTTTAAGACATGGTCTCTTCCCACTCCATATCTCATATGGTGTGGTAGGTACAGATTTAGTTGGAACTTGATTCAATAGGTATGCTGCTGTTTCCAGCGCATACCCCCAGAAGGAAATAGGTAACTCAGCTGTGCTCATCATAGAGCGCACCATATCTAATAGGGTGCGGTTCCTCCGTTCTGATACACCGTTGTGTTGTGGTGTATATGGAGGAGTCAGCTGAGAGAGAATCCCATTCTCTTTTAGGAAGTCCAGGAATTCATTGCTCAAGTATTCACCTCCTCGATCAGATCGAAGGATTTTAATACTTTTTCCGGTTTGGTTCTCGACTTCATGTTTATATTCTCTAAATTTCTCAAAAGCTTCTGATTTGTGTTTCATCAGGAACACATATCCGAATCTAGAGAGATCGTCAGTGAATGTAATGAAGTACGATGAACCATCCCTGGCATGTGTAGACATGGGACCGCATACATCACTATGTATCAGTCCCAAGAGTTCAGTAACTCTTTCTCCGTGTCCCGTAAACGGAGTTTTGGTCATCTTGCCTTTGAGACATGACTGGCAAGTGTCATAAGATGAAAATTCAAACGGATTTAAATATCCATCCTTAGGCAACTTTGCTAGTCATGTCGCATTGATGTGACCCAGTCTACAATGCCACAAGAAAGATTCGTTCAGTTCAGAACTCTTCCTCTTGTGTGTGTTTGTTATGCTCAGAACTGTTGATTGATTTAGAACATAAATGCCATTGCACAACGTGCCTGATCCAACCAACTTTTGGTTACGGAAAATGTTCATAACATTATGCTGTAATACAAAATTATATCCCTCTTTACTCAATAAAGAAACCGATATAATGTTGCATATCAGGCTCGGCATGTAATAGCATTCGTTCAGAACCAATGTATTACCTGTTGGTAATACAAGGTGATATTCCCCGACAGTCTTAGCTGCAACAATTGCACCATTTCCAACTCTAATGTCTTTATCACCTTCTCCAAGTTCTCTACCTTTTCTAAGCCCATGTAACTGATTACATATATGGGATCCTGACCCGGTATCTAATACCCAGGACGTAGGGCAAATGGAGAAACAGTTCTCTGTAACGAACACACCCGAAGAAAATGCATCATCATGTACTTTCTTCAATCGGGTGGCATGGGAATCCTGGTGTTCCCCTATATCCTGTTCATTTCTATAACTCTTATAAGAAAGAACGGAACCAACGTTCCCCAGCACAGTATAACATGCGGGTTCAGTCAGTACATCCATATTATTATCTTTATTAGGGCATGACATGGTCGCTACCTGGAGAGAGAGAGAAGAAAACACTTTAGCGTATGCTCTTGCAAGATCAGATTGGTTATTATCTTATCTAATCAGGATGGCTCCCACTGGTTTTTATCAAATCTTCCTTCAAACCTTAAAAGGAAAGACTAGCCGGGATTAATTACACCCTACAACTTCGCCAATCTTTCAGCCAGGCCAGTGTCGGTACTTTGAGGGAGGTTCCCCGTGCTTTCGCACGGACCTAATTAAAGTAAACCTCGTTTTCCCAGAGGCGTAACCCCGTTGACACCTTTCTAGACACCTACTTGATCGGCTAATTGTAATGTGTAAAACTCTCCCAGGAGTAACTCTTACTCGCAGTGGGTATCGGGATCCAACTATCTCATAGAAGGTATGCAATCTCATTGCAAATTTCAATACTTGAAATTCCCGATAATATTCTGCCCCTAGCGTCCTATGACCTTGACAAAGGCCAACAAATCATAGGCTGCTAGTAAAGTTCAACCCGTCATTTCTTGATTGAATCAAACCCACCCGCACGGCCCTTGACAAAGGCCAACAAGGTCGTACGACTACCCTGAAACAATCTGCATCATATGCACAAGCAGATAAGCACTATTCAGCTACCGCACACTACGCCTTGACAAAGGCCAACAAACGCAGCACGAATACTAAACAGTTCTTATCTGAAATGACGGAGGGCTACGACAGGTTTTTCTGAAAACCTATTGCGTAATGAACTTGATATCGTTGTAGAATCGAATGAAGTTTTGAAATGGAGTGATTTTGAGGCTTTTCTAGTTTTGCTAAAGGGGTCACTCCCGGTGAAGGGATCGTCGGCCCTTTCCTCGTCGAATGAGGTGCGGGATATATCATATATATCACTGTGCAAAGCAGAAACTATAGAAGCTATCAAAAGACAAACCGAGTGTGTAGCATCTGCCAGTTATTGCTAAAGGAGTCACTCCCGGTGAAGGGATCTCGGTCCTTTCCTCATCGAATAAGGTGCAGGGTATATCATATATACCGCTATGCAAAGCAAGAACTGTAGCTACCCGTTTTGTTTAAAATTTGATTCTACAACATCTTAGGTTTCTTTTCTTTCATTAATCACATTAATGAAGTCCCATCATTTAAATCACCTAAACATCACAGATAAATACGACGTACACTTATGCCATCCGCATTCGCCTCGATGTCCCCTCGTGCACCGTTAGGTTAGGTAACTAACGACAGAGCAGGGAAGGGCTAGTGCGGGTGCAAAACATAAGTAACGTCTATATAATATATCATATATACTATATACTGTATCTATCACAGAACATCACATGATCATATCACAGATATAGCAGCAGAAGAAACATATGAAACATTGGATATACTAGGACGTCCGTGTTTTCAATACGAGCCAGTATAAAACACGGATTCCACGGTCGTGATGAATAGCCAATCCCACTTCCCTAGACCCCTACGAGAGCGGCAAGCAACCCTACCAATTCTAGGGTTAGGAGACCCGGACTCGACTCCTCGAGATGGTCTCCCACTGGACCCTAGAACCCGGTTACTTGTGCTCCCCTCCTTGGGTCTATCCTAATGCGGAAAAGTAAATAATATACAAAGGGTGACATCTTCCGCAACCTGGAAGTGCCCCAATAAAAGAATATTACATACAAGTTTTTACATGAATGAAAATGAAAAACACTCATCTCACATAAAAAACCCTGGCTATTCAAACACGACAATCCAATATAACATATCCAGCAACACATAACATCACATGTCATCAACGTAAGTAAATATGCGCATCCCAATTGTCGTTGACATATAGCAACGAAACCGGCGATATCACATATTACACTTACGGTCACAGAAAAAAAAGTGTAAAACTACAACAATTGGAATCCGCAACCTCTATAGACATCGCATGCATGATCAAATGAAATACTTAGACATCACATGCCTAACAATTATAAACCCCGCATTTTAGTCTCATTACCGAAAACTCTTTTCAATATCAAGTGAGACTAAACCGCTAGGTTTATAACATTCATTCAGTTATCTCATAACTGTTTGTGAATTCCAATTATTGTATCCCATTCCGGATAAATAGAAAATATTAAACTTTCCGATCGAACATTCGAACACCCAAGTTTTCCCGAAACCGTTCAACTCATGAAATAAGTTCAAAGACATTCACTTCATGCCTCAGTACCAACGGTCCATCCGTAGAAGGGTCAAGCCAACGCCTCACATGTGGCACGCCGTACTGCCCCAAACCCTAAGGTTCAAAGGGCAGTTCAAGACGGTCACATAATCGAGTTAAGGTTTGTTGTCTTCTAGAGGGACCATCGCGTTACTTGCACTACTTGGAACGTCTTCAAACCTCAGAAAAATCCAACACTTGGAAATTTTCCGGCAGGGGAAAAGTTGGGTATTTTTATCCGGTCGAACTTTTTAACATATTCTAAAATATCCGGAAAGCCACATAGACAAAGTCTGATAATCCGATCGAATCTTTGATTCCCAATACAACCCCAGAATACTCAACTCTTGAGTCAATTTAAAAATTCCCAGAAAACTCAGCATAATAAAATAGGAGTTACTGTGCAAACAGGGAATGATGATGTCATTAGAGGGCCGCGGAACAGCCGCAGAAGCCGCGGTTCCGCCGCAGGTTTATGGTATCAATGGTCAATTTTTGCACCGTAATTCTTATAATTCCCTGCTGAATTTTTTAAGCATTTTTAATCTGGAAAAAACCCAGTTTTTAGAAAAAGTCCAGAGAGCATTTTGGTTTTTAGGGTTTCGGTTCGATCGGGTTTCAAACGTCGTCTACACTTCGCCTAAGGCTCTAGCTAGGCTCTGATACCACTGTAGAGCTCCTAGGCACTCTCAATAGGTCTCACAAGGCATCAACCATACCAATTTCAAATTTTACGAGTGCCGAGAAACCCTAATACGGATCGTTAACTAGAATTTTAGGCGAAACAATAAGCTAGTTAACATCTTAACTAAAAGTGAGAAGCTACAACCTTTGTAGATCCGGTTCTCCACTTTCTTAGCTCCACGTAGACGCCCTCTCGCTGTCCAAGTCGGATCTCGGACTCTAGCATTGGCTTCATCGGAGAAATGAGCGGACAAGTCGTCGGTTACGATGCCGAAGATGATCTACGTCGAGGTTACACAAGATCAAGCTCCAACTTCACCAAGTTGTGAAACTTGTGAAGAAAACACCCTATACTACTTGGCAAGAGGTAGAGGATGAAGAAATAGGAGGTGGGTTCACTTTAAAATTGGATTTCTCACACTTTTACTCAACATGCCATTAATGGTGGCAAGCTTTTTCTTTCTCTTAAGAAGAAGAAGAAGATGAAGATAATTATGATAAGTTAATTAAAATGCAAAAGAAATGAATACTTATCATAATATGAACCATGGTTAGGTGTAGAGAATTGACTAAGGTTAGATGAATGGTTAGGGTTAAGCATGAAGACAAAATGGTCACTTTGGTCAAAGCTTCATGAAGCTTCAACAAGCTTCAAGAATGAAAGCAACCATTTTGTTTTCTTTTGCAATTTCTTTTTAATCCAAATTAAAAAGATAAATGAATGAATAAATAAAAACCCTAACCATTTACTTAACCAAGGTTTAATTCTTTACACTTAACCAAATGAGCAAGTATCATCAAACATGATACAAACATGTGCACAAAAGTATATCACATATATAACTTGCACATCAAGTGAGAAAATCCATTTAAAGTGAACCGATACTAGTTAATGCAAAGTAATATATCAAATATATAATTATACATTAAATCATTAAATCAACACTTGATTTAACGATCCGGTCATATCGCATATAACCGACTAGTATCCTATGTATCGGCTTATCGAATCAATCCTTGATTCGATATCTAGGTTATATCACATATAACCAATCGATACATTCATCGCGAGAATGGAATACGGTATCACATACACGCATTATTCTCGGTCCTGCACATATCTCATATGCGCTCCTATTTCGTTTCGCTTGAGCCAGGAAACCTCTGTGTAGGACTCTAAAGACTCGTCAATACGCCGATAGCAGATGATGATCATATCAAGCACCCACAAGCCGCAAGCGGTCTGCTAAACGTAACGGCCATCCGGGTATTGAGCGATCAGAAGATCGACGAGCTAGCCCGCTCACACTCCTGTGAATCCAACCAGTAACACTTACCGTACAGTCCGGTCTGTTCGTCTGATATGTCGCATATCAAGTCTAGGGGTGGTAAACGTCAGACCCCAATAACCGATAAGTCGTGCCGATGTGAGGCCCATAACGGGTCGAGAAACTACTGGTAACACTTACCAGCAAATCTCTGATCAGCCCTGGTCAGGGACTTCCCTGTTACGGCCAATCGAGCACAGCGCAACATCAACCCCCAATACCGGGAGAAACGAAACCCCTCCTATCGCTCATTGCCTCCATGTGACTCGGGACTGCACCCAAAAACCACCGTTTTGCACGCCCTCATGGACGTGGTAAGGTGGAGATCAAAGCACAGTGGGAATCACACAAGACTCTATGACGATCTCGGGTCTACAGACTAACCTGCACAAGTGTCACCTGAGAACTGCCATCTGACGTGAGGTATAGTACCATCTGGGAGTTCTCGGCGAGTCCGTCCAGTGTACCCAGTCTCTACTGAGCACCCGTACACCATCTTTGATGTCAAACACCAATGGATATGGGATCATTCATCGCCCATCTCATGGGTCGAGAAGCGTATACGCTAGTCTACACTGGTATATCGATGCCCCGTCTCGATACACCCACGACTAGGGACCTTGAAGAATGTACTTATGGACTACCATGTCCCCACTAGTATGATCTGCATCATAGTCCAGGTAGTCAAGTACACATCCTAAGGGCTTTACCAACATGTAACTATAAGACAGTTTAAAGAGACAAGTGTACATGTTAAGATAAAGAGCAACCAGATAGCATACTATCATATCGAGCAAGAAAGTCATCTCTATATATGTCCAAGCATCCAATATAATATACATCATCTGTACAATACTGGCCTCTAGGGCATACATACAACTAACACTTTTAGCCCCGGAAATAAGAGTTAAACTCCAAAAGAGGATTTTTATTTATATAGTTAAAACTCCGAAAGATATTGAATGGAGTTAAACTCCTATATATATAAAAAAAAAGGGTTTGGTTTATGAAATTAAACTCCAACAGATCTTGAATGGAGTTAAACTCCTAGAAATCTTTAGAAATGATCAAAGGGGACCCCTTTCTTCTTCCTTTTGGCCCTGAATCTTCTTTTAGGCCTTGGATCTTCCCAAGATGGGATTTTTGGAGATGTGTATCCTTCTTCTTCCTCTCGGTCGGCCGGATCTTGGAGAAAAGAGGGGTGAGATTTAAAAATCTCCCATTTTTGAGATTTGATGGAAGATCTGAGTTCCCCTTCAAGGTTTTGATGGTGAAAAACTGTTTATTTTTGGAAAAGGAAGAGTTAAACTCTTGATTTAATTCAAAAAAGGAGAAAAGGTTTTAGAACCTTGAGGAAGGGGAAGGAGGCACAGAAACCCTAAATTTTGAGGGGAATGAATTCTTTTTTTTCATTTCATCATCATGTTGCCTTATATAGACTTACAAATTTACGTATAGCCTCTTGGGCTTTACAAAATGGCATTTTTGCCCATCCCATGCCTCATGTGCTCATTTCTTTTGCACATGAGGCATGGGCTTTACAAAAATTTGGCTTTATGCCCAATTTTCTTACATTTATTCATAAAAATTATATCAAAATTATTTATTACATGATTTTCATTTTGGCATGGGAGAGACCGGCCGTAGGGCTTGACTTGGGCATGGGTCCACTTGATTTGGGTTTGGGTCCGCTTACTTGGGGTTGACTTTGACTTTGACTTGGTCAACTGGGGTGTAATTTTTGACCCCAACAATCCTAAGGATGTAAGAGGCATCACCCAGATCTTTCATGGAGAACTTTTGTGATAGGAGGATTTTGACCGAGTGCAGTATAGGAACATCATTTTCTATCAAGAGTATATCATCGACGTACAATACGAGGAAGATAACCTTACTATCTACTATCTTTTTATATATACAGGGTTCATCTACATTTTTGATGAAGTCAAACTCTTTGACTGCTACATCAAAACAGATGTTTCAGCTTCGCGATACCTGCTTTAATCCGTAAATTGATTTAAGCAGCTTGCACACCTTTCCGCTGCTCCCATTGTTTACGAAGCCCTCTGACTGTGTCATATACACGCTCTCTTCTAATCACCATTTAGAAAAGCGGTCTTGACGTCCATCTGCCAGATTTCATAGTCATGATATGCAGCAATGGCAAGTACGATCCTGATGGACTTAAGCATAGCCACAAAAGAAAAGGTCTCATCATAGTCTACACCTGGTCGTTGACAAAAACCTTTTGCTACAAGTCTAGCTTTGAAGGTCTCAACCTTTCCATGTACACCAATCTTCTTCTTGAAGATCCACTTACTTCCAATGGGTTTCACCCCTTCAGGAGCAACCTCCAAAGCCCATATATTGTTGGTGTACATGGATTCCATCTCAGACGCATAGCATCCAGTCGTTTCACATTGTTCCCACTTGTGATGGGTTGCTCGAAACTAGTTGGGTCATCATCTCCATGATACAAAGCTCGCTCCCACCTTCTATGAGGAAACCGTAGTATCTCTCAGGTGGATGAGAAACCCTAGTAGATCTACGGAGTGGCTTAGGTGCTTCGAGGACTATTGAATTCTCTGGTTCTACCAAATCTTCAATTGTTGTTTGTGTTTCTGGAACTTCTTCCAGTTCTACCTAGGGGTGGTAATTGAACGAGCCAGCTCGGGTTCGATTAAGGTTCGGCTCGGTATCAGCTCGTTCAAATTCGGTTCATTTATTAACGAGCCGGACATGAGCCAGAAAACCTGGCTCGTTTATTAAACGAGCCGGACTCGAGCTCAGCCAGGTTCGTTCGGTATTGACTCGGGTTCGGCTGGGTTACACAGTTTGAAAAAAAACAGTAATATGTAATATATAGCAGATTCTATACAACTCTAAGAACACTTAATTCAATTAAATGACAGTATATAAAGTGTACTGAGATAAATATAAAACCCAGCACTTAGACCCATTCAATGCCCTAGATGTTAATGTTTTTTAATTTTTCCATATCTCAAAACCCTGAGTTTTATGCATTATTGTTAATTATGTGTTTTTCTTGGAAGATACTATTAATATGAGTAAATGAGCTGAAAACGAGCCGAACTCACAAAAGAGCTCAGTTGAGCTCGGCTCGTGAACTCGGCTCGTTTAGTTAATGGGCCACAAATGAACCGAACACGAGCTGGGCATATTTAATCGAGCCGGACTCGAGCCGAGCATCTCTAGCTCGATTAACTAAACGGCCGGACTTGGGCCGACAAAAAGAACCACGAGCCGAACTCGAGCCGAGCTTGGCTGGCTCGAGTTTGGCTCGTTTACACCCCTAGTTCTACCATACTCCCACTAATTTCTTTTGCAAGAAATTTCTTTTCTAAAAAGGTGGCATGTCGAGTAACAAACACCTTTTGTTCCTCGGTGTGGTAGAAGGTATGCCCTTGCGAATGTTTGGGATATCCAACAAACTTATATAAAACTGATCTTGCCTCGCGTTTGTCCGGATTTTGTTTTTTAATATAGACCGGACAACCTCATATCTTAATGAAATTAAGACATGGTCTCTTCCCCTCCATATCTCATATGGAGCGGTAGGCGCAAACTTGATAGGAACCCTATTCAATATATAAGCAGCTGTTTCAAACTCAAATCCCCAGAAGGAAATAGGTAACTCAGCAATACTCATCTTAGTGCGCACCATATTTAATAGGGTACGATTCCTCCGCTCCGATATACTATTATGTTGTGGTCTATATGGAGGAGTAAGATGAGAGAGAATTCCATTCCCTTTTAGATAATCTTAGAATTCTGTGCTTAAGTATTCGCCTCCTCGATCAGATCGAAGAATTTTAATACATTTACCCGTCTGGTTCTCTACTTCACTCTTATATTCCTTGAATTTCTCAAAAACTTTAGATTTGTGTTTCAACAGGAACATATGTCTGAATCTTGAGAGATCATCGGTGAATGTAATGAAGTACGAGGAACCATTCATTGCATGCGTAGACATAGGACCGCATACATCACTATGCATCGGTCCTAAGAGTTTAGTAGCTCTTGCTCCGTGTCCCATAAACGGAGTTTTGGTCATCTTTTCTTTGAGACATGACTGAAAAGTTTCAGAAGATGTAAATTCGAACGGATTCAAATACCCCTCTTTATGCAACTTAGCTAATCTGGTTGCATTGATATGACCAAGTCTACAGTGCTACAAGAAGGCTTCGTTCATATTTGAACTTTTCCTCTTGTGAGTGTTTTGTATATTTAGAACTGTATTTTGATTTAGAATATATAAACCATTACACAACGTACCAAACCCAATCAACACTTGATTTAGGAAAATATTCATAACATTTTTCTTTAATGCAAAGTTATATCCATCTTTATCTTGTTGGATATAGTGCCCTCAAAGTCAATTATTGGATCGCAGGTACGTGGTTGCAATGATTGAGGGAGGACCTATACCGATATGACAGTCTTGCTCGAGATGATAGTATGCTATCTGGTTTGTCTTTATTATCGTATACATACTTTAGTTCACTATTGCATATTGATAGAGTCCATAGGATTCTTGCTTGACTTCCAGCAGTATGATGGCGATCATATACGTGGGAGCTGGGGTCTATAAGCATATCCTTAAAGTGTCCCTAGTCGTGAGAGTTTCGAGACAGGGCATCGATACTCCAGAGTAGACTAGTGTATACAGTCGAGACCCCGACGAGAGGCGGTGACCGGTCTCACAAGCCATTGGTGTCATTTGGTTCACCTAAGATGTATACAGGTGCTCATTGGGTTATGAGTACACCGGACAGGACTCGCCGGGAACATGCTAGTTGGTATTATACATATCGTCAGATAGCAGTTCCCAAGTGACATGTGTACAGCTTAGTCTGTCGACCTGAGATCGTCATTTTTCTCGTGTGAGTTCCCACTGTGCTTTGATTACTACCCTACCACGGCTCAAAGGAGTCGTGCAAATAAGTTTTAGTTGGGTACAGTCCCGAGCTACATGGAGGCAGTGAGCGGATCGTCAGGGATTCGTCTCGCCCGGTATTGGGGGTGAGATCGCGCTGTGTTTAGGAGAGCCATTACACGAAATCCCTGACCAGGGTAATCGAGATTTACTGGTAGGTATTCCAGTAGTATCTCAGGGTGTTCTGGGCTACTCTCTGACACGACTTATACAGCTATTTGGGGTCTGACGTTTACCAGCCCCCTAGGCTCTATATGCGATACTCATATACGAACGGACCGGACTGTACGGATATTGTCACTGTCAGGCTCAGTAGGGTTTCTGGATGAGTTCACTCGTCAGCTTCCCTTCCGATCAATACATCGGCAACCGTTACGTACAACTTGTACCTCTGACGTGCTAGTGGTTATACACAGTGCCAATGTATTGATGAGTCATTAGAGTCTCCCACAGACCGTTTCCCAAGTTCGGACGAAACGTTGTAGAGACCGTATGGATATATGGCGGGGTTCGATCATGATCGGACGGATAATACTAGCGGGTTTTGGTTTAAGCCGGACCCTAGTATTATTGTGTAGGAATATTTTTGTCTCTTTGCATTTATATTCGGTCGGAATACAAATGTGGGTATGTATTTACAGTTGAGCTGTAATCTCGTAAATAGTTACGGGATTATTTTGGGAGTTGCCAGTTTTCTTTTTTCCGTCTTAAACATCACCCTCCATGTTTAATCTATGGATTATTGTGAGCAATCCTTCTTGCCAAATTTTCAGCATTTTTCCCTGTCTAATTTCGTGGTCTGCATGTGAGGTGGCATGGAGTGGGTTTGTGACCATACCTGCATCTAACGGGGCATGGGAATTTAATACGCGAGGCATGGGATTTTAATAAGCGAGTGGGTTGTTTTCTGTGGTGAGGAGAGTAGGTGATCAAAGGTCTTCTCTGCAAGTGAGGTGGCATGGAGTGGGTTTGTGACCATACCTGCATCTAACGGGGCATGGGAATTTAATACGCGAGGCATGGGATTTTAATAAGCGAGTGGGTTGTTTTCTGTGGTGAGGAGAGTAGGTGATCAAAGGTCTTCTCTGCAATTTTAAAATGGGATGGTGTTTTCAGTGGTGGGGGCCATAGGAATTTATTTGGTGCTGGCTGATGGTTTTCCGTGGGTGGGCCTCCCTGCAACTTTCGCAAGCTTGATAAAGCAGGGTGTTTCTTGTGGCGCTTTGTTTTGGGAAGGGCTGAATTATTCATGCTTGCATGATTACATATTTATATTCCACACACTCTCATTTTCAAAGTGAACTATTTTTTTTTCACAGAACCCCATTCATTCTGATCGAGAATGCAAGCACATTCTCATTCCTTTTCTTTGCTAAAATTTCTTGTGCTCACATTCCCACACCATGGCAACTTCACTCTTGAGACAAAAAGATTCTATACTTTCTCTACTACAATCTTGGACATGTCGGCTAGCAAACTTCATGTCCGAGTTGCCTCGGTAAAGAGGCGGGAGCCCGTATAAAGATTCGATGACGTGGTGTCATTTTGGGGAGCGAACTTCGTCGACGCAATATCGGGAAGTTTGGCACGGAGATTGAAGACCGAAAGACACGGATCGACAGGTATAATTCTCCAAACTCATTTTACATTTTGCTAGTATACGGTTAATGGAACGATCCGGAAATTTGGGCTGCGGTGACGCCGGTTTTGTAAAATGTTTTTGTTCCGCATTTGGCGTCATTTAGACGGCCGGGGCGCCGCCGTACCCCAACATGGTATCAGAGCCACCTATTAACAGCTTACTAGCTTGGTTGCACGAAGTTAGAATATCGACGATCAAAATTTCCCAATCAATTTTCCAATTTGTCTATTTTCTGTCGATTTAAAATTTGCTTGAAAAATCTTTTTGTATAGCTTAAAAATCAGTGCAGGCAAACGTAGGGCACCTCAAGAAATTTGGTGGTCTGAATCCACCATATGGCCGCGTTTCCACGGCGGAATGTGCGCATCTGCCGCGGAAGCGCTGCACACGTGTGGAATTTTTGCCCCAAATTTCTTCAGGAGCTCTCTGTGTTGGAAAAATGATTTTTTGTGATATTTAGATTTAGCCCAGATTCTCTTGAGTACTCTTTTGCACTTGGGGCTAGAAGGAAAATTTAATCGATCGAAATTTTAACTGTGTAATTATCAGTACTTAGTTTTGCATCTGCGACCGTGAATATCATTTGATCGGTAAATCTTGTCTAATCGGTATAGTTCTTTTAGACGGGTTTGCGAACGTGACATTCACGTTGATGTTCTGTGTTGTGCTGTGATGTTGTGGATTTGTCGTTGTGGATAGCTTGGTGCAATATTAGTACTGTTTGGATTTATTTGTACATTTGATATTGCGAGGCGAGCGTCCGACATGTGGACTGCCGTCACTGCCTGTTTGTATATTATTCTTTTGGGGCACGACCGGGATGAGGTCGATATACCCGTTGTATATATTTTCTTTTCTGTACTAGGATTACCCCGCGGTGGGGTGCACGGATAGCCGGGTTCTAGAGAGCAATGGGCCCGCATCTCATGGCGTTGAGACGGAGGGGGTTTCACTCTAGAATTGGCGGGCTCTTCGCCGCACTCGTAGGGGGTATAGCTTGACCCAAGGAGGGGTGCTCAAGTTACCGGATTCCGTGAAGTGCTGGATGGTCCATTCACGTTGTTGAAGGGGGCTGCCCGCTTCAGGTTTTGGCGGGTAACTTGCCGCGCTCGTAGGGGTCTAGGTTTTCATTGCACAGGCTATCCACACGACCAGGGGAACGTCGGGTTTCATTTGCGGCTCTATAAAACCCGGGGATCCCAGATTATCTGTATTGTTCTGTGATGCTTATTACTTTTCTGTGATGTTGCATTTATCATGCCTGGAGCGATTATTATATATCGATATATATACTAGTAGATATTGTATATGTTTTGCACCCGCGCTAGTCCAGTCCCCGCTCTGTCGTTAGTTAAGTAACTTAACGGATGATGACGGGACCCAGTGGCAAATGCGGATGGCATATACGTACATTTTATTTTCGTTCTTTTCTGGTGTGATTAATTGATGGGACTGCGTTGATTCTTATCAATGCAAGGAAAACAAACCTATATATGATGTTGTCGGAACCAAATTTTCAAAAAGCTGTTATTGCAAGGACGTTCTCTTTT